>OU026148.1:35500623-36100623 GCA_907269125.1 Eristalis pertinax
AAATCCAAAGACTGGAGTGGATCCGACGACATCGAATTTTTCACCTAAAAAAAAGTACAGTGTATAGTAAGGATTTTAGAGCCTTTCCATGGCTCTTCCTTCAACTGCCACAGCGGCCCAACTAGGCGTACCTACGACCTGTGCGCACCTGAGGTTATGTATTGAGATGTGTATTAACGAAATCCAAAGACTGGGGTGGATCCGACGACATCGAATTTTTCACCTGAAAAAATATACAGTAAGGATTTTGGAGCCTTTCCATGGCTCATCTTCCAACTGCCACAGCGGCCCTACTAGGCGTACCTACGACCTGTGCGCACCTGTGGTTATGTGTTGAGATGTGTATTAACGTAATCCAAAGACTGGAGTGGATCCGACGACCTCGAATTTTTCACCTAAAAAAATGTACAGTGTATAGTAAGGATTTTGGAGCCTTCCATGGCTCATCTTCCAACTGCCAAGCGGCCCAACTGGGCGTACCTACGACCTGTGCGCACCTGTGGTTATGTGTTGAGATGTGTATTAACGAAATCCAAAGACTGGAGTGGATCCGACGACATCGAATTTTTCACCTAAAAAAATGTACAGTGTATAGTAAGGATTTTGGAGCCTTCCATGGCTCATCTTCCAACTACCACAGCGGCCCAACTAGGCGTACCTACGACCTGTGCGCACCTGTGGTTATGTGTTGAGATGTGTATTAACGAAATCCAAAGACTGGAGTGGATCCGACGACATCGAATTTTCCACCTAAAAAAATGTACAGTGTATAGTAAGGATTTTGGAGCCTTTCCATGGCTCTTCTTCCAACTGCCACAGCCCAACTAGGCGTACCTACGACTTGTGCGCACCTGTGGTTATGTGTTGAGATGTGTATTAACCAAAGACTGGAGTGGATCCGACGACATCGAATTTTTCACCTAAAAAAATGTACAGTGTATAGTAAGGATTTTGGAGCCTTTCCATGGCTCTTCTTCCAACTGCCACAGCGGCCCAACTAGGCGTACCTACGACCTGTGCGCACCTGTGGTTATGTGTTGAGATGTCTATTAACGAAATCCAAAGACTGGAGTGGATCCGACGACATCGAATTTTTCACCTAAAAAAAAGTACAGTGTATAGTAAGGATTTTAGAGCCTTTCCATGGCTCTTCCTTCAACTGCCACAGCGGCCCAACTAGGCGTACCTACGACCTGTGCGCACCTGTGGTTATGTGTTGAGATGTGTATTAATAAAAATCCCAAGACTGGAGTGGATCCGACGACATCGAATTTTTCACCTAAAAAAATGTACAGTGTATAGTAAGGATTTTAGAGCCTTTCCATGGCTCTTCTTCCAACTGCCACAGCGGCCCAACTAGGCGTACCTACGACCTGTGCGCACCTGTGGTTATGTGTTGAGATGTCTATTAACGAAATCCAAAGACTGGAGTGGATCTGACGACATCGAATTTTTCACCTGAAAAAATATACAGTAAGGATTTTGGAGCCTTTCCATGGCTCATCTTCCAACTGCCACAGCGGCCCTACTAGGCGTACCTACGACCTGTGCGCACCTGTGGTTATGTGTTGAGATGTGTATTAACGAAATCCAAAGACTGGAGTGGATCCGACGACATCGAATTTTTCACCTAAAATAAATGTACAGTGTATAGTAAGGATTTTAGAGCCTTTCCATGGTTCTTCTTCCAACTGCCACAGCGGCCCAACTAGGCGTACCTACGACCTGTGCGCACCTGTGGTTATGTGTTGAGATGTCTATTAACGAAATCCAAAGACTGGAGTGGATCCGACGACATCGAATTTTTCACCTAAAAAAAAGTACAGTGTATAGTAAGGATTTTAGAGCCTTTCCATGGCTCTTCCTTCAACTGCCACAGCGGCCCAACTAGGCGTACCTACGACCTGTGCGCACCTGAGGTTATGTATTGAGATGTGTATTAACGAAATCCAAAGACTGGGGTGGATCCGACGACATCGAATTTTTCACCTGAAAAAATATACAGTAAGGATTTTGGAGCCTTTCCATGGCTCATCTTCCAACTGCCACAGCGGCCCTACTAGGCGTACCTACGACCTGTGCGCACCTGTGGTTATGTGTTGAGATGTGTATTAACGTAATCCAAAGACTGGAGTGGATCCGACGACCTCGAATTTTTCACCTAAAAAAATGTACAGTGTATAGTAAGGATTTTGGAGCCTTCCATGGCTCATCTTCCAACTGCCAAGCGGCCCAACTGGGCGTACCTACGACCTGTGCGCACCTGTGGTTATGTGTTGAGATGTGTATTAACGAAATCCAAAGACTGGAGTGGATCCGACGACATCGAATTTTTCACCTAAAAAAATGTACAGTGTATAGTAAGGATTTTGGAGCCTTCCATGGCTCATCTTCCAACTGCCACAGCGGCCCTACTAGGCGTACCTACGACCTGTGCGCACCTGTGGTTATGTGTTGAGATGTGTATTAACGTAATCCAAAGACTGGAGTGGATCCGACGACCTCGAATTTTTCACCTAAAAAAATGTACAGTGTATAGTAAGGATTTTGGAGCCTTCCATGGCTCATCTTCCAACTGCCAAGCGGCCCAACTGGGCGTACCTACGACCTGTGCGCACCTGTGGTTATGTGTTGAGATGTGTATTAACGAAATCCAAAGACTGGAGTGGATCCGACGACATCGAATTTTTCACCTAAAAAAATGTACAGTGTATAGTAAGGATTTTGGAGCCTTCCATGGCTCATCTTCCAACTACCACAGCGGCCCAACTAGGCGTACCTACGACCTGTGCGCACCTGTGGTTATGTGTTGAGATGTGTATTAACGAAATCCAAAGACTGGAGTGGATCCGACGACATCGAATTTTTCACCTAAAAAAAAGTACAGTGTATAGTAAGGATTTTAGAGCCTTTCCATGGCTCTTCCTTCAACTGCCACAGCGGCCCAACTAGGCGTACCTACGACCTGTGCGCACCTGTGGTTATGTGTTGAGATGTGTATTAACCAAAGACTGGAGTGGATCCGACGACATCGAATTTTTCACCTAAAAAAATGTACAGTGTATAGTAAGGATTTTGGAGCCTTTCCATGGCTCTTCTTCCAACTGCCACAGCGGCCCAACTAGGCGTACCTACGACCTGTGCGCACCTGTGGTTATGTGTTGAGATGTCTATTAACGAAATCCAAAGACTGGAGTGGATCCGACGACATCGAATTTTTCACCTAAAAAAAAGTACAGTGTATAGTAAGGATTTTAGAGCCTTTCCATGGCTCTTCCTTCAACTGCCACAGCGGCCCAACTAGGCGTACCTACGACCTGTGCGCACCTGTGGTTATGTGTTGAGATGTGTATTAATAAAAATCCCAAGACTGGAGTGGATCCGACGACATCGAATTTTTCACCTAAAAAAATGTACAGTGTATAGTAAGGATTTTAGAGCCTTTCCATGGCTCTTCTTCCAACTGCCACAGCGGCCCAACTAGGCGTACCGACGACCTGTGCGCACCTGTTGTTATGTGTTGAGATGTCTATTAACGAAATCCAAAGACTGGAGTGGATCTGACGACATCGAATTTTTCACCTGAAAAAATATACAGTAAGGATTTTGGAGCCTTTCCATGGCTCATCTTCCAACTGCCACAGCGGCCCTACTAGGCGTACCTACGACCTGTGCGCACCTGTGGTTATGTGTTGAGATGTGTATTAACGAAATCCAAAGACTGGAGTGGATCCGACGACATCGAATTTTTCACCTAAAATAAATGTACAGTGTATAGTAAGGATTTTAGAGCCTTTCCATGGTTCTTCTTCCAACTGCCACAGCGGCCCAACTAGGCGTACCTACGACCTGTGCGCACCTGTGGTTATGTGTTGAGATGTCTATTAACGAAATCCAAAGACTGGAGTGGATCCGACGACATCGAATTTTTCACCTAAAAAAAAGTACAGTGTATAGTAAGGATTTTAGAGCCTTTCCATGGCTCTTCCTTCAACTGCCACAGCGGCCCAACTAGGCGTACCTACGACCTGTGCGCACCTGAGGTTATGTATTGAGATGTGTATTAACGAAATCCAAAGACTGGGGTGGATCCGACGACATCGAATTTTTCACCTGAAAAAATATACAGTAAGGATTTTGGAGCCTTTCCATGGCTCATCTTCCAACTGCCACAGCGGCCCTACTAGGCGTACCTACGACCTGTGCGCACCTGTGGTTATGTGTTGAGATGTGTATTAACGTAATCCAAAGACTGGAGTGGATCCGACGACCTCGAATTTTTCACCTAAAAAAATGTACAGTGTATAGTAAGGATTTTGGAGCCTTCCATGGCTCATCTTCCAACTGCCAAGCGGCCCAACTGGGCGTACCTACGACCTGTGCGCACCTGTGGTTATGTGTTGAGATGTCTATTAACGAAATCCAAAGACTGGAGTGGATCCGACGACATCGAATTTTTCACCTAAAAAAATGTACAGTGTATAGTAAGGATTTTGGAGCCTTCCATGGCTCATCTTCCAACTACCACAGCGGCCCAACTAGGCGTACCTACGACCTGTGCGCACCTGTGGTTATGTGTTGAGATGTGTATTAACGAAATCCAAAGACTGGAGTGGATCCGACGACATCGAATTTTCCACCTAAAAAAATGTACAGTGTATAGTAAGGATTTTGGAGCCTTTCCATGGCTCTTCTTCCAACTGCCACAGCCCAACTAGGCGTACCTACGACTTGTGCGCACCTGTGGTTATGTGTTGAGATGTCTATTAACGAAATCCAAAGACTGGAGTGGATCCGACGACATCGAATTTTTCACCTAAAAAAATGTACAGTGTATAGTAAGGATTTTGGAGCCTTCCATGGCTCATCTTCCAACTACCACAGCGGCCCAACTAGGCGTACCTACGACCTGTGCGCACCTGTGGTTATGTGTTGAGATGTGTATTAACGAAATCCAAAGACTGGAGTGGATCCGACGACATCGAATTTTTCACCTAAAATAAATGTACAGTGTATAGTAAGGATTTTAGAGCCTTTCCATGGTTCTTCTTCCAACTGCCACAGCGGCCCAACTAGGCGTACCTACGACCTGTGCGCACCTGTGGTTATGTGTTGAGATGTCTATTAACGAAATCCAAAGACTGGAGTGGATCCGACGACATCGAATTTTTCACCTAAAAAAAAGTACAGTGTATAGTAAGGATTTTAGAGCCTTTCCATGGCTCTTCCTTCAACTGCCACAGCGGCCCAACTAGGCGTACCTACGACCTGTGCGCACCTGTGGTTATGTGTTGAGATGTCTATTAACGAAATCCAAAGACTGGAGTGGATCCGACGACATCGAATTTTTCACCTAAAAAAAAGTACAGTGTATAGTAAGGATTTTAGAGCCTTTCCATGGCTCTTCCTTCAACTGCCACAGCGGCCCAACTAGGCGTACCTACGACCTGTGCGCACCTGTGGTTATGTGTTGAGATGTGTATTAATAAAAATCCCAAGACTGGAGTGGATCCGACGACATCGAATTTTTCACCTAAAAAAATGTACAGTGTATAGTAAGGATTTTAGAGCCTTTCCATGGCTCTTCCTTCAACTGCCACAGCGGCCCAACTAGGCGTACCTACGACCTGTGCGCACCTGTGGATATGTGTTGAGATGTGTATTAATAAAAATCCCAAGACTGGAGTGGATCCGACGACATCGAATTTTTCACCTAAAAAAATGTACAGTGTATAGTAAGGATTTTAGAGCCTTTCCATGGCTCTTCTTCCAACTGCCACAGCGGCCCAACTAGGCGTACCGACGACCTGTGCGCACCTGTGGTTATGTGTTGAGATGTCTATTAACGAAATCCAAAGACTGGAGTGGATCTGAAGACATCGAATTTTTCACCTGAAAAAATATACAGTAAGGATTTTGGAGCCTTTCCATGGCTCATCTTCCAACTGCCACAGCGGCCCTACTTGGCGTACCTACGACCTGTGCGCACCTGTGGTTATGTGTTGAGATGTGTATTAACGAAATCCAAAGACTGGAGTGGATCCGACGACATCGAATTTTTCACCTAAAAAAATGTACAGTGTATAGTAAGGATTTTGGAGCCTTCCATGGCTCATCTTCCAACTGCCACAGCGGCCCTACTAGGCGTACCTACGACCTGTGCGCACCTGTGGTTATGTGTTGAGATGTGTATTAACGTAATCCAAAGACTGGAGTGGATCCGACGACCTCGAATTTTTCACCTAAAAAAATGTACAGTGTATAGTAAGGATTTTGGAGCCTTCCATGGCTCATCTTCCAACTGCCAAGCGGCCCAACTGGGCGTACCTACGACCTGTGCGCACCTGTGGTTATGTGTTGAGATGTGTATTAACGAAATCCAAAGACTGGAGTGGATCCG
This sequence comes from Eristalis pertinax, assembly GCA_907269125.1. Lineage (NCBI taxonomy): Eukaryota > Metazoa > Arthropoda > Insecta > Diptera > Syrphidae > Eristalis > Eristalis pertinax. The sequence continues at coordinate 35,507,024 of OU026148.1, forward strand.
ACGACATCGAATTTTTCACCTAAAAAAATGTACAGTGTATAGTAAGGATTTTGGAGCCTTCCATGGCTCATCTTCCAACTACCACAGCGGCCCAACTAGGCGTACCTACGACCTGTGCGCACCTGTGGTTATGTGTTGAGATGTGTATTAACGAAATCCAAAGACTGGAGTGGATCCGACGACATCGAATTTTCCACCTAAAAAAATGTACAGTGTATAGTAAGGATTTTGGAGCCTTTCCATGGCTCTTCTTCCAACTGCCACAGCCCAACTAGGCGTACCTACGACTTGTGCGCACCTGTGGTTATGTGTTGAGATGTGTATTAACCAAAGACTGGAGTGGATCCGACGACATCGAATTTTTCACCTAAAAAAATGTACAGTGTATAGTAAGGATTTTGGAGCCTTTCCATGGCTCTTCTTCCAACTGCCACAGCGGCCCAACTAGGCGTACCTACGACCTGTGCGCACCTGTGGTTATGTGTTGAGATGTGTATTAACGTAATCCAAAGACTGGAGTGGATCCGACGACCTCGAATTTTTCACCTAAAAAAATGTACAGTGTATAGTAAGGATTTTGGAGCCTTCCATGGCTCATCTTCCAACTGCCAAGCGGCCCAACTGGGCGTACCTACGACCTGTGCGCACCTGTGGTTATGTGTTGAGATGTGTATTAACGAAATCCAAAGACTGGAGTGGATCCGACGACATCGAATTTTTCACCTAAAAAAATGTACAGTGTATAGTAAGGATTTTGGAGCCTTCCATGGCTCATCTTCCAACTACCACAGCGGCCCAACTAGGCGTACCTACGACCTGTGCGCACCTGTGGTTATGTGTTGAGATGTGTATTAACGAAATCCAAAGACTGGAGTGGATCCGACGACATCGAATTTTCCACCTAAAAAAATGTACAGTGTATAGTAAGGATTTTGGAGCCTTTCCATGGCTCTTCTTCCAACTGCCACAGCCCAACTAGGCGTACCTACGACTTGTGCGCACCTGTGGTTATGTGTTGAGATGTCTATTAACGAAATCCAAAGACTGGAGTGGATCCGACGACATCGAATTTTTCACCTAAAAAAATGTACAGTGTATAGTAAGGATTTTGGAGCCTTCCATGGCTCATCTTCCAACTACCACAGCGGCCCAACTAGGCGTACCTACGACCTGTGCGCACCTGTGGTTATGTGTTGAGATGTGTATTAACGAAATCCAAAGACTGGAGTGGATCCGACGACATCGAATTTTTCACCTAAAATAAATGTACAGTGTATAGTAAGGATTTTAGAGCCTTTCCATGGTTCTTCTTCCAACTGCCACAGCGGCCCAACTAGGCGTACCTACGACCTGTGCGCACCTGTGGTTATGTGTTGAGATGTCTATTAACGAAATCCAAAGACTGGAGTGGATCCGACGTCATCGAATTTTTCACCTAAAAAAAAGTACAGTTTATAGTAAGGATTTTAGAGCCTTTCCATGGCTCTTCCTTCAACTGCCACAGCGGCCCAACTAGGCGTACCTACGACCTGTGCGCACCTGTGGTTATGTGTTGAGATGTGTATTAACGAAATCTAAAGACTGGAGTGGATCCGACGACATCGAATTTTTCACCTAAAATAAATGTACAGTGTATAGTAAGGATTTTGGAGCCTTTCCATGGCTCATCTTCCAACTGCCACAGCGGCCCTACTAGGCGTACCTACGACCTGTGCGCACCTGTGGTTATGTGTTGAGATGTGTATTAATGAAATCCAAAGCCTGGAGTGGATCCGACGACATCAAATTTTTCACCTAAAAAAATGTACAGTGTATAGTAAGGATTTTGGAGCCTTCCATGGCTCATCTTCCAACTGCCATAGCGGCCCAACTAGGCGTACCTACGACCTGTGCGCACCTGTGGTTATGTGTTGAGATGTGTATTAATGAAATCCAAAGCCTGGAGTGGATCCGACGACATCAAATTTTTCACCTAAAAAAATGTACAGTGTATAGTAAGGATTTTGGAGCCTTCCATGGCTCATCTTCCAACTGCCATAGCGGCCCAACTAGGCGTACCTACGACCTGTGCGCACCTGTGGTTATGTGTTGAGATGTCTATTAACGAAATCCAAAGACTGGAGTGGATCCGACGACATCGAATTTTTCACCTAAAAAAAAGTACAGTGTATAGTAAGGATTTTAGAGCCTTTCCATGGCTCTTCCTTCAACTGCCACAGCGGCCCAACTAGGCGTACCTACGACCTGTGCGCACCTGTGGTTATGTGTTGAGATGTGTATTAATAAAAATCCCAAGACTGGAGTGGATCCGACGACATCGAATTTTTCACCTAAAAAAATGTACAGTGTATAGTAAGGATTTTAGAGCCTTTCCATGGCTCTTCCTTCAACTGCCACAGCGGCCCAACTAGGCGTACCTACGACCTGTGCGCACCTGTGGTTATGTGTTGAGATGTGTATTAATAAAAATCCCAAGACTGGAGTGGATCCGACGACATCGAATTTTTCACCTAAAAAAATGTACAGTGTATAGTAAGGATTTTAGAGCCTTTCCATGGCTCTTCTTCCAACTGCCACAGCGGCCCAACTAGGCGTACCGACGACCTGTGCGCACCTGTGGTTATGTGTTGAGATGTCTATTAACGAAATCCAAAGACTGGAGTGGATCTGAAGACATCGAATTTTTCACCTGAAAAAATATACAGTAAGGATTTTGGAGCCTTTCCATGGCTCATCTTCCAACTGCCACAGCGGCCCTACTAGGCGTACCTACGACCTGTGCGCACCTGTGGTTATGTGTTGAGATGTGTATTAACGAAATCCAAAGACTGGAGTGGATCCGACGACATCGAATTTTTCACCTAAAAAAATGTACAGTGTATAGTAAGGATTTTGGAGCCTTCCATGGCTCATCTTCCAACTGCCACAGCGGCCCTACTAGGCGTACCTACGACCTGTGCGCACCTGTGGTTATGTGTTGAGATGTGTATTAACGTAATCCAAAGACTGGAGTGGATCCGACGACCTCGAATTTTTCACCTAAAAAAATGTACAGTGTATAGTAAGGATTTTGGAGCCTTCCATGGCTCATCTTCCAACTGCCAAGCGGCCCAACTGGGCGTACCTACGACCTGTGCGCACCTGTGGTTATGTGTTGAGATGTGTATTAACGAAATCCAAAGACTGGAGTGGATCCGACGACATCGAATTTTTCACCTAAAAAAATGTACAGTGTATAGTAAGGATTTTGGAGCCTTCCATGGCTCATCTTCCAACTACCACAGCGGCCCAACTAGGCGTACCTACGACCTGTGCGCACCTGTGGTTATGTGTTGAGATGTGTATTAACGAAATCCAAAGACTGGAGTGGATCCGACGACATCGAATTTTCCACCTAAAAAAATGTACAGTGTATAGTAAGGATTTTGGAGCCTTTCCATGGCTCTTCTTCCAACTGCCACAGCGGCCCAACTAGGCGTACCTACGACCTGTGCGCACCTGTGGGTATGTGTTGAGATGTCTATTAACGAAATCCAAAGACTGGAGTGGATCCGACGACATCGAATTTTTCACCTAAAAAAAAGTACAGTGTATAGTAAGGATTTTAGAGCCTTTCCATGGCTCTTCCTTCAACTGCCACAGCGGCCCAACTAGGCGTACCTACGACCTGTGCGCACCTGTGGTTATGTGTTGAGATGTGTATTAATAAAAATCCCAAGACTGGAGTGGATCCGACGACATCGAATTTTTCACCTAAAAAAATGTACAGTGTATAGTAAGGATTTTAGAGCCTTTCCATGGCTCTTCTTCCAACTGCCACAGCGGCCCAACTAGGCGTACCGACGACCTGTGCGCACCTGTGGTTATGTGTTGAGATGTCTATTAACGAAATCCAAAGACTGGAGTGGATCTGACGACATCGAATTTTTCACCTGAAAAAATATACAGTAAGGATTTTGGAGCCTTTCCATGGCTCATCTTCCAACTGCCACAGCGGCCCTACTAGGCGTACCTACGACCTGTGCGCACCTGTGGTTATGTGTTGAGATGTGTATTAACGAAATCCAAAGACTGGAGTGGATCCGACGACATCGAATTTTTCACCTAAAATAAATGTACAGTGTATAGTAAGGATTTTAGAGCCTTTCCATGGTTCTTCTTCCAACTGCCACAGCGGCCCAACTAGGCGTACCTACGACCTGTGCGCACCTGTGGTTATGTGTTGAGATGTCTATTAACGAAATCCAAAGACTGGAGTGGATCCGACGACATCGAATTTTTCACCTAAAAAAAAGTACAGTGTATAGTAAGGATTTTAGAGCCTTTCCATGGCTCTTCCTTCAACTGCCACAGCGGCCCAACTAGGCGTACCTACGACCTGTGCGCACCTGAGGTTATGTATTGAGATGTGTATTAACGAAATCCAAAGACTGGGGTGGATCCGACGACATCGAATTTTTCACCTGAAAAAATATACAGTAAGGATTTTGGAGCCTTTCCATGGCTCATCTTCCAACTGCCACAGCGGCCCTACTAGGCGTACCTACGACCTGTGCGCACCTGTGGTTATGTGTTGAGATGTGTATTAACGTAATCCAAAGACTGGAGTGGATCCGACGACCTCGAATTTTTCACCTAAAAAAATGTACAGTGTATAGTAAGGATTTTGGAGCCTTCCATGGCTCATCTTCCAACTGCCATAGCGGCCCAACTAGGCGTACCTACGACCTGTGCGCACCTGTGGTTATGTGTTGAGATGTCTATTAACGAAATCCAAAGACTGGAGTGGATCCGACGACATCGAATTTTTCACCTAAAAAAAAGTACAGTGTATAGTAAGGATTTTAGAGCCTTTCCATGGCTCTTCCTTCAACTGCCACAGCGGCCCAACTAGGCGTACCTACGACCTGTGCGCACCTGTGGTTATGTGTTGAGATGTGTATTAATAAAAATCCCAAGACTGGAGTGGATCCGACGACATCGAGTTTTTCACCTAAAAAAATGTACAGTGTATAGTAAGGATTTTAGAGCCTTTCCATGGCTCTTCCTTCAACTGCCACAGCGGCCCAACTAGGCGTACCTACGACCTGTGCGCACCTGTGGTTATGTGTTGAGATGTGTATTAATAAAAATCCCAAGACTGGAGTGGATCCGACGACATCGAATTTTTCACCTAAAAAAATGTACAGTGTATAGTAAGGATTTTAGAGCCTTTCCATGGCTCTTCCTTCAACTGCCACAGCGGCCCTACTAGGCGTACCTACGACCTGTGCGCACCTGTGGTTATGTGTTGAGATGTGTATTAACGAAATCCAAAGACTGGAGTGGATCCGACGACATCGAATTTTTCACCTAAAATAAATGTACAGTGTATAGTAAGGATTTTAGAGCCTTTCCATGGCTCTTCCTTCAACTGCCACAGCGGCCCTACTAGGCGTACCTACGACCTGTGCGCACCTGTGGTTATGTGTTGAGATGTGTATTAACGAAATCCAAAGACTGGAGTGGATCCGACGACATCGAATTTTTCACCTAAAAAAATGTACAGTGTATAGTAAGGATTTTAGAGCCTTTCCATGGCTCTTCTTCCAACTGCCACAGCGGCCCAACTAGGCGTACCGACGACCTGTGCGCACCTGTGGTTATGTGTTGAGATGTCTATTAACGAAATCCAAAGACTGGAGTGGATCTGACGACATCGAATTTTTCACCTGAAAAAATATACAGTAAGGATTTTGGAGCCTTTCCATGGCTCATCTTCCAACTGCCACAGCGGCCCTACTAGGCGTACCTACGACCTGTGCGCACCTGTGGTTATGTGTTGAGATGTGTATTAACGAAATCCAAAGACTGGAGTGGATCCGACGACATCGAATTTTTCACCTAAAAAAATGTACAGTGTATAGTAAGGATTTTGGAGCCTTCCATGGCTCATCTTCCAACTGCCACAGCGGCCCTACTAGGCGTACCTACGACCTGTGCGCACCTGTGGTTATGTGTTGAGATGTGTATTAATAAAAATCCCAAGACTGGAGTGGATCCGACGACATCGAATTTTTCACCTAAAAAAATGTACAGTGTATAGTAAGGATTTTAGAGCCTTTCCATGGCTCTTCCTTCAACTGCCACAGCGGCCCTACTAGGCGTACCTACGACCTGTGCGCACCTGTGGTTATGTGTTGAGATGTGTATTAACGAAATCCAAAGACTGGAGTGGATCCGACGACATCGAATTTTTCACCTAAAATAAATGTACAGTGTATAGTAAGGATTTTAGAGCCTTTCCATGGCTCTTCCTTCAACTGCCACAGCGGCCCTACTAGGCGTACCTACGACCTGTGCGCACCTGTGGTTATGTGTTGAGATGTGTATTAACGAAATCCAAAGACTGGAGTGGATCCGACGACATCGAATTTTTCACCTAAAATAAATGTACAGTGTATAGTAAGGATTTTAGAGCCTTTCCATGGTTCTTCTTCCAACTGCCACAGCGGCCCAACTAGGCGTACCTATGACCTGTGCGCACCTGTGGTTATGTGTTGAGATGTCTATTAACGAAATCCAAAGACTGGAGTGGATCCGACGACATCGAATTTTTCACCTAAAAAAAAGTACAGTGTATAGTAAGGATTTTAGAGCCTTTCCATGGCTCTTCCTTCAACTGCCACAGCGGCCCAACTAGGCGTACCTACGACCTGTGCGCACCTGAGGTTATGTATTGAGATGTGTATTAACGAAATCCAAAGACTGGAGTGGATCCGACGACATCGAATTTTTCACCTAAAAAAATGTACAGTGTATAGTAAGGATTTTAGAGCCTTTCCATGGCTCTTCCTTCAACTGCCACAGCGGCCCTACTAGGCGTACCTACGACCTGTGCGCACCTGTGGTTATGTGTTGAGATGTGTATTAACGAAATCCAAAGACTGGAGTGGATCCGACGACATCGAATTTTTCACCTAAAAAAATGTACAGTGCATAGTAAGGATTTTAGAGCCCTTCCATGGCTCTGCTTCCAACTGCCACAGCGGCCCAACTAATCGTACCTACGACCTGTGCGCACCTGTGGTTATGTGTTGAGATGTGTATTAATAAAAATCCCAAGACTGGAGTGGATCCGACGACATCGAATTTTTCACCTAAAAAAATGTACAGTGTATAGTAAGGATTTTAGAGCCTTTCCATGGCTCTTCCTTCAACTGCCACAGCGGCCCTACTAGGCGTACCTACGACCTGTGCGCACCTGTGGTTATGTGTTGAGATGTGTATTAACGAAATCCAAAGACTGGAGTGGATCCGACGACATCGAATTTTTCACCTAAAATAAATGTACAGTGTATAGTAAGGATTTTAGAGCCTTTCCATGGTTCTTCTTCCAACTGCCACAGCGGCCCAACTAGGCGTACCTACGACCTGTGCGCACCTGTGGTTATGTGTTGAGATGTCTATTAACGAAATCCAAAGACTGGAGTGGATCCGACGACATCGAATTTTTCACCTAAAAAAAAGTACAGTGTATAGTAAGGATTTTAGAGCCTTTCCATGGCTCTTCCTTCAACTGCCACAGCGGCCCAACTAGGCGTACCGACGACCTGTGCGCACCTGTGGTTATGTGTTGAGATGTCTATTAACGAAATCCAAAGACTGGAGTGGATCTGACGACATCGAATTTTTCACCTGAAAAAATATACAGTAAGGATTTTGGAGCCTTTCCATGGCTCATCTTCCAACTGCCACAGCGGCCCTACTATGCGTACCTACGACCTGTGCGCACCTGTGGTTATGTGTTGAGATGTGTATTAACGAAATCCAAAGACTGGAGTGGATCCGACGACATCGAATTTTTCACCTAAAATAAATGTACAGTGTATAGTAAGGATTTTAGAGCCTTTCCATGGTTCTTCTTCCAACTGCCACAGCGGCCCAACTAGGCGTACCTACGACCTGTGCGCACCTGTGGTTATGTGTTGAGATGTCTATTAACGAAATCCAAAGACTGGAGTGGATCCGACGACATCGAATTTTTCACCTAAAAAAAAGTACAGTGTATAGTAAGGATTTTAGAGCCTTTCCATGGCTCTTCCTTCAACTGCCACAGCGGCCCAACTAGGCGTACCTACGACCTGTGCGCACCTGAGGTTATGTATTGAGATGTGTATTAACGAAATCCAAAGACTGGGGTGGATCCGACGACATCGAATTTTTCACCTGAAAAAATATACAGTAAGGATTTTGGAGCCTTTCCATGGCTCATCTTCCAACTGCCACAGCGGCCCTACTAGGCGTACCTACGACCTGTGCGCACCTGTGGTTATGTGTTGAGATGTGTATTAACGTAATCCAAAGACTGGAGTGGATCCGACGACCTCGAATTTTTCACCTAAAAAAATGTACAGTGTATAGTAAGGATTTTGGAGCCTTCCATGGCTCATCTTCCAACTGCCATAGCGGCCCAACTAGGCGTACCTACGACCTGTGCGCACCTGTGGTTATGTGTTGAGATGTCTATTAACGAAATCCAAAGACTGGAGTGGATCCGACGACATCGAATTTTTCACCTAAAAAAAAGTACAGTGTATAGTAAGGATTTTAGAGCCTTTCCATGGCTCTTCCTTCAACTGCCACAGCGGCCCAACTAGGCGTACCTACGACCTGTGCGCACCTGTGGTTATGTGTTGAGATGTGTATTAATAAAAATCCCAAGACTGGAGTGGATCCGACGACATCGAGTTTTTCACCTAAAAAAATGTACAGTGTATAGTAAGGATTTTAGAGCCTTTCCATGGCTCTTCCTTCAACTGCCACAGCGGCCCAACTAGGCGTACCTACGACCTGTGCGCACCTGTGGTTATGTGTTGAGATGTGTATTAATAAAAATCCCAAGACTGGAGTGGATCCGACGACATCGAATTTTTCACCTAAAAAAATGTACAGTGTATAGTAAGGATTTTAGAGCCTTTCCATGGCTCTTCCTTCAACTGCCACAGCGGCCCTACTAGGCGTACCTACGACCTGTGCGCACCTGTGGTTATGTGTTGAGATGTGTATTAACGAAATCCAAAGACTGGAGTGGATCCGACGACATCGAATTTTTCACCTAAAAAAATGTACAGTGTATAGTAAGGATTTTAGAGCCTTTCCATGGCTCTTCTTCCAACTGCCACAGCGGCCCAACTAGGCGTACCGACGACCTGTGCGCACCTGTGGTTATGTGTTGAGATGTCTATTAACGAAATCCAAAGACTGGAGTGGATCTGACGACATCGAATTTTTCACCTGAAAAAATATACAGTAAGGATTTTGGAGCCTTTCCATGGCTCATCTTCCAACTGCCACAGCGGCCCTACTAGGCGTACCTACGACCTGTGCGCACCTGTGGTTATGTGTTGAGATGTGTATTAACGAAATCCAAAGACTGGAGTGGATCCGACGACATCGAATTTTTCACCTAAAAAAATGTACAGTGTATAGTAAGGATTTTGGAGCCTTCCATGGCTCATCTTCCAACTGCCACAGCGGCCCTACTAGGCGTACCTACGACCTGTGCGCACCTGTGGTTATGTGTTGAGATGTGTATTAATAAAAATCCCAAGACTGGAGTGGATCCGACGACATCGAATTTTTCACCTAAAAAAATGTACAGTGTATAGTAAGGATTTTAGAGCCTTTCCATGGCTCTTCCTTCAACTGCCACAGCGGCCCTACTAGGCGTACCTACGACCTGTGCGCACCTGTGGTTATGTGTTGAGATGTGTATTAACGAAATCCAAAGACTGGAGTGGATCCGACGACATCGAATTTTTCACCTAAAATAAATGTACAGTGTATAGTAAGGATTTTAGAGCCTTTCCATGGCTCTTCCTTCAACTGCCACAGCGGCCCTACTAGGCGTACCTACGACCTGTGCGCACCTGTGGTTATGTGTTGAGATGTGTATTAACGAAATCCAAAGACTGGAGTGGATCCGACGACATCGAATTTTTCACCTAAAATAAATGTACAGTGTATAGTAAGGATTTTAGAGCCTTTCCATGGTTCTTCTTCCAACTGCCACAGCGGCCCAACTAGGCGTACCTACGACCTGTGCGCACCTGTGGTTATGTGTTGAGATGTCTATTAACGAAATCCAAAGACTGGAGTGGATCCGACGACATCGAATTTTTCACCTAAAAAAAAGTACAGTGTATAGTAAGGATTTTAGAGCCTTTCCATGGCTCTTCCTTCAACTGCCACAGCGGCCCAACTAGGCGTACCTACGACCTGTGCGCACCTGTGGTTATGTGTTGAGATGTGTATTAACGAAATCCAAAGACTGGAGTGGATCCGACGACATCGAATTTTTCACCTAAAAAAATGTACAGTGCATAGTAAGGATTTTAGAGCCCTTCCATGGCTCTGCTTCCAACTGCCACAGCGGCCCAACTAATCGTACCTACGACCTGTGCGCACCTGTGGTTATGTGTTGAGATGTGTATTAATAAAAATCCCAAGACTGGAGTGGATCCGACGACATCGAATTTTTCACCTAAAAAAATGTACAGTGTATAGTAAGGATTTTAGAGCCTTTCCATGGCTCTTCCTTCAACTGCCACAGCGGCCCTACTAGGCGTACCTACGACCTGTGCGCACCTGTGGTTATGTGTTGAGATGTGTATTAACGAAATCCAAAGACTGGAGTGGATCCGACGACATCGAATTTTTCACCTAAAATAAATGTACAGTGTATAGTAAGGATTTTAGAGCCTTTCCATGGTTCTTCTTCCAACTGCCACAGCGGCCCAACTAGGCGTACCTACGACCTGTGCGCACCTGTGGTTATGTGTTGAGATGTCTATTAACGAAATCCAAAGACTGGAGTGGATCCGACGACATCGAATTTTTCACCTAAAAAAAAGTACAGTGTATAGTAAGGATTTTAGAGCCTTTCCATGGCTCTTCCTTCAACTGCCACAGCGGCCCAACTAGGCGTACCTACGACCTGTGCGCACCTGAGGTTATGTATTGAGATGTGTATTAACGAAATCCAAAGACTGGGGTGGATCCGACGACATCGAATTTTTCACCTGAAAAAATATACAGTAAGGATTTTGGAGCCTTTCCATGGCTCATCTTCCAACTGCCACAGCGGCCCTACTAGGCGTACCTACGACCTGTGCGCACCTGTGGTTATGTGTTGAGATGTGTATTAACGTAATCCAAAGACTGGAGTGGATCCGACGACCTCGAATTTTTCACCTAAAAAAATGTACAGTGTATAGTAAGGATTTTGGAGCCTTCCATGGCTCATCTTCCAACTGCCATAGCGGCCCAACTAGGAGTACCTACGACCTGTGCGCACCTGTGGTTATGTGTTGAGATGTCTATTAACGAAATCCAAAGACTGGAGTGGATCCGACGACATCGAATTTTTCACCTAAAAAAAAGTACAGTGTATAGTAAGGATTTTAGAGCCTTTCCATGGCTCTTCCTTCAACTGCCACAGCGGCCCAACTAGGCGTACCTACGACCTGTGCGCACCTGTGGTTATGTGTTGAGATGTGTATTAATAAAAATCCCAAGACTGGAGTGGATCCGACGACATCGAATTTTTCACCTAAAAAAATGTACAGTGTATAGTAAGGATTTTAGAGCCTTTCCATGGCTCTTCCTTCAACTGCCACCGCGGCCCAACTAGGCGTACCTACGACCTGTGCGCACCTGTGGTTATGTGTTGAGATGTGTATTAATAAAAATCCCAAGACTGGAGTGGATCCGACGACATCGAATTTTTCACCTAAAAAAATGTACAGTGTATAGTAAGGATTTTAGAGCCTTTCCATGGCTCTTCTTCCAACTGCCACAGCGGCCCAACTAGGCGTACCGACGACCTGTGCGCACCTGTGGTTATGTGTTGAGATGTCTATTAACGAAATCCAAAGACTGGAGTGGATCTGACGACATCGAATTTTTCACCTGAAAAAATATACAGTAAGGATTTTGGAGCCTTTCCATGGCTCATCTTCCAACTGCCACAGCGGCCCTACTAGGCGTACCTACGACCTGTGCGCACCTGTGGTTATGTGTTGAGATGTGTATTAACGAAATCCAAAGACTGGAGTGGATCCGACGACATCGAATTTTTCACCTAAAAAAATGTACAGTGTATAGTAAGGATTTTGGAGCCTTCCATGGCTCATCTTCCAACTGCCACAGCGGCCCTACTAGGCGTACCTACGACCTGTGCGCACCTGTGGTTATGTGTTGAGATGTGTATTAACGTAATCCAAAGACTGGAGTGGATCCGACGACCTCGAATTTTTCACCTAAAAAAATGTACAGTGTATAGTAAGGATTTTGGAGCCTTCCATGGCTCATCTTCCAACTGCCAAGCAGCCCAACTGGGCGTACCTACGACCTGTGCGCACCTGTGGTTATGTGTTGAGATGTGTATTAACGAAATCCAAAGACTGGAGTGGATCCGACGACATCGAATTTTTCACCTAAAAAAATGTACAGTGTATAGTAAGGATTTTGGAGCCTTCCATGGCTCATCTTCCAACTACCACAGCGGCCCAACTAGGCGTACCTACGACCTGTGCGCACCTGTGGTTATGTGTTGAGATGTGTATTAACGAAATCCAAAGACTGGAGTGGATCCGACGACATCGAATTTTCCACCTAAAAAAATGTACAGTGTATAGTAAGGATTTTGGAGCCTTTCCATGGCTCTTCTTCCAACTGCCACAGCCCAACTAGGCGTACCTACGACTTGTGCGCACCTGTGGTTATGTGTTGAGATGTGTATTAACCAAAGACTGGAGTGGATCCGACGACATCGAATTTTTCACCTAAAAAAATGTACAGTGTATAGTAAGGATTTTGGAGCCTTTCCATGGCTCTTCTTCCAACTGCCACAGCGGCCCAACTAGGCGTACCTACGACCTGTGCGCACCTGTGGTTATGTGTTGAGATGTCTATTAACGAAATCCAAAGACTGGAGTGGATCCGACGACATCGAATTTTTCACCTAAAAAAAAGTACAGTGTATAGTAAGGATTTTAGAGCCTTTCCATGGCTCTTCCTTCAACTGCCACAGCGGCCCAACTAGGCGTACCTACGACCTGTGCGCACCTGTGGTTATGTGTTGAGATGTGTATTAATAAAAATCCCAAGACTGGAGTGGATCCGACGACATCGAATTTTTCACCTAAAAAAATGTACAGTGTATAGTAAGGATTTTAGAGCCTTTCCATGGCTCTTCTTCCAACTGCCACAGCGGCCCAACTAGGCGTACCGACGACCTGTGCGCACCTGTGGTTATGTGTTGAGATGTCTATTAACGAAATCCAAAGACTGGAGTGGATCTGACGACATCGAATTTTTCACCTGAAAAAATATACAGTAAGGATTTTGGAGCCTTTCCATGGCTCATCTTCCAACTGCCACAGCGGCCCTACTAGGCGTACCTACGACCTGTGCGCACCTGTGGTTATGTGTTGAGATGTGTATTAACGAAATCCAAAGACTGGAGTGGATCCGACGACATCGAATTTTTCACCTAAAATAAATGTACAGTGTATAGTAAGGATTTTAGAGCCTTTCCATGGTTCTTCTTCCAACTGCCACAGCGGCCCAACTAGGCGTACCTACGACCTGTGCGCACCTGTGGTTATGTGTTGAGATGTCTATTAACGAAATCCAAAGACTGGAGTGGATCCGACGACATCGAATTTTTCACCTAAAAAAAAGTACAGTGTATAGTAAGGATTTTAGAGCCTTTCCATGGCTCTTCCTTCAACTGCCACAGCGGCCCAACTAGGCGTACCTACGACCTGTGCGCACCTGAGGTTATGTATTGAGATGTGTATTAACGAAATCCAAAGACTGGGGTGGATCCGACGACATCGAATTTTTCACCTGAAAAAATATACAGTAAGGATTTTGGAGCCTTTCCATGGCTCATCTTCCAACTGCCACAGCGGCCCTACTAGGCGTACCTACGACCTGTGCGCACCTGTGGTTATGTGTTGAGATGTGTATTAATGAAATCCAAAGCCTGGAGTGGATCCGACGACATCAAATTTTTCACCTAAAAAAATTTACAGTGTATAGTAAGGATTTTGGAGCCTTCCATGGCTCATCTTCCAACTGCCATAGCGGCCCAACTAGGCGTACCTACGACCTGTGCGCACCTGTGGTTATGTGTTGAGATGTCTATTAACGAAATCCAAAGACTGGAGTGGATCCGACGACATCGAATTTTTCACCTAAAAAAAAGTACAGTGTATAGTAAGGATTTTAGAGCCTTTCCATGGCTCTTCCTTCAACTGCCACAGCGGCCCAACTAGGCGTACCTACGACCTGTGCGCACCTGTGGTTATGTGTTGAGATGTGTATTAATAAAAATCCCAAGACTGGAGTGGATCCGACGACATCGAATTTTTCACCTAAAAAAATGTACAGTGTATAGTAAGGATTTTAGAGCCTTTCCATGGCTCTTCCTTCAACTGCCACAGCGGCCCAACTAGGCGTACCTACGACCTGTGCGCACCTGTGGTTATGTGTTGAGATGTGTATTAATAAAAATCCCAAGACTGGAGTGGATCCGACGACATCGAATTTTTCACCTAAAAAAATGTACAGTGTATAGTAAGGATTTTAGAGCCTTTCCATGGCTCTTCTTCCAACTGCCACAGCGGCCCAACTAGGCGTACCGACGACCTGTGCGCACCTGTGGTTATGTGTTGAGATGTCTATTAACGAAATCCAAAGACTGGAGTGGATCTGACGACATCGAATTTTTCACCTGAAAAAATATACAGTAAGGATTTTGGAGCCTTTCCATGGCTCATCTTCCAACTGCCACAGCGGCCCTACTAGGCGTACCTACGACCTGTGCGCACCTGCGGTTATGTGTTGAGATGTGTATTAACGAAATCCAAAGACTGGAGTGGATCCGACGACATCGAATTTTTCACCTAAAAAAATGTACAGTGTATAGTAAGGATTTTGGAGCCTTCCATGGCTCATCTTCCAACTGCCACAGCGGCCCTACTAGGCGTACCTACGACCTGTGCGCACCTGTGGTTATGTGTTGAGATGTGTATTAACGTAATCCAAAGACTGGAGTGGATCCGACGACCTCGAATTTTTCACCTAAAAAAATGTACAGTGTATAGTAAGGATTTTGGAGCCTTCCATGGCTCATCTTCCAACTGCCAAGCGGCCCAACTGGGCGTACCTACGACCTGTGCGCACCTGTGGTTATGTGTTGAGATGTGTATTAACGAAATCCAAAGACTGGAGTGGATCCGACGACATCGAATTTTTCACCTAAAAAAATGTACAGTGTATAGTAAGGATTTTGGAGCCTTCCATGGCTCATCTTCCAACTACCACAGCGGCCCAACTAGGCGTACCTACGACCTGTGCGCACCTGTGGTTATGTGTTGAGATGTGTATTAACGAAATCCAAAGACTGGAGTGGATCCGACGACATCGAATTTTCCACCTAAAAAAATGTACAGTGTATAGTAAGGATTTTGGAGCCTTTCCATGGCTCATCTTCCAACTACCACAGCGGCCCAACTAGGCGTACCTACGACCTGTGCGCACCTGTGGTTATGTGTTGAGATGTGTATTAACGAAATCCAAAGACTGGAGTGGATCCGACGACATCGAATTTTTCACCTAAAAAAATGTACAGTGTATAGTAAGGATTTTGGAGCCTTTCCATGGCTCATCTTCCAACTGCCACAGCGGCCCTACTAGGCGTACCTACGACCTGTGCGCACCTGTGGTTATGTGTTGAGATGTGTATTAACGTAATCCAAAGACTGGAGTGGATCCGACGACATCAAATTTTTCACCTAAAAAAATGTACAGTGTATAGTAAGGATTTTGGAGCCTTCCATGGCTCATCTTCCAACTGCCATAGCGGCCCAACTAGGCGTACCTACGACCTGTGCGCACCTGTGGTTATGTGTTGAGATGTCTATTAACGAAATCCAAAGACTGGAGTGGATCCGACGACATCGAATTTTTCACCTAAAAAAAAGTACAGTGTATAGTAAGGATTTTAGAGCCTTTCCATGGCTCTTCCTTCAACTGCCACAGCGGCCCAACTAGGCGTACCTACGACCTGTGCGCACCTGTGGTTATGTGTTGAGATGTGTATTAATAAAAATCCCAAGACTGGAGTGGATCCGACGACATCGAATTTTTCACCTAAAAAAATGTACAGTGTATAGTAAGGATTTTAGAGCCTTTCCATGGCTCTTCCTTCAACTGCCACAGCGGCCCAACTAGGCGTACCTACGACCTGTGCGCACCTGTGGTTATGTGTTGAGATGTGTATTAATAAAAATCCCAAGACTGGAGTGGATCCGACGACATCGAATTTTTCACCTAAAAAAATGTACAGTGTATAGTAAGGATTTTAGAGCCTTTCCATGGCTCTTCTTCCAACTGCCACAGCGGCCCAACTAGGCGTACCGACGACCTGTGCGCACCTGTGGTTATGTGTTGAGATGTCTATTAACGAAATCCAAAGACTGGAGTGGATCTGACGACATCGAATTTTTCACCTGAAAAAATATACAGTAAGGATTTTGGAGCCTTTCCATGGCTCATCTTCCAACTGCCACAGCGGCCCTACTAGGCGTACCTACGACCTGTGCGCACCTGTGGTTATGTGTTGAGATGTGTATTAACGAAATCCAAAGACTGGAGTGGATCCGACGACATCGAATTTTTCACCTAAAAAAATGTACAGTGTATAGTAAGGATTTTGGAGCCTTCCATGGCTCATCTTCCAACTGCCACAGCGGCCCTACTAGGCGTACCTACGACCTGTGCGCACCTGTGGTTATGTGTTGAGATGTGTATTAACGTAATCCAAAGACTGGAGTGGATCCGACGACCTCGAATTTTTCACCTAAAAAAATGTACAGTGTATAGTAAGGATTTTGGAGCCTTCCATGGCTCATCTTCCAACTGCCAAGCGGCCCAACTGGGCGTACCTACGACCTGTGCGCACCTGTGGTTATGTGTTGAGATGTGTATTAACGAAATCCAAAGACTGGAGTGGATCCGACGACATCGAATTTTTCACCTAAAAAAATGTACAGTGTATAGTAAGGATTTTGGAGCCTTCCATGGCTCATCTTCCAACTACCACAGCGGCCCAACTAGGCGTACCTACGACCTGTGCGCACCTGTGGTTATGTGTTGAGATGTGTATTAACGAAATCCAAAGACTGGAGTGGATCCGACGACATCGAATTTTCCACCTAAAAAAATGTACAGTGTATAGTAAGGATTTTGGAGCCTTTCCATGGCTCTTCTTCCAACTGCCACAGCCCAACTAGGCGTACCTACGACTTGTGCGCACCTGTGGTTATGTGTTGAGATGTGTATTAACCAAAGACTGGAGTGGATCCGACGACATCGAATTTTTCACCTAAAAAAAAGTACAGTGTATAGTAAGGATTTTAGAGCCTTTCCATGGCTCTTCCTTCAACTGCCACAGCGGCCCAACTAGGCGTACCTACGACCTGTGCGCACCTGTGGTTATGTGTTGAGATGTGCATTAATAAAAATCCCAAGACTGGAGTGGATCCGACGACATCGAATTTTTCACCTAAAAAAATGTACAGTGTATAGTAAGGATTTTAGAGCCTTTCCATGGCTCTTCTTCCAACTGCCACAGCGGCCCAACTAGGCGTACCGACGACCTGTGCGCACCTGTGGTTATGTGTTGAGATGTCTATTAACGAAATCCAAAGACTGGAGTGGATCTGACGACATCGAATTTTTCACCTGAAAAAAAATACAGTAAGGATTTTGGAGCCTTTCCATGGCTCATCTTCCAACTGCCACAGCGGCCCTACTAGGCGTACCTACGACCTGTGCGCACCTGTGGTTATGTGTTGAGATGTGTATTAACGAAATCCAAAGACTGGAGTGGATCCGACGACATCGAATTTTTCACCTAAAATAAATGTACAGTGTATAGTAAGGATTTTAGAGCCTTTCCATGGTTCTTCTTCCAACTGCCACAGCGGCCCAACTAGGCGTACCTACGACCTGTGCGCACCTGTGGTTATGTGTTGAGATGTGTATTAACGAAATCCAAAGACTGGAGTGGATCCGACGACATCGAATTTTTCACCTAAAAAAAAGTACAGTGTATAGTAAGGATTTTAGAGCCTTTCCATGGCTCTTCCTTCAACTGCCACAGCGGCCCAACTAGGCGTACCTACGACCTGTGCGCACCTGAGGTTATGTATTGAGATGTGTATTAACGAAATCCAAAGACTGGGGTGGATCCGACGACATCGAATTTTTCACCTGAAAAAATATACAGTAAGGATTTTGGAGCCTTTCCATGGCTCATCTTCCAACTGCCACAGCGGCCCTACTAGGCGTACCTACGACCTGTGCGCACCTGTGGTTATGTGTTGAGATGTGTATTAACGTAATCCAAAGACTGGAGTGGATCCGACGACCTCGAATTTTTCACCTAAAAAAATGTACAGTGTATAGTAAGGATTTTGGAGCCTTCCATGGCTCATCTTCCAACTGCCAAGCGGCCCAACTGGGCGTACCTACGACCTGTGCGCACCTGTGGTTATGTGTTGAGATGTGTATTAACGAAATCCAAAGACTGGAGTGGATCCGACGACATCGAATTTTTCACCTAAAAAAATGTACAGTGTATAGTAAGGATTTTGGAGCCTTCCATGGCTCATCTTCCAACTACCACAGCGGCCCAACTAGACGTACCTACGACCTGTGCGCACCTGTGGTTATGTGTTGAGATGTGTATTAACGAAATCCAAAGACTGGAGTGGATCCGACGACATCGAATTTTCCACCTAAAAAAATGTACAGTGTATAGTAAGGATTTTGGAGCCTTTCCATGGCTCTTCTTCCAACTGCCACAGCCCAACTAGGCGTACCTACGACTTGTGCGCACCTGTGGTTATGTGTTGAGATGTCTATTAACGAAATCCAAAGACTGGAGTGGATCCGACGACATCGAATTTTTCACCTAAAAAAATGTACAGTGTATAGTAAGGATTTTGGAGCCTTCCATGGCTCATCTTCCAACTACCACAGCGGCCCAACTAGGCGTACCTACGACCTGTGCGCACCTGTGGTTATGTGTTGAGATGTGTATTAACGAAATCCAAAGACTGGAGTGGATCCGACGACATCGAATTTTTCACCTAAAATAAATGTACAGTGTATAGTAAGGATTTTAGAGCCTTTCCATGGTTCTTCTTCCAACTGCCACAGCGGCCCAACTAGGCGTACCTACGACCTGTGCGCACCTGTGGTTATGTGTTGAGATGTCTATTAACGAAATCCAAAGACTGGAGTGGATCCGACGTCATCGAATTTTTCACCTAAAAAAAAGTACAGTGTATAGTAAGGATTTTAGAGCCTTTCCATGGCTCTTCCTTCAACTGCCACAGCGGCCCAACTAGGCGTACCTACGACCTGTGCGCACCTGTGGTTATGTGTTGAGATGTGTATTAACGAAATCTAAAGACTGGAGTGGATCCGACGACATCGAATTTTTCACCTAAAATAAATGTACAGTGTATAGTAAGGATTTTGGAGCCTTTCCATGGCTCATCTTCCAACTGCCACAGCGGCCCTACTAGGCGTACCTACGACCTGTGCGCACCTGTGGTTATGTGTTGAGATGTGTATTAATGAAATCCAAAGCCTGGAGTGGATCCGACGACATCAAATTTTTCACCTAAAAAAATGTACAGTGTATAGTAAGGATTTTGGAGCCTTCCATGGCTCATCTTCCAACTGCCATAGCGGCCCAACTAGGCGTACCTACGACCTGTGCGCACCTGTGGTTATGTGTTGAGATGTGTATTAATGAAATCCAAAGCCTGGAGTGGATCCGACGACATCAAATTTTTCACCTAAAAAAATGTACAGTGTATAGTAAGGATTCTGGAGCCTTCCATGGCTCATCTTCCAACTGCCATAGCGGCCCAACTAGGCGTACCTACGACCTGTGCGCACCTGTGGTTATGTGTTGAGATGTCTATTAACGAAATCCAAAGACTGGAGTGGATCCGACGACATCGAATTTTTCACCTAAAAAAAAGTACAGTGTATAGTAAGGATTTTAGAGCCTTTCCATGGCTCTTCCTTCAACTGCCACAGCGGCCCAACTAGGCGTACCTACGACCTGTGCGCACCTGTGGTTATGTGTTGAGATGTGTATTAATAAAAATCCCAAGACTGGAGTGGATCCGACGACATCGAATTTTTCACCTAAAAAAATGTACAGTGTATAGTAAGGATTTTAGAGCCTTTCCATGGCTCTTCCTTCAACTGCCACAGCGGCCCAACTAGGCGTACCTACGACCTGTGCGCACCTGTGGTTATGTGTTGAGATGTGTATTAATAAAAATCCCAAGACTGGAGTGGATCCGACGACATCGAATTTTTCACCTAAAAAAATGTACAGTGTATAGTAAGGATTTTAGAGCCTTTCCATGGCTCTTCTTCCAACTGCCACAGCGGCCCAACTAGGCGTACCGACGACCTGTGCGCACCTGTGGTTATGTGTTGAGATGTGTATTAACGAAATCCAAAGACTGGAGTGGATCCGACGACATCGAATTTTTCACCTAAAAAAATGTACAGTGTATAGTAAGGATTTTGGAGCCTTTCCATGGCTCATCTTCCAACTGCCACAGCGGCCCAACTAGGCGTACCTACGACCTGTGCGCACCTGTGGTTATGTGTTGAGATGTGTATTAACGAAATCCAAAGACTGGAGTGGATCCGACGACATCGAATTTTTCACCTAAAATAAATGTACAGTGTATAGTAAGGATTTTAGAGCCTTTCCATGGTTCTTCTTCCAACTGCCACAGCGGCCCAACTAGGCGTACCTACGACCTGTGCGCACCTGTGGTTATGTGTTGAGATGTCTATTAACGAAATCCAAAGACTGGAGTGGATCCGACGACATCGAATTTTTCACCTAAAAAAAAGTACAGTGTATAGTAAGGATTTTAGAGCCTTTCCATGGCTCTTCCTTCAACTGCCACAGCGGCCCAACTAGGCGTACCTACGACCTGTGCGCACCTGTGGTTATGTGTTGAGATGTGTATTAATAAAAATCCCAAGACTGGAGTGGATCCGACGACATCGAATTTTTCACCTAAAAAAATGTACAGTGTATAGTAAGGATTTTAGAGCCTTTCCATGGCTCTTCTTCCAACTGCCACAGCGGCCCAACTAGGCGTACCGACGACCTGTGCGCACCTGTGGTTATGTGTTGAGATGTCTATTAACGAAATCCAAAGACTGGAGTGGATCTGACGACATCGAATTTTTCACCTGAAAAAATATACAGTAAGGATTTTGGAGCCTTTCCATGGCTCATCTTCCAACTGCCACAGCGGCCCTACTAGGCGTACCTACGACCTGTGCGCACCTGTGGTTATGTGTTGAGATGTGTATTAACGAAATCCAAAGACTGGAGTGGATCCGACGATATCGAATTTTTCACCTAAAATAAATGTACAGTGTATAGTAAGGATTTTAGAGCCTTTCCATGGTTCTTCTTCCAACTGCCACAGCGGCCCAACTAGGCGTACCTACGACCTGTGCGCACCTGTGGTTATGTGTTGAGATGTCTATTAACGAAATCCAAAGACTGGAGTGGATCCGACGACATCGAATTTTTCACCTAAAAAAAAGTACAGTGTATAGTAAGGATTTTAGAGCCTTTCCATGGCTCTTCCTTCAACTGCCACAGCGGCCCAACTAGGCGTACCTACGACCTGTGCGCACCTGTGGTTATGTGTTGAGATGTGTATTAATAAAAATCCCAAGACTGGAGTGGATCCGACGACATCGAATTTTTCACCTAAAAAAATGTACAGTGTATAGTAAGGATTTTAGAGCCTTTCCATGGCTCTTCTTCCAACTGCCACAGCGGCCCAACTAGGCGTACCGACGACCTGTGCGCACCTGTGGTTATGTGTTGAGATGTCTATTAACGAAATCCAAAGACTGGAGTGGATCTGACGACATCGAATTTTTCACCTGAAAAAATATACAGTAAGGATTTTGGAGCCTTTCCATGGCTCATCTTCCAACTGCCACAGCGGCCCTACTAGGCGTACCTACGACCTGTGCGCACCTGTGGTTATGTGTTGAGATGTGTATTAACGTAATCCAAAGACTGGAGTGGATCCGACGACATCGAATTTTTCACCTAAAATAAATGTACAGTGTATAGTAAGGATTTTAGAGCCTTTCCATGGTTCTTCTTCCAACTGCCACAGCGGCCCAACTAGGCGTACCTACGACCTGTGCGCACCTGTGGTTATGTGTTGAGATGTCTATTAACGAAATCCAAAGACTGGAGTGGATCCGACGACATCGAATTTTTCACCTAAAAAAAAGTACAGTGTATAGTAAGGATTTTAGAGCCTTTCCATGGCTCTTCCTTCAACTGCCACAGCGGCCCAACTAGGCGTACCTACGACCTGTGCGCACCTGAGGTTATGTATTGAGATGTGTATTAACGAAATCCAAAGACTGGGGTGGATCCGACGACATCGAATTTTTCACCTGAAAAAATATACAGTAAGGATTTTGGAGCCTTTCCATGGCTCATCTTCCAACTGCCACAGCGGCCCTACTAGGCGTACCTACGACCTGTGCGCACCTGTGGTTATGTGTTGAGATGTGTATTAACGTAATCCAAAGACTGGAGTGGATCCGACGACCTCGAATTTTTCACCTAAAAAAATGTACAGTGTATAGTAAGGATTTTGGAGCCTTCCATGGCTCATCTTCCAACTGCCAAGCGGCCCAACTGGGCGTACCTACGACCTGTGCGCACCTGTGGTTATGTGTTGAGATGTCTATTAACGAAATCCAAAGACTGGAGTGGATCCGACGACATCGAATTTTTCACCTAAAAAAATGTACAGTGTATAGTAAGGATTTTGGAGCCTTCCATGGCTCATCTTCCAACTACCACAGCGGCCCAACTAGGCGTACCTACGACCTGTGCGCACCTGTGGTTATGTGTTGAGATGTGTATTAACGAAATCCAAAGACTGGAGTGGATCCGACGACATCGAATTTTCCACCTAAAAAAATGTACAGTGTATAGTAAGGATTTTGGAGCCTTTCCATGGCTCTTCTTCCAACTGCCACAGCCCAACTAGGCGTACCTACGACTTGTGCGCACCTGTGGTTATGTGTTGAGATGTGTATTAACCAAAGACTGGAGTGGATCCGACGACATCGAATTTTTCACCTAAAAAAATGTACAGTGTATAGTAAGGATTTTGGAGCCTTTCCATGGCTCTTCTTCCAACTGCCACAGCGGCCCAACTAGGCGTACCTACGACCTGTGCGCACCTGTGGTTATGTGTTGAGATGTCTATTAACGAAATCCAAAGACTGGAGTGGATCCGACGACATCGAATTTTTCACCTAAAAAAAAGTACAGTGTATAGTAAGGATTTTAGAGCCTTTCCATGGCTCTTCCTTCAACTGCCACAGCGGCCCAACTAGGCGTACCTACGACCTGTGCGCACCTGTGGTTATGTGTTGAGATGTGTATTAACGAAATCCAAAGACTGGAGTGGATCCGACGACATCGAATTTTTCACCTAAAAAAATGTACAGTGTATAGTAAGGATTTTGGAGCCTTCCATGGCTCATCTTCCAACTACCACAGCGGCCTGGAGTGGATCCGACGACATCGAATTTTTCACCTAAAAAAAAGTACAGTGTATAGTAAGGATTTTAGAGCCTTTCCATGGCTCTTCCTTCAACTGCCACAGCGGCCCAACTAGGCGTACCTACGACCTGTGCGCACCTGAGGTTATGTATTGAGATGTGTATTAACGAAATCCAAAGACTGGGGTGGATCCGACGACATCGAATTTTTCACCTGAAAAAATATACAGTAAGGATTTTGGAGCCTTTCCATGGCTCATCTTCCAACTGCCACAGCGGCCCTACTAGGCGTAACTACGACCTGTGCGCACCTGTGGTTATGTGTTGAGATGTGTATTAACGTAATCCAAAGACTGGAGTGGATCCGACGACCTCGAATTTTTCACCTAAAAAAATGTACAGTGTATAGTAAGAATTTTGGAGCCTTCCATGGCTCATCTTCCAACTGCCAAGCGGCCCAACTGGGCGTACCTACGACCTGTGCGCACCTGTGGTTATGTGTTGAGATGTGTATTAACGAAATCCAAAGACTGGAGTGGATCCGACGACATCGAATTTTTCACCTAAAAAAATGTACAGTGTATAGTAAGGATTTTGGAGCCTTCCATGGCTCATCTTCCAACTGCCACAGCGGCCCTACTAGGCGTACCTACGACCTGTGCGCACCTGTGGTTATGTGTTGAGATGTGTATTAACGTAATCCAAAGACTGGAGTGGATCCGACGACCTCGAATTTTTCACCTAAAAAAATGTACAGTGTATAGTAAGGATTTTGGAGCCTTCCATGGCTCATCTTCCAACTGCCAAGCGGCCCAACTGGGCGTACCTACGACCTGTGCGCACCTGTGGTTATGTGTTGAGATGTGTATTAACGAAATCCAAAGACTGGAGTGGATCCGACGACATCGAATTTTTCACCTAAAAAAATGTACAGTGTATAGTAAGGATTTTGGAGCCTTCCATGGCTCATCTTCCAACTACCACAGCGGCCCAACTAGGCGTACCTACGACCTGTGCGCACCTGTGGTTATGTGTTGAGATGTGTATTAACGAAATCCAAAGACTGGAGTGGATCCGACGACATCGAATTTTCCACCTAAAAAAATGTACAGTGTATAGTAAGGATTTTGGAGCCTTTCCATGGCTCTTCTTCCAACTGCCACAGCCCAACTAGGCGTACCTACGACTTGTGCGCACCTGTGGTTATGTGTTGAGATGTGTATTAACCAAAGACTGGAGTGGATCCGACGACATCGAATTTTTCACCTAAAAAAATGTACAGTGTATAGTAAGGATTTTGGAGCCTTTCCATGGCTCTTCTTCCAACTGCCACAGCGGCCCAACTAGGCGTACCTACGACCTGTGCGCACCTGTGGTTATGTGTTGAGATGTCTATTAACGAAATCCAAAGACTGGAGTGGATCCGACGACATCGAATTTTTCACCTAAAAAAAAGTACAGTGTATAGTAAGGATTTTAGAGCCTTTCCATGGCTCTTCCTTCAACTGCCACAGCGGCCCAACTAGGCGTACCTACGACCTGTGCGCACCTGTGGTTATGTGTTGAGATGTGTATTAATAAAAATCCCAAGACTGGAGTGGATCCGACGACATCGAATTTTTCACCTAAAAAAATGTACAGTGTATAGTAAGGATTTTAGAGCCTTTCCATGGCTCTTCTTCCAACTGCCACAGCGGCCCAACTAGGCGTACCTACGACCTGTGCGCACCTGTGGTTATGTGTTGAGATGTCTATTAACGAAATCCAAAGACTGGAGTGGATCTGACGACATCGAATTTTTCACCTGAAAAAATATACAGTAAGGATTTTGGAGCCTTTCCATGGCTCATCTTCCAACTGCCACAGCGGCCCTACTAGGCGTACCTACGACCTGTGCGCACCTGTGGTTATGTGTTGAGATGTGTATTAACGAAATCCAAAGACTGGAGTGGATCCGACGACATCGAATTTTTCACCTAAAATAAATGTACAGTGTATAGTAAGGATTTTAGAGCCTTTCCATGGTTCTTCTTCCAACTGCCACAGCGGCCCAACTAGGCGTACCTACGACCTGTGCGCACCTGTGGTTATGTGTTGAGATGTCTATTAACGAAATCCAAAGACTGGAGTGGATCCGACGACATCGAATTTTTCACCTAAAAAAAAGTACAGTGTATAGTAAGGATTTTAGAGCCTTTCCATGGCTCTTCCTTCAACTGCCACAGCGGCCCAACTAGGCGTACCTACGACCTGTGCGCACCTGAGGTTATGTATTGAGATGTGTATTAACGAAATCCAAAGACTGGGGTGGATCCGACGACATCGAATTTTTCACCTGAAAAAATATACAGTAAGGATTTTGGAGCCTTTCCATGGCTCATCTTCCAACTGCCACAGCGGCCCTACTAGGCGTACCTACGACCTGTGCGCACCTGTGGTTATGTGTTGAGATGTGTATTAACGTAATCCAAAGACTGGAGTGGATCCGACGACCTCGAATTTTTCACCTAAAAAAATGTACAGTGTATAGTAAGGATTTTGGAGCCTTCCATGGCTCATCTTCCAACTGCCAAGCGGCCCAACTGGGCGTACCTACGACCTGTGCGCACCTGTGGTTATGTGTTGAGATGTGTATTAACGAAATCCAAAGACTGGAGTGGATCCGACGACATCGAATTTTTCACCTAAAAAAATGTACAGTGTATAGTAAGGATTTTGGAGCCTTCCATGGCTCATCTTCCAACTACCACAGCGGCCCAACTAGGCGTACCTACGACCTGTGCGCACCTGTGGTTATGTGTTGAGATGTGTATTAACGAAATCCAAAGACTGGAGTGGATCCGACGACATCGAATTTTCCACCTAAAAAAATGTACAGTGTATAGTAAGGATTTTGGAGCCTTTCCATGGCTCTTCTTCCAACTGCCACAGCCCAACTAGGCGTACCTACGACTTGTGCGCACCTGTGGTTATGTGTTGAGATGTGTATTAACCAAAGACTGGAGTGGATCCGACGACATCGAATTTTTCACCTAAAAAAATGTACAGTGTATAGTAAGGATTTTGGAGCCTTTCCATGGCTCTTCTTCCAACTGGCACAGTCCAACTAGGCGTACCTACGACCTGTGCGCACCTGTGGTTATGTGTTGAGATGTGTATTAATGAAATCCAAAGACTGGAGTGGATCCGACGACATCGAATTTTTCACCTAAAAAAATGTACAGTGTATAGTAAGGATTTTGGAGCCTTTCCATGGCTCTTCTTCCAACTGCCACAGCCCAACTAGGCGTACCTACGACCTGTGCGCACCTGTGGTTATGTGTTGAGATGTGTATTAACGAAATCCAAAGACTGGAGTGGATCCGACGACATCGAATTTTTCACCTAAAAAAATGTACAGTGTATAGTAAGGATTTTGGAGCCTTCCATGGCTCATCTTCCAACTGCCACAGCGGCCCAACTAGGCGTACCTACAACCTGTGCGCACCTGTGGTTATGTGTTGAGATGTCTATTAACGAAATCCAAAGACTGGAGTGGATCCGACGTCATCGAATTTTTCACCTAAAAATATGTACAGTGTATAGTAAGGATTTTAGAGCCTTTCCATGGCTCTTCTTCCAACTGCCATAGCGGCCCAACTAGGCGTACCTACGACCTGTGCGCACCTGTGGTTATGTGTTGAGATGTGTATTAACGAAATCTAAAGACTGGAGTGGATCCGACGACATCGAATTTTTCACCTAAAAAAATGTACAGTGTATAGTAAGGATTTTGGAGCCTTTCCATGGCTCATCTTCCAACTGCCACAGCGGCCCTACTAGGCGTACCTACGACCTGTGCGCACCTGTGGTTATGTGTTGAGATGTGTATTAATGAAATCCAAAGCCTGGAGTGGATCCGACGACATCAAATTTTTCACCTAAAAAAATGTACAGTGTATAGTAAGGATTTTGGAGCCTTCCATGGCTCATCTTCCAACTGCCATAGCGGCCCAACTAGGCGTACCTACGACCTGTGCGCACCTGTGGTTATGTGTTGAGATGTGTATTAATGAAATCCAAAGCCTGGAGTGGATCCGACGACATCAAATTTTTCACCTAAAAAAATGTACAGTGTATAGTAAGGATTTTGGAGCCTTCCATGGCTCATCTTCCAACTGCCATAGCGGCCCAACTAGGCGTACCTACGACCTGTGCGCACCTGTGGTTATGTGTTGAGATGTCTATTAACGAAATCCAAAGACTGGAGTGGATCCGACGACATCGAATTTTTCACCTAAAAAAAAGTACAGTGTATAGTAAGGATTTTAGAGCCTTTCCATGGCTCTTCCTTCAACTGCCACAGCGGCCCAACTAGGCGTACCTACGACCTGTGCGCACCTGTGGTTATGTGTTGAGATGTGTATTAATAAAAATCCCAAGACTGGAGTGGATCCGACGACATCGAATTTTTCACCTAAAAAAATGTACAGTGTATAGTAAGGATTTTAGAGCCTTTCCATGGCTCTTCCTTCAACTGCCACAGCGGCCCAACTAGGCGTACCTACGACCTGTGCGCACCTGTGGTTATGTGTTGAGATGTGTATTAATAAAAATCCCAAGACTGGAGTGGATCCGACGACATCGAATTTTTCACCTAAAAAAATGTACAGTGTATAGTAAGGATTTTAGAGCCTTTCCATGGCTCTTCTTCCAACTGCCACAGCGGCCCAACTAGGCGTACCGACGACCTGTGCGCACCTGTGGTTATGTGTTGAGATGTGTATTAACGAAATCCAAAGACTGGAGTGGATCCGACGACATCGAATTTTTCACCTAAAAAAATGTACAGTGTATAGTAAGGATTTTGGAGCCTTTCCATGGCTCATCTTCCAACTGCCACAGCGGCCCAACTAGGCGTACCTACGACCTGTGCGCACCTGTGGTTATGTGTTGAGATGTGTATTAACGAAATCCAAAGACTGGAGTGGATCCGACGACATCGAATTTTTCACCTAAAATAAATGTACAGTGTATAGTAAGGATTTTAGAGCCTTTCCATGGTTCTTCTTCCAACTGCCACAGCGGCCCAACTAGGCGTACCTACGACCTGTGCGCACCTGTGGTTATGTGTTGAGATGTCTATTAACGAAATCCAAAGACTGGAGTGGATCCGACGACATCGAATTTTTCACCTAAAAAAAAGTACAGTGTATAGTAAGGATTTTAGAGCCTTTCCATGGCTCTTCCTTCAACTGCCACAGCGGCCCAACTAGGCGTACCTACGACCTGTGCACACCTGTGGTTATGTGTTGAGATGTGTATTAATAAAAATCCCAAGACTGGAGTGGATCCGACGACATCGAATTTTTCACCTAAAAAAATGTACAGTGTATAGTAAGGATTTTAGAGCCTTTCCATGGCTCTTCCTTCAACTGCCACAGCGGCCCAACTAGGCGTACCTACGACCTGTGCGCACCTGAGGTTATGTATTGAGATGTGTATTAACGAAATCCAAAGACTGGGGTGGATCCGACGACATCGAATTTTTCACCTGAAAAAATATACAGTAAGGATTTTGGAGCCTTTCCATGGCTCATCTTCCAACTGCCACAGCGGCCCTACTAGGCGTACCTACGACCTGTGCGCACCTGTGGTTATGTGTTGAGATGTGTATTAACGTAATCCAAAGACTGGAGTGGATCCGACGACCTCGAATTTTTCACCTAAAAAAATGTACAGTGTATAGTAAGGATTTTGGAGCCTTCCATGGCTCATCTTCCAACTGCCAAGCGGCCCAACTGGGCGTACCTACGACCTGTGCGCACCTGTGGTTATGTGTTGAGATGTGTATTAACGAAATCCAAAGACTGGAGTGGATCCGACGACATCGAATTTTTCACCTAAAAAAATGTACAGTGTATAGTAAGGATTTTGGAGCCTTCCATGGCTCATCTTCCAACTACCACAGCGGCCCAACTAGGCGTACCTACGACCTGTGCGCACCTGTGGTTATGTGTTGAGATGTGTATTAACGAAATCCAAAGACTGGAGTGGATCCGACGACATCGAATTTTCCACCTAAAAAAATGTACAGTGTATAGTAAGGATTTTGGAGCCTTTCCATGGCTCTTCTTCCAACTGCCACAGCCCAACTAGGCGTACCTACGACTTGTGCGCACCTGTGGTTATGTGTTGAGATGTGTATTAACCAAAGACTGGAGTGGATCCGACGACATCGAATTTTTCACCTAAAAAAATGTACAGTGTATAGTAAGGATTTTGGAGCCTTTCCATGGCTCTTCTTCCAACTGGCACAGTCCAACTAGGCGTACCTACGACCTGTGCGCACCTGTGGTTATGTGTTGAGATGTGTATTAATGAAATCCAAAGACTGGAGTGGATCCGACGACATCGAATTTTTCACCTAAAAAAATGTACAGTGTATAGTAAGGATTTTGGAGCCTTTCCATGGCTCTTCTTCCAACTGCCACAGCCCAACTAGGCGTACCTACGACCTGTGCGCACCTGTGGTTATGTGTTGAGATGTGTATTAACGAAATCCAAAGACTGGAGTGGATCCGACGACATCGAATTTTTCACCTAAAAAAATGTACAGTGTATAGTAAGGATTTTGGAGCCTTCCATGGCTCATCTTCCAACTGCCACAGCGGCCCAACTAGGCGTACCTACAACCTGTGCGCACCTGTGGTTATGTGTTGAGATGTCTATTAACGAAATCCAAAGACTGGAGTGGATCCGACGTCATCGAATTTTTCACCTAAAAATATGTACAGTGTATAGTAAGGATTTTAGAGCCTTTCCATGGCTCTTCTTCCAACTGCCATAGCGGCCCAACTAGGCGTACCTACGACCTGTGCGCACCTGTGGTTATGTGTTGAGATGTGTATTAACGAAATCTAAAGACTGGAGTGGATCCGACGACATCGAATTTTTCACCTAAAAAAATGTACAGTGTATAGTAAGGATTTTGGAGCCTTTCCATGGCTCATCTTCCAACTGCCACAGCGGCCCTACTAGGCGTACCTACGACCTGTGCGCACCTGTGGTTATGTGTTGAGATGTGTATTAATGAAATCCAAAGCCTGGAGTGGATCCGACGACATCAAATTTTTCACCTAAAAAAATGTACAGTGTATAGTAAGGATTTTGGAGCCTTCCATGGCTCATCTTCCAACTGCCACAGCAGCCCAACTAGGCGTACCTACGACCTGTGCGCACCTGTGGTTATGTGTTGAGATGTGTATTAATGAAATCCAAAGCCTGGAGTGGATCCGACGACATCAAATTTTTCACCTAAAAAAATGTACAGTGTATAGTAAGGATTTTGGAGCCTTCCATGGCTCATCTTCCAACTGCCATAGCGGCCCAACTAGGCGTACCTACGACCTGTGCGCACCTGTGGTTATGTGTTGAGATGTCTATTAACGAAATCCAAAGACTGGAGTGGATCCGACGACATCGAATTTTTCACCTAAAAAAATGTACAGTGTATAGTAAGGATTTTGAAGCCTTCCATGGCTCATCTTCCAACTGCCACAGCGGCCCTACTAGGCGTACCTACGACCTGTGCGCACCTGTGGTTATGTGTTGAGATGTGTATTAACGAAATCCAAAGACTGGAGTGGATCCGACGACATCGAATTTTTCACCTAAAATAAATGTACAGTGTATAGTAAGGATTTTAGAGCCTTTCCATGGTTCTTCTTCCAACTGCCACAGCGGCCCAACTAGGCGTACCTACGACCTGTGCGCACCTGTGGTTATGTGTTGAGATGTCTATTAACGAAATCCAAAGACTGGAGTGGATCCGACGACATCGAATTTTTCACCTGAAAAAATATACAGTAAGGATTTTGGAGCCTTTCCATGGCTCATCTTCCAACTGCCACAGCGGCCCTACTAGGCGTACCTACGACCTGTGCGCACCTGTGGTTATGTGTTGAGATGTGTATTAACGTAATCCAAAGACTGGAGTGGATCCGACGACCTCGAATTTTTCACCTAAAAAAATTTACAGTGTATAGTAAGGATTTTGGAGCCTTCCATGGCTCATCTTCCAACTGCCAAGCGGCCCAACTGGGCGTACCTACGACCTGTGCGCACCTGTGGTTATGTGTTGAGATGTCTATTAACGAAATCCAAAGACTGGAGTGGATCCGACGACCTCGAATTTTTCACCTAAAAGAATGTACAGTGTATAGTAAGGATTTTAGAGCCTTTCCATGGCTCAACTTACAACTGCCATAGCGGCCCAACTAGGCGTACCTACGACCTGTGCGCACCTGTGGTTATGTGTTGAGATGTCTATTAACGAAATCCAAAGACTGGAGTGGATCCGACGTCATCGAATTTTTCACCTAAAAATATGTACAGTGTATAGTAAGGATTTTAGAGCCTTTCCATGGCTCTTCTTCCAACTGCCATAGCGGCCCAACTAGGCGTACCTACGACCTGTGCGCACCTGTGGTTATGTGTTGAGATGTGTATTAACGAAATCTAAAGACTGGAGTGGATCCGACGACATCGAATTTTTCACCTAAAAAAATGTACAGTGTATAGTAAGGATTTTGGAGCCTTTCCATGGCTCATCTTCCAACTGCCACAGCGGCCCAACTAGGCTTACCTACGACCTGTGCGCACATGTGGTTATGTGTTGAGATGTCTACTAACGAAATCCAATGACTGGAGTGGATCCGACGACATCGAATTTTTCACCGAAAAAAATGTACAGTGTATAGTAAGGATTTTGGAGCCTTTCCGTGGCTCTTCTTCCAACTGCCACAGCGGCAGAACTAGGCGTACCTACGACCTGTGCGCACCTGTGGTTATGTGTTGAGATGTGTATTAATGAAATCCAAAGACTGGAGTGGATCCGACGACATCGAATTTTTCACCTAAAAAAATGTACAGTGTATAGTAAGGATTTTGGAGCCTTCCATGGCTCATCTTCCAACTGCCATAGCGGCCCAACTAGGCGTACCTACGACCTGTGCGCACCTGTGGTTATGTGTTGAGATGTCTATTAACGAAATCCAAAGACTGGAGTGGATCCGACGACATCGAATTTTTCACCTAAAAAAATGTACAGTGTATAGTAAGGATTTTGGAGCCTTCCATGGCTCATCTTCCAACTGCCATAGCGGCCCAACTAGGCGTACCTACGACCTGTGCACACCTGTGGTTATGTGTTGAGATGTCTATTAACGAAATCCAAAGACTGGAGTGGATCCGACGACATCGAATTTTTCACCTAAAAAAATGTACAGTGTATAGTAAGGATTTTGGAGACTTTCCATGGCTCATCTTCCAACTGCCACAGCGGCCCAACTAGGCGTACCTACGACCTGTGCGCACCTGTGGTTATGTGTTGAGATGTGTATTAACGAAATCCAAAGACTGGAGTGGATCCGACGACATCGAATTTTTCACCTAAAAAAATGTACAGTGTATAGTAAGGATTTTGAAGCCTTCCATGGCTCATCTTCCAACTGCCACAGCGGCCCTACTAGGCGTACCTACGACCTGTGCGCACCTGTGGTTATGTGTTGAGATGTGTATTAACGAAATCCAAAGACTGGAGTGGATCCGACGACATCGAATTTTTCACCTAAAATAAATGTACAGTGTATAGTAAGGATTTTAGAGCCTTTCCATGGTTCTTCTTCCAACTGCCACAGCGGCCCAACTAGGCGTACCTACGACCTGTGCGCACCTGTGGTTATGTGTTGAGATGTCTATTAACGATATCCAAAGACTGGAGTGGATCCGACGACATCGAATTTTTCACCTAAAAAAAAGTACAGTGTATAGTAAGGATTTTAGAACCTTTCCATGGCTCTTCCTTCAACTGCCACAGCGGCCCAACTAGGCGTACCTACGACCTGTGCGCACCTGAGGTTATGTATTGAGATGTGTATTAACGAAATCCAAAGACTGGGGTGGATCCGACGACATCGAATTTTTCACCTGAAAAAATATACAGTAAGGATTTTGGAGCCTTTCCATGGCTCATCTTCCAACTGCCACAGCGGCCCTACTAGGCGTACCTACGACCTGTGCGCACCTGTGGTTATGTGTTGAGATGTGTATTAACGTAATCCAAAGACTGGAGTGGATCCGACGACCTCGAATTTTTCACCTAAAAAAATGTACAGTGTATAGTAAGGATTTTGGAGCCTTCCATGGCTCATCTTCCAACTGCCAAGCGGCCCAACTGGGCGTACCTACGACCTGTGCGCACCTGTGGTTATGTGTTGAGATGTCTATTAACGAAATCCAAAGACTGGAGTGGATCCGACGACATCGAATTTTCCACCTAAAAAAATGTACAGTGTATAGTAAGGATTTTGGAGCCTTCCATGGCTCATCTTCCAACTGCCATAGCGGCCCAACTAGGCGTACCTACAACCTGTGCGCACCTGTGGTTATGTGTTGAGATGTCTATTAACGAAATCCAAAGACTGGAGTGGATCCGAAGACATCGAATTTTTCACCTAAAAAAATGTACAGTGTATAGTAAGGATTTTGGAGCCTTTCCATGGCTCTTCTTCCAACTGCGACAGCGGCCCAACTAGGCGTATCTACGACCTGTGCGCACCTGTGGTTATGTGTTGAGATGTGTATTAACGAAATCCAAAGACTGGAGTGGATCCGACGACATCGAATTTTCCACCTAAAAAAATGTACAGTGTATAGTAAGGATTTTGGAGCCTTTCCATGGCTCTTCTTCCAACTGCCACAGCCCAACTAGGCGTACCTACGACTTGTGCGCACCTGTGGTTATGTGTTGAGATGTGTATTAACCAAAGACTAGAGTGGATCCGACGACATCGAATTTTTCACCTAAAAAAATGTACAGTGTATAGTAACGATTTTAGAGCCTTTCCATGGCTCTTCTTCCAACTGCCACAGTCCAACTAGGCGTACCTACGACCTGTGCGCACCTGTGATTATGTGTTGAGATGTGTATTAACGAAATCCAAAGACTGGAGTGGATCCGACGACATCGAATTTTTCACCTAAAAAAATGTACAGTGTATAGTAAGGATTTTGGAGCAGTTCCATGGCTCTTCTTCCAACTGCGACAGCGGCCCAACTAGGCGTACCTACGACCTGTGCGCACCTGTGGTTATGTGTTGAGATGTGTATTAACGAAATCCAAAGACTGGAGTGGATCCGACGACCTCGAATTTTTCACCTAAAAAAATTTACAGTGTATAGTAAGGATTTTGGAGCCTTTCCATGGCTCTTCTTCCAACTGCCACAGCCCAACTAGGCGTACCTACGACTTGTGCGCACCTGTGGTTATGTGTTGAGATGTGTATTAACGAAATCCAAAGACTGGAGTGGATCCGACGACATCGAACTTTTCACCTAAAAAAATGTACAGTGTATAGTAAGGATTTTGGAGCCTTTCCATGGCTCTTCTTCCAACTGCCACAGCCCAACTAGGCGTACCTACGACCTGTGCGCACCTGTGGTTATGTGTTGAGATGTGTATTAACGAAATCCAAAGACTGGAGTGGATCCGACGACATCGAATTTTTCACCTAAAAAAATGTACAGTGTATAGTAAGGATTTTGGAGCCTTCCATGGCTCATCTTCCAACTGCCACAGCGGCCCAACTAGACGTACCTACGACCTGTGCGCACCTGTGGTTATGTGTTGAGATGTGTATTAACGTAATCCAAAGACTGGAGTGGATCCGACGACCTCGAATTTTTCACCTAAAAAAATTTACAGTGTATAGTAAGGATTTTGGAGCCTTCCATGGCTCATCTTCCAACTGCCATAGCGGCCCAACTAGGCGTACCTACAACCTGTGCGCACCTGTGGTTATGTGTTGAGATGTCTATTAACGAAATCCAAAGACTGGAGTGGATCCGACGACATCGAATTTTTCACCTAAAAGAATGTACAGTGTATAGTAAGGATTTTAGAGCCTTTCCATGGCTCAACTTACAACTGCCATAGCGGCCCAACTAGGCGTACCTACGACCTGTGCGCACCTGTGGTTATGTGTTGAGATGTCTATTAACGAAATCCAAAGACTGGAGTGGATCCGACGTCATCGAATTTTTCACCTAAAAATATGTACAGTGTATAGTAAGGATTTTAGAGCCTTTCCATGGCTCTTCTTCCAACTGCCATAGCGGCCCAACTAGGCGTACCTACGACCTGTGCGCACCTGTGGTTATGTGTTGAGATGTGTATTAACGAAATCTAAAGACTGGAGTGGATCCGACGACATCGAATTTTTCACCTAAAAAAATGTACAGTGTATAGTAAGGATTTTGGAGCCTTTCCATGGCTCATCTTCCAACTGCCACAGCGGCCCAACTAGGCTTACCTACGACCTGTGCGCACATGTGGTTATGTGTTGAGATGTCTACTAACGAAATCCAATGACTGGAGTGGATCCGACGACATCGAATTTTTCACCTAAAAAAATGTACAGTGTATAGTAAGGATTTTGGAGCCTTTCCATGGCTCTTCTTCCAACTGCGACAGCGGCCCAACTAGGCGTACCTACGACCTGTGCGCACCTGTGGTTATGTGTTGAGATGTGTATTAACGAAATCCAAAGACTGGAGTGGATCCGACGACATCGAATTTTCCACCTAAAAAAATGTACAGTAAGGATTTTGGAGCCTTTCCATGGCTCATCTTCCAACTGCCACAGCGGCCCTACTAGGCGTACCTACGACCTGTGCGCACCTGTGGTTATGTGTTGAGATGTGTATTAACGTAATCCAAAGACTGGAGTGGATCCGACGACCTCGAATTTTTCACCTAAAAAAATGTACAGTGTATAGTAAGGATTTTGGAGCCTTCCATGGCTCATCTTCCAACTGCCAAGCGGCCCAACTAGGCTTACCTACGACTTGTGCGCACCTGTGGTTATGTGTTGAGATGTGTATTAACCAAAGACTAGAGTGGATCCGACGACATCGAATTTTTCACCTAAAAAAATGTACAGTGTATAGTAAGGATTTTGGAGCAGTTCCATGGCTCTTCTTCCAACTGCGACAGCGGCCCAACTAGGCGTACCTACGACCTGTGCGCACCTGTGGTTATGTGTTGAGATGTGTATTAACGAAATCCAAAGACTGGAGTGGATCCGACGACATCGAATTTTTCACCTAAAAAAATGTACAGTGTATAGTAAGGATTTTGGAGCCTTCCATGGCTCATCTTCCAACTGCCAAGCGGCCCAACTGGGCGTACCTACGACTTGTGCGCACCTGTGGTTATGTGTTGAGATGTGTATTAACCAAAGACTAGAGTGGATCCGACGACATCGAATTTTTCACCTAAAAAAATGTACAGTGTATAGTAAGGATTTTGGAGCAGTTCCATGGCTCTTCTTCCAACTGCGACAGCGGCCCAACTAGGCGTACCTACGACCTGTGCGCACCTGTGGTTATGTGTTGAGATGTGTATTAACGAAATCCAAAGACTGGAGTGGATCCGACGACCTCGAATTTTTCACCTAAAAAAATGTACAGTGTATAGTAAGGATTTTGGAGCCTTTCCATGGCTCATCTTCCAACTGCCACAGCGGCCCAACTAGGCTTACCTACGACCTGTGCGCACATGTGGTTATGTGTTGAGATGTCTACTAACGAAATCCAATGACTGGAGTGGATCCGACGACATCGAATTTTTCACCTAAAAAAATGTACAGTGTATAGTAAGGATTTTGGAGCCTTTCCGTGGCTCTTCTTCCAACTGCCACAGCGGCCCAACTAGGCGTACGTACGACCTGTGCGCACCTGTGGTTATGTGTTGAGATGTGTATTAATGAAATCCAAAGACTGGAGTGGATCCGACGACATCGAATTTTTCACCTAAAAAAATGTACAGTGTATAGTAAGGATTTTGGAGCCTTCCATGGCTCATCTTCCAACTGCCATAGCGGCCCAACTAGGCGTACCTACGACCTGTGCGCACGTGTGGTTATGTGTTGAGATGTCTATTAACGAAATCCAAAGACTGGAGTGGATCCGACGACATCGAATTTTTCACCTAAAAAAATGTACAGTGTATAGTAAGGATTTTGGAGCCTTCCATGGCTCATCTTCCAACTGCCATAGCGGCCCAACTAGGCGTACCTACGACCTGTGCGCACCTGTGGTTATGTGTTGAGATGTCTATTAACGAAATCCAAAGACTGGAGTGGATCCGACGACATCGAATTTTTCACCTAAAAAAATGTACAGTGTATAGTAAGGATTTTGGAGACTTTCCATGGCTCATCTTCCAACTGCCACAGCGGCCCAACTAGGCGTACCTACGACCTGTGCGCACCTGTGGTTATGTGTTGAGATGTGTATTAACGAAATCCAAAGACTGGAGTGGATCCGACGACATCGAATTTTTCACCTAAAAAAATGTACTGTGTATAGTAAGGATTTTGGAGCCTTCCATGGCTCATCTTCCAACTGCCATAGCGGCCCAACTAGGCGTACCTACGACCTGTGCGCAGCTGTGGTTATGTGTTGAGATGTCTATTAACGAAATCCAAGAACTGGAGTGGATCCGACGACACCGAATTTTTCACCTAAAAAAATGTAGAGTGTCTAGTAAGGAATAGGCGTACCTACGACCTGTGCGCACCTGTGGTTATGTGTTGAGATGTCTATTAACGAAATCCAAAGACTGGAGTGGATCCGACGACATCGATTTTTTCACCTAAAAAAATGTACAGTGTATAGTAAGGATTTTGGAGCCTTCCATGGCTCATCTTCCAACTGCCACAGCGGCCCAACTAGGCGTACCTACGACCTGTGCGCACCTGTGGTTATGTGTTGAGATGTGTATTAACGAAATCCAAAGACTGGAGTGGATCCGACGACATCGAATTTTTCACCTAAAAAAATGTACAGTGTATAGTAAGGATTTTGGAGCCTTCCATGGCTCATCTTCCAACTGCCATAGCGGCCCAACTAGGCGTACCTACGACCTGTGCGCACCTATGGTAATATGTTGAGATGTGTATTAACGAAATCCAAAGACTGGAGTGGATCCGACGACATCGAATTTTTCACCTAAAAAAATGTACAGTGTATAGTAAGGATTTTAGAGCCTTTCCATGGCTCTTCTTCCAACTGCCACAGCGGCCCAACTAGGCGTACTTACGACCTGTGCGCACCTGTGGTTATGTGTTGAGATGTGTATTAACGAAATCCAAAGACTGGAGTGAATCCGACGACATCGAATTTTTCACCTAAAAAAATGTACAGTGTATAGCAAGGATTTTG
Organism: Eristalis pertinax; assembly: GCA_907269125.1. Lineage (NCBI taxonomy): Eukaryota > Metazoa > Arthropoda > Insecta > Diptera > Syrphidae > Eristalis > Eristalis pertinax. Next base: position 35,546,021 of record OU026148.1, read on the forward strand.
GATTCTTTCCATGGCTCTTCTTCCAACTGCCACAGCGGCCCAACTAGGCGTACTTACGACCTGTGCGCACCTGTAGTTATGTGTTGAGATGTGTATTAACGAAATCCAAAGACTGGAGTGGATCCGACGACATCGAATTTTTCACCTAAAAAAATGTACAGTGTATAGTAAGGATTTTGGAGCCTTTCCATGGCTCTTCTTCCAACTGCCACAGCGGCCCAACTAGGCGTACCTACGACCTGTGCGCACCTGTGGTTATGTGTTGAGATGTGTATTAACGAAATCCAAAGACTGGAGTGGATCCGACGACATCGAATTTTTCACCTAAAAAAATGTACAGTGTATAGTAAGGATTTTGGAGCCTTTCCATGGCTCTTCTTCCAACTGCCACAGCGGCCCAACTAGGCGTACCTACGACCTGTGCGCACCTGTGGTTATGTGTTGAGATGTGTATTAACGAAATCCAAAGACTGGAGTGGATCCGACGACATCGAATTTTTCACCTAAAAAAATGTACAGTGTATAGTAGATTTTGGAGCCTTCCATGACTCATCTTCCAACTGCCATAGCGGCCCAACTATTCGTACCTACGACCTGTGCGCACATGTGGTTATGTGTTGAGATGTCTACTAACGAAATCCAATGACTGGAGTGGATCCGACGACATCGAATTTTTCACCTAAAAAAATGTACAGTGTATAGTAAGGATTTTGGAGCCTTTCCGTGGCTCTTCTTCCAACTGCCACAGCGGCCCAACTAGGCGTACCTACGACCTGTGCGCACCTGTGGTTATGTGTTGAGATGTGTATTAACGAAATCCAAAGACTGGAGTGGATCCGACGACATCGAATTTTTCACCTAAAAAAATGTACAGTGTATAGTAAGGATTTATGAGCCTTTCCATGGCTCTTCTTCCAACTGCCACAGCGGCCCAACTAGGCGTACGTACGACCTGTGCGCACCTGTGGTTATGTGTTGAGATGTGTATTAATGAAATCCAAAGACTGGAGTGGATCCGACGACATCGAATTTTTCACCTAAAAAAATGTACAGTGTATAGTAAGGATTTTGGAGCCTTCCATGGCTCATCTTCCAACTGCCACAGCGGCCCAACTAGGCGTACCTACGACCTGTGCGCACCTGTGGTTATGTGTTGAGATGTCTATTAACGAAATCCAAAGACTGGAGTGGATCCGACGACATCGAATTTTTCACCTAAAAAAATGTACAGTGTATAGTAAGGATTTTGGAGACTTTCCATGGCTCATCTTCCAACTGCCACAGCGGCCCAACTAGGCGTACCTACGACCTGTGCGCACCTGTGGTTATGTGTTGAGATGTGTATTAACGAAATCCAAAGACTGGAGTGGATCCGACGACATCGAATTTTTCACCTAAAAAAATGTACAGTGTATAGTAAGGATTTTGAAGCCTTCCATGGCTCATCTTCCAACTGCCACAGCGGCCCAACTAGGCGTGCCTACGACCTGTGCGCACCTGTGGTTATGTGTTGAGATGTGTATTAACGAAATCCAAAGACTGGAGTGGATCCGACGACATCGAATTTTTCACCTAAAAAAATGTACACTGTATAGTAACGATTTTAGAGCCTTCCATGGCTCATCTTCCAACTGCCACAGCGGCCCAACTAGGCGTACCTACGACCTGTGCGCACCTGTGGTTATGTGTTGAGATGTGTATTAACGAAATCCAAAGACTGGAGTGGATCCGACGACATCGAATTTTTCACCTAAAAAAATGTACAGTGTATAGTAAGGATTTTGGATTCTTTCCATGGCTCTTCTTCCAACTGCCACAGCGGCCCAACTAGGCGTACTTACGACCTGTGCGCACCTGTAGTTATGTGTTGAGATGTGTATTAACGAAATCCAAAGACTGGAGTGGATCCGACGACATCGAATTTTTCACCTAAAAAAATGTACAGTGTATAGTAAGGATTTTGGAGCCTTTCCATGGCTCTTCTTCCAACTGCCACAGCGGCCCAACTAGGCGTACCTACGACCTGTGCGCACCTGTTGTTATGTGTTGAGATGTGTATTAACGAAATCCAAAGACTGGAGTGGATCCGACGACATCGAATTTTTCACCTAAAAAAATGTACAGTGTATAGTAAGGATTTTGGAGCCTTTCCATGGCTCTTCTTCCAACTGCCACAGCGGCCCAACTAGGCGTACCTACGACCTGTGCGCACCTGTGGTTATGTGTTGAGATGTGTATTAACGAAATCCAAAGACTGGAGTGGATCCGACGACATCGAATTTTTCACCTAAAAAAATGTACAGTGTAGATTTTGGAGCCTTCCATGACTCATCTTCCAACTGCCATAGCGGCCCAACTAGGCGTACCTACGACCTGTGCGCACCTGTGGTTATGTGTTGAGATGTGTATTAACGAAATCCAAAAACTGGAGTGGATCCGACGACATCGAATTTTTCACCTAAAAAAATGTACAGTGTATAGTAAGGATTTTGGAGCCTTTCCATGGCTCTTCTTCCAACTGCCACAGCGGCCCAACTAGGCGTACCTACGACCTGTGCGCACCTGTGGTTATGTGTTGAGATGTGTATTAACGAAATCCAAAGACTGGAGTGGATCCGACGACATCGAATTTTTCACCTAAAAAAATGTACACTGTATAGTAACGATTTTAGAGCCTTTCCATGGCTCTTCTTCCAACTGCCACAGCGGCCCAACTAGGCGTACCTACGACCTGTGCGCACCTGTGATTATGTGTTGAGATGTGTATTAACGAAATCCAAAGACTGGAGTGAATCCGACGACATCGAATTTTTCACCTAAAAAAATGTACAGTGTATAGTAAGGATTTTGGAGCCTTTCCATGGCTCTTCTTCCAACTGCCACAGCGGCCCAACTAGGCGTACCTACGACCTGTGCGCACCTGTGGTTATGTGTTGAGATGTGTATTAACGAAATCCAAGGACTGGAGTGGATCCGACGACATCGAATTTTTCACCTAAAAAAATGTACAGTGTATAGTAGATTTTGGAGCCTTCCATGACTCATCTTCCAACTGCCATAGCGGCCCAACTAGGCGTACCTACGACCTGTGCGCACCTGTGGTTGTGTGTTGAGATGTCTATTAACGAAATCCAAAGACTGGAGTGGATCCGACGACATCGAATTTTTAACCTAAAAAAATGTACAGTGTATAGTAAGGATTTTGGAGCCTTCCATGGCTCATCTTCCAACTGCCACAGCGGCCCAACTAGGCGTACCTACGACCTGTGCGCACCTGTGGTTATGTGTTGAGATGTGTATTATCGAAATCCAAAGACTGGAATGGATCCGACGACATCGAATTTTTCGCCTACAAAAAGTTACAGTGTATAGTAAGGATTTTGCAGCCTTTCATGGCTCATCTTCCAACTGCCACAGCGGCCGAACTAGGCGTACCTACGACCTGTGCGCACCTGTGATTATGTGTTGAGATGTGTATTAACGAAATCCAAAGACTGGAGTGAATCCGACGACATCGAATTTTTCACCTAAAAAAATGTACAGTGTATAGTAAGGATTTTGGAGCCTTTCCATGGCTCTTCTTCCAACTGCCACAGCGGCCCAATTAGGCGTACTTACGACCTGTGCGCACCTGTAGTTATGTGTTGAGATGTGTATTAACGAAATCCAAAGACTGGAGTGGATCCGACGACATCGAATTTTTCACCTAAAAAAATGTACAGTGTATAGTAAGGATTTTGGAGCCTTTCCATGGCTCTTCTTCCAACTGCCACAGCGGCCCAACTAGGCGTACCTACGACCTGTGCGCACCTGTGGTTATGTGTTGAGATGTGTATTAACGAAATCCAAAGACTGGAGTGGATCCGACGACATCGAATTTTTCGCCTACAAAAAGTTACAGTGTATAGTAAGGATTTTGCAGCCTTTCATGGCTCATCTTCCAACTGCCACAGCGGCCCAACTAGGCGTACCTACGACCTGTGCGCACCTGTGGTTATGTGTTGAGATGTGTATTAACGAAATCCAAAGACTGGAGTGGATCCGACGATACCGAATTTTTCACCTAAAAAAATTGACAGTAAGGATTTGGAGCCTTCCATGGCTCATCTTCCAACTGCCACAGCGGCCCAACTAGGCGTACCTACGACCTGTGCGCACCTGTGGTTATGTGTTGAGATGTCTATTAACGAAATCCAAAGACTGGAGTGGATCCGACGACATCGAATTTTTCACCTAAAGAAATGTACAGTGTATAGTAAGGATTTTGGAGCCTTCCATGGCTCATCTTCCAACTGCCATAGCGGCCCAACTAGGCGTACCTACGACCTGTGCGCACCTGTGGTTATGTGTTGAGATGCCTATTAACGAAATCCAAAGACTGGAGTGGATCCGACGACATCGAATTTTTCACCTAAAAAAATGTACAGTGTATAGTAAGGATTTTGGAGCCTTTCCATGGCTCTTCTTCCAACTGCCACAGCGGCCCAACTAGGCGTACCTACGACCTGTGCGCACCTGTGGTTATGTGTTGAGATGTGTATTATCGAAATCCAAAGACTGGAGTGGATCCGACGACATCGAATTTTTCGCCTAAAAAAAGTTACAGTGTATAGTAAGGATTTTGCAGCCTTTCATGGCTCATCTTCCAACTGCCACAGCGGCCGAACTAGGCGTACCTACGACCTGTGTACACCAGCGGTTATGTGTTTAGATGTGTATTATCGAAATCCAAAGACTGGAGTGGATCCGACGATACCGAATTTTTCACCTAAAAAAATTGACAGTAAGGATTTTGGAGCCTTCCATGGCTCATCTTCCAACTGCCACAGCGGCCCAACTAGGCGTACCTACGACCTGTGCGCACCTGTGGTTATGTGTTGAGATGTGTATTAACGAAATCCAAAGACTGGAGTGGATCCGACGACATCGAATTTTTCACCTAAAAAAATGTACAGTGTATAGTAAGGATTTTGGAGCCTTTCCATGGCTCTTCTTCCAACTGCCACAGCGGCCCAACTAGGCGTACCTACGACCTGTACGCACCTGTGGTTATGTGTTGAGATGTGTATTAACGAAATCCAAAGACTGGAGTGGATCCGACGACATCGAATTTTTCACCTAAAAAAATGTACACTGTATAGTAACGATTTTAGAGCCTTTCCATGGCTCTTCTTCCAACTGCCACAGCGGCCCAACTAGGCGTACCTACGACCTGTGCGCACCTGTGATTATGTGTTGAGATGTGTATTAACGAAATCCAAAGACTGGAGTGAATCCGACGACATCGAATTTTTCACCTAAAAAAATGTACAGTGTATAGTAAGGATTTTGGAGCCTTTCCATGGCTCTTCTTCCAACTGCCACAGCGGCCCAACTAGGCGTACCTACGACCTGTGCGCACCTGTGGTTATGTGTTGAGATGTGTATTAACGAAATCCAAGGACTGGAGTGGATCCGACGACATCGAATTTTTCACCTAAAAAAATGTACAGTGTATAGTAGATTTTGGAGCCTTCCATGACTCATCTTCCAACTGCCATAGCGGCCCAACTAGGCGTACCTACGACCTGTGCGCACCTGTGGTTGTGTGTTGAGATGTCTATTAACGAAATCCAAAGACTGGAGTGGATCCGACGACATCGAATTTTTAACCTAAAAAAATGTACAGTGTATAGTAAGGATTTTGGAGCCTTCCATGGCTCATCTTCCAACTGCCACAGCGGCCCAACTAGGCGTACCTACGACCTGTGCGCACCTGTGGTTATGTGTTGAGATGTGTATTATCGAAATCCAAAGACTGGAATGGATCCGACGACATCGAATTTTTCGCCTAAAAAAAGTTACAGTGTATAGTAAGGATTTTGCAGCCTTTCATGGCTCATCTTCCAACTGCCACAGCGGCCGAACTAGGCGTACCTACGACCTGTGTACACCTGCGGTTATGTGTTTAGATGTGTATTATCGAAATCCAAAGACTGGAGTGGATCCGACGATACCGAATTTTTCACCTAAAAAAATTGACAGTAAGGATTTTGGAGCCTTCCATGGCTCATCTTCCAACTGCCACAGCGGCCCAACTAGGCGTACCTACGACCTGTGCGCACCTGTGGTTATGTGTTGAGATGTCTATTAACGAAATCCAAAGACTGGAGTGGATCCGACGACATCGAATTTTTCACCTAAAGAAATGTACAGTGTATAGTAAGGATTTTGGAGCCTTCCATGGCTCATCTTCCAACTGCCATAGCGGCCCAACTAGGCGTACCTACGACCTGTGCGCACCTGTGGTTATGTGTTGAGATGCCTATTAACGAAATCCAAAGACTGGAGTGGATCCGACGACATCGAATTTTTCACCTAAAAAAATGTACAGTGTATAGTAAGGATTTTGGAGCCTTTCCATGGCTCTTCTTCCAACTGCCACAGCGGCCCAACTAGGCGTACCTACGACCTGTGCGCACCTGTGGTTATGTGTTGAGATGTGTATTATCGAAATCCAAAGACTGGAGTGGATCCGACGACATCGAATTTTTCGCCTAAAAAAAGTTACAGCCTTTCATGGCTCATCTTCCAACTGCCACAGCGGCCGAACTAGGCGTACCTACGACCTGTGTACACCAGCGGTTATGTGTTTAGATGTGTATTATCGAAATCCAAAGACTGGAGTGGATCCGACGATACCGAATTTTTCACCTAAAAAAATTGACAGTAAGGATTTTGGAGCCTTCCATGGCTCATCTTCCAACTGCCACAGCGGCCCAACTAGGCGTACCTACGACCTGTGCGCACCTGTGGTTATGTGTTGAGATGTCTATTAACGAAATCCAAAGACTGGAGTGGATCCGACGACATCGAATTTTTCACCTAAAGAAATGTACAGTGTATAGTAAGGATTTTGGAGCCTTCCATGGCTCATCTTCCAACTGCCATAGCGGCCCAACTAGGCGTACCTACGACCTGTGCGCACCTGTGGTTATGTGTTGAGATGCCTATTAACGAAATCCAAAGACTGGAGTGGATCCGACGACATCGAATTTTTCACCTAAAAAAATGTACAGTGTATAGTAAGGATTTTGGAGCCTTTCCATGGCTCTTCTTCCAACTGCCACAGCGGCCCAACTAGGCGTACCTACGACCTGTGCGCACCTGTGGTTATGTGTTGAGATGTGTATTAACGAAATCCAAAGACTGGAGTGGATCCGACGACATCGAATTTTTCACCTAAAAAAATGTACACTGTATAGTAACGATTTTAGAGCTTTTCCATGGCTCTTCTTCCAACTGCCACAGCGGCCCAACTAGGCGTACCTACGACCTGTGCGCACCTGTGATTATGTGTTGAGATGTGTATTAACGAAATCCAAAGACTGGAGTGAATCCGACGACATCGAATTTTTCACCTAAAAAAATGTACAGTGTATAGTAAGGATTTTGGAGCCTTTCCATGGCTCTTCTTCCAACTGCCACAGCGGCCCAACTAGGCGTACCTACGACCTGTGCGCACCTGTGGTTATGTGTTGAGATGTCTATTAACGAAATCCAAAGACTGGAGTGGATCCGACGACATCGAATTTTTCACCTAAAAAAATGTACAGTGTATAGTAAGGATTTTGGAGCCTTCCATGGCTCATCTTCCAACTGCCACAGCGGCCCAACTAGGCGTACCTACGACCTGTGCGCACCTGTGGTTATGTGTTTAGATGTGTATTATCGAAATCCAAAGACTGGAGTGGATCCGACGACATCGAATTTTTCGCCTAAAAAAAGTTACAGTGTATAGTAAGGATTTTGCAGCCTTTCATGGCTCATCTTCCAACTGCCACAGCGGCCGAACTAGGCGTACCTACGACCTGTGTACACCTGCGGTTATGTGTTTAGATGTGTATTATCGAAATCCAAAGACTGGAGTGGATCCGACGATATCGAATTTTTCACCTAAAAAAATTGACAGTAAGGATTTTGGAGCCTTCCATGGCTCATCTTCCAACTGCCACAGCGGCCCAACAAGGCGTACCTACGACCTGTGCGCACCTGTGGTTATGTGTTGAGTTGTGTATTAACGAAATCCAAAGACTGGAGTGGATCCGACGACATCGAATTTTTCACCTACAAAAATGTACAGTGTATAGTAAGGATTTTGGAGCCTTCCATGGCCCATCTTAGAACTGCCACAGCGGCCCAACTAGGCGTACCTACGACCTGTGCGCACCTGTGGTTATGTGTTGAGATGTCTATTAACGAAATCCAAAGACTGGAGTGGATCCGACGACATCGAAATTTTCACCTAAAAAAATGTACAGTGTATAGTAAGGATTTTGGAGCCTTCCATGGCTCATCTTCCAACTGCCACAGCGGCCCAACTAGGCGTACCTACGACCTGTGCGCACCTGTGATTATGTGTTGAGATGTGTATTAACGAAATCCAAAGACTGGAGTGGATCCGACGACATCGAATTTTTCACCTAAAAAAATGTACAGTGTATAGTAAGGATTTTAGAGCCTTTCCATGGCTCTTCTTCCAACTGCCACAGCGGCCCAACTAGGCGTACCTACGACCTGTGCGCACCTGTGGTTATGTGTTGAGATGTCTATTAACGAAATCCAAAGACTGGAGTGGATCCGACGACATCGAATTTTTCACCTAAAGAAATGTACAGTGTATAGTAAGGATTTTGGAGCCTTCCATGGCTCATCTTCCAACTGCCATAGCGGCCCAACTAGGCGTACCTACGACCTGTGCGCACCTGTGGTTATGTGTTGAGATGCCTATTAACGAAATCCAAAGACTGGAGTGGATCCGACGACATCGAATTTTTCACCTAAAAAAATGTACAGTGTACAGTATAGTAAGGATTTTAGAGCCTTTCCATGGCTCTTCTTCCAACTGCCACAGCGGCCCAACTAGGCGTACCTACGACCTGTGCGCACCTGTTGTTATGTGTTGAGATGTGTATTAACGAAATCCAAAGACTGGAGTGGATCCGACGACATCGAATTTTTCACCTAAAAAAATGTACAGTGTATTGTAAGGATTTTAGAGCCTTTCCATGGCTCTTCTTCCAACTGCCACAGCGGCCCAACTAGGCGTACCTACGACCTGTGCGCACCTGTGGTTATGTGTTGAGATGTGTATTAACGAAAGCCAAAGACTGGAGTGGATCCGACGACATCAAATTTTTCACCTAAAAAAATGTACAGTGTATAGTAAGGATTTTGGAGCCTTCCATGGCTCATCTTCCAACTGCCATAGCGGCCCAACTAGGCGTACCTACGACCTGTGCGCACCTGTGGTTATGTGTTGAGATGTATATTACCGAAATCCAAAGACTGGAGTGGATCCGACGACATCGAATTTTTACCTAAAAAAATGTACAGTGTATAGTAAGGATTTTGGAGCCTTCCATGGCTCATCTTCCAACTGCCACAGCGGCCCAACTAGGCGTACCTACGACCTGTGCGCACCTGTGGTTATGTGTTGAGATGTGTATTAACGAAATCCAAAAACTGGAGTCGATCCGACGACATCGAATTTTTCACCTAAAAAAATGTACAGTGTATAGTAAGGATTTTGGAGCCTTCCATGGCTCATCTTCCAACTGCCATAGCGGCCAAACTAGGCGTACCTACGACCTGTGCGCACCTGTGGTTATGTGTTGAGATGTCTATTAACGAAATCCAAAGACTGGAGTGGATCCGACGACATCGAATTTTTCAGTAAGGATTTTGGAGCCTTCCATGGCTCATCTTCCAACTGCTATAGCGGCCCAACTAGGCGTACCTACGACGTGCGCGCACCTGTGGTTATGTGTTGAGATGTGTATTAACGAAATCCAAAGACTGGAGTGGATCCGACGACATCGAATTTTTCACCTAAAAAAATGTACAGTGTATAGTAAGGATTTTGGAGCCTTCCATGACTCATCTTCCAACTGCCATAGCGGCCCAACTAGGCGTACCTACGACCTGTGCGCACCTGTGGTTATGTGTTGAGATGTCTATTAACGAAATCCAAAGACTGGACTGGAGCCGACGACATCGAATTTTTCACCTAAAAAAATGTACAGTGTATAGTAAGGATTTTAGAGCCTTTCCATGGCTCTTCTTCCAACTGCCACAGCGGCCCAACTAGGCGTACCTACGACCTGGGCGCACCTGTGGTTATGTGTTGAGATGTGTATTAACGAAATCCAAAGACTGGAGTGGATCCGACGACATCGAATTTTTCACCTAAGAAAATGTAGAGTGTATAGTAAGGATTTTAGAGCCTTTCCATGGCTCTTCTTCCAACTGCCACAGCGGCCCAACTAGGCGTACCTACGACCTGTGCGCACCTGTGGTTATGTGTTGAGATGTCTATTAACGAAATCCAAAGACTGGAGTGGATCAGACGACATCGAATTTTTCACCTAAAAAAATGTACACTGTATAGTAACGATTTTAGAGCCTTTCCATGGCTCTTCTTCCAACTGCCACAGCGGCCCAACTAGGCGTACCTACGACCTGTGCGCACCTGTGATTATGTGCTGAGATGTGTATTAACGAAATCCAAAGACTGGAGTGAATCCGACGACATCGAATTTTTCACCTAAAAAAATGTACAGTGTATAGTAAGGATTTTGGAGCCTTTCCATGGCTCTTCTTCCAACTGCCACAGCGGCCCAACTAGGCGTACCTACGACCTGTGCGCACCTGTGGTTATGTGTTGAGATGTGTATCAACGAAATCCAAAGACTGGAGTGGATCCGACGACATCGAATTTTTCACCTAAAAAAATGTACAGTGTATTGTAAGGATTTTGGAGCCTTTTCATGGCTCTTCTTCCAACTGCCACAGCGGCCCAACTAGGCGTACCTACGACCTGTGCGCACCTGTGCTTATGTGTTGAGATGTGTATTATCGAAATCCAAAGACTGGAGTAGATCCGACGACATCGAATTTTTCACCTAAAAAAATGTACAGTGTATAGTAAGGATTTTGGAGCCTTTCCATGGCTGATCTTCCAACTGCCACAGCGGCCCAACTAGGCGTACCTACGACCTGTGCGCACCTGTGGTTATGTGTTGAGATGTGTATTAACGAAATCCAAAGACTGGAGTGGATCCGACGACATCGAATTTTTCACCTAAAAAAATTTACAGTGTATAGTAAGGATTTTGGAGCCTTCCATGGCTCATCTTCCAACTGCCATAGCGGCCCAACTAGGCGTACCTACGACCTGTGCGCACCTGTGGTTATGTGTTGAGATGTCTATTAACGAAATCCAAAGACTGGACTGGATCCGACGACATCGAATTTTTCACCTAAAAAAATGTACAGTGTATAGTAAGGATTTTGGAGCCTTCCATGGCTCATTTTCCAACTGCCACAGCGGCCCAACTAGGCGTACCTACGACCTGTGCGCACCTGTGGTAATGTGTTGAGATGTGTATTAACGAAATCCAAAGACTGGAGTGGATCCGACGACATCGAATTTTTCACCTAAAAAAATGTACAGTGTATAGTAAGGATTTTAGAGCCTTTCCATGGCTCTTCTTCCAACTGGCACAGCGGCCCAACTAGGCGTACCTACGACCTGTGCGCACCTGTGGTTATGTGTTGAGATGTGTATTAACGAAATCCAAAGACTGGAGTGGATCCGACGACATCGAATTTTTCACCTAAAAAAATGTACAGTGTATTGTAAGGATTTTAGAGCCTTTTCATGGCTCTTCTTCCAACTGCCACAGCGGCCCAACTAGGCGTACCTACGACCTGTGCGCACCTGTGGTTATGTGTTGAGATGTGTATTAACGAAATCCAAAGACTGGAGTGGATCCGACGACATCGAATTTTTCACCTAAAAAAATGTACAGTGTATAGTAAGGATTTTGGAGCCTTCCATGGCTCATCTTCCAACTGCTATAGCGGCCCAACTAGGCGTACCTACGACCTGTGCGCACCTGTGGTTATGTGTTGAGATGTGTATTAACGAAATCCAAAGACTGGAGTGGATCCGACGACATCGAATTTTTCACCTAAAAAAATGTACAGTGTATAGTAAGGATTTTGGAGCCTTCCATGGCTCATCTTCCAACTGCCACAGCGGCCCAACTAGGCGTACCTACGACCTGTGCGCACCTGTGGTTATGTGTTGAGATGTGTATTAACGAAATCCAAAGACTGGAGTGGATCCGACGACATCGAATTTTTCACCTAAAAAAATGTACAGTGTATAGTAAGGATTTTAGAGCCTTTCCATGGCTCTTCTTCCAACTGCCACAGCGGCCCAACTAGGCGTACCTACGACCTGTGCGCACCTGTGGTTATTTGTTGAGATGTGTATTAATGAAATCCAAAGACTGGAGTGGATCCGACGACATCGAATTTTTCACCTAAAAAAATGTACAGTGTATAGTAAGGATTTTGGAGCCTTCCATGGCTCATCTTCCAACTGCTATAGCGGCCCAACTAGGCGTACCTACGACCTGTGCGCACCTGTGGTTATGTGTTGAGATGTGTATTAACGAAATCCAAAGACTGGAGTGGATCCGACGACATCGAATTTTTCACCTAAAAAAATGTACAGTGTATAGTAAGTATTTTGGAGCCTTCCATGGCTCATCTTCCAACTGCCACAGCGGCCCAACTAGGCGTACCTACGACCTGTGCGCACCTGTGGTTATGTGTTGAGATGTGTATTAACGAAATCCAAAGACTGGAGTGGATCCGACGACATCGAATTTTTCACCTAAAAAAATGTACAGTGTATAGTAAGGATTTTGGAGCCTTCCATGGCTCATCTTCCAACTGCCGTAGCGGCCCAACTAGGCGTACCTACGACCTGTGCGCACCTGTGGTTATGTGTTGAGATGTCTATTAACGAAATCCAAAGACTGGGGTGGATCCGACGACATCGAATTTTTCACCTAAAAAAATGTACAGTGTATAGTAAGGATTTTAGAGCCTTTCCATGGCTCTTCTTCCAACTGCCACAGCGGCCCAACTAGGCGTACCTACGACCTGTGCGCACCTGTGGTTATGTGTTGAGATGTGTATTAACGAAATCCAAAGACTGGAGTGGATCCGACGACATCGAATTTTTCACCTAAAAAAATGTACAGTGTATAGTAAGGATTTTGGAGCCTTCCATGGCTCATCTTCCAACTGCCATAGCGGCCCAACTAGGCGTACCTACGACCTGTGCGCACCTGTGGTTATGTGTTGAGATGTCTATTAACGAAATCCAAAGACTGGAGTGAATCCGACGACATCGAATTTTTCACCTAAAAAAATGTACAGTGTATTGTAAGGATTTTAGAGCCTTTTCATGGCTCTTCTTCCAACTGCCACAGCGGCCCAACTAGGCGTACCTACGACCTGTGCGCACCTGTGGTTATGTGTTGAGATGTGTATTAACGAAATCCAAAGACTGGAGTGGATCCGACGACATCGAATTTTTCACCTAAAAAAATGTACAGTGTATAGTAAGGATTTTGGAGCCTTCCATGGCTCATCTTCCAACTGCCATAGCGGCCCAACTAGGCGTACCTACGACCTGTGCGCACCTGTGGTTATGTGTTGAGATGTCTATTAACGAAATCCAAAGACTGGAGTGAATCCGACGACATCGAATTTTTCACCTAAAAAAATGTACAGTGTATTGTAAGGATTTTAGAGCCTTTTCATGGCTCTTCTTCCAACTGCCACAGCGGCCCAACTAGGCGTACCTACGACCTGTGCGCACCTGTGGTTATGTGTTGAGATGTGTATTAACGAAATCCAAAGACTGGAGTGGATCCGACGACATCGAATTTTTCACCTAAAAAAATGTACAGTGTATAGTAAGGATTTTGGAGCCTTCCATGGCTCATCTTCCAACTGCCATAGCGGCCCAACTAGGCGTACCTACGACCTGTGCGCACCTGTGGTTATGTGTTGAGATGTCTATTAACGAAATCCAAAGACTGGAGTGGATGCGACGACATCGAATTTTTCACCTAAAAAAATGTACAGTGCATAGTAAGGATTTTAGAGCCTTTCCATGGCTCTTCTTCCAACTGCCACAGCGGCCCAACTAGGCGTACCTACGACCTGTGCGCACCTGTGGTTATGTGTTGAGATGTCTATTAACGAAATCCAAAGACTGGAGTGGATCAGACGACATCGAATTTTTCACCTAAAAAAATGTACACTGTATAGTAACGATTTTAGAGCCTTTCCATGGCTCTTCTTCCAACTGCCACAGCGGCCCAACTAGGCGTACCTACGACCTGTGCGCACCTGTGATTATGTGTTGAGATGTGTATTAACGAAATCCAAAGACTGGAGTGAATCCGACGACATCGAATTTTTCACCTAAAAAAATGTACAGTGTATAGTAAGGATTTTGGAGCCTTTCCATGGCTCTTCTTCCAACTGCCACAGCGGCCCAACTAGGCGTACCTACGACCTGTGCGCACCTGTGGTTATGTGTTGAGATGTGTATTAACGAAATCCAAAGACTGGAGTGGATCCGACGACATCGAATTTTCACTTAAAAAAATGTACAGTGTATAGTAAGGATTTTGGAGCCTTCCATGGCTCATCTTCCAACTGCCATAGCGGCCCAACTATTCGTACCTACGACCTGTGCGCACCTGTGGTTATGTGTTGAGATGTGTATTAACGAAATCCAAAGACTGGAGTGGATCCGACGACATCGAATTTTTCACCTAAAAAAATGTACAGTGTATAGTAAGGATTTTGAGCCTTTCCATGGCTCTTCTTCCAACTGCCACAGCGGCCCAACTAGGCGTACCTACGACCTGTGCGCACCTGTGGTTATGTGTTGAGATGTGTATTAACGAAATCCAAAGACTGGAGTGGATCCGACGACATCGAATTTTTCACCTAAAAAAATGTACAGTGTATTGTAAGGATTTTAGAGCCTTTTCATGGCTCTTCTTCCAACTGCCACAGCGGCCCAACTAGGCGTACCTACGACCTGTGCGCACCTGTGGTTATGTGTTGAGATGTGTATTAACGAAATCCAAAGACTGGAGTGGATCCGACGACATCGAATTTTTCACCTAAAGAAATGTACAGTGTATAGTAAGGATTTTGGAGCCTTTCATGGCTCATCTTCCAACTGCCATAGCGGCCCAACTAGGCGTACCTACGACCTGTGCGCACCTGTGGTTATGTGTTGAGATGTCTATTAACGAAATCCAAAGACTGGAGTGGATCCGACGACATCGAATTTTTCACCTAAAAAAATGTACAGTGTATAGTAAGGATTTTAGAGCCTTTCCATGGCTCTTCTTCCAACTGCCACAGCGGCCCAACTAGGCGTACCTACGACCTGTGCGCACCTGTGGTTATGTGTTGAGATGTGTATTAACGAAATCCAAAGACTGGAGTGGATCCGACGACATCGAATTTTTCACCTAAAAAAATGTACAGTGTATTGTAAGGATTTTAGAGCCTTTCCATGGCTCTTCTTCCAACTGCCACAGCGGCCCAACTAGGCGTACCTACGACCTGTGCGCACCTGTGGTTATGTGTGGAGATGTCTATTAACGAAATCCAAAGACTGGAGTGCATCCGACGACATCGAATTTTTCACCTAAAAAAATGTACAGTGTATTGTAAGGATTTTAGAGCCTTTCCATGGCTCTTCTTCCAACTGCCATAGCGGCCCAACTAGGCGTACCTACGACCTGTGCGCACCTGTGGTTATGTGTTGAGATGTCTATTAACGAAATCCAAAGACTGGAGTGAATCCGACGACATCGAATTTTTCACCTAAAAAAATGTACAGTGTATTGTAAGGATTTTAGAGCCTTTCCATGGCTCTTCTTCCAACTGCCACAGCGGCCCAACTAGGCGTACCTACGACCTGTGCGCACCTGTGGTTATTTGTTGAGATGTGTATTAATGAAATCCAAAGACTGGAGTGGATCCGACGACATCGAATTTTTCACCTAAAAAAATGTACAGTGTATAGTAAGGATTTTGGAGCCTTCCATGGCTCATCTTCCAACTGCTATAGCGGCCCAACTAGGCGTACCTACGACCTGTGCGCACCTGTGGTTATGTGTTGAGATGTGTATTAACGAAATCCAAAGACTGGAGTGGATCCGACGACATCGAATTTTTCACCTAAAAAAATGTACAGTGTATAGTAAGTATTTTGGAGCCTTCCATGGCTCATCTTCCAACTGCCACAGCGGCCCAACTAGGCGTACCTACGACCTGTGCGCACCTGTGGTTATGTGTTGAGATGTGTATTAACGAAATCCAAAGACTGGAGTGGATCCGACGACATCGAATTTTTCACCTAAAAAAATGTACAGTGTATAGTAAGGATTTTGGAGCCTTCCATGGCTCATCTTCCAACTGCCGTAGCGGCCCAACTAGGCGTACCTACGACCTGTGCGCACCTGTGGTTATGTGTTGAGATGTCTATTAACGAAATCCAAAGACTGGGGTGGATCCGACGACATCGAATTTTTCACCTAAAAAAATGTACAGTGTATAGTAAGGATTTTAGAGCCTTTCCATGGCTCTTCTTCCAACTGCCACAGCGGCCCAACTAGGCGTACCTACGACCTGTGCGCACCTGTGGTTATGTGTTGAGATGTGTATTAACGAAATCCAAAGACTGGAGTGGATCCGACGACATCGAATTTTTCACCTAAAAAAATGTACAGTGTATAGTAAGGATTTTGGAGCCTTCCATGGCTCATCTTCCAACTGCCATAGCGGCCCAACTAGGCGTACCTACGACCTGTGCGCACCTGTGGTTATGTGTTGAGATGTCTATTAACGAAATCCAAAGACTGGAGTGAATCCGACGACATCGAATTTTTCACCTAAAAAAATGTACAGTGTATTGTAAGGATTTTAGAGCCTTTTCATGGCTCTTCTTCCAACTGCCACAGCGGCCCAACTAGGCGTACCTACGACCTGTGCGCACCTGTGGTTATGTGTTGAGATGTGTATTAACGAAATCCAAAGACTGGAGTGGATCCGACGACATCGAATTTTTCACCTAAAAAAATGTACAGTGTATAGTAAGGATTTTGGAGCCTTCCATGGCTCATCTTCCAACTGCCATAGCGGCCCAACTAGGCGTACCTACGACCTGTGCGCACCTGTGGTTATGTGTTGAGATGTCTATTAACGAAATCCAAAGACTGGAGTGAATCCGACGACATCGAATTTTTCACCTAAAAAAATGTACAGTGTATTGTAAGGATTTTAGAGCCTTTTCATGGCTCTTCTTCCAACTGCCACAGCGGCCCAACTAGGCGTACCTACGACCTGTGCGCACCTGTGGTTATGTGTTGAGATGTGTATTAACGAAATCCAAAGACTGGAGTGGATCCGACGACATCGAATTTTTCACCTAAAAAAATGTACAGTGTATAGTAAGGATTTTGGAGCCTTCCATGGCTCATCTTCCAACTGCCATAGCGGCCCAACTAGGCGTACCTACGACCTGTGCGCACCTGTGGTTATGT
Source organism: Eristalis pertinax (assembly GCA_907269125.1). Lineage (NCBI taxonomy): Eukaryota > Metazoa > Arthropoda > Insecta > Diptera > Syrphidae > Eristalis > Eristalis pertinax. The sequence continues at coordinate 35,563,504 of OU026148.1, forward strand.
GTTGAGATGTCTATTAACGAAATCCAAAGACTGGAGTGGATGCGACGACATCGAATTTTTCACCTAAAAAAATGTACAGTGCATAGTAAGGATTTTAGAGCCTTTCCATGGCTCTTCTTCCAACTGCCACAGCGGCCCAACTAGGCGTACCTACGACCTGTGCGCACCTGTGGTTATGTGTTGAGATGTCTATTAACGAAATCCAAAGACTGGAGTGGATCAGACGACATCGAATTTTTCACCTAAAAAAATGTACACTGTATAGTAACGATTTTAGAGCCTTTCCATGGCTCTTCTTCCAACTGCCACAGCGGCCCAACTAGGCGTACCTACGACCTGTGCGCACCTGTGATTATGTGTTGAGATGTGTATTAACGAAATCCAAAGACTGGAGTGAATCCGACGACATCGAATTTTTCACCTAAAAAAATGTACAGTGTATAGTAAGGATTTTGGAGCCTTTCCATGGCTCTTCTTCCAACTGCCACAGCGGCCCAACTAGGCGTACCTACGACCTGTGCGCACCTGTGGTTATGTGTTGAGATGTGTATTAACGAAATCCAAAGACTGGAGTGGATCCGACGACATCGAATTTTCACTTAAAAAAATGTACAGTGTATAGTAAGGATTTTGGAGCCTTCCATGGCTCATCTTCCAACTGCCATAGCGGCCCAACTATTCGTACCTACGACCTGTGCGCACCTGTGGTTATGTGTTGAGATGTGTATTAACGAAATCCAAAGACTGGAGTGGATCCGACGACATCGAATTTTTCACCTAAAAAAATGTACAGTGTATAGTAAGGATTTTGAGCCTTTCCATGGCTCTTCTTCCAACTGCCACAGCGGCCCAACTAGGCGTACCTACGACCTGTGCGCACCTGTGGTTATGTGTTGAGATGTGTATTAACGAAATCCAAAGACTGGAGTGGATCCGACGACATCGAATTTTTCACCTAAAAAAATGTACAGTGTATAGTAAGGATTTTGGAGCCTTTCATGGCTCATCTTCCAACTGCCATAGCGGCCCAACTAGGCGTACCTACGACCTGTGCGCACCTGTGGTTATGTGTTGAGATGTCTATTAACGAAATCCAAAGACTGGAGTGGATCCGACGACATCGAATTTTTCACCTAAAAAAATGTACAGTGTATAGTAAGGATTTTAGAGCCTTTCCATGGCTCTTCTTCCAACTGCCACAGCGGCCCAACTAGGCGTACCTACGACCTGTGCGCACCTGTGGTTATGTGTTGAGATGTGTATTAACGAAATCCAAAGACTGGAGTGGATCCGACGACATCGAATTTTTCACCTAAAAAAATGTACAGTGTATTGTAAGGATTTTAGAGCCTTTCCATGGCTCTTCTTCCAACTGCCACAGCGGCCCAACTAGGCGTACCTACGACCTGTGCGCACCTGTGGTTATGTGTGGAGATGTCTATTAACGAAATCCAAAGACTGGAGTGCATCCGACGACATCGAATTTTTCACCTAAAAAAATGTACAGTGTATTGTAAGGATTTTAGAGCCTTTCCATGGCTCTTCTTCCAACTGCCACAGCGGCCCAACTAGGCGTACCTACGACCTGTGCGCACCTGTGGTTATGTGTTGAGATGTGTATTAACGAAAGCCAAAGACTGGAGTGGATCCGACGACATCGAATTTTTCACCTAAAAAAATGTACAGTGTATTGTAAGGATTTTAGAGCCTTTCCATGGCTCTTCTTCCAACTGCCACAGCGGCCCAACTAGGCGTACCTACGACCTGTGCGCACCTGTGGTTATGTGTTGAGATGTGTATTAACGAAATCCAAAGACTGGAGTGTATCCGACGTCATCGAATTTTTCACCTAAAAAAATGTACAGTGTATAGTAAGGATTTTAGAGCCTTTCCATGGCTCTTCTTCCAACTGCCACAGCGGCCCAACTAGGCGTACTTACGACCTGTGCGCACCTGTGGTTATGTGTTGAGATGTGTATTAACGAAATCCAAAGACTGGAGTGGATCCGACGACATCGAATTTTTCACCTAAAAAAATGTACAGTGTATAGTAAGGATTTTAGAGTCTTTCCATGGCTCTTCTTCCAACTGCCACAGCGGCCCAACTAATCGTACCTACGACCTGTGCGCACCTGTGGTTATGTGTTGAGATGTGTACTATCGAAATCCAAAGACTGGAGTGGATCCGAAGACATCGAATTTTTCGCCTAAAAAAAGTTACAGTGTATAGTAAGGATTTTGGAGCCTTCCATGGCTCATCTTCCACCTGCCACAGCGGCCCAACTAGGCGTACCTACGACCTGTGCGCACCTGTGGTTATGTGTTGAGATGTGTATTAACGAAATCCAAAGACTGGAGTGGATCCGAAGACATCGAATTTTTCACCTAAAAAAATGTACAGTGTATAGTAAGGATTTTGGAGCCTTCCATGGCTCATCTTCCAACTGCCATAGAGGCCTAACTAGGCGTACCTACGACCTGTGCGCACCTGTGGTTATGTGTTGAGATGTCTATTAACGAAATCCAAAGACTGGAGTGGATCCGACGACATCGAATTTTTCACCTAAAAAAATGTACAGTGTATAGTAAGGATTTTGGAGCCTTCCATGGCTCATCTTCCAACTGCCGTAGCGGCCCAACTAGGCGTACCTACGACCTGTGCGCACCTGTGGTTATGTGTTGAGATGTCTATTAACGAAATCCAAAAACTGGAGTGGATCCGACGACATCGAATTTTTCACCTAAAAAAATGTAGAGTTATAGTAAGGATTTTAGAGCCTCTCCATGGCTCTTCTTCCAACTGCCACAGCGGCCCAACTAGGCGTACTTACGACCTGTGCGCACCTGTGGTTATGTGTTGAGATGTGTATTAACGAAATCCAAAGACTGGAGTGGATCCGACGACATCGAATTTTCCACCTAAAAAAATGTACAGTGTATAGTAAGGATTTTGGAGCCTTTCATGGCTCATCTTCCAACTGCCACATCGGCCGAACTAGGCGTACCTACGACCTGTGCGCACCTGTGGTTATGTGTTGAGATGTGTATTAACGAAATCCAAAGACTGGAGTGGATCCGACGACATCGAATTTTTCACCTAAAAAAATGTACAGTGTATAGTAAGGATTTTAGAGCCTTTCCATGGCTCTTCTTCCAACTGCCACAGCGGCCCAACTAATCGTACCTACGACCTGTGCGCACCTGTGGTTATGTGTTGAGATGTGTATTAACGAAATCCAAAGACTTGAGTGGATCCGACGACATCGAATTTTTCACCTAAAAATATGTACAGTGTATAGTAAGGATTTTAGAGCCTTTCCATGGCTCTTCTTTCAACTGCCACAGCGGCCCAACTAGGCGTACCTACGACCTGTGCGCACCTGTGGTTATGTGTTGAGATGTCTATTAACGAAATCCAAAGACTGGAGTGGATCCGACGACATCGAATTTTTCACCTAAAAAAATGTACAGTGTATAGTAAGGATTTTGGAGTCTTTCCATGGCACTTCTTCCAACTGCCACAGCGGCCCAACTAGGCGTACCTACGACCTGTGCGCACCTGTGGTTATGTGTTGAGATGTGTATTAACGAAATCCAAGGACTGGAGTGGATCCGACGACATCGAATTTTTCACCTAAAAAAATGTACAGTGCATAGTAAGGATTTTAGAGCCCTTCCATGGCTCTGCTTCCAACTGCCACAGCGGCCCAACTAATCGTACCTACGACCTGTGCGCACCTGTGGTTATGTGTTGAGATGTGTATTAACGAAATCCAAAGACTGGAGTGGATCCGACGACATCGAATTTTTCACCTAAAAAAATGTACAGTGTATAGTAAGGATTTTGGAGTCTTTCCATGGCTCTTCTTCCAACTGCCACAGCGGCCCAACTAGGCGTACCTACGACCTGTGCGCACCTGTGGTTATGTGTTGAGATGTGTATTAACGAAATCCAAGGACTGGAGTGGATCCGACGACATCGAATTTTTCACCTAAAAAAATGTACAGTGCATAGTAAGGATTTTAGAGCCCTTCCATGGCTCTGCTTCCAACTGCCACAGCGGCCCAACTAATCGTACCTACGACCTGTGCGCACCTGTGGTTATGTGTTGAGATGTGTATTAACGAAATCCAAAGACTGGAGTGGATCCGACGACATCGAATTTTTCACCTAAAAAAATGTACAGTGTATAGTAAGGATTTTAGAGCCTTTCCATGGCTCTTCTTCCAACTGCCACAGCGGCCCAACTAATCGTACCTACGACCTGTGCGCACCTGTGGTTATGTGTTGAGATGTCTATTAACGAAATCCAAAGACTGGAGTGGATCCGACGACATCGAATTTTTCACCTAAAAAAATGTACAGTGTATAGTAAGGATTTTAGAGCCTTTCCATGGCTCTTCTTCCAACTGCCACAGCGGCCCAACTAGGCGTACTTACGACCTGTGCGCACCTGTGGTTATGTGTTGAGATGTGTATTAACGAAATCCAAAGACTGGAGTGGATCCGACGACATCGAATTTTTCACCTAAAAAAATGTACAGTGTATAGTAAGGATTTTAGAGCCTTTCCATGGCTCTTCTTCCAACTGCCACAGCGGCCCAACTAGGCGTACTTACGACCTGTGCGCACCTGTGGTTATGTTTTGAGATGTGTATTATCGAAATCCAAAGACTGGAGTGGATCCGAAGACATCGAATTTTTCGCCTAAAAAAAGTTACAGTGTATAGTAAGGATTTTGCAGCCTTCCATGGCTCATCTTCCAACTGCCACAGCGGCCCAACTAGGCGTACCTACGACCTGTGCGCACCTGTGGTTATGTGTTGAGATGTGTATTAACGAAATCCAAAGACTGGAGTGGATCCGACGACATCGAATTTTTCACCTAAAAAAATGTACAGTGTAGAGTAAGGATTTTAGAGCCTTTCCATGGCTCTTCTTCCAACTGCCACAGCGGCCCAACTAGGCGTACTTACCACCTGTGCGCACCTGTGGTTATGTGTTGAGATGTGTATTAACGAAATCCAAAGACTGGAGTGGATCCGACGACATCGAATTTTTTCACCTAAAAAAATGTACAGTGTATAGTAAGGATTTTAGAGCCTTTCCATGGCTCTTCTTCCAACTGCCACAACGGCCCAACTAGGCGTACTTACGACCTGTGCGCACCTGTGGTTATGTGTTGAGATGTGTATTAACGAAATCCAAAGACTGGAGTGGATCCGACGACATCGAATTTTTCACCTAAAAAAATGTACAGTGTATAGTAAGGATTTTAGAGCCTTTCCATGGCTCTTCTTCCAACTGCCACAGCGGCCCAACTAGGCGTACTTACGACCTGTGCGCACCTGTGGTTATGTGTTGAGATGTGTATTATCGAAATCCAAAGACTGGAGTGGATCCGAAGACATCGAATTTTTCGCCTAAAAAAAGTTACAGTGTATAGTAAGGATTTTGCAGCCTTTCCAAGGCTCATCTTCCAACTGCCACAGCGGCCCAACTAGGCGTACCTACGACCTGTGCGCACCTGTGGTTATGTGTTGAGATGTGTATTAACGAAATCCAAAGACTGGAGTGGATCCGACGACATCGAATTTTTCACCTAAAAAAATGTACACTGTATAGTAATAATTTTAGAGCCTTTCCATGGCTCTTCTTCCAACTGCCACAGCGGCCCAACTAGGCGTACCTACGACCTGTGCGCACCTGTGATTATGTGTTACGATGTGTATTAACGAAATCCAAAGACTGGAGTGGATCCGACGACATCGAATTTTTCACCTAAAAAAATGTACAGTGTATAGTAAGGATTTTGGAGCCTTCCATGGCTCATCTTCCAACTGCCATAGCGGCCCAACTAGGCGTACTTACGACCTGTGCGCACCTGTGGTTATGTGTTGAGATGTCTATTAACGAAATCCAAAGACTGGACTGGATCCGACTACATCGAATTTTTCACCTAAAAAAATGTACATTGCATAGTAAGGATTTTGGAGCCTTCCATGGCTCATCTTCCAACTGCCACAGCGGCCCAACTAGGCGTACCTACGACCTGTGCGCACCTGTGGTTATGTGTTGAGATGTGTATTATCGAAATCCAAAGACTGGAGTGGATCCGACGACATCGAATTTTTCACCTAAAAAAATGTAGAGTTATAGTAAGGATTTTAGAGCCTCTCCATGGCTCTTCTTCCAACTGGCACAGCGGCCCAACTAATCGTACCTACGACCTGTGCGCACCTGTGGTTATGTGTTGAGATGTGTATTAACGAAATCCAAAGACTTGAGTGGATCCGACGACATCGAATTTTTCACCTAAAAATATGTACAGTGTATAGTAAGGATTTTAGAGCCTTTCCATGGCTCTTCTTTCAACTGCCACAGCGGCCCAACTAGGCGTACCTACGACCTGTGCGCACCTGTGGTTATGTGTTGAGATGTCTATTAACGAAATCCAAAGACTGGAGTGGATCCGACGACATCGAATTTTTCACCTAAAAAAATGTACAGTGTATAGTAAGGATTTTGGAGCCTTTCCATGGCTCTTCTTCCAACTGCCACAGCGGCCCAACTAGGCGTACCTACGACCTGTGCGCACCTGTGGTTATGTGTTGAGATGTGTATTAACGAAATCCAAAGACTGGAGTGGATCCGACGACATCGAATTTTTCACCTAAAAAAATGTACAGTGTATAGTAAGGATTTTAGAGCCCTTCCATGGCTCTGCTTCCAACTGCCACAGCGGCCCAACTAATCGTACCTACGACCTGTGCGCACCTGTGGTTATGTGTTGAGATGTGTATTAACGAAATCCAAAGTCTGGAGTGGATCCGACGACATCGAATTTTTCACCTAAAAAAATGTACAGTGTATAGTAAGGATTTTAGAGCCTTTCCATGGCTCTTCTTCCAACTGCCACAGCGGCCCAACTAATCGTACCTACGACCTGTGCGCACCTGTGGTTATGTGTTGAGATGTCTATTAACGAAATCCAAAGACTGGAGTGGATCCGACGACATCGAATTTTTCACATAAAAAAATGTACAGTGTATTGTAAGGATTTTAGAGCCTTTCCATGGCTCTTCTTCCAACTGCCACAGCGGCCCAACTAGGCGTACCTACGACCTGTGCGCACCTGTGGTTATGTGTTGAGATGTGTATTAACGAAATCCAAAGACTGGAGTGGATCCGACGACATCGAATTTTTCACCTAAAAAAATGTACAGTGTATTGTAAGGATTTTAGAGCCTTTCCATGGCTCTTCTTCCAACTGCCACAGCGGCCCAACTAGGCGTACTTACGACCTGTGCGCACCTGTGGTTATGTTTTGAGATGTGTATTATCTAAATCCAAAGACTGGAGTGGATCCGAAGACATCGAATTTTTCGCCTAAAAAAAGTTACAGTGTATAGTAAGGATTTTGCAGCCTTCCATGGCTCATCTTCCAACTGCCACAGCGGCCCAACTAGGCGTACCTACGACCTGTGCGCACCTGTGGTTATGTGTTGAGATGTGTATTAACGAAATCCAAAGACTGGAGTGGATCCGACGACATCGAATTTTTCACCTAAAAAAATGTAGAGTTATAGTAAGGATTTTAGAGCCTCTCCATGGCTCTTCTTCCAACTGCCACAGCGGCCCAACTAGGCGTACTTACGACCTGTGCGCACCTGTGGTTATGTGTTGAGATGTGTATTAACGAAATCCAAAGACTGGAGTGGATCCGACGACATCGAATTTTTCACCTAAAAAAATGTACAGTGTATAGTAAGGATTTTAGAGCCTTTCCATGGCTCTTCTTCCAACTGCCACAGCGGCCCAACTAGGCGTACTTACGACCTGTGCGCACCTGTGGTTATGTTTTGAGATGTGTATTATCGAAATCCAAAGACTGGAGTGGATCCGAAGACATCGAATTTTTCGCCTAAAAAAAGTTACAGTGTATAGTAAGGATTTTGCAGCCTTCCATGGCTCATCTTCCAACTGCCACAGCGGCCCAACTAGGCGTACCTTCGACCTGTGCGCACCTGTGGTTATGTGTTGAGATGTGTATTAACGAAATCCAAAGACTGGAGTGGATCCGACGACATCGAATTTTTCACCTAAAAAAATGTACAGTGTAGAGTAAGGATTTTAGAGCCTTTCCATGGCTCTTCTTCCAACTGCCACAGCGGCCCAACTAGGCGTACTTACGACCTGTGCGCACCTGTGGTTATGTGTTGAGATGTGTATTATCGAAATCCAAAGACTGGAGTGGATCCGAAGACATCGAATTTTTCGCCTAAAAAAAGTTACAGTGTATACTAAGGATTTTGAAGCCTTTCCATGGCTCATCTTCCAACTGCCACAGCGGCCCAACTAGGCGTACCTACGACCTGTGCGCAATTGTGGTTATGTGTTGAGATGTGTATTAACGAAATCCAAAGACTGGAGTGGATCCGACGACATCGAATTTTTCACCTAAAAAAATGTACACTGTATAGTAAGGATTTTAGAGCCTTTCCATGGCTCTTCTTCCAACTGCCACAGCGGCCCAACTAGGCGTACCTACGACCTGTGCGCACCTGTGATTATGTGTTACGATGTGTATTAACGAAATCCAAAGACTGGAGTGGATCCGACGACATCGAATTTTTCACCTAAAAAAATGTACAGTGTATAGTAAGGATTTTGGAGCCTTCCATGGCTCATCTTCCAACTGCCATAGCGGCCCAACTAGGAGTACTTACGACCTGTGCGCACCTGTGGTTATGTGTTGAGATGTCTATTAACGAAATCCAAAGACTGGACTGGATCCGACTACATCGAATTTTTCACCTAAAAAAATGTACATTGCATAGTAAGGATTTTGGAGCCTTCCATGGCTCATCTTCCAACTGCCACAGCGGCCCAACTAGGCGTACCTACGACCTGTGCGCACCTGTGGTTATGTGTTGAGATGTGTATTATCGAAATCCAAAGACTGGAGTGGATCCGACGACATCGAATTTTTCACCTAAAAAAATGTAGAGTTATAGTAAGGATTTTAGAGCCTCTCCATGGCTCTTCTTCCAACTGGCACAGCGGCCCAACTAGGCGTACCTACGACCTGTGCGCACCTGTGGTTATGTGTTGAGATGTGTATTAACGAAATCCAAAGACTTGAGTGGATCCGACGACATCGAATTTTTCACCTAAAAATATGTACAGTGTATAGTAAGGATTTTAGAGCCTTTCCATGGCTCTTCTTTCAACTGCCACAGCGGCCCAACTAGGCGTACCTACGACCTGTGCGCACCTGTGGTTATGTGTTGAGATGTCTATTAACGAAATCCAAAGACTGGAGTGGATCCGACGACATCGAATTTTTCACCTAAAAAAATGTACAGTGTATAGTAAGGATTTTAGAGCCTTTCCATGGCTCTTCTTCCAACTGCCACAGCGGCCCAACTAGGCGTACTTACGACCTGTGCGCACCTGTGGTTATGTGTTGAGATGTGTATTAACGAAATCCAAAGACTGGAGTGGATCCGACGACATCGAATTTTTCACCTAAAAAAATGTACAGTGTATAGTAAGGATTTTAGAGCCTTTCCATGGCTCTTCTTCCAACTGCCACAGCGGCCCAACTAGGCGTACTTACGACCTGTGCGCACCTGTGGTTATGTTTTGAGATGTGTATTATCGAAATCCAAAGACTGGAGTGGATCCGAAGACATCGAATTTTTCGCCTAAAAAAAGTTACAGTGTATAGTAAGGATTTTGCAGCCTTCCATGGCTCATCTTCCAACTGCCACAGCGGCCCAACTAGGCGTACCTACGACCTGTGCGCACCTGTGGTTATGTGTTGAGATGTGTATTAACGAAATCCAAAGACTGGAGTGGATCCGACGACATCGAATTTTTCACCTAAAAAAATGTACAGTGTAGAGTAAGGATTTTCGAGCCTTTCCATGGCTCTTCTTCCAACTGCCACAGCGGCCCAACTAGGCGTACTTACCACCTGTGCGCACCTGTGGTTATGTGTTGAGATGTGTATTAACGAAATCCAAAGACTGGAGTGGATCCGACGACATCGAATTTTTCACCTAAAAAAATGTACAGTGTAGAGTAAGGATTTTAGAGCCTTTCCATGGCTCTTCTTCCAACTGCCACAGCGGCCCAACTAGGCGTACTTACGACCTGTGCGCACCTGTGGTTATGTGTTGAGATGTGTATTATCGAAATCCAAAGACTGGAGTGGATCCGAAGACATCGAATTTTTCGCCTAAAAAAAGTTACAGTGTATAGTAAGGATTTTGCAGCCTTTCCATGGCTCATCTTCCAACTGCCACAGCGGCCCAACTAGGCGTACCTACGACCTGTGCGCACCTGTGGTTATGTGTTGAGATGTGTATTAACGAAATCCAAAGACTGGAGTGGATCCGACGACATCGAATTTTTCACCTAAAAAAATGTACAGTGTATTGTAAGGATTTTAGAGCCTTTCCATGGCTCTTCTTCCAACTGCCACAGCGGCCCAACTAGGCGTACCTACGACCTGTGCGCACCTGTGGTTATGTGTTGAGATGTGTATTAACGAAATCCAAAGACTGGAGTGGATCCGACGACATCGAATTTTTCACCTAAAAAAAGTACAGTGTATAGTAAGGATTTTGGAGCCTTTCCATGGCTCTTCTTCCAACTGCCACAGCGGCCCAACTAGGCGTACCTACGACCTGTGCGCACCTGTGGTTATGTGTTGAGATGTGTATTAACGAAATCCAAAGACTGGAGAGGATCCGACGACATCGAATTTTTCACCTAAAAAAATGTACAGTGTATTGTAAGGATTTTAGAGCCTTTCCATGGCTCTTCTTCCAACTGCCACAGCGGCCCAACTAGGCGTACCTACGACCTGTGCGCACCTGTGGTTATGTGTTGAGATGTGTATTAACGAAATCCAAAGACTGGAGTGGATCCGACGACATCGAATTTTTCACCTAAAAAAATGTACAGTGTAGAGTAAGGATTTTCGAGCCTTTCCATGGCTCTTCTTCCAACTGCCACAGCGGCCCAACTAGGCGTACTTACGACCTGTGCGCACCTGTGATTATGTGTTACGATGTGTATTAACGAAATCCAAAGACTGGAGTGGATCCGACGACATCGAATTTTTCACCTAAAAAAATGTACAGTGTATAGTAAGGATTTTGGAGCCTTCCATGGCTCATCTTCCAACTGCCATAGCGACCCAACTAGGCGTACTTACGACCTGTGCGCACCTGTGGTTATGTGTTGAGATGTCTATTAACGAAATCCAAAGACTGGACTGGATCCGACTACATCGAATTTTTCACCTAAAAAAATGTACATTGCATAGTAAGGATTTTGGAGCCTTCCATGGCTCATCTTCCAACTGCCACAGCGGCCCAACTAGGCGTACCTACGACCTGTGCGCACCTGTGGTTATGTGTTGAGATGTGTATTAACGAAATCCAAAGACTTGAGTGGATCCGACGACATCGAATTTTTCACCTAAAAATATGTGCAGTGTATAGTAAGGATTTTAGAGCCTTTCCATGGCTCTTCTTTCAACTGCCACAGCGGCCCAACTAGGCGTACCTACGACCTGTGCGCACCTGTGGTTATGTGTTGAGATGTCTATTAACGAAATCCAAAGACTGGAGTGGATCCGACGACATCGAATTTTTCACCTAAAAAAATGTACAGTGTATAGTAAGGATTTTAGAGCCTTTCCATGGCTCTTCTTCCAACTGGCACAGCGGCCCAACTAGGCGTACCTACGACCTGTGCGCACCTGTGGTTATGTGTTGAGATGTGTATTAACGAAATCCAAAGACTGGAGTGGATCCGACGACATCGAATTTTTCACCTAAAAAAATGTACAGTGTATAGTAAGGATTTTAGAGCCTTTCCATGGCTCTTCTTCCAACTGCCACAGCGGCCCAACTAGGCGTACTTACGACCTGTGCGCACCTGTGGTTATGTTTTGAGATGTGTATTATCGAAATCCAAAGACTGGAGTGGATCCGAAGACATCGAATTTTTCGCCTAAAAAAAGTTACAGTGTATAGTAAGGATTTTGCAGCCTTCCATGGCTCATCTTCCAACTGCCACAGCGGCCCAACTAGGCGTACCTACGACCTGTGCGCACCTGTGGTTATGTGTTGAGATGTCTATTAACGAAATCCAAAGACTGGACTGGATCCGACTACATCGAATTTTTCACCTAAAAAAATGTACATTGCATAGTAAGGATTTTGGAGCCTTCCATGGCTCATCTTCCAACTGCCACAGCGGCCCAACTAGGCGTACCTACGACCTGTGCGCACCTGTGGTTATGTGTTGAGATGTGTATTAACGAAATCCAAAGACTTGAGTGGATCCGACGACATCGAATTTTTCACCTAAAAATATGCGCAGTGTATAGTAAGGATTTTAGAGCCTTTCCATGGCTCTTCTTTCAACTGCCACAGCGGCCCAACTAGGCGTACCTACGACCTGTGCGCACCTGTGGTTATGTGTTGAGATGTCTATTAACGAAATCCAAAGACTGGAGTGGATCCGACGACATCGAATTTTTCACCTAAAAAAATGTACAGTGTATAGTAAGGATTTTAGAGCCTTTCCATGGCTCTTCTTCCAACTGGCACAGCGGCCCAACTAGGCGTACCTACGACCTGTGCGCACCTGTGGTTATGTGTTGAGATGTGTATTAACGAAATCCAAAGACTGGAGTGGATCCGACGACATCGAATTTTTCACCTAAAAAAATGTACAGTGTATAGTAAGGATTTTAGAGCCTTTCCATGGCTCTTCTTCCAACTGCCACAGCGGCCCAACTAGGCGTACTTACGACCTGTGCGCACCTGTGGTTATGTTTTGAGATGTGTATTATCGAAATCCAAAGACTGGAGTGGATCCGAAGACATCGAATTTTTCGCCTAAAAAAAGTTACAGTGTATAGTAAGGATTTTGCAGCCTTCCATGGCTCATCTTCCAACTGCCACAGCGGCCCAACTAGGCGTACCTACGACCTGTGCGCACCTGTGGTTATGTGTTGAGATGTGTATTAACGAAATCCAAAGACTGGAGTGGATCCGACGACATCGAATTTTTCACCTAAAAAAATGTACAGTGTAGAGTAAGGATTTTCGAGCCTTTCCATGGCTCTTCTTCCAACTGCCACAGCGGCCCAACTAGGCGTACCTACGACCTGTGCGCACCTGTGGTTATGTGTTGAGATGTCTATTAACGAAATCCAAAGACTGGAGTGGATCCGACGACATCGAATTTTTCACCTAAAAAAATGTACAGTGTATAGTAAGGATTTTAGAGCCTTTCCATGGCTCTTCTTCCAACTGGCACAGCGGCCCAACTAGGCGTACCTACGACCTGTGCGCACCTGTGGTTATGTGTTGAGATGTGTATTAACGAAATCCAAAGACTGGAGTGGATCCGACGATATCGAATTTTCCACCTAAAAAAATGTACAGTGTATAGTAAGGATTTTAGAGCCTTTCCATGGCTCTTCTTCCAACTGCCACAGCGGCCCAACTAGGCGTACCTACGACCTGTGCGCACCTGTGGTTATGTGTTGAGATGTGTATTAACGAAATCCAAAGACTGGAGTGGATCCGACGACATCGAATTTTTCACCTAAAAAAATGTACAGTGTATTGTAAGGATTTTAGAGCCTTTCCATGGCTCTTCTTCCAACTGCCACAGCGGCCCAACTAGGCGTACCTACGACCTGTGCGCACCTGTGGTTATGTGTTGAGATGTGTATTAACGAAATCCAAAGACTGGAGTGGATCCGACGACATCGAATTTTTCACCTAAAAAAATGTACAGTGTAGAGTAAGGATTTTCGAGCCTTTCCATGGCTCTTCTTCCAACTGCCACAGCGGCCCAACTAGGCGTACTTACGACCTGTGCGCACCTGTGATTATGTGTTACGATGTGTATTAACGAAATCCAAAGACTGGAGTGGATCCGACGACATCGAATTTTTCACCTAAAAAAATGTACAGTGTATAGTAAGGATTTTGGAGCCTTCCATGGCTCATCTTCCAACTGCCATAGCGGCCCAACTAGGCGTACTTACGACCTGTGCGCACCTGTGGTTATGTGTTGAGATGTCTATTAACGAAATCCAAAGACTGGACTGGATCCGACTACATCGAATTTTTCACCTAAAAAAATGTACATTGCATAGTAAGGATTTTGGAGCCTTCCATGGCTCATCTTCCAACTGCCACAGCGGCCCAACTAGGCGTACCTACGACCTGTGCGCACCTGTGGTTATGTGTTGAGATGTGTATTAACGAAATCCAAAGACTTGAGTGGATCCGACGACATCGAATTTTTCACCTAAAAATATGTGCAGTGTATAGTAAGGATTTTAGAGCCTTTCCATGGCTCTTCTTTCAACTGCCACAGCGGCCCAACTAGGCGTACCTACGACCTGTGCGCACCTGTGGTTATGTGTTGAGATGTCTATTAACGAAATCCAAAGACTGGAGTGGATCCGACGACATCGAATTTTTCACCTAAAAAAATGTACAGTGTATAGTAAGGATTTTAGAGCCTTTCCATGGCTCTTCTTCCAACTGCCACAGCGGCCCAACTAGGCGTACTTACGACCTGTGCGCACCTGTGGTTATGTGTTGAGATGTGTATTAACGAAATCCAAAGACTGGAGTGGATCCGACGACATCGAATTTTTCACCTAAAAAAATGTACAGTGTATAGTAAGGATTTTAGAGCCTTTCCATGGCTCTTCTTCCAACTGCCACAGCGGCCCAACTAGGCGTACTTACGACCTGTGCGCACCTGTGGTTATGTTTTGAGATGTGTATTATCGAAATCCAAAGACTAGAGTGGATCCGAAGACATCGAATTTTTCGCCTAAAAAAAGTTACAGTGTATAGTAAGGATTTTGCAGCCTTCCATGGCTCATCTTCCAACTGCCACAGCGGCCCAACTAGGCGTACCTACGACCTGTGCGCACCTGTGGTTATGTGTTGAGATGTGTATTAACGAAATCCAAAGACTGGAGTGGATCCGACGACATCGAATTTTTCACCTAAAAAAATGTACAGTGTAGAGTAAGGATTTTCGAGCCTTTCCATGGCTCTTCTTCCAACTGCCACAGCGGCCCAACTAGGCGTACTTACCACCTGTGCGCACCTGTGGTTATGTGTTGAGATGTGTATTAACGAAATCCAAAGACTGGAGTGGATCCGACGACATCGAATTTTTCACCTAAAAAAATGTACAGTGTAGAGTAAGGATTTTAGAGCCTTTCCATGGCTCTTCTCCCAACTGCCACAGCGGCCCAACTAGGCGTACTTACGACCTGTGCGCACCTGTGGTTATGTGTTGAGATGTGTATTATCGAAATCCAAAGACTGGAGTGGATCCGAAGACATCGAATTTTTCGCCTAAAAAAAGTTACAGTGTATAGTAAGGATTTTGCAGCCTTTCCATGGCTCATCTTCCAACTGCCACAGCGGCCCAACTAGGCGTACCTACGACCTGTGCGCACCTGTGGTTATGTGTTGAGATGTGTATTAACGAAATCCAAAGACTGGAGTGGATCCGACGACATCGAATTTTTCACCTAAAAAAATGTACACTGTATAGTAAGGATTTTAGAGCCTTTCCATGGCTCTTCTTCCAACTGCCAGAGCGGCCCAACTAGGCGTACCTACGACCTGTGTACACCTGCGGTTATGTGTTTAGATGTGTATTGTCGAAATCCAAAGACTGGAGGGGATCCGACGACATCGAATTGTTCACCTAAAAAAATTGACAGTAAGGATTTTGGAGCCTTTCGATGGCTCATCTTCCAACTGGCACAGCGGCCCAACTAGGCGTACCTACGACCTGTGCGCACCTGTGGTTATGTGTTGAGATGTGTATTAACGAAATCCAAAGACTGGAGTGGATCCGACGACATCGAATTTTCCACCTAAAAAAATGTACAGTGTATAGTAAGGATTTTAGAGCCTTTCCATGGCTCTTCTTCCAACTGGCACAGCGGCCCAACTAGGCGTACCTACGACCTGTGCGCACCTGTGGTTATGTGTTGAGATGTGTATTAACGAAATCCAAAGACTGGAGTGGATCCGACGACATCGAATTTTTCACCTAAAAAAATGTAGGGTTATAGAAGGATTTTAGAGCCTCTCCATGGCTCTTCTTCCAACTGCCACAGCGGCCCAACTAGGCGTACCTACGACCTGTGCGCACCTGTGGTTATGTGTTGAGATGTGTATTAACGAAATCCAAAGACTGGAGTGGATCCGACGACATCGAGTTTTTCACCTAAAAAAATGTACAGTGTATTGTAAGGATTTTAGAGCCTTTCCATGGCTCTTCTTCCAACTGCCACAGCGGCCCAACTAGGCGTACCTACGACCTGTGCGCACCTGTGATTATGTTTTGAGATGTGTATTATCGAAATCCAAAGACTGGAGTGGATCCGAAGACATCGAATTTTTCGCCTAAAAAAAGTTACAGTGTATAGTAAGGATTTTGCAGCCTTTCCATGGCTCATCTTCCAACTGCCACAGCGGCCCAACTAGGCGTACCTACGACCTGTGCGCACCTGTGGTTATGTGTTGAGATGTGTATTAACGAAATCCAAAGACTGGAGTGGATCCGACGACATCGAATTTTCCACTTAAAAAAATGTACAGTGTATAGTAAGGATTTTAGAGCCTTTCCATGGCTCTTCTTCCAACTGGCACAGCGGCCCAACTAGGCGTACCTACGACCTGTGCGCACCTGTGGTTATGTGTTGAGATGTGTATTAACGAAATCCAAAGACTGGAGTGGATCCGACGACATCGAATTTTTCACCTACAAAAATGTAGGGTTATAGAAGGATTTTAGAGCCTCTCCATGGCTCTTCTTCCAACTGCCACAGCGGCCCAACTAGGCGTACCTACGAACTGTGCGCACCTGTGGTTATGTGTTGAGATGTGTATTAACGAAATCCAAAGACTGGAGTGGATCCGAAGACATCGAATTTTTCAACTAAAAAAATGTACAGTGTATAGTAATTATTTTAGAGCCTTTCCATGGCTCTTCTTCCAACTGCCACAGCGGCCCAACTAGGCGTACTTACGACCTGTGCGCACCTGTGGTTATGTGTTGAGATGTGTATTATCGAAATCCAAAGACTGGAGTGGATCCGAAGACATCGAATTTTTCGCCTAAAAAAAGTTACAGTGTATAGTAAGGATTTTGCAGCCTTTCATGGCTCATCTTCCAACTGCCACAGCGGCCGAACTAGGCGTACCTACGACCTGTGCGCACCTGTGGTTATGTGTTGAGATGTGTATTAACGAAATCCAAAGACTGGAGTGGATCCGACGACATCGAATTTTTCACCTACAAAAATGTACAGTGTATAGTAAGGATTTTAGAGCCTTTCCATGGCTCTTCTTCCAACTGCCACAGCGGCCCAACTAGGCGTACCTACGAACTGTGCGCACCTGTGGTTATGTGTTGAGATGTGTATTAACGAAATCCAAAGACTGGAGTGGATCCGAAGACATCGAATTTTTCACCTAAAAAAATGTACTGTGTATAGTAAGGATTTTAGAGCCTTTCCATGGCTCTTCTTCCAACTGCCACAGCGGCCCAACTAGGCGTACTTACGACCTGTGCGCACCTGTGGTTATGTGTTGAGATGTGTATTATCGAAATCCAAAGACTGGAGTGGATCCGAAGACATCGAATTTTTCGCCTAAAAAAAGTTACAGTGTATAGTAAGGATTTTGCAGCCTTTCATGGCTCATCTTCCAACTGCCACAGCGGCCGAACTAGGCGTACCTACGACCTGTGCGCACCTGTGATTATGTGTTGCGATGTGTATTAACGAAATCCAAAGACTGGAGTGGATCCGACGACATCGAATTTTTCGCCTAAAAAAAGTTACAGTGTATAGTAAGGATTTTGGAGCCTTCCATGGCTCATCTTCCAACTGCCATAGCGGCCCAACTAGGCGTACTTACGACCTGTGCGCACCTGTGGTTATGTGTTGAGATGTCTATTAACGAAATCCAAAGACTGGACTGGATCCGACTACATCGAATTTTTCACCTAAAAAAATGTACATTGTATAGTAAGGATTTTGGAGCCTTCCATGGCTCATCTTCCAACTGCCACAGCGGCCCAACCTGTGCGCACCTGTGGTTATGTGTTGCGATGTGTATTAACGAAATCGAAAGACTGGAGTGGATCCGACGACATCGAATTTTTCGCCTAAAAAAAGTTACAGTGTATAGTAAGGATTTTGCAGCCTTTCATGGCTCTTCTTCCAACTGCCACAGCGGCCCAACTAGGCGTACCTACGACCTGTGCGCACCTGTGATTATGTGTTGCGATGTGTATTAACGAAATCCAAAGACTGGAGTGGATCCGACGACATCGAATTTTTCGCCTAAAAAAAGTTACAGTGTATAGTAAGGATTTTGGAGCCTTCCATGGCTCATCTTCCAACTGCCATAGCGGCCCAACTAGGCGTACTTACGACCTGTGCGCACCTGTGGTTATGTGTTGAGATGTCTATTAACGAAATCCAAAGACTGGACTGGATCCGACTACATCGAATTTTTCACCTAAAAAAATGTACATTGTATAGTAAGGATTTTGGAGCCTTCCATGGCTCATCTTCCAACTGCCACAGCGGCCCAACTAGGCGTACCTACGACCTGTGCGCACCTGTGGTTATGTGTTGAGATGTCTATTAACGAAATCCAAAGACTGGACTGGATCCGACTACATCGAATTTTTCACCTAAAAAAATGTACAGTGTATAGTAAGGATTTTAGAGCCTTTCCATGGCTCTTCTTCCAACTGCCACAGCGGCCCAACTAGGCGTACTTACGACCTGTGCTCACCTGTGGTTATGTGTTGAGATGTGTATTAACGAAATCCAAAGACTGGAGTGGATCCGACTACATCGAATTTTTCACCTAAAAAAATGTACAGTGTATAGTAAGGATTTTAGAGCCTTTCCATGGCTCTTCTTCCAACTGCCACAGCGGCCCAATTAGGCGTACTTACGACCTGTGCGCACCTGTGGTTATGTGTTGAGATGTGTATTAACGAAATCCAAAGACTGGAGTGGATCCGACTACATCGAATTTTTCACCTAAAAAAATGTACATTGTATAGTAAGGATTTTGGAGCCTTCCATGGCTCATCTTCCAACTGCCACAGCGGCCCAACTAGGCGTACCTACGACCTGTGCGCACCTGTGGTTATGTGTTGAGATGTCTATTAACGAAATCCAAAGACTGGACTGGATCCGACTACATCGAATTTTTCACCTAAAAAAATGTACAGTGTATAGTAAGGATTTTAGAGCCTTTCCATGGCTCTTCTTCCAACTGCCACAGCGGCCCAACTAGGCGTACTTACGACCTGTGCTCACCTGTGGTTATGTGTTGAGATGTGTATTAACGAAATCCAAAGACTGGAGTGGATCCGACTACATCGAATTTTTCACCTAAAAAAATGTACAGTGTATAGTAAGGATTTTAGAGCCTTTCCATGGCTCTTCTTCCAACTGCCACAGCGGCCCAACTAGGCGTACTTACGACCTGTGCGCACCTGTGGTTATGTGTTGAGATGTGTATTAACGAAATCCAAAGACTGGAGTGGATCCGACGACATCGAATTTTTCACCTAAAAAAATGTACAGTGTATAGTAAGGATTTTAGAGCCTTTCCATGGCTCTTCTTCCAACTGCCACAGCGGCCCAACTAGGCGTACTTACGACCTGTGCGCACCTGTGGTTATGTGTTGAGATGTGTATTAACGAAATCCAAAGACTGGAGTGGATCCGACGACATCGAATTTTTCACCTAAAAAAATGTACAGTGTATAGTAAGGATTTTAGAGCCTTTCCATGGCTCTTCTTCCAACTGCCACAGCGGCCCAACTAGGCGTACTTACGACCTGTGCGCACCTGTGGTTATGTGTTGAGATGTGTATTAACGAAATCCAAAGACTGGAGTGGATCCGACGACATCGAATTTTTCACCTAAAAAAATGTACAGTGTATAGTAAGGATTTTGGAGCCTTCCATGGCTCATCTTCCAACTGCCATAGCGGCCCAACTAGGCGTACCTACGACCTGTGCGCACCTGTGGTTATGTGTTGAGATGTGTATTATCGAAATCCAAAGACTGGAGTGGATCCGACGACATCGAATTTTTCGCCTAAAAAAAGTTACAGTGTATAGTAAGGATTTTGCAGCCTTTCATGGCTCTTCTTCCAACTGCCACAGCGGCCCAACTAGGCGTACCTACGACCTGTGCGCACCTGTGATTATGTGTTGCGATGTGTATTAACGAAATCCAAAGACTGGAGTGGATCCGACGACATCGAATTTTTCGCCTAAAAAAAGTTACAGTGTATAGTAAGGATTTTGGAGCCTTCCATGGCTCATCTTCCAACTGCCATAGCGGCCCAACTAGGCGTACTTACGACCTGTGCGCACCTGTGGTTATGTGTTGAGATGTCTATTAACGAAATCCAAAGACTGGACTGGATCCGACTACATCGAATTTTTCACCTAAAAAAATGTACATTGTATAGTAAGGATTTTGGAGCCTTCCATGGCTCATCTTCCAACTGCCACAGCGGCCCAACTAGGCGTACCTACGACCTGTGCGCACCTGTGGTTATGTGTTGAGATGTCTATTAACGAAATCCAAAGACTGGACTGGATCCGACTACATCGAATTTTTCACCTAAAAAAATGTACAGTGTATAGTAAGGATTTTAGAGCCTTTCCATGGCTCTTCTTCCAACTGCCACAGCGGCCCAACTAGGCGTACTTACGACCTGTGCGCACCTGTGGTTATGTGTTGAGATGTGTATTAACGAAATCCAAAGACTGGAGTGGATCCGACGACATCGAATTTTTCACCTAAAAAAATGTACAGTGTATAGTAAGGATTTTAGAGCCTTTCCATGGCTCTTCTTCCAACTGCCACAGCGGCCCAACTAGGCGTACTTACGACCTGTGCGCACCTGTGGTTATGTGTTGAGATGTCTATTAACGAAATCCAAAGACTGGACTGGATCCGACTACATCGAATTTTTCACCTAAAAAAATGTACAGTGTATAGTAAGGATTTTGGAGCCTTCCATGGCTCATCTTCCAACTGCCATAGCGGCCCAACTAGGCGTACTTACGACCTGTGCGCACCTGTGGTTATGTGTTGAGATGTCTATTAACGAAATCCAAAGACTGGACTGGATCCGACTACATCGAATTTTTCACCTAAAAAAATGTACATTGTATAGTAAGGATTTTGGAGCCTTCCATGGCTCATCTTCCAACTGCCACAGCGGCCCAACCTGTGCGCACCTGTGGTTATGTGTTGAGATGTGTATTATCGAAATCCAAAGACTGGAGTGGATCCGACGACATCGAATTTTTCGCCTAAAAAAAGTTACAGTGTATAGTAAGGATTTTGCAGCCTTTCATGGCTCTTCTTCCAACTGCCACAGCGGCCCAACTAGGCGTACCTACGACCTGTGCGCACCTGTGATTATGTGTTGCGATGTGTATTAACGAAATCCAAAGACTGGAGTGGATCCGACGACATCGAATTTTTCGCCTAAAAAAAGTTACAGTGTATAGTAAGGATTTTGGAGCCTTCCATGGCTCATCTTCCAACTGCCATAGCGGCCCAACTAGGCGTACTTACGACCTGTGCGCACCTGTGGTTATGTGTTGAGATGTCTATTAACGAAATCCAAAGACTGGACTGGATCCGACTACATCGAATTTTTCACCTAAAAAAATGTACATTGTATAGTAAGGATTTTGGAGCCTTCCATGGCTCATCTTCCAACTGCCACAGCGGCCCAACTAGGCGTACCTACGACCTGTGCGCACCTGTGGTTATGTGTTGAGATGTCTATTAACGAAATCCAAAGACTGGACTGGATCCGACTACATCGAATTTTTCACCTAAAAAATGTACATTGTATAGTAAGGATTTTGGAGCCTTCCATGGCTCATCTTCCAACTGCCACAGCGGCCCAACTAGGCGTACCTACGACCTGTGCGCACCCTGTGGTTATGTGTTGAGATGTGTATTATCGAAATCCAAAGACTGGAGTGGATCCGACGACATCGAATTTTTTCGCCTAAAAAAAAGTTACAGTGTATAGTAAGGATTTTGGAGCCTTCCATGGCTCATCTTCCAACTGCCACAGCGGCCCAACTATGCGTACCTACGACCTGTGCGCACCTGTGGTTATGTGTTGAGATGTGTATTATCGACATCCAAAGACTGGAGTGGATCCGACGACATCGAATTTTTCGCCTAAAAAAAGTTACAGTGTATAGTAAGGATTTTAGAGCCTCTCCATGGCTCTTCTTCCAACTGCCACAGCGGCCCAACTAGGCGTACCTACGAACTGTGCGCAACTGTGGTTATGTGTTCAGATGTGTATTACGAAATCCAAAGACTGGAGTGGATCCGACGACATCGAATTTTTCACCTAAAAACATGTACAGTGTATAGTAAGGATTTTAGAGCCTTTCCATGGCTCTTCTTCCAACTGCCACAGCGGCCCAACTAGGCGTACTTACGACCTTGTGCGCACCTGTGGTTATGTGTTGAGATGTGTATTATCGGAAATCCAAAGACTGGAAGTGGATCCGAAAGACATCGAATTTTTCGCCTAAAAAAAAGTTACAGTGTATAGTAAGGATTTTGCAGCCTTTCATGGCTCATCTTCCAACTGCCACAGCGGGCCGAACTAGGCGTACCTACGACCTGTGCGCACCTGTGGTTATGTGTTGAGATGTGTATTAACGAAATCCAAAGACTGGAGTGGATCCGACGACATCGAATTTTTCACCTAAAAAAATGTACAGTGTATAGTAAGGATTTTAGAGCCTTTCCATGGCTCTTCTTCCAACTGCCACAGCGGCCCAACTAGGCGTACTTACGACCTGTGCGCACCTGTGGTTATGTGTTGAGATGTGTATTAACGAAATCCAAAGACTGGAGTGGATCCGACGACATCGAATTTTTCACCTATAAAAAATGTACAGTGTATAGTAAGGATTTTAGAGCCTTTCCATGGCTCTTCTTCCAACTGCCACAGCGGCCCAACTATGCGTACCTACGACCTGTGCGCACCTGTGGTTATGTGTTGAGATGTGTATTATCGACATCCAAAGACTGGAGTGGATCCGACGACATCGAATTTTTCGCCTAAAAAAAGTTACAGTGTATAGTAAGAGCCTCTCCATGGCTCTTCTTCCAACTGCCACAGCGGCCCAACTAGGCGTACCTACGAACTGTGCGCAACTGTGGTTATGTGTTCAGATGTGTATTAACGAAATCCAAAGACTGGAGTGGATCCGACGACATCGAATTTTTCACCTAAAAACATGTACAGTGTATAGTAAGGATTTTAGAGCCTTTCCATGGCTCTTCTTCCAACTGCCACAGCGGCCCAACTAGGCGTACTTACGACCTGTGCGCACCTGTGGTTATGTGTTGAGATGTGTATTATCGAAATCCAAAGACTGGAGTGGATCCGAAGACATCGAATTTTTCGCCTAAAAAAATTACAGTGTATAGTAAGGATTTTGCAGCCTTTCATGGCTCATCTTCCAACTGCCACAGCGGCCGAACTAGGCGTACCTACGACCTGTGCGCACCTGTGGTTATGTGTTGAGATGTGTATTAACGAAATCCAAAGACTGGAGTGGATCCGACGACATCGAATTTTTCACCTAAAAAAAATGTACAGTGTATAGTAAGGATTTTAGAGCCTTTCCATGGCTCTTCTTCCAACTGCCACAGCGGCCCAACTAGGCGTACTTACGACCTGTGCGCACCTGTGGTTATGTGTTGAGATGTGTATTAACGAAATCCAAAGACTGGAGTGGATCCGACGACATCGAATTTTTCACCTAAAAACATGTACAGTGTATAGTAAGGATTTTAGAGCCTTTCCATGGCTCTTCTTCCAACTGCCACAGCGGCCCAACTAGGCGTACTTACGACCTGTGCGCACCTGTGGTTATGTGTTGAGATGTGTATTATCGAAATCCAAAGACTGGAGTGGATCCGACGACATCGAATTTTTCACCTAAAAAAATGTACAGTGTATAGTAAGGATTTTGGAGCCTTCCATGGCTCATCTTCCAACTGCCATAGCGGCCCAACTAGGCGTACCTACGACCTGTGCGCACCTGTGGTTATGTGTTGAGATGTGTATTAACGAAATCCAAAGACTGGAGTGGAACCGACGACATCGAATTTTTCACCAAAAAAAATGTACAGTGTATAGTAAGGATTTTAGAGCCTTTCCATGGCTCTTCTTCCAACTGCCACAGCGGCCCAACTAGGTGTACCTACGACCTGCCCGCACCTGTAGCTATGTGTTGAGATGTGTATTAACGAAATCCAAAGACTGGAGTGGATCCGACGACATCGAATTTTTCACCTAAAAAAATGTACAGTGTATAGTAAGGATTTTGGAGCCTTTCCATGGCTCATCTTCCAACTGCCACATCGGCCCAACTAGGCGTACCTACGACCTGTCCGCACCTGTGGTTATGTGTTGAGATGTGTATTAACGAAATCCAAAGACTGGAGTGGATCCGACGACATCGAATTTTTCACCTAAAAAAATGTACAGTGTATAGTAAGGGTCATCTTCCAACTGCCATAGCGGCCCAACTAGGCGTACCTACGACCTGTGCGCACCTGTGGTTGTGTGTTGAGATTTGTGTTAACGAAATCCAAAGACTGGAGTGGATCCGACGACATCGAATTTTTCACCTAAAAAAATGTACAGTGTATAGTAAGGATTTTGGAGCCTTTCCATGGCTCATCTTCCAACTGCCACAGCGGCCCAACTAGGTGTACCTACGACCTGCCCGCACCTGTAGCTATGTGTTGAGATGTGTATTAACGAAATCCAAAGACTGGAGTGGATCCGACGACATCGAATTTTTCACCTAAAAAAATGTACAGTGTATAGTAAGGATTTTGGAGCCTTTCCATGGCTCATCTTCCAACTGCCACATCGGCCCAACTAGGCGTACCTACGACCTGTCCGCACCTGTGGTTATGTGTTGAGATGTGTATTAACGAAATCCAAAGACTGGAGTGGATCCGACGACATCGAATTTTTCACCTAAAAAAAATGTACAGTGTATAGTAAGGGTCATCTTCCAACTGCCATAGCGGCCCAACTAGGCGTACCTGCGACCTGTGCGCACCTGTGGTTATGTGTTGAGATGTCTATTAACGAAATACAAAGACTGGACTGGATCCGACTACATCGAATTTTTCACCTAAAAAAAATGTACATTGTATAGTAAGGATTTTGGAGCCTTCCATGGCTCATCTTCCAACTGCCACAGCGGCCCAACCTGTGCGCACCTGTGGTTATGTGTTGAGATGTGTATTATCGAAATCCAAAGACTGGAGTGGATCCGACGACATCGAATTTTTCGCCTAAGAAAAGTTACAGTGTATAGTAAGGATTTTGCAGCCTTTCATGGCTCTTCTTCCAACTGCCACAGCGGCCCAACTAGGCGTACCTACGACCTGTGCGCACCTGTGATTATGTGTTGCGATGTGTATTAACGAAATCCAAAGACTGGAGTGGATCCGACGACATCGAATTTTTCGCCTAAAAAAAGTTACAGTGTATAGTAAGGATTTTGGAGCCTTCCATGGCTCATCTTCCAACTGCCATAGCGGCCCAACTAGGCGTACTTACGACCTGTGCGCACCTGTGGTTATGTGTTGAGATGTCTATTAACGAAATCCAAAGACTGGACTGGATCCGACTACATCGAATTTTTCACCTAAAAAAATGTACATTGTATAGTAAGGATTTTGGAGCCTTCCATGGCTCATCTTCCAACTGCCACAGCGGCCCAACTAGGCGTACCTACGACCTGTGCGCACCTGTGGTTATGTGTTGAGATGTGTATTATCGAAATCCAAAGACTGGAGTGGATCCGACGACATCGAATTTTTCACCTAAAAAAATGTACACTGTATAGTAAGGATTTTAGAGCCTTTCCATGGCTCTTCTTCCAACTGCCACAGCGGCCCAACTAGGCGTACCTACGACCTGTGCGCACCTGTGGTTATGTGTTGAGATGTCTATTAACGAAATCCAAAGACTGGACTGGATCCGACTACATCGAATTTTTCACCTAAAAAAATGTACATTGTATAGTAAGGATTTCGGAGCCTTCCATGGCTCATCTTCCAACTGCCACAGCGGCCCAACTAGGCGTACCTACGACCTGTGCGCACCTGTGGTTATGTGTTGAGATGTCTATTAACGAAATCCAAAGACTGGACTGGATCCGACTACATCGAATTTTTCACCTAAAAAAATTTACATTGTATAGTAAGGATTTTGGAGCCTTCCATGGCTCATCTTCCAACTGCCACAGCGGCCCAACTAGGCGTACCTACGACCTGTGCGCACCTGTGGTTATGTGTTGAGATGTGTATTATCGAAATCCAAAGACTGGAGTGGATCCGACGACATCGAATTTTTCGCCTAAAAAAAGTTACAGTGTATAGTAAGGATTTTAGAGCCTCTCCATGGCTCTTCTTCCAACTGCCACAGCGGCCCAACTAGGCGTACTTACGACCTGTGCGCACCTGTGGTTATGTGTTGAGATGTGTATTATCGAAATCCAAAGACTGGAGTGGATCCGACGACATCGAATTTTTCACCTAAAAAAATGTACAGTGTATAGTAAGGATTTTGGAGCCTTTCCATGGCTCTTCTTCCAACTGCCACAGCGGCCCAACTAGGCGTACCTACGACCTGTCCGCACCTGTGGTTATGTGTTGAGATGTGTATTAACGAAATCCAAAGACTGGAGTGGATCCGACGACATCGAATTTTTCACCTAAAAAAATGTACAGTGTATAGTAAGGGTCATCTTCCAACTGCCATAGCGGCCCAACTAGGCGTACCTACGACCTGTGCGCACCTGTGGTTATGTGTTGAGATGTCTATTAACGAAATACAAAGACTGGACTGGATCCGACTACATCGAATTTTTCACCTAAAAAAATGTACATCGTATAGTAAGGATTTTGGAGCCTTCCATGGCTCATCTTCCAACTGCCACAGCGGCCCAACTAGGCGTACCTACGACCTGTGCGCACCTGTGGTTATGTGTTGAGATGTGTATTAACGAAATCCAAAGACTGGAGTGGATCCGACGACATCGAATTTTTCACCTAAAAAAATGTACAGTGTATAGTAAGGATTTTAGAGCCTTTCCATGGCTCTTCTTCCAACTGCCAGAGCGGCCCAACTAGGCGTACCTACGACCTGTGCGCACCTGTGGTTATGTGTTGAGATGTCTATTAACGAAATCCAAAGACTGGACTGGATCCGACTACATCGAATTTTTCACCTAAAAAAATGTACATTGTATAGTAAGGATTTCGGAGCCTTCCATGGCTCATCTTCCAACTGCCACAGCGGCCCAACTAGGCGTACCTACGACCTGTGCGCACCTGTGGTTATGTGTTGAGATGTCTATTAACGAAATCCAAAGACTGGACTGGATCCGACTACATCGAATTTTTCACCTAAAAAAATGTACATTGTATAGTAAGGATTTCGGAGCCTTCCATGGCTCATCTTCCAACTGCCACAGCGGCCCAACTAGGCGTACCTACGACCTGTGCGCACCTGTGGTTATGTGTTGAGATGTCTATTAACGAAATCCAAAGACTGGACTGGATCCGACGACATCGAATTTTTCACCTAAAAAAATTTACATTGTATAGTAAGGATTTTGGAGCCTTCCATGGCTCATCTTCCAACTGCCACAGCGGCCCAACTAGGCGTACCTACGACCTGTGCGCACCTGTGGTTATGTGTTGAGATGTGTATTATCGAAATCCAAAGACTGGAGTGGATCCGACGACATCGAATTTTTCGCCTAAAAAAATTTACATTGTATAGTAAGGATTTTGGAGCCTTCCATGGCTCATCTTCCAACTGCCACAGCGGCCCAACTAGGCGTACCTACGACCTGTGCGCACCTGTGGTTATGTGTTGAGATGTGTATTATCGAAATCCAAAGACTGGAGTGGATCCGACGACATCGAATTTTTCACCTAAAAAAATGTACACTGTATAGTAACGATTTTAGAGCCTTTCCATGGCTCTTCTTCCAACAGCCACAGCGGCCCAACTAGGCGTACCTACGACCTGTGCGCACCTGTGGTTGTGTGTTGAGATTTGTGTTAACGAAATCCAAAGCCTGGAGTGGATCCGACGACATCGAATTTTTCACCTAAAAAAATGTACAGTGTATAGTAAGGATTTTGGAGCCTTTCGATGGCTCCTGTGGTTATGTGTTGAGATGTGTATTAACGAAATCCAAAGACTGGAGTGGATCCGACGACATCGAATTTTTCACCTAAAAAAATGTACAGTGTATAGTAAGGGTCATCTTCCAACTGCCATAGCGGCCCAACTAGGCGTACCTACGACCTGTGCGCACCTGTGGTTATGTGTTGAGATGTCTATTAACGAAATACAAAGACTGGACTGGATCCGACTACATCGAATTTTTCACCTAAAAAAATGTACATTGTATAGTAAGGATTTTGGAGCCTTCCATGGCTCATCTTCCAACTGCCACAGCGGCCCAACTAGGCGTACCTACGACCTGTGCGCACCTGTGGTTATGTGTTGAGATGTGTATTAACGAAATCCAAAGACTGGAGTGGATCCGACGACATCGAATTTTTCACCTAAAAAAATGTACAGTGTATAGTAAGGATTTTAGAGCCTTTCCATGGCTCTTCTTCCAACTGCCACAGCGGCCCAACTAGGCGTACCTACGACCTGTCCGCACCTGTGGTTATGTGTTGAGATGTCTATTAACGAAATCCAAAGACTGGAGTGGATCCGACGACATCGAATTTTTCACCTAAAAAAAATACGGTGTATAGTAAGGATTTTAGAGCCTTTCCATGGCTCTTCTTCCAACTGCCAGAGCGGCCCAACTAGGCGTACCTACGACCTGTGTACACCTGCGGTTATGTGTTTAGATGTGTATTGTCGAAATCCAAAGACTGGAGGGGATCCGACGACATCGAATTGTTCACCTAAAAAAATTGACAGTAAGGATTTTGGAGCCTTTCCATGGCTCATCTTCCAACTGCCACAGCGGCCCAACTAGGCGTACCTACGACCTGTCCGCACCTGTTGTTGTGTGTTGAGATTTGTGTTAACGAAATCCAAAGACTGGAGTGGATCCGACGACATCGAATTTTTCACCTAAAAAAATGTACAGTGTATAGTAAGGATTTTGGAGCCTTTCCATGGCTCATCTTCCAACTGCCACAGCGGCCCAACTAGGTGTACCTACGACCTGCCCGCACCTGTAGCTATGTGTTGAGATGTGTATTAACGAAATCCAAAGACTGGAGTGGATCCGACGACATCGAATTTTTCACCTAAAAAAATGTACAGTGTATAGCAAGGATTTTGGAGCCTTTCGATGGCTCATCTTCCAACTGCCACAGCGACCCAACTAGGCGTACCTACGACCTGTCCGCACCTGTGGTTATGTGTTGAGATGTGTATTAACGAAATCCAAAGACTGGAGTGGATCCGACGACATCGAATTTTTCACCTAAAAAAATGTACAGTGTATAGTAAGGGTCATCTTCCAACTGCCATAGCGGCCCAACTAGGCGTACCTACGACCTGTGCGCACCTGTGGTTATGTGTTGAGATGTGTATTAACGAAATCCAAAGACTGGAGTGGATCCGACGACATCGAATTTTTCACCTAAAAAAATGTACAGTGTATAGTAAGGATTTTGGAGCCTTTCGATGGCTCATCTTCCAACTGCCACAGCGACCCAACTAGGCGTACCTACGACCTGTGCGCACCTGTGGTTATGTGTTGAGATGTCTATTAACGAAATCCAAAGACTGGAGTGGATCCGACGACATCGAATTTTTCACCTAAAAAAATGTACAGTGTATAGTAAGGATTTTAGAGCCTTTCCATGGCTCTTCTTCCAACTGCCACAGCGGCCCAACTAGGTGTACCTACGACCTGCCCGCACCTGTAGCTATGTGTTGAGATGTGTATTAACGAAATCCAAAGACTGGAGTGGATCCGACGACATCGAATTTTTCACCTAAAAAAATGTACAGTGTATAGTAAGGATTTTAGAGCCTTTCCATGGCTCTTCTTCCAACTGCCACAGCGGCCCAACTAGGCGTACCTACGACCTGTCCGCACCTGTGGTTATGTGTTGAGATGTCTATTAACGAAATCCAAAGACTGGAGTGGATCCGACGACATCGAATTTTTCACCTAAAAAAAATACAGTGTATAGTAAGGATTTTGGAGCCTTCCATGGCTCATCTTCCAACTGCCATAGCGGCCCAACTAGGCGTACCTACGACCTGTGCGCACCTGTGGTTATGTGTTGAGATGTGTATTAACGAAATCCAAAGACTGGAGTGGAACCGACGACATCGAATTTTTCACCAAAAAAAATGTACAGTGTATAGTAAGGATTTTAGAGCCTTTCCATGGCTCTTCTTCCAACTGCCAGAGCGGCCCAACTAGGCGTACCTACGACCTGTGTACACCTGCGGTTATGTGTTTAGATGTGTATTGTCGAAATCCAAAGACTGGAGGGGATCCGACGACATCGAATTGTTCACCTAAAAAAATTGACAGTAAGGATTTTGGAGCCTTTCCATGGCTCATCTTCCAACTGCCACAGCGGCCCAACTAGGCGTACCTACGATATGTCCGCACCTGTTGTTGTGTGTTGAGATTTGTGTTAACGAAATCCAAAGACTGGAGTGGATCCGACGACATCGAATTTTTCACCTAAAAAATGTACAGTGTATAGTAAGGATTTTGGAGCCTTTCCATGGCTCATCTTCCAACTGCCACAGCGGCCCAACTAGGTGTACCTACGACCTGCCCGCACCTGTAGCTATGTGTTGAGATGTGTATTAACGAAATCCAAAGACTGGAGTGGATCCGACGACATCGAATTTTTCACCTAAAAAAATGTACAGTGTATAGTAAGGATTTTGGAGCCTTTCGATGGCTCATCTTCCAACTGCCACAGCGACCCAACTAGGCGTACCTACGACCTGTCCGCACCTGTGGTTATGTGTTGAGATGTGTATTAACGAAATCCAAAGACTGGAGTGGATCCGACGACATCGAATTTTTCACCTAAAAAAATGTAGTGTATTGTAAGGATTTTGGAGCCTTTCCATGGCTCATCTTCCAACTGCCACAGCGGTCCAACTAGGCGTACCTACGACCTGTGCGCACCTGTGGTTATGTGTTGAGATGTGTATTAACGAAATCCAAAGACTGGAGTGGATCCGACGACATCGAATTTTTCACCTAAAAAAATGTACAGTGTATAGTAAGGATTTTGGAGCCTTTCCATGGCTCATCTTCCAACTGCCACAGCGGCCCAACTAGGCGTACCTACGACCTGTGCGCACCTGTGGTTATGTGTTGAGATGTGTATTAACGAAATCCAAAGACTGGAGTGGATCCGACGACATCGAATTTTTCACCTAAAAAAATGTACACTGTATAGTAACGATTTTAGAGCCTTTCCATGGCTCTTCTTCCAACTGCCACAGCGGCCCAACTAGGCGTACCTACGACCTGTGCGCACCTGTGGTTGTGTGTTGAGATTTGTGTTAACGAAATCCAAAGCCTGGAGTGGATCCGACGACATCGAATTTTTCACCTAAAAAAATGTACAGTGTATAGTAAGGATTTTGGAGCCTTTCGATGGCTCCTGTGGTTATGTGTTGAGATGTGTATTAACGAAATCCAAAGACTGGAGTGGATCCGACGACATCGAATTTTTCACCTAAAAAAATGTACAGTGTATAGTAAGGGTCATCTTCCAACTGCCATAGCGGCCCAACTAGGCGTACCTACGACCTGTGCGCACCTGTGGTTATGTGTTGAGATGTCTATTAACGAAATACAAAGACTGGACTGGATCCGACTACATCGAATTTTTCACCTAAAAAAATGTACATTGTATAGTAAGGATTTTGGAGCCTTCCATGGCTCATCTTCCAACTGCCACAGCGGCCCAACTAGGCGTACCTACGAACTGTGCGCACCTGTGGTTATGTGTTGAGATGTGTATTAACGAAATCCAAAGACTGGAGTGGATCCGACGACATCGAATTTTTCACCTAAAAAAATGTACAGTGTATAGTAAGGATTTTAGAGCCTTTCCATGGCTCTTCTTCCAACTGCCACAGCGGCCCAACTAGGCGTACCTACGACCTGTCCGCACCTGTGGTTATGTGTTGAGATGTCTATTAACGAAATCCAAAGACTGGAGTGGATCCGACGACATCGAATTTTTCACCTAAAAAAATGTACAGTGTATAGTAAGGATTTTAGAGCCTTTCCATGGCTCTTCTTCCAACTGCCAGAGCGGCCCAACTAGGCGTACCTACGACCTGTGTACACCTGCGGTTATGTGTTTAGATGTGTATTGTCGAAATCCAAAGACTGGAGGGGATCCGACGACATCGAATTGTTCACCTAAAAAAATTGACAGTAAGGATTTTGGAGCCTTTCCATGGCTCATCTTCCAACTGCCACAGCGGCCCAACTAGGCGTACCTACGACCTGTCCGCACCTGTTGTTGTGTGTTGAGATTTGTGTTAACGAAATCCAAAGACTGGAGTGGATCCGACGACATCGAATTTTTCACCTAAAAAAATGTACAGTGTATAGTAAGGATTTTGGAGCCTTTCCATGGCTCATCTTCCAACTGCCACAGCGGCCCAACTAGGTGTACCTACGACCTGCCCGCACCTGTAGCTATGTGTTGAGATGTGTATTAACGAAATCCAAAGACTGGAGTGGATCCGACGACATCGAATTTTTCACCTAAAAAAATGTACAGTGTATAGCAAGGATTTTGGAGCCTTTCGATGGCTCATCTTCCAACTGCCACAGCGACCCAACTAGGCGTACCTACGACCTGTCCGCACCTGTGGTTATGTGTTGAGATGTGTATTAACGAAATCCAAAGACTGGAGTGGATCCGACGACATCGAATTTTTCACCTAAAAAAATGTACAGTGTATAGTAAGGGTCATCTTCCAACTGCCATAGCGGCCCAACTAGGCGTACCTACGACCTGTGCGCACCTGTGGTTATGTGTTGAGATGTGTATTAACGAAATCCAAAGACTGGAGTGGATCCGACGACATCGAATTTTTCACCTAAAAAAATGTACAGTGTATAGTAAGGATTTTGGAGCCTTTCGATGGCTCATCTTCCAACTGCCACAGCGACCCAACTAGGCGTACCTACGACCTGTGCGCACCTGTGGTTATGTGTTGAGATGTCTATTAACGAAATCCAAAGACTGGAGTGGATCCGACGACATCGAATTTTTCACCTAAAAAAATGTACAGTGTATAGTAAGGATTTTAGAGCCTTTCCATGGCTCTTCTTCCAACTGCCACAGCGGCCCAACTAGGTGTACCTACGACCTGCCCGCACCTGTAGCTATGTGTTGAGATGTGTATTAACGAAATCCAAAGACTGGAGTGGATCCGACGACATTGAATTTTTCACCTAAAAAAATGTACAGTGTATAGTAAGGATTTTAGAGCCTTTCCATGGCTCTTCTTCCAACTGCCACAGCGGCCCAACTAGGCGTACCTACGACCTGTCCGCACCTGTGGTTATGTGTTGAGATGTCTATTAACGAAATCCAAAGACTGGAGTGGATCCGACGACATCGAATTTTTCACCTAAAAAAAATACGGTGTATAGTAAGGATTTTGGAGCCTTCCATGGCTCATCTTCCAACTGCCATAGCGGCCCAACTAGGCGTACCTACGACCTGTGCGCACCTGTGGTTATGTGTTGAGATGTGTATTAACGAAATCCAAAGACTGGAGTGGAACCGACGACATCGAATTTTTCACCAAAAAAAATGTACAGTGTATAGTAAGGATTTTAGAGCCTTTCCATGGCTCTTCTTCCAACTGCCAGAGCGGCCCAACTAGGCGTACCTACGACCTGTGTACACCTGCGGTTATGTGTTTAGATGTGTATTGTCGAAATCCAAAGACTGGAGGGGATCCGACGACATCGAATTGTTCACCTAAAAAAATTGACAGTAAGGATTTTGGAGCCTTTCCATGGCTCATCTTCCAACTGCCACAGCGGCCCAACTAGGCGTACCTACGACCTGTCCGCACCTGTTGTTGTGTGTTGAGATTTGTGTTAACGAAATCCAAAGACTGGAGTGGATCCGACGACATCGAATTTTTCACCTAAAAAAATGTACAGTGTATAGTAAGGATTTTGGAGCCTTTCCATGGCTCATCTTCCAACTGCCACAGCGGCCCAACTAGGTGTACCTACGACCTGCCCGCACCTGTAGCTATGTGTTGAGATGTGTATTAACGAAATCCAAATACTGGAGTGGATCCGACGACATCGAATTTTTCACCTAAAAAAATGTACAGTAAGGATTTTGGAGCCTTTCGATGGCTCATCTTCCAACTGCCACAGCGACCCAACTAGGCGTACCTACGACCTGTGCGCACCTGTGGTTATGTGTTGAGATGTGTATTAACGAAATCCAAAGACTGGAGTGGATCCGACGACATCGAATTTTTCACCTAAAAAAATGTACAGTGTATAGTAAGGGTCATCTTCCAACTGCCATAGCGGCCCAACTAGGCGTACCTACGACCTGTGCGCACCTGTGGTTATGTGTTGAGATGTGTATTAACGAAATCCAAAGACTGGAGTGGATCCGACGACATCGAATTTTTCACACACTAGCCGGTGTCCAGGAACTAAATGCGGTTTCCCCTACCCAATCCGCATTTCTGGACCGCCATCTGGACAGCAGCTAGTGTCCACAAACTAAATGCGGTTTCCCCTACCCAATCCGCATTTAGTTTCTGGACAGCAGCTAGTGTCCAGAATCTAAATGCGGTTTCCCCTACCCAATCCGCATTTATTTTCTGGACAGCAGCTAGTGTCCAGAAACTAAATGCGGTTTCCCATACCCAATCCGCATTTAGTTACTGGACACTAGCCGGTGTCCAGTAACTAAATGCGTTACTTGTCATCTTCCAACTGCCATAGCGGCCCAACTAGGCGTACCTACGACCTGTGCGCACCTGTGGTTATGTGTTGAGATGTGTATTAACGAAATCCAAAGACTGGAGTGGATCCGACGACATCGAATTTTTCACCTAAAAAAATGTACAGTGCATAGTAAGGATTTTGGAGCCTTTCGATGGCTCATCTTCCAACTGCCATAGCGGCCCAACTAGGCGTACCTACGACCTGTGCGCACCTGTGGTTATGTGTTGAGATGTGTATTAACGAAATCCAAAGACTGGAGTGGATCCGACGACATCGAATTTTTCACCTAAAAAAATGTACAGTGCATAGTAAGGATTTTGGAGCCTTTCGATGGCTCATCTTCCAACTGCCACAGCGACCCAACTAGGTGTACCTACGACCTGCCCGCACCTGTAGCTATGTGTTGAGATGTGTATTAACGAAATCCAAAGACTGGAGTGGATCCGACGACATCGAATTTTTCACCTAAAAAAATGTACAGTGTATAGTAAGGGTCATCTTCCAACTGCCATAGCGGCCCAACTAGGCGTACCTACGACCTGTGCGCACCTGTGGTTATGTGTTGAGATGTGTATTAACGAAATCCAAAGACTGGAGTGGATCCGACGACATCGAATTTTTCACCTAAAAAAATGTACAGTGTATAGTAAGGATTTTAGAGCCTTTCCATGGCTCTTCTTCCAACTGCCACAGCGGCCCAACTAGGCGTACCTACGACCTGTCCGCACCTGTGGTTGTGTGTTGAGATTTGTGTTAACGAAATCCAAAGCCTGGAGTGGATCCGACGACATCGAATTTTTCACCTAAAAAAATGTACAGTGTATAGTAAGGATTTTGGAGCCTTTCCATGGCTCATCGTCCAACTGCCTCAGCGGCCCAACTAGGTGTACCTACGACCTGCCCGCACCTGTAGCTATGTGTTGAGATGTGTATTAACGAAATCCAAAGACTGGAGTGGATCCGACGACATCGAATTTTTCACCTAAAAAAATGTACAGTGTATAGTAAGGGTCATCTTCCAACTGCCATAGCGGCCCAACTAGGCGTACCTACGACCTGTGCGCACCTGTGGTTATGTGTTGAGATGTGTATTAACGAAATCCAAAGACTGGAGTGGATCCGACGACATCGAATTTTTCACCTAAAAAAATGTACAGTGTATAGTAAGGATTTTGGAGCCTTCCATGGCGCATCTTCCAACTGCCATAGCGGCCCAACTAGGCGTACCTACGACCTGTGCGCACCTGTGGTTATGTGTTGAGATGTGTATTAACGAAATCCAAAGACTGGAGTGGAACCGACGACATCGAATTTTTCACCAAAAAAAATGTACAGTGTATAGTAAGGATTTTAGAGCCTTTCCATGGCTCTTCTTCCAACTGCCAGAGCGGCCCAACTAGGCGTACCTACGACCTGTGTACACCTACGGTTATGTGTTTAGATGTGTATTGTCGAAATCCAAAGACTGGAGGGGATCCGACGACATCGAATTGTTCACCTAAAAAAATTGACAGTAAGGATTTTGGAGCCTTTCCATGGCTCATCTTCCAACTGCCACAGCGGCCCAACTAGGCGTACCTACGACCTGTCCGCACCTGTTGTTGTGTGTTGAGATTTGTGCTAACGAAATCCAAAGACTGGAGTGGATCCGACGACATCGAATTTTTCACCTAAAAAAATGTACAGTGTATAGTAAGGATTTTGGAGCCTTTCGATGGCTCATCTTCCAACTGCCACAGCGACCCAACTAGGCGTACCTACGACCTGTGCGCACCTGTGGTTATGTGTTGAGATGTCTATTAACGAAATCCAAAAACTGGAGTGGATCCGACGACATCGAATTTTTCACCTCAAAAAATGTAGAGTTATAGTAAGGATTTTAGAGCCTCTCCATGGCTCTTCTTCCAACTGCCACAGCGGCCCAACTAGGCGTACCTACGACCTGTGCGCACCTGTGGTTATGTGTTGAGATGTGTATTAACGAAATCCAAAGACTGGAGTGGATCCGACGACATCGAATTTTTCACCTAAAAAAATGTACAGTGTATAGTAAGGATTTTAGAGCCTTTCCATGGCTCTTCTTCCAACTGCCACAGCGGCCCAACTAGGCGTACCTACGACCTGTCCGCACCTGTGGTTATGTGTTGAGATGTCTATTAACGAAATCCAAAGACTGGAGTGGATCCGACGACATCGAATTTTTCACCTAAAAAAAATACAGTGTATAGTAAGGATTTTAGAGCCTTGCCATGGCTCTTCTTCCAACTGCCACAGCGGCCCAACTAGGCGTACCTACGACCTGTGCGCACGTGTGGTTATGTGTTGAGATGTGTATTAACGAAATCCAAAGACTGGAGTGAATCCGACGACATCGAATTTTTCACCCAAAAAAATGTACAGTGTACAGTAAGGATTTTGGAGCCTTTCCATGGCTCATCTTCCAACTGCCACAGCGGCCCAACTAGGCGTACCTACGACCTGCCCGCACCAGTGGCTATGTGTTGAGATGTGTATTAACGAAATCCAAAGACTGGAGTGGATCCGACGACATCGAATTTTTCACACACTAGCCGGTGTCCAGGAACTAAATGCGGTTTCCCCTACCCAATCCGCATTTCTGGACCGCCATCTGGACAGCAGCTAGTGTCCACAAACTAAATGCGGTTTCCCCTACCCAATCCGCATTTAGTTTCTGGACAGCAGCTAGTGTCCAGATTCTAAATGCGGTTTCCCCTACCCAATCCGCATTTATTTTCTGGACAGCAGCTAGTGTCCAGAAACTAAATGCGGTTTCCCATACCCAATCCGCATTTAGTTACTGGACACTAGCCGGTGTCCAGAAACTAAATGCGGTTTCCCCTACCCAATCCGCATTTAGTTTCTGGACACTGCTGCTGTCCAGAAACTAAATGCGGTTTCCCATACCCAATCCGTATTTAGTTACTGGACACTAGCCGGTGTCCAGAAACTAAATGCGGTTTCCCCTACCCAATCCGCATTTAGTTTCTGGACAGCAGCTAGTGTCCAGAAACTAAATGCGGTTTCCCATACCCAATCCGCATTTACTTTCTGGACAGCAGCTAGTGTCCAGAAACTAAATGCGGTTTCCCCTACCCAATCCGCATTTAGTTACTGGACACTAGCCGGTGTCCAGAAACTAAATGCGGTTTCCCCTACCCAATCCGCATTTAGTTTCTGGACAGCACCTAGTGGGAAACCGCATTTAGTTTCTGGACACTAGCTGTCCAGAAACTAAATGCGG
The DNA here is from genome assembly GCA_907269125.1 of Eristalis pertinax. Taxonomy (NCBI): domain Eukaryota; kingdom Metazoa; phylum Arthropoda; class Insecta; order Diptera; family Syrphidae; genus Eristalis; species Eristalis pertinax. Next base: position 35,601,982 of record OU026148.1, read on the forward strand.
TTTTCCCCTACCCAATCCGCATTTAGTTTCTGGACAGTAGCTAGTGTCCAGAAACTAAATGCGGTTTCCCCTACCCAATCCGCATTTAGTTTCTGGACAGCAGCTAGTGTCCAGAAACTAAATGCGGTTTCCCCTATCCAATCCGCATTTAGTTTCTGGACAGCAGCTAGTGTCCAGAAACTAAATGCGGTTTCCCCTACCCAATCCGCATTTAGTTTCTGGATAACAGCTAGTGTCCAGAAACTAAATGCGGTTTCCCCTACCTAATCCGCATTTACTTTCTGGACACTAGCCGGTGTCCAGAAACTAAATGCGGTCTCCCATACGCAATCCGCATTTAGTTTCTGGACAGCAGCTAGTGTCCAGAAACTAAGTGCGGTTTCCCATACCCAATCCGCATTTACTTTCTGGACAGCAGCTAGTGTCCAGAAACTAAATGCGGTTTCCCCTACCCAATCCGCATTTAGTTTCTGGACAGCAGCTAGTGTCCAGAAACTAAATGCGGTTTCCCCTACCCAATCCGCATTTAGTTACTGGACACTAGCCGGTGTCCAGAAACTAAATGCGGTTTCCCCTGCCCAATCCGCATTTAGTTTCTGGACAGCAGCTAGTGTCCAGAAACTAAATGCGGTTTCCCATACCCAATCCGCATTTACTTTCTGGACAGCAGCTAGTGTCCAGAAACTAAATGCGGTTTCCCCTACCCAATCCGCATTTAGTTTCTGGACAGCAGCTAGTGTCCAGAAACTAAATGCGGTTTCCCATACCCAATCCGCATTTAGTTTCTGGACAGCAGCTAGTGTCCAGAAACTAAATGCGGTTTCCCCTACCCAATCCGCATTTAGTTTCTGGACAGCAGCTAGTGTCCTGAAACTAAATGCGGTTTCCCATACCCAATTCAGACACTAGCCGGTGTCCAGAAACTAAATGCGGTTTCCCCTACCCTCCCATACGCAATCCGCATTTAGTTTCTGGACAGCAGCTAGTGTCCAGAAACTAAGTGCGGTTTCCCATACCCAATCCGCATTTACTTTCTGGACAGCAGCTAGTGTCCAGAAACTAAATGCGGTTTCCCCTACCCAATCCGCATTTAGTTTCTGGACAGCAGCTAGTGTCCAGAAACTAAATGCGGTTTCCCCTACCCAATCCGCATTTAGTTACTGGACACTAGCCGGTGTCCAGAAACTAAATGCGGTTTCCCCTGCCCAATCCGCATTTAGTTTCTGGACAGCAGCTAGTGTCCAGAAACTAAATGCGGTTTCCCATACCCAATTCAGACACTAGCCGGTGTCCAGAAACTAAATGCGGTTTCCCATACCCAATTCAGACACTAGCCGGTGTCCAGAAACTAAATGCGGTCTCCCATACCCAATCCGCATTTAGTTTCTGGACAGCAGCTAGTGTCCAGAAACTAAGTGCGGTTTCCCATACCCAATCCGCATTTACTTTCTGGACAGCAGCTAGTGTCCAGAAACTAAATGCGGTTTCCCCTACCCAATCCGCATTTAGTTTCTGGACAGCAGCTAGTGTCCAGAAACTAAATGCGGTTTCCCATACCCAATCCGCATTTAGTTTCTGGACAGCAGCTAGTGTCCAGAAACTAAATGCGGTTTCCCCTACCCAATCCGCATTTAGTTGCTGGACACTAGCCGGTGTTGTCCAGAAACTAAATTCGGATTGGGTATGGGAAACCGCACATAGTTTCTGGACACTAGCTGCTGTCCAGAAACTAAATGCGGATTGGGTATGGGAGACCGCATTTAGTTTCTGGACACTAGCTGCTGTCCAGAAACTAAATGTGGATTGGGTAGGGGAAACCGCATTTAGTTTCTGGACACTAGCTGCTGTCCAGAAACTAAATGCGGATTGGGTATGGGAGACCGCATTTAGTTTCTGGACACCGGCTAGTGTCCAGAAAGTAAATGCGGATTAGGTAGGGGAAACCGCATTTAGTTTCTGGACACCGGCTAGTGTCTGAATTGGGTATGGGAAACCGCATTTAGTTTCTGGACACTAGCTGCTGTCCAGAAACTAAATGCGGATTGGGCAGGGGAAACCGCATTTAGTTTCTGGACACTAGCTGCTGTCCAGAAACTAAATGCGGATTGGGTATGGGAAACCGCATTTAGTTTCTGGACACTAGCTGCTGTCCAGAAACTAAATGCGGATTGGGTAGGGGAAACCGCATTTAGTTTCTGGACACTAGCTGCTGTCCAGAAAGTAAATGCGGATTGGGTATGGGAAACCGCACTTAGTTTCTGGACACTAGCTGCTGTCCAGAAACTAAATGCGGATTGGGTATGGGAGACCGCATTTAGTTTCTGGACAACGGCTAGTGTCCAGAAAGTAAATGCGGATTAGGTAGGGGAAACCGCATTTAGTTTCTGGACACCGGCTAGTGTCTGAATTGGGTATGGGAAACCGCATTTAGTTTCAGGACACTAGCTGCTGTCCAGAAACTAAATGCGGATTGGGTAGGGGAAACCGCATTTAGTTTCTGGACACTAGCTGCTGTCCAGAAACTAAATGCGGATTGGGTATGGGAGACCGCATTTAGTTTCCGGACACCGGCTAGTGTCTGAATTGGGTATGGGAAACCGCATTTAGTTTCTGGACACTAGCTGCTGTCCAGAAACTAAATGCGGATTGGGTATGGGAAACCGCATTTAGTTTCTGGACACTAGCTGCTGTCCAGAAACTAAATGCGGATTGGGTAGGGGAAACCGCATTTAGTTTCTGGACACCGCGGTCTCCCATACCCAATCCGCATTTAGTTTCTGGACACTAGCCGGTGTCCAGAAACTAAATGCGGATTGGGTATGGGAGACCGCGGTGAGACCGCATTTAGTTTCTGGACACCGGCTAGTGTCCAGAAACTAAATGCGGATTGGGTATGGGAAACCGCATCTAGTTTCTGGACACTAGCTGCTGTCCAGAAACTAAATGCGGATTGGGTAGGGGAAACCGCATTTAGTTTCTGGACACTAGCTGTTGTCCAGAAACTAAATGCGGATTGGGTAGGGGAAACTGCATTTAGTTTCTGGACACTAGCTGCTGTCCAGAAAGTAAATGCGGATTGGGTATGGGAAACCGCATTTAGTTTCTGGACACTAGCTTCTGTCCAGAAACTAAATGCGGATTGGGTATGGGAGACCGCATTTAGTTTCTGGACACTAGCTGCTGTCCAGAAACTAAATGCGGATTGGGTAGGGGAAACCGCATTTAGTTTCTGGACACCGGCTAGTGTCCAGTAACTAAATGCGGATTGGGTATGGGAAACCGCATTTAGTTTCTGGACACCAGCTGCTGTCCAGAAAATAAATGCGGATTGGGTAGGGGAAACCGCATTTAGTTTCTGGACACCGGCTAGTGTCCAGAAACTAAATGCGGATTGGGTATGGGAGACCGCATTTAGTTTCTGGACACCGGCTAGTGTTCAGAAACTAAATGCGGATTGGGTAGGGGAAACCGCATTTAGTTTCTGGACACTAGCTGCTGTCCAGAAACTAAATGCGGATTGGGTAGGGGAAACCGCATTTAGTTTCTGGACACTAGCTGCTGTCCAGAAACTAAATGCGGATTGGGTAGGGGAAACCGCATGTAGTTTCTGGACACAGCTGCTGTCCAGAAACTAAATGCGGATTGGGTATGGGAAACCGCATTTAGTTTCTGGACACTAGCTGCTGTCCAGAAACTAAATGCGGATTGGGTATGGAAAACCGCATTTAGTTTCTGGACACTAGCTGCTGTCCAGAAACTAAATGCGGATTGGGTAGGGGAAACCGCATTTAGTTTCTGGACACTAGCTGCTGTCCAGAAACTAAATTCGGATTGGGTATGGGAGACCGCATTTAGGTTCTGGACACCGGCTAGTGTTCAGAAACTAAATGCGGGTTGGGTAGGGGAAACCGCATTTAGTTTCTGGACACTAGCTGCTGTCCAGAAACTAAATGCGGATTGGGTAGGGGAAACCGCATGTAGTTTCTGGACACAGCTGCTGTCCAGAAACTAAATGCGGATTGGGCAGGGGAAACCGCATTTAGTTTCTGGACACTAGCTGCTGTCCAGAAACTAAATGCGGATTGGGTATGGGAAACCGCATTTAGTTTCTGGACACTAGCTGCTGTCCAGAAACTAAATGCGGATTGGGTAGGGGAAACCGCATTTAGTTTCTGGACACTAGCTGCTGTCCAGAAACTAAATGCGGATTGGGTAGGGGAAACCGCATTTAGTTTCTGGACACTAGCTACTGTCCAGAAACTAAATGCGGATTGGGTAGGGGAAACCGCATTTAGTTTCTGGACACCGGCTAGTGTTCAGAAACTAAATGCGGGTTGGGTAGGGGAAACCGCATTTAGTTTCTGGACACTAGCTGCTGTCCAGAAACTAAATGCGGATTGGGTATGGGAAACCGCATTTAGTTTCTGGACACTAGCTGCTGTCCAGAAACTAAATGCGGATTGGGTAGGCGAAACCGCATTTAGTTTCTGGACACTAGCTGCTGTCCAGAAAGTAAATGCGGATTGGGTATGGGAAACCGCACTTAGTTTCTGGACACTAGCTGCTGTCCAGAAACTAAATGCGGATTGGGTATGGGAGACCGCATTTAGTTTCTGGACACCGGCTAGTGTCCAGAAAGTAAATGCGGATTAGGTAGGGGAAACCGCATTTAGTTTCTGGACACCGGCTAGTGTCTGAATTGGGTACGGGAAACCGCATTTAGTTTCTGGACACTAGCTGCTGTCCAGAAACTAAATGCGGATTGGGTAGGGGAAACCGCATTTAGTTTCTGGACACTAGCTGCTGTCCAGAAACTAAATGCGGATTGGGTAGGGGAAACCGCATTTAGTTTCTGGACACTAGCTACTGTCCAGAAACTAAATGCGGATTGGGTAGGGGAAACCGCATTTAGTTTCTGGACACCGGCTAGTGTTCAGAAACTAAATGCGGGTTGGGTAGGGGAAACCGCATTTAGTTTCTGGACACTAGCTGCTGTCCAGAAACTAAATGCGGATTGGGTAGGGGAAACCGCATTTAGTTTCTGGACACTAGCTGCTGTCCAGAAAGTAAATGCGGATTGGGTATGGGAAACCGCACTTAGTTTCTGGACACTAGCTGCTTTCCAGAAACTAAATTCGGATTGGGTATGGGAGACCGCATTTAGTTTCTGGACACTAGCTGCTGTCCAGAAAGTAAATGCGGATTGGGTATGGGAAACCGCACTTAGTTTCTGGACACTAGCTGCTGTCCAGAAACTAAATGCGGATTGGGTATGGGAGACCGCATTTAGTTTCTGGACACCGGCTAGTGTCCAGAAAGTAAATGCGGATTAGGTAGGGGAAACCGCATTTAGTTTCTGGACACCGGCTAGTGTCTGAATTGGGTAGGGGAAACCGCATTTAGTTTCTGGACACTAGCTGCTGTCCAGAAACTAAATGCGGATTGGGTAGGGGAAACCGCATTTAGTTTCTGGACACCGGCTAGTGTTCAGAAACTAAATGCGGGTTGGGTAGGGGAAACCGCATTTAGTTTCTGGACACTAGCTGCTGTCCAGAAACTAAATGCGGATTGGGTAGGGGAAACCGCATTTAGTTTCTGGACACTAGCTGCTGTCCAGAAAGTAAATGCGGATTGGGTATGGGAAACCGCACTTAGTTTCTGGACACTAGCTGCTTTCCAGAAACTAAATTCGGATTGGGTATGGGAGACCGCATTTAGTTTCTGGACACTAGCTGCTGTCCAGAAAGTAAATGCGGATTGGGTAGGGGAAACCGCATTTAGTTTCTGGACACCAGCTGCTGTCCAGAAAGTAAATGCGGATTGGGTATGGGAAACCGCATTTAGTTTCTGGACACTAGCTTCTGTCCAGAAACTAAATGCGGATTGGGTATGGGAGACCGCATTTAGTTTCTGGACACCGGCTAGTGTCCAGAAAGTAAATGCGGATTAGGTAGGGGAAACCGCATTTAGTTTCTGGACACCGGCTAGTGTCTGAATTGGGTATGGGAAACCGCATTTAGTTTCTGGACACTAGCTGCTGTCCAGAAACTAAATGCGGATTGGGTAGGGGAAACCGCATTTAGTTTCTGGACACTAGCTGCTGTCCAGAAACTAAATGCGGATTGGGTAGGGGAAACCGCATTTAGTTTCTGGACACTAGCTACTGTCCAGAAACTAAATGCGGATTGGGTAGGGGAAACCGCATTTAGTTTCTGGACACTAGCTGCTGTCCAGAAACTAAATGCGGATTGGGTATGGGAAACCGCATCTAGTTTCTGGACACTAGCTGCTGTCCAGAAACTAAATGCGGATTGGGTAGGGGAAACCGCATTTAGTTTCTGGACACTAGCTGTTGTCCAGAAACTAAATGCGGATTGGGTAGGGGAAACCGCATTTAGTTTCTGGACACCAGCTGCTGTCCAGAAAGTAAATGCGGATTGGGTATGGGAAACCGCATTTAGTTTCTGGACACTAGCTTCTGTCCAGAAACTAAATGCGGATTGGGTATGGGAGACCGCATTTAGTTTCTGGACACTAGCTGCTGTCCAGAAACTAAATGCGGATTGGGTAGGGGAAACCGCATTTAGTTTCTGGACACCGGCTAGTGTCCAGAAACTAATTGCGGATTGGGTAGGGGAAACCGCATTTAGTTCTGGACACTAGCTGCTGTCCAGAAACTAAATGCGGATTGGGTAGGGGAAACCGCATTTAGTTTCTGGACACCGGCTAGTGTCCAGTAACTAAATGCGGATTGGGTATGGGAAACCGCATTTAGTTTCTGGACACCAGCTGCTGTCCAGAAAATAAATGCGGATTGGGTAGGGGAAACCGCATTTAGTTTCTGGACAGCAGCTAGTATCCAGAAACCAAATGCGGTTTTTGGCAGGGTAGGGGAAACCGCATTTAGTTTCTGGACACCGGCTAGTGTCCAGTAACTAAATGCGGATTGGGTAGGGGAAACCGCATTTAGTTTCTGGACAGCAGCTAGTGTCCAGAAACTAAATGCGGATTGGGTATGGGAGACCGCATTTAGTTTCTGGACACCGGCTAGTGTTCAGAAACTAAATGCGGATTGGGTAGGGGAAACCGCATTTAGTTTCTGGACACTAGCTGCTGTCCAGAAACTAAATGCGGATTGGGTAGGGGAAACCGCATTTAGTTTCTGGACACTAGCTGCTGTCCAGAAACTAAATGCGGATTGGGTAGGGGAAACCGCATGTAGTTTCTGGACACAGCTGCTGTCCAGAAACTAAATGCGGATTGGGCAGGGGAAACCGCATTTATTTTCTGGACGCTAGCTGCTGTCCAGAAACTAAATGCGGATTGGGTAGGGGAAACCGCATTTAGTTTCTGGACACTAGCTGCTGTCCAGAAACTAAATGCGGATTGGGTAGGGGAAACCGCATTTAGTTTCTGGACACTAGCTGCTGTCCAGAAACTAAATTCGGATTGGGTAGGGGAAACCGCATGTAGTTTCTGGACACAGCTGCTGTCCAGAAACTAAATCCGGATTGGGCAGGGGAAACCGCATTTAGTTTCTGGACACTAGCTGCTGTCCAGAAACTAAATGCGGATTGGGTATGGGAAACCGCATTTAGTTTCTGGACACTAGCTGCTGTCCAGAAACTAAATGCGGATTGGGTAGGGGAAACCGCATTTAGTTTCTGGACACTAGCTGCTGTCCAGAAAGTAAATGCGGATTGGGTATGGGAAACCGCACTTAGTTTCTGGACACTAGCTGCTGTCCAGAAACTAAATGCGGATTGGGTATGGGAGACCGCATTTAGTTTCTGGACACTAGCTGCTGTCCAGAAACTAAATGCGGATTGGGTAGGGGAAACCGCATGTAGTTTCTGGACACAGCTGCTGTCCAGAAACTAAATGCGGATTGGGCAGGGGAAACCGCATTTAGTTTCTGGACACTAGCTGCTGTCCAGAAACTAAATGCGGATTGGGTATGGGAAACCGCATTTAGTTTCTGGACACTAGCTGCTGTCCAGAAACTAAATGCGGATTGGGTAGGGGAAACCGCATTTAGTTTCTGGACACTAGCTGCTGTCCAGAAACTAAATGCGGATTGGGTAGGGGAAACCGCATTTAGTTTCTGGACACTAGCTACTGTCCAGAAACTAAATGCGGATTGGGTAGGGGAAACCGCATTTAGTTTCTGGACACCGGCTAGTGTTCAGAAACTAAATGCGGGTTGGGTAGGGGAAACCGCATTTAGTTTCTGGACACTAGCTGCTGTCCAGAAACTAAATGCGGATTGGGTAGGGGAAACCGCATTTAGTTTCTGGACACTAGCTGCTGTCCAGAAAGTAAATGCGGATTGGGTATGGGAAACCGCACTTAGTTTCTGGACACTAGCTGCTTTCCAGAAACTAAATTCGGATTGGGTATGGGAGACCGCATTTAGTTTCTGGACACTACCTGCTGTCCAGAAAGTAAATGCGGATTGGGTATGGGAAACCGCACTTAGTTTCTGGACACTAGCTGCTGTCCAGAAACTAAATGCGGATTGGGTATGGGAGACCGCATTTAGTTTCTGGACACCGGCTAGTGTCCAGAAAGTAAATGCGGATTAGGTAGGGGAAACCGCATTTAGTTTCTGGACACCGGCTAGTGTCTGAATTGGGTATGGGAAACCGCATTTAGTTTCTGGACACTAGCTGCTGTCCAGAAACTAAATGCGGATTGGGTAGGGGAAACCGCATTTAGTTTCTGGACACTAGCTGCTGTCCAGAAACTAAATGCGGATTGGGTAGGGGAAACCGCATTTAGTTTCTGGACACTAGCTACTGTCCAGAAACTAAATGCGGATTGGGTAGGGGAAACCGCATTTAGTTTCTGGACACTAGCTGCTGTCCAGAAACTAAATGCGGATTGGGTATGGGAAACCGCATCTAGTTTCTGGACACTAGCTGCTGTCCAGAAACTAAATGCGGATTGGGTAGGGGAAACCGCATTTAGTTTCTGGACACTAGCTGTTGTCCAGAAACTAAATGCGGATTGGGTAGGGGAAACCGCATTTAGTTTCTGGACACCAGCTGCTGTCCAGAAAGTAAATGCGGATTGGGTATGGGAAACCGCATTTAGTTTCTGGACACTAGCTTCTGTCCAGAAACTAAATGCGGATTGGGTATGGGAGACCGCATTTAGTTTCTGGACACTAGCTGCTGTCCAGAAACTAAATGCGGATTGGGTAGGGGAAACCGCATTTAGTTTCTGGACACCGGCTAGTGTCCAGAAACTAATTGCGGATTGGGTAGGGGAAACCGCATTTAGTTCTGGACACTAGCTGCTGTCCAGAAACTAAATGCGGATTGGGTAGGGGAAACCGCATTTAGTTTCTGGACACCGGCTAGTGTCCAGTAACTAAATGCGGATTGGGTATGGGAAACCGCATTTAGTTTCTGGACACCAGCTGCTGTCCAGAAAATAAATGCGGATTGGGTAGGGGAAACCGCATTTAGTTTCTGGACAGCAGCTAGTATCCAGAAACCAAATGCGGTTTTTGGCAGGGTAAGGGAAACCGCATTTAGTTTCTGGACACCGGCTAGTGTCCAGTAACTAAATGCGGATTGGGTAGGGGAAACCGCATTTAGTTTCTGGACACCGGCTAGTGTCCAGAAACTAAATGCGGATTGGGTATGGGAGACCGCATTTAGTTTCTGGACACCGGCTAGTGTTCAGAAACTAAATGCGGATTGGGTAGGGGAAACCGCATTTAGTTTCTGGACACTAGCTGCTGTCCAGAAACTAAATGCGGATTGGGTAGGGGAAACCGCATTTAGTTTCTGGACACTAGCTGCTGTCCAGAAACTAAATGCGGATTGGGTAGGGGAAACCGCATGTAGTTTCTGGACACAGCTGCTGTCCAGAAACTAAATGCGGATTGGGCAGGGGAAACCGCATTTATTTTCTGGACGCTAGCTGCTGTCCAGAAACTAAATGCGGATTGGGTATGGGAAACCGCATTTAGTTTCTGGACACTAGCTGCTGTCCAGAAACTAAATGCGGATTGGGTAGGGGAAACCGCATTTAGTTTCTGGACACTAGCTGCTGTCCAGAAACTAAATTCGGATTGGGTAGGGGAAACCGCATGTAGTTTCTGGACACAGCTGCTGTCCAGAAACTAAATCCGGATTGGGCAGGGGAAACCGCATTTAGTTTCTGGACACTAGCTGCTGTCCAGAAACTAAATGCGGATTGGGTATGGGAAACCGCATTTAGTTTCTGGACACTAGCTGCTGTCCAGAAACTAAATGCGGATTGGGTAGGGGAAACCGCATTTAGTTTCTGGACACTAGCTGCTGTCCAGAAAGTAAATGCGGATTGGGTATGGGAAACCGCACTTAGTTTCTGGACACTAGCTGCTGTCCAGAAACTAAATGCGGATTGGGTATGGGAGACCGCATTTAGTTTCTGGACACTAGCTGCTGTCCAGAAACTAAATGCGGATTGGGTAGGGGAAACCGCATGTAGTTTCTGGACACAGCTGCTGTCCAGAAACTAAATGCGGATTGGGCAGGGGAAACCGCATTTAGTTTCTGGACACTAGCTGCTGTCCAGAAACTAAATGCGGATTGGGTATGGGAAACCGCATTTAGTTTCTGGACACTAGCTGCTGTCCAGAAACTAAATGCGGATTGGGTAGGGGAAACCGCATTTAGTTTCTGGACACTAGCTGCTGTCCAGAAACTAAATGCGGATTGGGTATGGGAGACCGCATTTAGTTTCTGGACACCGGCTAGTGTCCAGAAAGTAAATGCGGATTAGGTAGGGGAAACCGCATCTAGTTTCTGGACACCGGCTAGTTTCTGAATTGGGTATGGGAAACCGCATTTAGTTTCTGGACACTAGCTGCTGTCCAGAAACTAAATGCGGATTGGGTAGGGGAAACCGCATTTAGTTTCTGGACACTAGCTGCTGTCCAGAAACTAAATGCGGATTGGGTAGGGGAAACCGCATTTAGTTTCTGGACACTAGCTACTGTCCAGAAACTAAATGCGGATTGGGTAGGGGAAACCGCATTTAGTTTCTGGACACTAGCTGCTGTCCAGAAACTAAATGCGGATTGGGTAGGGGAAACCGCATGTAGTTTCTGGACACAGCTGCTGTCCAGAAACTAAATGCAGATTGGGCAGGGGAAACCGCATTTAGTTTCTGGGTACTAGCTGCTGTCCAGAAACTAAATGCGGATTGGGTATGGGAAACTGCATTTAGTTTCTGGACACTAGCTGCTGTCCAGAAACTAAATGCGGATTGGGTAGGGGAAACCGCATTTAGTTTCTGGACACTAGCTGCTGTCCAGAAAGTAAATGCGGATTGGGTATGGGAAACCGCACTTAGTTTCTGGACACTAGCTGCTGTCCAGAAACTAAATGCGGATTGGATATGGGAGACCGCATTTAGTTTCTGGACACCGGCTAGTGTCCAGAAAGTAAATGCGGATTAGGTAGGGGAAACCGCATTTAGTTTCTGGACACCGGCTAGTGTCTGAATTGGGTATGGGAAACCGCATTTAGTTTCTGGACACTAGCTGCTGTCCAGAAACTAAATGCGGATTGGGTAGGGGAAACCGCATTTAGTTTCTGGACACCGGCTAGTGTCCAGAAACTAATTGCGGATTGGGTAGGGGAAACTGCATTTAGTTGCTGTCCAGAAACTAAATGCGGATTGGGTATGGGAAACCGCATTTAGTTACTGGACACTAGCTGCTGTCCAGAAACTAAATGCGGTTTCCCCTACCCAATCCGCATTTAGTTTCTGGACAGCAGCTAGTGTCCAGAAACTAAATGCGGTTTCCCCTACCCAATCCGCATTTAGTTTCTGGACAGCAGCTAGTGTCCAGAAACTAAATGCGGTTTCCCCTACCCAATCCGCATTTAGTTTCTAGACAGCAGCTAGTGTCCAGAAACCAAATGCGGTTTCCCATACCCAATCCGCATTTAGTTTCTGGACAGCAACTAAATGCAGTTTCCCCTACCCAATCCGCATTAAGTTTCTGGACAGCAGCTAGTTTCCAGAAACTAAATGCGGTTTCCCCTACCCAATCCGCATTTAGTTTCTAGACAGCAGCTAGTGTCCAGAAACCAAATGCGGTTTCCCATACCCAATCCGCATTTAGTTTCTGGACAGCAACTAAATGCAGTTTCCCCTACCCAATCCGCATTAAGTTTCTGGACAGCAGCTAGTGTCCAGAAACTAAATGCGGTTTCCCCTACCCAATCCGCATTTAGTTTCTGGACAGCAGCTAGTGCTAGAAACTAAATGCGGTTTCCCCTACCCAATCCGCATTTAGTTTCTGAACACTAGCCGGTGTCCAGAAACTAAATGCGGTCTCCCATCCCCAATCCGCATTTAGTTTCTGGACACTAGCCGGTTCCCCTACCCAATCCGCATTTAGTTTCTGTACACCGTCTAGTGTCCAGTAACTAAATGCGGTTTCCCATACCCAATCCGCATTTAGTTACTGGACACTAGCCGGTGTCCAGAAACCAAATGCGGATTGGGTAGGGGAAACCGCATTTAGTTTCTGGACACCGGCTAGTGTCCAGTAACTAAATGCGGTTTCCCCTACCCAATCCGCATTTAGTTTCTGGACAGCAGCTAGTGTCCAGAAACTAAATGCGGTTTCCCCTACCCAATCCGCATTTATTTTCTGGACAGCAGCTAGTGTCCAGAAACTAAATGCGGTTTTCCCATACCAAATCCGCATTTAGTTACTGGACACTAGCCGGTGTCCAGAAACTAAATGCGGTTTCCCCTACCCAATCCGCATTTAGTTACTGGACACTAGCCGGTGTCCAGAAACTAAATGCGGTTTCCCATACCCAATCCGCATTTACTTTCTGGACAGCAGCTAGTGTCCAGAAACTAAATGCGGTTTCCCCTACCCAATCCGCATTTATTTTCTGGACAGCAGCTAGTGTCCAGAAACTAAATGCGGTTTTCCTATACCAAATCCGCATTTAGTTACTGGACACTAGCCGGTGTCCAGAAACTAAATGCGGTTTCCCCTACCCAATCCGCATTTAGTTACTGGACACTAGCCGGTGTCCAGAAACTAAATGCGGTTTCCCCTACCCAATCCGCATTTAGTTTCTGGACAGCAGCTAGTGTCCAGAAACTAAATGCGGTTTCCCATACCCAATCCGCATTTAGTTTCTGGACAGCAGCTTGTGTCCAGAAACTAAACGCGGTTTCCCATACCCAATCCGCTTTTACTTTCTGGACAGCAGCTAGTGTCCAGAAACTAAATGCGGTTTCCCCTACCCAATCCGCATTTAGTTACTGGACACTAGCCGGTGTCCAGAAACTAAATGCGGTTTCCCCTACCCAATCCGCATTTAGTTTCTGGACAGCAGCTAGTGTCCAGAAACTAAATGCGGTTTCCCATTCCCAATCCGCATTTGATTGATTGATTGATTGATTGATTATTTATTGTCTTCATAAAGATATTTACAATTTAAAAAATATAATTCGTTATCTTCTATGCCTCCCAACGTCTCCATGGAGTTATCTCTTCAATGCTGGATGGAACCTTGAAGCGGTAGAGGAGAGTCCATGTAAGATATCGGTTAGCATTCGGAGATTATTTAAAACATTTAAACTAAAATTACATAACATGACAATATGAAATCTGCGAAGCCTAGAGGCTTTTCTGCAGAAGATTATTCAAAAGGAATTTACATTTAGTTCTGAGTAATTCTTATTTGTTTTGGGAACACAAATTAATTCATTATACAATTTTAAAGATTAACATTATTTAATAAGACATAATTTTTTATTTTTTGTTTTCGTGTGTGTATCGGTTGGATATTCCATAGAGAGCGAGGAAGTTGATTGTGTATGGTTGGAACCACAAAGGAAAGTTGTCGTCTTCCATATGAGTTGTGGATCCTAGGGATCTTCAAGAGTCCATTTGCCCTTTGTCTGGTGTTGACACAATGGTCGATCGGATGTTTGAATCGTGTGTCGTTGTACGTCTCGTTGATTACATTGAAAAGAAAAAGTTTTTTTACATTTAATATATTTAAGTTCTCGCTTAGATTACACATATTTTCGACATAACAAGTACAATTCTTGGCTCGCCAGAGAATCTTGAATATTCTATTTTGAATCCTTTGAAGTTCCATTATTCTATGTTGCGCTGCATTACCCCACGCCGTTATTCCGTACTGAAGTATCGACTCCACTAGAGAGTAGTATACTTGCTTCAGTACTTCAAACGACGTGTGGTTGCTCAGGTGGTATAGAGCATATGTCGACTGCCGAAGTCGCCTGCATAAGTACCTTATGTGGTAGTCCCACTTAAAGTTGCAGTCTACTTCCACGCCGAGATATCGATACACGTTAACTGCATCAATATATTCTGCGCAGTCATCTGTCTCAGGTGCTGGATGAGACCTGTGCAGGCACTCGAAACTATGGAACTTTATCTTTATTGGTGTTCTTATTATGTGATGTGGACGAATATGCATGACCTTAGTTTTCTTCGAGTTTATAACAAGACCATTATCGTGACACCATCGCAGAATATTATCGAACTCTGACTGCATTGTTTGAGTGGCAATGTTAATATCTTTGTGGCTCACAATTATGGCCGTATCATCAGCATATTGAAGACCGACGCTCTTTTTCAACACAGACAGCATATCATTTACATATATGATGAATAGGAGAGGTCCTAAAATCGACCCTTGAGGTACACCAAATTCAACATTTCGCAAATTACTATAGCTGTTCGATATTTTAACTCTGAAATCTCTATTCCGAAGATAACTCGCAAACCAATCCAATGTTCGACCACGAATTCCTATCTTCTCTCTCTTACTTTCTGGACAGCAGCTAGTGTCCAGAAACTAAATGCGGTTTCCCCTAACCAATCCGCATTTAGTTTCTGAACACTAGCCGGTGTCCAGAAACTAAATGCGGTCTCCCATACCCAATCCGCATTTAGTTTCTGGACACTAGCTGCTGTCCAGAAACTAAATGCGGATTGGGGAGGGGAAACCGCATTTAGTTTCTGGACACCGGCTAGTGTCCAGTAACTAAATGCGGATTGGGTATGGGAAACCGAATTTAGTTACTGGACACTAGCCGGTGTCCAGAAACTAAATGCGGATTGGGTAGGGGAACCGGCTAGTGTCCAGAAACTAAATGCGGATTGGGTATGGGAGACCGCATTTAGTTTCCGCATTTAGTTTCTAGACACCGGCTAGTGTTCAGAAACTAAATGCGGATTGGGTATGGGAGACCGCATTTAGTTTCTGGACACTAGCTGCTGTCCAGAAATTAAATGCGGATTGGGTAGGGGAAACCGCATTTAGTTTCTGGACACCGGCTAGTGTCCAGAAACTAATTGCGGATTGGGTAGGGGAAACTGCATTTAGTTGCTGTCCAGAAACTAAATGCGGATTGGGTATGGGAAACCGCATTTAGTTACTGGACACTAGCTGCTGTCCAGAAACTAAATGCGGATTGGGTAGGGGAAACCGCATTTAGTTTCTGGACACTAGCTGCTGTCCAGAAACTAAATGCGGATTGGGTAGGGGAAACCGCATTTAGTTTCTGGACACCGGCTAGTGTCCAGTAACTAAATGCGGATTGGGTATGGGAAACCGCATTTAGTTTCTGGACACTAGCTGCTGTCCAGAAACTAAATGCGGATTGGGTAGGGGAAACCGCATTTAGTTTCTGGACACTAGCTGCTGTCCAGAAAATAAATGCGGATTGGGTAGGGGAAACCGCATTTAGTTTCTGGACAGCAGCTAATATCTAAACCGCATTTAGTTTCTGGACACTAGCTGCTGTCCAGAAAGTAAATGCGGATTGGGTATGGGAAACCGCACTTAGTTTCTGGACACTAGCTGCTGTCCAGAAACTAAATGCGGATTGGGTATGGGAGACCGCATTTAGTTTCTGGACACCGGCTAGTGTCCAGAAAGTAAATGCGGATTAGGTATGGGAAACCGCATTTAGTTTCTGGACACTAGCTGCTGTCCAGAAACTAAATGCGGATTGGGTAGGGGAAGCCGCATTTAGTTTCTGGACACTAGCTGCTGTCCAGAAACTAAGTGCGGATTGGGTAGGGGAAACCGCATTTAGTTTCTGGACACTAGCTACTGTCCAGAAACTAAATGCGGATTGGGTAGGGGAAACCGCATTTAGTTTCTGGACACTAGCTGCTGTCCAGAAACTAAATTCGGATTGGGTATGGGAGACCGCATTTAGGTTCTGGACACAGCTGCTGTCCAGAAACTAAATGCGGATTGGGTAGGGGAAACCGCATGTAGTTTCTGGACACAGCTGCTGTCCAGAAACTAAATGCGGATTGGGCAGGGGAAACCGCATTTAGTTTCTGGACACTAGCTGCTGTCCAGAAACTAAATGCGGATTGGGTAGGGGAAACCGCATTTAGTTTCTGGACACTAGCTGCTGTCCAGAAAGTAAATGCGGATTGGGTATGGGAAACCGCACTTAGTTTCTGGACACTAGCTGCTGTCCAGAAACTAATGCGGATTGGGTATGGGAGACCGCATTTAGTTTCTGGACACCGGCTAGTGTCCAGAAAGTAAATGCGGATTAGGTAGGGGAAACCGCATTTAGTTTCTGGACACCGGCTAGTGTCCAGAAACTAAATGCGGATTGGGTAGGGGAAACCGCATTTAGTTTCTGGACAGCAGCTAATATCTAAACCGCATTTAGTTTCTGGACACTAGCTGCTGTCCAGAAAGTAAATGCGGATTGGGTATGGGAAACCGCACTTAGTTTCTGGACACTAGCTGCTGTCCAGAAACTAAATGCGGATTGGGTATGGGAGACCGCATTTAGTTTCTGGACACCGGCTAGTGTTCAGAAACTAAATGCGGGTTGGGTAGGGGAAACCGCATTTAGTTTCTGGACACTAGCTGCTGTCCAGAAACTAAATGCGGATTGGGTAGGGGAAACCGCATGTAGTTTCTGGACACAGCTGCTGTCCAGAAACTAAATGCGGATTGGGCAGGGGAAACCGCATTTAGTTTCTGGACACTAGCTGCTGTCCAGAAACTAAATGCGGATTGGGTAGGGGAAACCGCATTTAGTTTCTGGACACTAGCTGCTGTCCAGAAAGTAAATGCGGATTGGGTATGGGAAACCGCACTTAGTTTCTGGACACTAGCTGCTGTCCAGAAACTAATGCGGATTGGGTATGGGAGACCGCATTTAGTTTCTGGACACCGGCTAGTGTCCAGAAAGTAAATGCGGATTAGGTAGGGGAAACCGCATTTAGTTTCTGGACACCGGCTAGTGTCCAGAAACTAAATGCGGATTGGGTATGGGAAACCGCACTTAGTTTCTGGACACTAGCTGCTGTCCAGAAACTAATGCGGATTGGGTAGGGGAAACCGCATGTAGTTTCTGGACACAGCTGCTGTCCAGAAACTAAATGCGGATTGGGCAGGGGAAACCGCATTTAGTTTCTGGACACTAGCTGCTGTCCAGAAACTAAATGCGGATTGGGTAGGGGAAACCGCATTTAGTTTCTGGACACTAGCTGCTGTCCAGAAACTAAATGCGGATTGGGTAGGGGAAACCGCATTTAGTTTCTGGACACCGGCTAGTGTCCAGAAACTAATTGCGGATTGGGTAGGGGAAACTGCATTTAGTTGCTGTCCAGAAACTAAATGCGGATTGGGTATGGGAAACCGCATTTAGTTACTGGACACTAGCTGCTGTCCAGAAACTAAATGCGGATTGGGTAGGGGAAACCGCATTTAGTTTCTGGACACCGGCTAGTGTCCAGAAACTAAATGCGGATTGGGTATGGGAAACCGCATTTAGTTTCTGGACACCAGCTGCTGTCCAGAAAATAAATGCGGATTGGGTAGGGGAAACCGCATTTAGTTTCTGGACAGCAGCTAGTATCCAGAAACCAAATGCGGTTTTCTCAGGGTAAGGGAAACCGCATTTAGTTTCTGGACACCGGCTAGTGTCCAGTAACTAAATGCGGATTGGGTAGGGGAAACCGCATTTAGTTTCTGGACACCGGCTAGTGTCCAGAAACTAAATGCGGATTGGGTATTTGAGACCGCATTTAGTTTCTGGACACCGGCTAGTGTTCAGAAACTAAATGCGGATTGGGTAGGGGAAACCGCATTTACTTTCTGGACACTAGCTGCTGTCCAGAAACTAAATGCGGATTGGGTAGGGGAAACCGCATTTAGTTTCTGGACACTAGCTGCTGTCCAGAAACTAAATGCGGATTGGGCAGGGGAAACCGCATTTAGTTTCTGGACACTAGCTGCTGTCCAGAAACTAAATGCGGATTGGGTATGGGAAACCGCATTTAGTTTCTGGACACTAGCTGCTGTCCAGAAACTAAATTCGGATTGGGTATGGGAGACCGCATTTAGGTTCTGGACACCGGCTAGTGTTCAGAAACTAAATGCGGGTTGGGTAGGGGAAACCGCATTTAGTTTCTGGACACTAGCTGCTGTCCAGAAACTAAATGCGGATTGGGTAGGGGAAACCGCATGTAGTTTCTGGACACAGCTGCTGTCCAGAAACTAAATGCGGATTGGGCAGGGGAAACCGCATTTAGTTTCTGGACACTAGCTGCTGTCCAGAAACTAAATGCCGATTGGGTATGGGAAACCGCATTTAGTTTCTGGACACCGGCTAGTGTCCAGAAAGTAAATGCGGATTAGTTAGGGGAAACCGCATTTAGTTTCTGGACACCGGCTAGTGTCTGAATAGGGTATGGGAAACCGCATTTAGTTTCTGGACACTAGCTGCTGTCCAGAAACTAAATGCGGATTAGGTAGGGGAAACCGCATTTAGTTTCTGGACACTAGCTGCTGTCCAGAAAGCTAGTCCAAAAAAGCTATTGTCCAGAAACTAAACGCGGTTTCCCCTACCTAATCCGCATTTAGTTTCTGGACACCGGCTAGTGTCTGAATTGGGTATGGGAAACCGCATTTAGTTTCTGGACACTAGCTGCTGTCCAGAAACTAAATGCGGATTAGGTAGGGGAAACCGCATTTATTTTCTGGACACTAGCTGCTGTCCAGAAACTAAATGCGGATTGGGTAGGGGAAACCGCATTTAGTTTCTGGACACCGGCTAGTGTCTGAATTGGGTATGGGAAACCGCATTTAGTTTCTGGACACTAGCTGCTGTCCAGAAACTAAATGCGGATTGGGTAGGGGAAATCGCATTTAGTTTCTGGACACTAGCTGCTGTCCAGAAACTAAATGCGGATTGGGTATGGGAAAACCGCATTTAGTTTCTGGACACTAGCTGCTGTCCAGAAACTAAATGCGGATTGGGTAGGGGAAACCGCATTTAGTTTCTGGACACCGGCTAGTGTCCAGTAACTAAATGCGGATTGGGTATGGGAAACCGAATTTAGTTACTGGACACTAGCCGGTGTCCAGAAACTAAATGCGGATTGGGTAGGGGAACCGGCTAGTGTCCACAAACTAAATGCGGATTGGGTATGGGAACACTAGCCGGTGTCCAGAAACTAAATGCGGATTGGGTAGGGGAAACCGCATTTAGTTTCTGGACACTAGCTGCTGTCCAGAAACTTAATGCGGATTGTCCAGAAACTAAATGCGGATTGGGTAGGGAAATCCGCATTTAGTTTCTGGACACTAGCTGGGGTACCGGATTGGGTATGGGAAACCGCATTTAGTTTCTGGACACTAGCTGCTGTCCAAAAACTAAATGCGGATTGGGTAGGGGAAACCGCATTTAGTTTCTGGACACTAGCTGCTGTATAGAAACTAAATGCGGATTGGGTAGGGGAAACCGCATTTAGTTTCTGGACACCGGCTAGTGTCCAGTAACTAAATGCGGATTGGGTATGGGAAATCGCATTTAGTTTCTGGACACTAGCTGCTGTCCAGAAAATAAATGCGGATTGGGTAGGGGAAACCGCATTTAGTTTCTGGACACTAGCTGGGGTAAACCGCATTTAGTTTCTGGACACCGGCTAGTGTCCAGTAACTAAATGCGGATTGGGTAGGGGAAACCGCATTTAGTTTCTGGACACTAGCTGCTGTCCAGAAAATAAATGCGGATTGGGTAGGGGAAACCGCATTTAGTTTCTGGACACTAGCTGCTGTCCAGAAAATAAATGCGGATTGGGTAGGGGAAACCGCATTTAGTTTCTGGACACCGGCTAGTGTATGGGAAATCGCATTTAGTTTCTGGACTCTAGCTGCTGTCCAGAAACTAAATGCGGATTGGGTAAGGGAAACCGCATTTAGTTTCTGGACACCGGCTAGTGTCTGAATTGGGTATGGGAAACCGCATTTAGTTTCTGGACACTAGCTGCTGTCCAGAAACTAAATGCGGATTAGGTAGGGGAAACCGCATTTAGTTTCTGGACACTAGCTGCTGTCCAGAAACTAAATGCGGATTGGGTAGGGGAAACCGCATTTAGTTTCTGGACACCGGCTAGTGTCTGAATTGGGTATGGGAAACCGCATTTAGTTTCTGGACACTAGCTGCTGTCCAGAAACTAAATGCGGATTGGGTAGGGGAAATCGCATTTAGTTTCTGGACACTAGCTGCTGTCCAGAAACTAAATGCGGATTGGGTATGGGAAAACCGCATTTAGTTTCTGGACACTAGCTGCTGTCCAGAAACTAAATGCGGATTGGGTAGGGGAAACCGCATTTAGTTTCTGGACACCGGCTAGTGTCCAGTAACTAAATGCGGATTGGGTATGGGAAACCGAATTTAGTTACTGGACACTAGCCGGTGTCCAGAAACTAAATGCGGATTGGGTAGGGGAACCGGCTAGTGTCCAGAAACTAAATGCGGATTGGGTATGGGAACACTAGCCGGAGTCCAGAAACTAAATGCGGATTGGGTAGGGGAAACCGCATTTAGTTTCTGGACACTAGCTGCTGTCCAGAAACTTAATGCGGATTGTCCAGAAACTAAATGCGGATTGGGTAGGGAAATCCGCATTTAGTTTCTGGACACTAGCTGGGGTACCGGATTGGGTATGGGAAACCGCATTTAGTTTCTGGACACTAGCTGCTGTCCAAAAACTAAATGCGGATTGGGTAGGGGAAACCGCATTTAGTTTCTGGACACTAGCTGCTGTATAGAAACTAAATGCGGATTGGGTAGGGGAAACCGCATTTAGTTTCTGGACACCGGCTAGTGTCCAGTAACTAAATGCGGATTGGGTATGGGAAATCGCATTTAGTTTCTGGACACTAGCTGCTGTCCAGAAAATAAATGCGGATTGGGTAGGGGAAACCGCATTTAGTTTCTGGACACTAGCTGGGGTAAACCGCATTTAGTTTCTGGACACCGGCTAGTGTCCAGTAACTAAATGCGGATTGGGTAGGGGAAACCGCATTTAGTTTCTGGACACTAGCTGCTGTCCAGAAAATAAATGCGGATTGGGTAGGGGAAACCGCATTTAGTTTCTGGACACTAGCTGCTGTCCAGAAAATAAATGCGGATTGGGTAGGGGAAACCGCATTTAGTTTCTGGACACCGGCTAGTGTATGGGAAATCGCATTTAGTTTCTGGACTCTAGCTGCTGTCCAGAAACTAAATGCGGATTGGGTAAGGGAAACCGCATTTAGTTTCTGGACACCGGCTAGTGTCCAGTAACTAAATGCGGATTGGGTAGGGGAAACCGCATTTAGTTTCTGGACACCGGCTAGTGTCCAGAAACTAAATGCGGATTGGGTATGGGAGACCGCATTTAGTTTCTGGACACCGGCTAGTGTTCAGAAACTAAATGCGGATTGGGTAGGGGAAACCGCATTTAGTTTCTGGACACTAGCTACTGTCCAGAAACTAAATGCGGATTGGGTAGGGGAAACCGCATTTAGTTTCTGGACACTAGCTGCTGTCCAGAAACTAAATGCGGATTGGGTAGGGGAAACCGCATTTAGTTTCTGGACACTAGCTACTGTCCAGAAACTAAATGCGGATTGGGTAGGGGAAACCGCATTTAGTTTCTGGACACTAGCTGCTGTCCAGAAACTAAATGCGGATTGGGTAGGGGAAACCGCATTTAGTTTCTGGACACTAGCTGCTGTCCAGAAACTAAATGCTTATTGGGTAGGGGAAACCGCATTTAGTTTCTGGACACTAGCTGCTGTCCAGAAACTAAATGCGGATTGGGTAGGGGAAACCGCATTTAGTTTCTGGACACTAGCTACTGTCCAGAAACTAAATGCGGATTGGGTAGGGGAAACCGCATTTAGTTTCTGGACACTAGCTGCTGTCCAGAAACTAAATTCGGATTGGGTATGGGAGACCGCATTTAGGTTCTGGACACCGGCTAGTGTTCAGAAACTAAATGCGGGTTGGGTAGGGGAAACCGCATTTAGTTTCTGGACACTAGCTGCTGTCCAGAAACTAAATGCGGATTGGGTAGGGGAAACCGCATGTAGTTTCTGGACACAGCTGCTGTCCAGAAACTAAATGCGGATTGGGCAGGGGAAACCGCATTTAGTTTCTGGACACTAGCTGCTGTCCAGAAACTAAATGCGGATTGGGTAGGGGAAACCGCATTTAGTTTCTGGACACCGGCTAGTGTCCAGTAACTAAATGCGGATTGGGTATGGGAAATCGCATTTAGTTTCTGGACACTAGCTGCTGTCCAGAAAATAAATGCGGATTGGGTAGGGGAAACCGCATTTAGTTTCTGGACACTAGCTGGGGTAAACCGCATTTAGTTTCTGGACACCGGCTAGTGTCCAGTAACTAAATGCGGATTGGGTAGGGGAAACCGCATTTAGTTTCTGGACACTAGCTGCTGTCCAGAAAATAAATGCGGATTGGGTAGGGGAAACCGCATTTAGTTTCTGGACACTAGCTGCTGTCCAAAAACTAAATGCGGATTGGGTAGGGGAAACCGCATTTAGTTTCTGGACACTAGCTGCTGTATAGAAACTAAATGCGGATTGGGTAGGGGAAACCGCATTTAGTTTCTGGACACCGGCTAGTGTCCAGTAACTAAATGCGGATTGGGTATGGGAAATCGCATTTAGTTTCTGGACACTAGCTGCTGTCCAGAAAATAAATGCGGATTGGGTAGGGGAAACCGCATTTAGTTTCTGGACACTAGCTGGGGTAAACCGCATTTAGTTTCTGGACACCGGCTAGTGTCCAGTAACTAAATGCGGATTGGGTAGGGGAAACCGCATTTAGTTTCTGGACACTAGCTGCTGTCCAGAAAATAAATGCGGATTGGGTAGGGGAAACCGCATTTAGTTTCTGGACACTAGCTGTTGTCCAGAAACTAAATGCGGATTGGGTAGGGGAAACCGCATTTAGTTTCTGGACACTTGCTGGTGTCCAGAAACTAAGTGCGGATTGGGTAGGGGAAACCGCATTTAGTTTCTGGACACTAGCTACTGTCCAGGAACTAAATTCGGATTGGGTATGGGAGACCGCATTTAGGTTCTGGACACCGGCTAGTGTTCAGAAACTAAATGCGGGTTGGGTAGGGGAAACCGCATTTAGTTTCTGGACACTAGCCGCTGTCCAGAAACTAAATGCGGATTGGGTAGGGGAAACCGCATGTAGTTTCTGGACACAGCTGCTGTCCAGAAACTAAATGCGGATTGGGCAGGGGAAACCGCATTTAGTTTCTGGACACTAGCTGCTGTCCAGAAACTAAATGCGGATTGGGTAGGGGAAACCGCATTTAGTTTCTGGACACTAGCTGTTGTCCAGAAACTAAATGCGGATTGGGTAGGGGAAACCGCATGTAGTTTCTGGACACAGCTGCTGTCCAGAAACTAAATGCGGATTGGGCAGGGGAAACCGCATTTAGTTTCTGGACACTAGCTGCTGTCCAGAAACTAAATGCGGATTGGTTTCTGGACACTAGCTACTGTCCAGAAACTAAATGCGGATTGGGTAGGGGAAACCGCATTTAGTTTCTGGACACTAGCTGCTGTCCAGAAACTAAATTCGGATTGGGTATGGGAGACCGCATTTAGGTTCTGGACACCGGCTAGTGTTCAGAAACTAAATGCGGGTTGGGTAGGGGAAACCGCATTTAGTTTCTGGACACTAGCTGCTGTCCAGAAACTAAATGCGGATTGGGTAGGGGAAACCGCATGTAGTTTCTGGACACAGCTGCTGTCCAGAAACTAAATGCGGATTGGGCAGGGGAAACCGCATTTAGTTTCTGGACATTAGCTGCTGTCCAGAAACTAAATGCGGATTGGGTATGGGAAACCGCATTTAGTTTCTGGACACCGGCTAGTGTCCAGTAACTAAATGCGGATTGGGTAGGGGAAACCGCATTTAGTTTCTGGACACCGGCTAGTGTCCAGAAACTAAATGCGGATTGGGTATGGGAGACCGCATTTAGTTTCTGGACACTAGCTGCTGTCCAGAAACTAAATGCGGATTGGTTTCTGGACACTAGCTACTGTCCAGAAACTAAATGCGGATTGGGTAGGGGAAACCGCATTTAGTTTCTGGACACTAGCTGCTGTCCAGAAACTAAATTCGGATTGGGTATGGGAGACCGCATTTAGGTTCTGGACACCGGCTAGTATTCAGAAACTAAATGCGGGTTGGGTAGGGGAAACCGCATTTAGTTTCTGGACACTAGCTGCTGTCCAGAAACTAAATGCGGATTGGGTAGGGGAAACCGCATGTAGTTTCTGGACACAGCTGCTGTCCAGAAACTAAATGCGGATTGGGCAGGGGAAACCGCATTTAGTTTCTGGACATTAGCTGCTGTCCAGAAACTAAATGCGGATTGGGTATGGGAAACCGCATTTAGTTTCTGGACACCGGCTAGTGTCCAGAAAGTAAATGCGGATTAGTTAGGGGAAACCGCATTTAGTTTCTGGACACCGGCTAGTGTCTGAATTGGGTATGGGAAACCGCATTTAGTTTCTGGACACACGCTGCTGTCCAGAAACTAAATGCGGATTAGGTAGGGGAAACCGCATTTAGTTTCTGGACACTAGCTGCTGTCCAGAAACTAAATGCGGATTGGGTAGGGGAAACCGCATTTAGTTTCTGGACACCGGCTAGTGTCTGAATTGGGTATGGGAAACCGCATTTAGTTTCTGGACACTAGCTGCTGTCCAGAAACTAAATGCGGATTGGGTAGGGGAAACCGCATTTAGTTTCTGGACACTAGCTGCTGTCCAGAAACTTAATGCGGATTGTCCAGAAACTAAATGCGGATTGGGTAGGGGAATCCGCATTTAGTTTCTGGACACTAGCTGCTGTCCAGAAAGTAAATGCGGATTGGGTAGGGGAAACCGCATTTAGTTTCTGGACACTAGCTGGGGTACCGGATTGGGTATGGGAAACCGCATTTAGTTTCTGGACACTAGCTGGGGTAAACCGCATTTAGTTTCTGGACACCGGCTAGTGTCCAGTAACTAAATGCGGATTGGGTAGGGGAAATCGCACTTAGTTTCTGGACACTAGCTGCTGTCCAGAAACTAAATGCGGATTGGGTAGGGGAAACCGCATTTAGTTTCTGGACACTAGCTGCTGTATAGAAACTAAATGCGGATTGGGTAGGGGAAACCGCATTTAGTTTCTGGACACCGGCTAGTGTCCAGTAACTAAATGCGGATTGGGTATGGGAAATCGCATTTAGTTTCTGGACACTAGCTGCTGTCCAGAAAATAAATGCGGATTGGGTAGGGGAAACCGCATTTAGTTTCTGGACACTAGCTGGGGTAAACCGCATTTAGTTTCTGGACACCGGCTAGTGTCCAGTAACTAAATGCGGATTGGGTAGGGGAAACCGCATTTAGTTTCTGGACACTAGCTGCTGTCCAGAAAATAAATGCGGATTGGGTAGGGGAAACCGCATTTAGTTTCTGGACACTAGCTGCTGTCCAGAAAATAAATGCGGATTGGGTAGGGGAAACCGCATTTAGTTTCTGGACACCGGCTAGTGTATGGGAAATCGCATTTAGTTTCTGGACACTGGCTGCTGTCCAGAAACTAAATGCGGATTGGGTAAGGGAAACCGCATTTAGTTTCTGGACACCGGCTAGTGTCCAGTAACTAAATGCGGATTGGGTAGGGGAAACCGCATTTAGTTTCTGGACACCGGCTAGTGTCCAGAAACTAAATGCGGATTGGGTATGGGAGACCGCATTTAGTTTCTGGACACCGGCTAGTGTTCAGAAACTAAATGCGGATTGGGTAGGGGAAACCGCACTTAGTTTCTGGACACTAGCTGCTGTCCAGAAACTAAATGCGGATTGGGTAGGGGAAACCGCATTTAGTTTCTGGACACTAGCTGCTGTCCAGAAACTAAATGCGGATTGGGTAGGGGAAACCGCATTTAGTTTCTGGACACTAGCTGCTGTCCAGAAACTAAATGCGGATTGGGTAGGGGAAACCGCATTTAGTTTCTGGACACTAGCTACTGTCCAGAAACTAAATGCGGATTGGGTAGGGGAAACCGCATTTAGTTTCTGGACACTAGCTGCTGTCCAGAAACTAAATTCGGATTGGGTATGGGAGACCGCATTTAGGTTCTGGACACCGGCTAGTGTTCAGAAACTAAATGCGGGTTGGGTAGGGGAAACCGCATTTAGTTTCTGGACACTAGCTGCTGTCCAGAAACTAAATGCGGATTGGGTAGGGGAAACCGCATGTAGTTTCTGGACACAGCTGCTGTCCAGAAACTAAATGCGGATTGGGCAGGGGAAACCGCATTTAGTTTCTGGACACTAGCTGCTGTCCAGAAACTAAATGCGGATTGGGTAGGGGAAACCGCATTTAGTTTCTGGACACCGGCTAGTGTCCAGAAACTAAATGCGGATTGGGTAGGGGAAACCGCATTTAGTTTCTGGACACCGGCTAGTGTCCAGAAAGTAAATGCGGATTAGGTAGGGGAAACCGCATTTAGTTTCTGGACACCGGCTAGTGTCTGAATTGGGTATGGGAAACCGCATTTAGTTTCTGGACACTAGCTGCTGTCCAGAAACTAAATGCGGATTAGGTAGGGGAAACCGCATTTAGTTTCTGGACACTAGCTGCTGTCCAGAAACTAAATGCGGATTG
This sequence comes from Eristalis pertinax, assembly GCA_907269125.1. NCBI lineage: Eukaryota > Metazoa > Arthropoda > Insecta > Diptera > Syrphidae > Eristalis > Eristalis pertinax. The sequence continues at coordinate 35,629,018 of OU026148.1, forward strand.
GGTAGGGGAAACCGCATTTAGTTTCTGGACACCGGCTAGTGTCTGAATTGGGTATGGGAAACCGCATTTAGTTTCTGGACACTAGCTGCTGTCCAGAAACTAAATGCGGATTGGGTAGGGGAAACCGCATTTAGTTTCTGGACACTAGCTCCTGTCCAGAAACTAAATGCGGATTGGGTATGGGAAAACCGCATTTAGTTTCTGGACACTAGCTGCTGTCCAGAAACTAAATGCGGATTGGGTAGGGGAAACCGCATTTAGTTTCTGGACACCGGCTAGTGTCCAGTAACTAAATGCGGATTGGGTATGGGAAACCGAATTTAGTTACTGGACACTAGCCGGTGTCCAGAAACTAAATGCGGATTGGGTAGGGGAACCGGCTAGTGTCCAGAAACTAAATGCGGATTGGGTATGGGAGACCGCATTTAGTTCCTGGACACCGGCTAGTGTTCAGAAACTAAATGCGGATTGGGTAGGGGAAACCGCATTTAGTTTCTGGACACTAGCTGCTGTCCAGAAACTTAATGCGGATTGTCCAGAAACTAAATGCGGATTGGGTAGGGGAATCCGCATTTAGTTTCTGGACACTAGCTGCTGTCCAGAAAGTAAATGCGGATTGGGTAGGGGAAACCGCATTTAGTTTCTGGACACTAGCTGGGGTACCGGATTGGGTATGGGAAACCGCATTTAGTTTCTGGACACTAGCTGCTGTCCAGAAACTTAATGCGGATTGTCCAGAAACTAAATGCGGATTGGGTAGGGGAATCCGCATTTAGTTTCTGGACACTAGCTGCTGTCCAGAAAGTAAATGCGGATTGGGTAGGGGAATCCGCATTTAGTTTCTGGACACTAGCTGCTGTCCAAAAACTAAATGCGGATTGGGTAGGGGAAACCGCATTTAGTTTCTGGACACTAGCTGCTGTCCAGAAACTAAATGCGGATTGGGTATGGGAAAACCGCATTTAGTTTCTGGACACTAGCTGCTGTCCAGAAACTAAATGCGGATTGGGTAGGGGAAACCGCATTTAGTTTCTGGACACCGGCTAGTGTCCAGTAACTAAATGCGGATTGGGTATGGGAAACCGAATTTAGTTACTGGACACTAGCCGGTGTCCAGAAACTAAATGCGGATTGGGTAGGGGAACCGGCTAGTGTCCAGAAACTAAATGCGGATTGGGTATGGGAGACCGCATTTAGTTTCTGGACACCGGCTAGTGTTCAGAAACTAAATGCGGATTGGGTAGGGGAAACCGCATTTAGTTTCTGGACACTAGCTGCTGTCCAGAAACTTAATGCGGATTGTCCAGAAACTAAATGCGGATTGGGTAGGGGAATCCGCATTTAGTTTCTGGACACTAGCTGCTGTCCAGAAAGTAAATGCGGATTGGGTAGGGGAAACCGCATTTAGTTTCTGGACACTAGCTGGGGTACCGGATTGGGTATGGGAAACCGCATTTAGTTTCTGGACACTAGCTGCTGTCCAGAAACTTAATGCGGATTGTCCAGAAACTAAATGCGGATTGGGTAGGGGAATCCGCATTTAGTTTCTGGACACTAGCTGCTGTCCAGAAAGTAAATGCGGATTGGGTAGGGGAATCCGCATTTAGTTTCTGGACACTAGCTGCTGTCCAAAAACTAAATGCGGATTGGGTAGGGGAAACCGCATTTAGTTTCTGGACACTAGCTGCTGTATAGAAACTAAATGCGGATTGGGTAGGGGAAACCGCATTTAGTTTCTGGACACCGGCTAGTGTCCAGTAACTAAATGCGGATTGGGTATGGGAAATCGCATTTAGTTTCTGGACACTAGCTGCTGTCCAGAAAATAAATGCGGATTGGGTAGGGGAAACCGCATTTAGTTTCTGGACACTAGCTGGGGTAAACCGCATTTAGTTTCTGGACACCGGCTAGTGTCCAGTAACTAAATGCGGATTGGGTAGGGGAAACCGCATTTAGTTTCTGGACGCTAGCTGCTGTCCAGAAAATAAATGCGGATTGGGTAGGGGAAACCGCATTTAGTTTCTGGAAACTAGCTGCTGTCCAGAAACTAAATGCGGTTTCCCCTACCCAATCCGCATTTATTTTCTGGACAGCAGCTAGTGTCCAGAAACTAAATGCGGTTTTCCCATACCCAATCCGCATTTAGTTACTGGACACTAGCCGGTGTCCAGAAACTAAATGCGGTTGACCCCAGCTAGTGTCCAGAAACTAAATGCGGTTTCCCCTACCCAATCCGCATTTATTTTCTGGACAGCAGCTAGTGTCCAGAAACTAAATACGATTTCCCATACCCAATCCGCATTTAGTTACTGGACACTAGCCGGTGTCCAAAAACTAAATGCGGTTTCCCCTACCCAATCCGCATTTATTTTCTGGACAGCAGCTAGTGTCCAGAAACTAAATGCGGTTTCCCCTACCCAATCCGCATTTAGTTTCTGAACACTAGCCGGTGTCCAGAAACTAAATGCGGTCTCCCATACCCAATCCGCATTTAGTTTCTGGACACTAGCCGGTTCCCCTACCCAATCCGCATTTAGTTTCTGGACACCGGCTAGTGTCCAGTAACTAAATTCGGTTTCCCATACCCAATCCGCATTTAGTTACTGGACACTAGCCGGTGTCCAGAAACTAAATGCGGTTTCCCCTACCCAATCCGCATTTAGTTTCTGGACAGCAGCTAGTGTCCAGAAACTAAATGCGGTTTTCCCATACCCAATCCGCATTTAGTTTCTGGACAGCAGCTAGTGTCCAGAAACTAAATGCGGTTTCCCCTACCCAATCCGCATTTAGTTTCTGGACAGCAGCTAGTGTCCAGAAACTAAATGCGGTTTCCCATACCCAATTCAGACACTAGCCGGTGTCCAGAAACTAAATGCGGTTTCCCCTACCCAATCCGCATTTAGTTTCTGGACAGCAGCTAGTGTCCAGAAACTAAATGCGATTTCCCCTGCCCAATCCGCATTTAGTTTCTGGACAGCAGCTGTGTCCAGAAACTAAATGCGGATTGGGTAGGGGAAACCGCATTTAGTTTCTGGAAACTAGCTGCTGTCCAGAAACTAAATGCGGTTTCCCCTACCCAATCCGCATTTATTTTCTGGACAGCAGCTAGTGTCCAGAAACTAAATGCGGTTTCCCCTACCCAATCCGCATTTACTTTCTGGACAGCAGCTAGTGTCCAGAAACTAAATGCGGTTTCCCCTACCCAATCCGCATTTAGTTTCTGGACAGCAGCTAGTGTCCAGAAACTAAATGCGGTTTCCCCTACCCAATCCGCATTTAGTTTCTGGACACCGGCTAGTGTTCAGAAACTAAATGCGGGTTGGGTAGGGGAAACCGCATTTAGTTTCTGGACACTAGCTGCTGTCCAGAAACTAAATGCGGATTGGGCAGGGGAAATCGCATTTAGATTCTGGACACTAGCTGCTGTCCAGAAACTAAATGCGGATTGGGTAGGGGAAACCGCATTTAGTTTCTGGACACCGGCTAGTGTCTGAATTGGGTATGGGAAACCGCATTTAGTTTCTGCACACTAGCTGCTGTCCAGAAACTAAATGCGGATTGGGTAGGGGAAACCGCATTTAGTTTCTGGACACTAGCTGCTGTCCAGAAACTAAATGCGGATTGGGTAGGGGAAACCGCATTTAGTTTCTGGACACCGGCTAGTGTCCAGTAACTAAATGCGGATTGGGTATGGGAAACCGAATTTAGTTACTGGACACTAGCCGGTGTCCAGAAACTAAATGCGGATTGGGTAGGGGAACCGGCTAGTGTCCAGAAACTAAATGCGGATTGGGTATGGGAGACCGCATTTAGTTTCTGGACACCGGCTAGTGTTCAGAAACTAAATGCGGATTGGGTAGGGGAAACCGCATTTAGTTTCTGGACACTAGCTGCTGTCCAGAAACTTAATGCGGATTGTCCAGAAACTAAATGCGGATTGGGTAGGGGAATCCGCATTTAGTTTCTGGACACTAGCTGCTGTCCAGAAAGTAAATGCGGATTGGGTAGGGGAACCGGCTAGTGTCCAGAAACTAAATGCGGATTGGGTATGGGAGACCGCATTTAGTTTCTGGACACCGGCTAGTGTTCAGAAACTAAATGCGGATTGGGTAGGGGAAACCGCATTTAGTTTCTGGACACTAGCTGCTGTCCAGAAACTTAATGCGGATTGTCCAGAAACTAAATGCGGATTGGGTAGGGGAATCCGCATTTAGTTTCTGGACACTAGCTGCTGTCCAGAAAGTAAATGCGGATTGGGTAGGGGAAACCGCATTTAGTTTCTGGACACTAGCTGGGGTACCGGATTGGGTATGGGAAACCGCATTTAGTTTCTGGACACTAGCTGCTGTCCAGAAACTTAATGCGGATTGTCCAGAAAGTAAATGCGGATTGGGTAGGGGAATCCGCATTTAGTTTCTGGACACTAGCTGCTGTCCAAAAACTAAATGCGGATTGGGTAGGGGAAACCGCATTTAGTTTCTGGACACTAGCTGCTGTCCAGAAAGTAAATGCGGATTGGGTATGGGAAAACCGCATTTAGTTTCTGGACACTAGCTGCTGTCCAGAAACTAAATGCGGATTGGGTAGGGGAAACCGCATTTAGTTTCTGGACACCGGCTAGTGTCCAGTAACTAAATGCGGATTGGGTATGGGAAACCGAATTTAGTTACTGGACACTAGCCGGTGTCCAGAAACTAAATGCGGATTGGGTAGGGGAACCGGCTAGTGTCCAGAAACTAAATGCGGATTGGGTATGGGAGACCGCATTTAGTTTCTGGACACCGGCTAGTGTTCAGAAACTAAATGCGGATTGGGTAGGGGAAACCGCATTTAGTTTCTGGACACTAGCTGCTGTCCAGAAAGTAAATGCGGATTGGGTAGGGGAAACCGCATTTAGTTTCTGGACACTAGCTGCTGTCCAGAAACTAAATGCGGATTGGGTATGGGAAAACCGCATTTAGTTTCTGGACACTAGCTGCTGTCCAGAAACTAAATGCGGATTGGGTAGGGGAAACCGCATTTAGTTTCTGGACACCGGCTAGTGTCCAGTAACTAAATGCGGATTGGGGGAGGGAAACCGCATTTAGTTTCTGGACACTAGCTGGGGTAAACCGCATTTAGTTTCTGGATGTGTATTAACGAAATCCAAAGACTGGAGTGGATCCGACGACATCGAATTTTTCACCTAAAAAAATGTACAGTGCATAGTAAGGATTTTAGAGCCTTTCCATGGCTCTTCTTCCAACTGCCACAGCGGCCCAACTAGGCGTACCTACGACCTGTGCGCACCTGTGGTTATGTGTTGAGATGTCTATTAACGAAATCCAAAGACTGGAGTGGATCAGACGACATCGAATTTTTCACCTAAAAAAATGTACACTGTATAGTAACGATTTTAGAGCCTTTCCATGGCTCTTCTTCCAACTGCCACAGCGGCCCAACTAGGCGTACCTACGACCTGTGCGCACCTGTGGTTATGTGTTGAGATGTGTATTAACGAAATCCAAAGACTGGAGTGGATCCGACGACATCGAATTTTTCACCTAAAAAAATGTACAGTGTATGGTAAGGATTTTGGAGCCTTTCCATGGCTCATCTTCCAACTGCAACAGCAGCCCAACTAGGCGTACCTACGACCTGTGCGCACCTGTGGTTATGTGTTGAGATGTGTATTAACGAAATCCAAAGACTGGAGTGGATCCGACGACATCGAATTTTTCACCTAAAAAAATGTACAGTGGCATGCCTACGACCTGTGCGCACCTGTGGTTATGTGTTGAGATGTGTATTAACGAAAACCAAAGACTGGAGTGGATCCGACGACATCGAATTTTTCACCTAAAAAAATGTACAGTGTATAGTAAGGATTTTGGAGCCTGGCTCATCTTCCAACTGCCACAGCGGCATAACGAGGCGTACCTACGACCTGTGCGCACCTGTGGATATGTGTTGAGATGTGTATTAACGAAATCCAAAGACTGGAGTGGATCCGACGACATCGAATTTTTCACCTAAAAAAATGTACAGTGGCATGCCTACGACCTGTGCGCACCTGTGGTTATGTGTTGAGATGTGTATTAACGAAAACCAAAGACTGGAGTGGATCCGACGACATCGCATTTTTCACCTAAAAAATGTACAGTATAGTAAGGATTTTGGAGTCTGGCTCATCTTCCAACTGCCACAGCGGCATAACGAGGCGTACCTACGACCTGTGCGCACCTGTGGATATGTGTTGAGATGTGTATTAACGAAATCCAAAGACTGGAGTGGATCCGACGACATCGAATTTTTCACCTAAAAAAATGTACAGTGTATAGTAAGGATTTTGGAGCCTTTCCATGGCTCATCTTCCAACTGCAACAGCAGCCCAACTAGGCGTACCTACGACCTGTGCGCACCTGTGGTTAATTAGTTGAGATGTGTATTAACGAAATCCAAAGACTGGAGTGGATCCGACGACATCGAATTTTTCACCTAAAAAAATGTACAGTGGCATGCCTACGACCTGTGCGCACCTGTGGTTATGTGTTGAGATGTGTATTAACGAAAACCAAAGACTGGAGTGGATCCGACGACATCGAATTTTTCACCTAAAAAAATGTACAGTGTATAGTAAGGATTTTGGAGCCTGGCTCATCTTCCAACTGCCACAGCGGCCCAACTAGGCGTACCTACGACCTGTGCGCACCTGTGGTTATGTGTTGAGATGTGTATTATCGAAATCTAAAGACTGGAGTGGATCCGACGACATCGAATTTTTCACCTAAAAAAATGTACAGTGTATAGTAACGATTTTGGAGCCTTTCCATGGCTCATCTTCCAACTGCCACAGCAGCCCAACTAGGCGTACCTACGACCTGTGCGCACCTGTGGTTAATTAGTTGAGATGTGTATTAACGAAATCCAAAGACTGGAGTGGATCCGACGACATCGAATTTTTCACCTAAAAAAATGTACAGTGTATAGTAAGGATTTTGGAGCCTTTCCATGGCTCATCTTCCAACTGCCACAGCGGCCCAACTAGGCGTACCTACGACCTGTGCGCACCTGTGGTTATGTGTTGAGATGTGTATTAACGAAATCCAAAGACTGGAGTGGATCCGACGACATCGCATTTTTCACCTAAAAAAATGTACAGTGTATAGTAAGGATTTTGGAGCCTGGCTCATCTTCCAACTGCCACAGCGGCCCAACTAGGCGTACCTACGACCTGTGCGCACCTGTGGTTATGTGTTGAGATGTGTATTAACGAAATCCAAAGACTGGAGTGGATCCGACGACATCGAATTTTTCACCTAAAAAAATGTACAGTGTATAGTAAGGATTTTAGAGCCTTTCCATGGCTCTTCTTCCAACTGCCAGAGCGGCCCAACTAGGCGTACCTACGACCTGTGTACACCTGCGGTTATGTGTTTAGATGTGTATTGTCGAAATCCAAAGACTGGAGGGGATCCGACGACATCGAATTGTTCACCTAAAAAAATTGACAGTAAGGATTTTGGAGCCTTTCCATGGCTCATCTTCCAACTGCCACAGCGGCCCAACTAGGCGTACCTACGACCTGTCCGCACCTGTTGTTGTGTGTTGAGATTTGTGTTAACGAAATCCAAAGACTGGAGTGGATCCGACGACATCGAATTTTTCACCTAAAAAATGTACAGTGTATAGTAAGGATTTTGGAGCCTTTCCATGGCTCATCTTCCAACTGCCACAGCGGCCCAACTAGGTGTACCTACGACCTGCCCGCACCTGTAGCTATGTGTTGAGATGTGTATTAACGAAATCCAAAGACTGGAGTGGATCCGACGACATCGAATTTTTCACCTAAAAAAATGTACAGTGTATAGTAAGGGTCATCTTCCAACTGCCATAGCGGCCCAACTAGGCGTACCTACGACCTGTGCGCACGTGTGGTTATGTGTTGAGATGTGTATTAACGAAATCCAAAGACTGGAGTGGATCCGACGACATCGAATTTTTCACCTAAAAAAATGTACAGTGTATAGTAAGGATTTTGGAGCCTTTCGATGGCTCATCTTCCAACTGCCACAGCGACCCAACTAGGCGTACCTACGACCTGTGCGCACCTGTGGTTATGTGTTGAGATGTCTATTAACGAAATCCAAAGACTGGAGTGGATCCGACGACATCGAATTTTTCACCTAAAAAAATGTACAGTGTATAGTAAGGATTTTAGAGCCTTTCCATGGCTCTTCTTCCAACTGCCACAGCGGCCCAACTAGGCGTACCTACGACCTGTCCGCACCTGTGGTTGTGTGTTGAGATTTGTGTTAACGAAATCCAAAGCCTGGAGTGGATCCGACTACATCGAATTTTTCACCTAAAAAAATGTACAGTGTATAGTAAGGATTTTGGAGCCTTTCCATGGCTCATCGTCCAACTGCCACAGCGGCCCAACTAGGTGTACCTACGACCTGCCCGCACCTGTAGCTATGTGTTGAGATGTGTATTAACGAAATCCAAAGACTGGAGTGGATCCGACGACATCGAATTTTTCACCTAAAAAAATGTACAGTGTATAGTAAGGATTTTAGAGCCTTTCCATGGCTCTTCTTCCAACTGCCACAGCGGCCCAACTAGGCGTACCTACGACCTGTCCGCACCTGTGGTTATGTGTTGAGATGTCTATTAACGAAATCCAAAGACTGGAGTGGATCCGACGACATCGAATTTTTCACCTAAAAAAAATACAGTGTATAGTAAGGATTTTGGAGCCTTCCATGGCTCATCTTCCAACTGCCATAGCGGCCCAACTAGGCGTACCTACGACCTGTGCGCACCTGTGGTTATGTGTTGAGATGTGTATTAACGAAATCCAAAGACTGGAGTGGAACCGACGACATCGAATTTTTCACCAAAAAAAATGTACAGTGTATAGTAAGGATTTTAGAGCCTTTCCATGGCTCTTCTTCCAACTGCCAGAGCGGCCCAACTAGGCGTACCTACGACCTGTGTACACCTGCGGTTATGTGTTTAGATGTGTATTGTCGAAATCCAAAGACTGGAGGGGATCCGACGACATCGAATTGTTCACCTAAAAAAATTGACAGTAAGGATTTTGGAGCCTTTCCATGGCTCATCTTCCAACTGCCACAGCGGCCCAACTAGGCGTACCTACGACCTGTCCGCACCTGTTGTTGTGTGTTGAGATTTGTGTTAACGAAATCCAAAGACTGGAGTGGATCCGACGACATCGAATTTTTCACCTAAAAAATGTACAGTGTATAGTAAGGATTTTGGAGCCTTTCCATGGCTCATCTTCCAACTGCCACAGCGGCCCAACTAGGTGTACCTACGACCTGCCCGCACCTGTAGCTATGTGTTGAGATGTGTATTAACGAAATCCAAAGACTGGAGTGGATCCGACGACATCGAATTTTTCACCTAAAAAAATGTACAGTGTATAGTAAGGATTTTGGAGCCTTTCGATGGCTCATCTTCCAACTGCCACAGCGACCCAACTAGGCGTACCTACGACCTGTCCGCACCTGTGGTTATGTGTTGAGATGTGTATTAACGAAATCCAAAGACTGGAGTGGATCCGACGACATCGAATTTTTCACCTAAAAAAATGTACAGTGTATAGTAAGGGTCATCTTCCAACTGCCATAGCGGCCCAACTAGGCGTACCTACGACCTGTGCGCACCTGTGGTTATGTGTTGAGATGTGTATTAACGAAATCCAAAGACTGGAGTGGATCCGACGACATCGAATTTTTCACCTAAAAAAATGTAGAGTTATAGTAAGGATTTTAGAGCCTCTCCATGGCTCTTCTTCCAACTGCCACAGCGGCCCAACTAGGCGTACCTACGACCTGTGCGCACCTGTGGTTATGTGTTGAGATGTGTATTAACGAAATCCAAAGACTGGAGTGGAACCGACGACATCGAATTTTTCACCAAAAAAAATGTACAGTGTATAGTAAGGATTTTAGAGCCTTTCCATGGCTCTTCTTCCAACTGCCAGAGCGGCCCAACTAGGTGTACCTACGACCTGTGTACACCTGCGGTTATGTGTTTAGATGTGTATTGTCGAAATCCAAAGACTGGAGGGGATCCGACGACATCGAATTGTTCACCTAAAAAAATTGACAGTAAGGATTTTGGAGCCTTTCCATGGCTCATCTTCCAACTGCCACAGCGGCCCAACTAGGCGTACCTACGACCTGTCCGCACCTGTTGTTGTGTGTTGAGATTTGTGTTAACGAAATCCAAAGACTGGAGTGGATCCGACGACATCGAATTTTTCACCTAAAAAAATGTACAGTGTATAGTAAGGATTTTGGAGCCTTTCCATGGCTCATCTTCCAACTGCCACAGCGGCCCAACTAGGTGTACCTACGACCTGCCCGCACCTGTAGCTATGTGTTGAGATGTGTATTAACGAAATCCAAATACTGGAGTGGATCCGACGACATCGAATTTTTCACCTAAAAAAATGTACAGTAAGGATTTTGGAGCCTTTCGATGGCTCATCTTCCAACTGCCACAGCGACCCAACTAGGCGTACCTACGACCTGTGCGCACCTGTGGTTATGTGTTGAGATGTGTATTAACGAAATCCAAAGACTGGAGTGGATCCGACGACATCGAATTTTTCACCTAAAAAAATGTACAGTGTATAGTAAGGGTCATCTTCCAACTGCCATAGCGGCCCAACTAGGCGTACCTACGACCTGTGCGCACCTGTGGTTATGTGTTGAGATGTGTATTAACGAAATCCAAAGACTGGAGTGGATCCGACGACATCGAATTTTTCACACACTAGCCGGTGTCCAGGAACTAAATGCGGTTTCCCCTACCCAATCCGCATTTCTGGACCGCCATCTGGACAGCAGCTAGTGTCCACAAACTAAATGCGGTTTCCCCTACCCAATCCGCATTTAGTTTCTGGACAGCAGCTAGTGTCCAGAATCTAAATGCGGTTTCCCCTACCCAATCCGCATTTATTTTCTGGACAGCAGCTAGTGTCCAGAAACTAAATGCGGTTTCCCATACCCAATCCGCATTTAGTTACTGGACACTAGCCGGTGTCCAGTAACTAAATGCGTTACTTGTCATCTTCCAACTGCCATAGCGGCCCAACTAGGCGTACCTACGACCTGTGCGCACCTGTGGTTATGTGTTGAGATGTGTATTAACGAAATCCAAAGACTGGAGTGGATCCGACGACATCGAATTTTTCACCTAAAAAAATGTACAGTGCATAGTAAGGATTTTGGAGCCTTTCGATGGCTCATCTTCCAACTGCCATAGCGGCCCAACTAGGCGTACCTACGACCTGTGCGCACCTGTGGTTATGTGTTGAGATGTGTATTAACGAAATCCAAAGACTGGAGTGGATCCGACGACATCGAATTTTTCACCTAAAAAAATGTACAGTGCATAGTAAGGATTTTGGAGCCTTTCGATGGCTCATCTTCCAACTGCCACAGCGACCCAACTAGGTGTACCTACGACCTGCCCGCACCTGTAGCTATGTGTTGAGATGTGTATTAACGAAATCCAAAGACTGGAGTGGATCCGACGACATCGAATTTTTCACCTAAAAAAATGTACAGTGTATAGTAAGGGTCATCTTCCAACTGCCATAGCGGCCCAACTAGGCGTACCTACGACCTGTGCGCACCTGTGGTTATGTGTTGAGATGTGTATTAACGAAATCCAAAGACTGGAGTGGATCCGACGACATCGAATTTTTCACCTAAAAAAATGTACAGTGTATAGTAAGGATTTTAGAGCCTTTCCATGGCTCTTCTTCCAACTGCCACAGCGGCCCAACTAGGCGTACCTACGACCTGTCCGCACCTGTGGTTGTGTGTTGAGATTTGTGTTAACGAAATCCAAAGCCTGGAGTGGATCCGACGACATCGAATTTTTCACCTAAAAAAATGTACAGTGTATAGTAAGGATTTTGGAGCCTTTCCATGGCTCATCGTCCAACTGCCTCAGCGGCCCAACTAGGTGTACCTACGACCTGCCCGCACCTGTAGCTATGTGTTGAGATGTGTATTAACGAAATCCAAAGACTGGAGTGGATCCGACGACATCGAATTTTTCACCTAAAAAAATGTACAGTGTATAGTAAGGGTCATCTTCCAACTGCCATAGCGGCCCAACTAGGCGTACCTACGACCTGTGCGCACCTGTGGTTATGTGTTGAGATGTCTATTAACGAAATCCAAAGACTGGAGTGGATCCGACGACATCGAATTTTTCACCTAAAAAAATGTACAGTGTATAGTAAGGATTTGGAGCCTTCCATGGCGCATCTTCCAACTGCCATAGCGGCCCAACTAGGCGTACCTACGACCTGTGCGCACCTGTGGTTATGTGTTGAGATGTGTATTAACGAAATCCAAAGACTGGAGTGGATCCGACGACATCGAATTTTTCACCTAAAAAATGTACAGTGTATAGTAAGATTTAGAGCCTTTCCATGGCTCTTCTTCCAACTGCCACAGCGGCCCAACTAGGCGTACCTACGACCTGTCCGCACCTGTGGTTGTGTTGAGATTTGTGTTAACGAAATCCAAAGCCTGGAGTGGATCCGACGACATCGAATTTTTCACCTAAAAAAATGTACAGTGTATAGTAAGGATTTTGGACATCGTCCAACTGCCTCAGCGGCCCAACTAGGTGTACCTACGACCTGCCCGCACCTGTAGCTATGTGTTGAGATGTGTATTAACGAAATCAAAGACTGGACGTGGATCCGACGACATCGAATTTTTCACCTAAAAAAATGTACAGTGTATAGTAAGGGTCATCTTCCAACTGCCATAGCGGCCCAACTAGGCGTACCTACGACCTGTGCGCACCTGTGGTTATGTGTTGAGATGTGTATTAACGAAATCCAAAGACTGGAGTGGATCCGACGACATCGAATTTTTCACCTAAAAAATTGTACAGTGTATAGTAAGATTTTGGAGCCTTCCACTGGCGCATCTTCCAACTGCCATAGCGGCCCAACCTAGGCGTACCTACGACCTGTGCGCACCTGTGGTTATGTGTTGAGATGTGTATTAACGAAATCCAAAGACTGAGTGGATCCGACGACATCGAATTTTCACCTAAAAAAATGTACAGTGTATAGTAAGGATTTTAGAGCCTTTCCATGGCTCTTCTTCCAACTGCCACAGCGGCCCAACTAGGCGTACCTACGACCTGTCCGCACCTGTGGTTATGTGTTGAGATGTCTATTAACGAAATCCAAAGACTGGAGTGGATCCGACGACATCGAATTTTTCACCTAAAAAAAATACAGTGCAGAGTAAGGATTTTAGAGCCTTGCCATGGCTCTTCTTCCAACTGCCACAGCGGCCCAACTAGGCGTACCTACGACCTGTGCGCACGTGTGGTTATGTGTTGAGATGTGTATTAACGAAATCCAAAGACTGGAGTGAATCCGACGACATCGAATTTTTCACCCAAAAAAATGTACAGTGTACAGTAAGGATTTTGGAGCCTTTCCATGGCTCATCTTCCAACTGCCACAGCGGCCCAACTAGGCGTACCTACGACCTGCCCGCACCAGTGGCTATGTGTTGAGATGTGTATTAACGAAATCCAAAGACTGGAGTGGATCCGACGACATCGAATTTTTCACACACTAGCCGGTGTCCAGGAACTAAATGCGGTTTCCCCTACCCAATCCGCATTTCTGGACCGCCATCTGGACAGCAGCTAGTGTCCACAAACTAAATGCGGTTTCCCCTACCCAATCCGCATTTAGTTTCTGGACAGCAGCTAGTGTCCAGATTCTAAATGCGGTTTCCCCTACCCAATCCGCATTTATTTTCTGGACAGCAGCTAGTGTCCAGAAACTAAATGCGGTTTCCCATACCCAATCCGCATTTAGTTACTGGACACTAGCCGGTGTCCAGAAACTAAATGCGGTTTCCCCTACCCAATCCGCATTTAGTTTCTGGACACTGCTGCTGTCCAGAAACTAAATGCGGTTTCCCATACCCAATCCGTATTTAGTTACTGGACACTAGCCGGTGTCCAGAAACTAAATGCGGTTTCCCCTACCCAATCCGCATTTAGTTTCTGGACAGCAGCTAGTGTCCAGAAACTAAATGCGGTTTCCCATACCCAATCCGCATTTACTTTCTGGACAGCAGCTAGTGTCCAGAAACTAAATGCGGTTTCCCCTACCCAATCCGCATTTAGTTACTGGACACTAGCCGGTGTCCAGAAACTAAATGCGGTTTCCCCTACCCAATCCGCATTTAGTTTCTGGACAGCACCTAGTGGGAAACCGCATTTAGTTTCTGGACACTAGCTGTCCAGAAACTAAATGCGGTTTTCCCCTACCCAATCCGCATTTAGTTTCTGGACAGTAGCTAGTGTCCAGAAACTAAATGCGGTTTCCCCTACCCAATCCGCATTTAGTTTCTGGACAGCAGCTAGTGTCCAGAAACTAAATGCGGTTTCCCCTATCCAATCCGCATTTAGTTTCTGGACAGCAGCTAGTGTCCAGAAACTAAATGCGGTTTCCCCTACCCAATCCGCATTTACTTTCTGGACAGCAGCTAGTGTCCAGAAACTAAATGCGGTTTCCCCTACCTAATCCGCATTTACTTTCTGGACACTAGCCGGTGTCCAGAAACTAAATGCGGTCTCCCATACGCAATCCGCATTTAGTTTCTGGACAGCAGCTAGTGTCCAGAAACTAAGTGCGGTTTCCCATACCCAATCCGCATTTACTTTCTGGACAGCAGCTAGTGTCCAGAAACTAAATGCGGTTTCCCCTACCCAATCCGCATTTAGTTTCTGGACAGCAGCTAGTGTCCAGAAACTAAATGCGGTTTCCCCTACCCAATCCGCATTTAGTTACTGGACACTAGCCGGTGTCCAGAAACTAAATGCGGTTTCCCCTGCCCAATCCGCATTTAGTTTCTGGACAGCAGCTAGTGTCCAGAAACTAAATGCGGTTTCCCATACCCAATCCGCATTTACTTTCTGGACAGCAGCTAGTGTCCAGAAACTAAATGCGGTTTCCCCTACCCAATCCGCATTTAGTTTCTGGACAGCAGCTAGTGTCCAGAAACTAAATGCGGTTTCCCATACCCAATCCGCATTTAGTTTCTGGACAGCAGCTAGTGTCCAGAAACTAAATGCGGTTTCCCCTACCCAATCCGCATTTAGTTTCTGGACAGCAGCTAGTGTCCTGAAACTAAATGCGGTTTCCCATACCCAATTCAGACACTAGCCGGTGTCCAGAAACTAAATGCGGTTTCCCCTACCCTCCCATACGCAATCCGCATTTAGTTTCTGGACAGCAGCTAGTGTCCAGAAACTAAGTGCGGTTTCCCATACCCAATCCGCATTTACTTTCTGGACAGCAGCTAGTGTCCAGAAACTAAATGCGGTTTCCCCTACCCAATCCGCATTTAGTTTCTGGACAGCAGCTAGTGTCCAGAAACTAAATGCGGTTTCCCCTACCCAATCCGCATTTAGTTACTGGACACTAGCCGGTGTCCAGAAACTAAATGCGGTTTCCCCTGCCCAATCCGCATTTAGTTTCTGGACAGCAGCTAGTGTCCAGAAACTAAATGCGGTTTCCCATACCCAATTCAGACACTAGCCGGTGTCCAGAAACTAAATGCGGTTTCCCATACCCAATTCAGACACTAGCCGGTGTCCAGAAACTAAATGCGGTCTCCCATACCCAATCCGCATTTAGTTTCTGGACAGCAGCTAGTGTCCAGAAACTAAGTGCGGTTTCCCATACCCAATCCGCATTTACTTTCTGGACAGCAGCTAGTGTCCAGAAACTAAATGCGGTTTCCCCTACCCAATCCGCATTTAGTTTCTGGACAGCAGCTAGTGTCCAGAAACTAAATGCGGTTCCCCAGACCCAATCCGCATTTAGTTTCTGGGGAACCGCATTTAGTTTCTGGACAGCAGCTATGTCCAGAAACTAAATGCGTTTCCCCTACCCAATCCGCATTTAGTTGCTGGACACTAGCCGGTGTTGTCCAGAAACTAAATTCGGATTGGGTATGGGAAACCGCACTTAGTTTCTGGACACTAGCTGCTGTCCAGAAACTAAATGCGGATTGGGTATGGGAGACCGCATTTAGTTTCTGGACACTAGCTGCTGTCCAGAAACTAAATGCGGATTGGGTAGGGGAAACCGCATTTAGTTTCTGGACACTAGCTGCTGTCCAGAAACTAAATGCGGATTGGGTATGGGAGACCGCATTTAGTTTCTGGACACCGGCTAGTGTCCAGAAAGTAAATGCGGATTAGGTAGGGGAAACCGCATTTAGTTTCTGGACACCGGCTAGTGTCTGAATTGGGTATGGGAAACCGCATTTAGTTTCAGGACACTAGCTGCTGTCCAGAAACTAAATGCGGATTGGGTAGGGGAAACCGCATTTAGTTTCTGGACACTAGCTGCTGTCCAGAAACTAAATGCGGATTGGGTATGGGAAACCGCATTTAGTTTCTGGACACTAGCTGCTGTCCAGAAACTAAATGCGGATTGGGTAGGGGAAACCGCATTTAGTTTCTGGACACTAGCTGCTGTCCAGAAAGTAAATGCGGATTGGGTATGGGAAACCGCACTTAGTTTCTGGACACTAGCTGCTGTCCAGAAACTAAATGCGGATTGGGTATGGGAGACCGCATTTAGTTTCTGGACACCGGCTAGTGTCCAGAAAGTAAATGCGGATTAGGTAGGGGAAACCGCATTTAGTTTCTGGACACCGGCTAGTGTCTGAATTGGGTATGGGAAACCGCATTTAGTTTCAGGACACTAGCTGCTGTCCAGAAACTAAATGCGGATTGGGTAGGGGAAACCGCATTTAGTTTCTGGACACTAGCTGCTGTCCAGAAACTAAATGCGGATTGGGTATGGGAGACCGCATTTAGTTTCCGGACACCGGCTAGTGTCTGAATTGGGTATGGGAAACCGCATTTAGTTTCTGGACACTAGCTGCTGTCCAGAAACTAAATGCGGATTGGGTATGGGAAACCGCATTTAGTTTCTGGACACTAGCTGCTGTCCAGAAACTAAATGCGGATTGGGTAGGGGAAACCGCATTTAGTTTCTGGACACCGCGGTCTCCCATACCCAATCCGCATTTAGTTTCTGGACACCGGCTAGTGTCCAGAAACTAAATGCGGATTGGGTATGGGAAACCGCATCTAGTTTCTGGACACTAGCTGCTGTCCAGAAACTAAATGCGGATTGGGTAGGGGAAACCGCATTTAGTTTCTGGACACTAGCTGCTGTCCAGAAAGTAAATGCGGATTGGGTATGGGAAACCGCATTTAGTTTCTGGACACTAGCTTCTGTCCAGAAACTAAATGCGGATTGGGTATGGGAGACCGCATTTAGTTTCTGGACACTAGCTGCTGTCCAGAAACTAAATGCGGATTGGGTAGGGGAAACCGCATTTAGTTTCTGGACACTAGCTACTGTCCAGAAACTAAATGCGGATTGGGTAGGGGAAACCGCATTTAGTTTCTGGACACCGGCTAGTGTTCAGAAACTAAATGCGGGTTGGGTAGGGGAAACCGCATTTAGTTTCTGGACACTAGCTGCTGTCCAGAAACTAAATGCGGATTGGGTAGGGGAAACCGCATTTAGTTTCTGGACACTAGCTGCTGTCCAGAAAGTAAATGCGGATTGGGTATGGGAAACCGCACTTAGTTTCTGGACACTAGCTGCTTTCCAGAAACTAAATTCGGATTGGGTATGGGAGAC
The DNA here is from genome assembly GCA_907269125.1 of Eristalis pertinax. Lineage (NCBI taxonomy): Eukaryota > Metazoa > Arthropoda > Insecta > Diptera > Syrphidae > Eristalis > Eristalis pertinax. Next base: position 35,646,764 of record OU026148.1, read on the forward strand.
CGCATTTAGTTTCTGGACACTAGCTGCTGTCCAGAAAGTAAATGCGGATTGGGTATGGGAAACCGCATTTAGTTTCTGGACACTAGCTTCTGTCCAGAAACTAAATGCGGATTGGGTATGGGAGACCGCATTTAGTTTCTGGACACTAGCTGCTGTCCAGAAACTAAATGCGGATTGGGTAGGGGAAACCGCATTTAGTTTCTGGACACTAGCTACTGTCCAGAAACTAAATGCGGATTGGGTAGGGGAAACCGCATTTAGTTTCTGGACACCGGCTAGTGTTCAGAAACTAAATGCGGGTTGGGTAGGGGAAACCGCATTTAGTTTCTGGACACTAGCTGCTGTCCAGAAACTAAATGCGGATTGGGTAGGGGAAACCGCATTTAGTTTCTGGACACTAGCTGCTGTCCAGAAAGTAAATGCGGATTGGGTATGGGAAACCGCATTTAGTTTCTGGACACTAGCTGCTGTCCAGAAACTAAATGCGGATTGGGTAGGGGAAACCGCATTTAGTTTCTGGACACCGGCTAGTGTCCAGTAACTAAATGCGGATTGGGTATGGGAAACCGCATTTAGTTTCTGGACACCAGCTGCTGTCCAGAAAATAAATGCGGATTGGGTAGGGGAAACCGCATTTAGTTTCTGGACACCGGCTAGTGTCCAGAAACTAAATGCGGATTGGGTATGGGAGACCGCATTTAGTTTCTGGACACCGGCTAGTGTTCAGAAACTAAATGCGGATTGGGTAGGGGAAACCGCATTTAGTTTCTGGACACTAGCTGCTGTCCAGAAACTAAATGCGGATTGGGTAGGGGAAACCGCATTTAGTTTCTGGACACTAGCTGCTGTCCAGAAACTAAATGCGGATTGGGTAGGGGAAACCGCATGTAGTTTCTGGACACAGCTGCTGTCCAGAAACTAAATGCGGATTGGGTATGGGAAACCGCATTTAGTTTCTGGACACTAGCTGCTGTCCAGAAACTAAATGCGGATTGGGTATGGAAAACCGCATTTAGTTTCTGGACACTAGCTGCTGTCCAGAAACTAAATGCGGATTGGGTAGGGGAAACCGCATTTAGTTTCTGGACACTAGCTGCTGTCCAGAAACTAAATTCGGATTGGGTATGGGAGACCGCATTTAGGTTCTGGACACCGGCTAGTATTCAGAAACTAAATGCGGGTTGGGTAGGGGAAACCGCATTTAGTTTCTGGACACTAGCTGCTGTCCAGAAACTAAATGCGGATTGGGTAGGGGAAACCGCATGTAGTTTCTGGACACAGCTGCTGTCCAGAAACTAAATGCGGATTGGGCAGGGGAAACCGCATTTAGTTTCTGGACACTAGCTGCTGTCCAGAAACTAAATGCGGATTGGGTATGGGAAACCGCATTTAGTTTCTGGACACTAGCTGCTGTCCAGAAACTAAATGCGGATTGGGTAGGGGAAACCGCATTTAGTTTCTGGACACTAGCTGCTGTCCAGAAACTAAATGCGGATTGGGTAGGGGAAACCGCATTTAGTTTCTGGACACTAGCTACTGTCCAGAAACTAAATGCGGATTGGGTAGGGGAAACCGCATTTAGTTTCTGGACACCGGCTAGTGTTCAGAAACTAAATGCGGGTTGGGTAGGGGAAACCGCATTTAGTTTCTGGACACTAGCTGCTGTCCAGAAACTAAATGCGGATTGGGTATGGGAAACCGCATTTAGTTTCTGGACACTAGCTGCTGTCCAGAAACTAAATGCGGATTGGGTAGGGGAAACCGCATTTAGTTTCTGGACACTAGCTGCTGTCCAGAAAGTAAATGCGGATTGGGTATGGGAAACCGCACTTAGTTTCTGGACACTAGCTGCTGTCCAGAAACTAAATGCGGATTGGGTATGGGAGACCGCATTTAGTTTCTGGACACCGGCTAGTGTCCAGAAAGTAAATGCGGATTAGGTAGGGGAAACCGCATTTAGTTTCTGGACACCGGCTAGTGTCTGAATTGGGTATGGGAAACCGCATTTAGTTTCTGGACACTAGCTGCTGTCCAGAAACTAAATGCGGATTGGGTAGGGGAAACCGCATTTAGTTTCTGGACACTAGCTGCTGTCCAGAAACTAAATGCGGATTGGGTAGGGGAAACCGCATTTAGTTTCTGGACACTAGCTACTGTCCAGAAACTAAATGCGGATTGGGTAGGGGAAACCGCATTTAGTTTCTGGACACCGGCTAGTGTTCAGAAACTAAATGCGGGTTGGGTAGGGGAAACCGCATTTAGTTTCTGGACACTAGCTGCTGTCCAGAAACTAAATGCGGATTGGGTAGGGGAAACCGCATTTAGTTTCTGGACACTAGCTGCTGTCCAGAAAGTAAATGCGGATTGGGTATGGGAAACCGCACTTAGTTTCTGGACACTAGCTGCTTTCCAGAAACTAAATTCGGATTGGGTATGGGAGACCGCATTTAGTTTCTGGACACTAGCTGCTGTCCAGAAAGTAAATGCGGATTGGGTATGGGAAACCGCACTTAGTTTCTGGACACTAGCTGCTGTCCAGAAACTAAATGCGGATTGGGTATGGGAGACCGCATTTAGTTTCTGGACACCGGCTAGTGTCCAGAAAGTAAATGCGGATTAGGTAGGGGAAACCGCATTTAGTTTCTGGACACCGGCTAGTGTCTGAATTGGGTATGGGAAACCGCATTTAGTTTCTGGACACTAGCTGCTGTCCAGAAACTAAATGCGGATTGGGTAGGGGAAACCGCATTTAGTTTCTGGACACTAGCTGCTGTCCAGAAACTAAATGCGGATTGGGTAGGGGAAACCGCATTTAGTTTCTGGACACTAGCTACTGTCCAGAAACTAAATGCGGATTGGGTAGGGGAAACCGCATTTAGTTTCTGGACACTAGCTGCTGTCCAGAAAGTAAATGCGGATTGGGTATGGGAAACCGCACTTAGTTTCTGGACACTAGCTGCTTTCCAGAAACTAAATTCGGATTGGGTATGGGAGACCGCATTTAGTTTCTGGACACTAGCTGCTGTCCAGAAAGTAAATGCGGATTGGGTATGGGAAACCGCACTTAGTTTCTGGACACTAGCTGCTGTCCAGAAACTAAATGCGGATTGGGTATGGGAGACCGCATTTAGTTTCTGGACACCGGCTAGTGTCCAGAAAGTAAATGCGGATTAGGTAGGGGAAACCGCATTTAGTTTCTGGACACCGGCTAGTGTCTGAATTGGGTATGGGAAACCGCATTTAGTTTCTGGACACTAGCTGCTGTCCAGAAACTAAATGCGGATTGGGTAGGGGAAACCGCATTTAGTTTCTGGACACTAGCTGCTGTCCAGAAACTAAATGCGGATTGGGTAGGGGAAACCGCATTTAGTTTCTGGACACTAGCTACTGTCCAGAAACTAAATGCGGATTGGGTAGGGGAAACCGCATTTAGTTTCTGGACACTAGCTGCTGTCCAGAAACTAAATGCGGATTGGGTATGGGAAACCGCATCTAGTTTCTGGACACTAGCTGCTGTCCAGAAACTAAATGCGGATTGGGTAGGGGAAACCGCATTTAGTTTCTGGACACTAGCTGTTGTCCAGAAACTAAATGCGGATTGGGTAGGGGAAACCGCATTTAGTTTCTGGACACCAGCTGCTGTCCAGAAAGTAAATGCGGATTGGGTATGGGAAACCGCATTTAGTTTCTGGACACTAGCTTCTGTCCAGAAACTAAATGCGGATTGGGTATGGGAGACCGCATTTAGTTTCTGGACACTAGCTGCTGTCCAGAAACTAAATGCGGATTGGGTAGGGGAAACCGCATTTAGTTTCTGGACACCGGCTAGTGTCCAGAAACTAATTGCGGATTGGGTAGGGGAAACCGCATTTAGTTCTGGACACTAGCTGCTGTCCAGAAACTAAATGCGGATTGGGTAGGGGAAACCGCATTTAGTTTCTGGACACCGGCTAGTGTCCAGTAACTAAATGCGGATTGGGTATGGGAAACCGCATTTAGTTTCTGGACACCAGCTGCTGTCCAGAAAATAAATGCGGATTGGGTAGGGGAAACCGCATTTAGTTTCTGGACAGCAGCTAGTATCCAGAAACCAAATGCGGTTTTTGGCAGGGTAAGGGAAACCGCATTTAGTTTCTGGACACCGGCTAGTGTCCAGTAACTAAATGCGGATTGGGTAGGGGAAACCGCATTTAGTTTCTGGACACCGGCTAGTGTCCAGAAACTAAATGCGGATTGGGTATGGGAGACCGCATTTAGTTTCTGGACACCGGCTAGTGTTCAGAAACTAAATGCGGATTGGGTAGGGGAAACCGCATTTAGTTTCTGGACACTAGCTGCTGTCCAGAAACTAAATGCGGATTGGGTAGGGGAAACCGCATTTAGTTTCTGGACACTAGCTGCTGTCCAGAAACTAAATGCGGATTGGGTAGGGGAAACCGCATGTAGTTTCTGGACACAGCTGCTGTCCAGAAACTAAATGCGGATTGGGCAGGGGAAACCGCATTTATTTTCTGGACGCTAGCTGCTGTCCAGAAACTAAATGCGGATTGGGTATGGGAAACCGCATTTAGTTTCTGGACACTAGCTGCTGTCCAGAAACTAAATGCGGATTGGGTAGGGGAAACCGCATTTAGTTTCTGGACACTAGCTGCTGTCCAGAAACTAAATTCGGATTGGGTAGGGGAAACCGCATGTAGTTTCTGGACACAGCTGCTGTCCAGAAACTAAATCCGGATTGGGCAGGGGAAACCGCATTTAGTTTCTGGACACTAGCTGCTGTCCAGAAACTAAATGCGGATTGGGTATGGGAAACCGCATTTAGTTTCTGGACACTAGCTGCTGTCCAGAAACTAAATGCGGATTGGGTAGGGGAAACCGCATTTAGTTTCTGGACACTAGCTGCTGTCCAGAAAGTAAATGCGGATTGGGTATGGGAAACCGCACTTAGTTTCTGGACACTAGCTGCTGTCCAGAAACTAAATGCGGATTGGGTATGGGAGACCGCATTTACTTTCTGGACACTAGCCGGTGTCCAGAAACTAAATGCGGATTGGGTAGGGGAAACCGCATGTAGTTTCTGGACACAGCTGCTGTCCAGAAACTAAATGCGGATTGGGCAGGGGAAACCGCATTTAGTTTCTGGACACTAGCTGCTGTCCAGAAACTAAATGCGGATTGGGTATGGGAAACCGCATTTAGTTTCTGGACACTAGCTGCTGTCCAGAAACTAAATGCGGATTGGGTAGGGGAAACCGCATTTAGTTTCTGGACACTAGCTGCTGTCCAGAAACTAAATGCGGATTGGGTATGGGAGACCGCATTTAGTTTCTGGACACCGGCTAGTGTCCAGAAAGTAAATGCGGATTAGGTAGGGGAAACCGCATCTAGTTTCTGGACACCGGCTAGTTTCTGAATTGGGTATGGGAAACCGCATTTAGTTTCTGGACACTAGCTGCTGTCCAGAAACTAAATGCGGATTGGGTAGGGGAAACCGCATTTAGTTTCTGGACACTAGCTGCTGTCCAGAAACTAAATGCGGATTGGGTATGGGAAACCGCATTTAGTTTCTGGACACTAGCTACTGTCCAGAAACTAAATGCGGATTGGGTAGGGGAAACCGCATTTAGTTTCTGGACACTAGCTGCTGTCCAGAAACTAAATGCGGATTGGGTAGGGGAAACCGCATGTAGTTTCTGGACACAGCTGCTGTCCAGAAACTAAATGCAGATTGGGCAGGGGAAACCGCATTTAGTTTCTGGGTACTAGCTGCTGTCCAGAAACTAAATGCGGATTGGGTATGGGAAACTGCATTTAGTTTCTGGACACTAGCTGCTGTCCAGAAACTAAATGCGGATTGGGTAGGGGAAACCGCATTTAGTTTCTGGACACTAGCTGCTGTCCAGAAAGTAAATGCGGATTGGGTATGGGAAACCGCACTTAGTTTCTGGACACTAGCTGCTGTCCAGAAACTAAATGCGGATTGGATATGGGAGACCGCATTTAGTTTCTGGACACCGGCTAGTGTCCAGAAAGTAAATGCGGATTAGGTAGGGGAAACCGCATTTAGTTTCTGGACACCGGCTAGTGTCTGAATTGGGTATGGGAAACCGCATTTAGTTTCTGGACACTAGCTGCTGTCCAGAAACTAAATGCGGATTGGGTAGGGGAAACCGCATTTAGTTTCTGGACACCGGCTAGTGTCCAGAAACTAATTGCGGATTGGGTAGGGGAAACTGCATTTAGTTGCTGTCCAGAAACTAAATGCGGATTGGGTATGGGAAACCGCATTTAGTTACTGGACACTAGCTGCTGTCCAGAAACTAAATGCGGTTTCCCCTACCCAATCCGCATTTAGTTTCTGGACAGCAGCTAGTGTCCAGAAACTAAATGCGGTTTCCCCTACCCAATCCGCATTTAGTTTCTGGACAGCAGCTAGTGTCCAGAAACTAAATGCGGTTTCCCCTACCCAATCCGCATTTAGTTTCTAGACAGCAGCTAGTGTCCAGAAACCAAATGCGGTTTCCCATACCCAATCCGCATTTAGTTTCTGGACAGCAACTAAATGCAGTTTCCCCTACCCAATCCGCATTAAGTTTCTGGACAGCAGCTAGTTTCCAGAAACTAAATGCGGTTTCCCCTACCCAATCCGCATTTAGTTTCTAGACAGCAGCTAGTGTCCAGAAACCAAATGCGGTTTCCCATACCCAATCCGCATTTAGTTTCTGGACAGCAACTAAATGCAGTTTCCCCTACCCAATCCGCATTAAGTTTCTGGACAGCAGCTAGTGTCCAGAAACTAAATGCGGTTTCCCCTACCCAATCCGCATTTAGTTTCTGGACAGCAGCTAGTGCTAGAAACTAAATGCGGTTTCCCCTACCCAATCCGCATTTAGTTTCTGAACACTAGCCGGTGTCCAGAAACTAAATGCGGTCTCCCATCCCCAATCCGCATTTAGTTTCTGGACACTAGCCGGTTCCCCTACCCAATCCGCATTTAGTTTCTGTACACCGGCTAGTGTCCAGTAACTAAATGCGGTTTCCCATACCCAATCCGCATTTAGTTACTGGACACTAGCCGGTGTCCAGAAACCAAATGCGGATTGGGTAGGGGAAACCGCATTTAGTTTCTGGACACCGGCTAGTGTCCAGTAACTAAATGCGGTTTCCCATACCCAATCCGCATTTACTTTCTGGACAGCAGCTAGTGTCCAGAAACTAAATGCGGTTTCCCCTACCCAATCCGCATTTATTTTCTGGACAGCAGCTAGTGTCCAGAAACTAAATGCGGTTTTCCCATACCAAATCCGCATTTAGTTACTGGACACTAGCCGGTGTCCAGAAACTAAATGCGGTTTCCCCTACCCAATCCGCATTTAGTTACTGGACACTAGCCGGTGTCCAGAAACTAAATGCGGTTTCCCATACCCAATCCGCATTTACTTTCTGGACAGCAGCTAGTGTCCAGAAACTAAATGCGGTTTCCCCTACCCAATCCGCATTTATTTTCTGGACAGCAGCTAGTGTCCAGAAACTAAATGCGGTTTTCCTATACCAAATCCGCATTTAGTTACTGGACACTAGCCGGTGTCCAGAAACTAAATGCGGTTTCCCCTACCCAATCCGCATTTAGTTACTGGACACTAGCCGGTGTCCAGAAACTAAATGCGGTTTCCCCTACCCAATCCGCATTTAGTTTCTGGACAGCAGCTAGTGTCCAGAAACTAAATGCGGTTTCCCATACCCAATCCGCATTTAGTTTCTGGACAGCAGCTTGTGTCCAGAAACTAAACGCGGTTTCCCATACCCAATCCGCTTTTACTTTCTGGACAGCAGCTAGTGTCCAGAAACTAAATGCGGTTTCCCCTACCCAATCCGCATTTAGTTACTGGACACTAGCCGGTGTCCAGAAACTAAATGCGGTTTCCCCTACCCAATCCGCATTTAGTTTCTGGACAGCAGCTAGTGTCCAGAAACTAAATGCGGTTTCCCATTCCCAATCCGCATTTGATTGATTGATTGATTGATTGATTATTTATTGTCTTCATAAAGATATTTACAATTTAAAAAATATAATTCGTTATCTTCTATGCCTCCCAACGTCTCCATGGAGTTATCTCTTCAATGCTGGATGGAACCTTGAAGCGGTAGAGGAGAGTCCATGTAAGATATCGGTTAGCATTCGGAGATTATTTAAAACATTTAAACTAAAATTACATAACATGACAATATGAAATCTGCGAAGCCTAGAGGCTTTTCTGCAGAAGATTATTCAAAAGGAATTTACATTTAGTTCTGAGTAATTCTTATTTGTTTTGGGAACACAAATTAATTCATTATACAATTTTAAAGATTAACATTATTTAATAAGACATAATTTTTTATTTTTTGTTTTCGTGTGTGTATCGGTTGGATATTCCATAGAGAGCGAGGAAGTTGATTGTGTATGGTTGGAACCACAAAGGAAAGTTGTCGTCTTCCATATGAGTTGTGGATCCTAGGGATCTTCAAGAGTCCATTTGCCCTTTGTCTGGTGTTGACACAATGGTCGATCGGATGTTTGAATCGTGTGTCGTTGTACGTCTCGTTGATTACATTGAAAAGAAAAAGTTTTTTTACATTTAATATATTTAAGTTCTCGCTTAGATTACACATATTTTCGACATAACAAGTACAATTCTTGGCTCGCCAGAGAATCTTGAATATTCTATTTTGAATCCTTTGAAGTTCCATTATTCTATGTTGCGCTGCATTACCCCACGCCGTTATTCCGTACTGAAGTATCGACTCCACTAGAGAGTAGTATACTTGCTTCAGTACTTCAAACGACGTGTGGTTGCTCAGGTGGTATAGAGCATATGTCGACTGCCGAAGTCGCCTGCATAAGTACCTTATGTGGTAGTCCCACTTAAAGTTGCAGTCTACTTCCACGCCGAGATATCGATACACGTTAACTGCATCAATATATTCTGCGCAGTCATCTGTCTCAGGTGCTGGATGAGACCTGTGCAGGCACTCGAAACTATGGAACTTTATCTTTATTGGTGTTCTTATTATGTGATGTGGACGAATATGCATGACCTTAGTTTTCTTCGAGTTTATAACAAGACCATTATCGTGACACCATCGCAGAATATTATCGAACTCTGACTGCATTGTTTGAGTGGCAATGTTAATATCTTTGTGGCTCACAATTATGGCCGTATCATCAGCATATTGAAAACCGACGCTCTTTTTCAACACAGACAGCATATCATTTACATATATGATGAATAGGAGAGGTCCTAAAATCGACCCTTGAGGTACACCAAATTCAACATTTCGCAAATTACTATAGCTGTTCGATATTTTAACTCTGAAATCTCTATTCCGAAGATAACTCGCAAACCAATCCAATGTTCGACCACGAATTCCTATCTTCTCTCTCTTACTTTCTGGACAGCAGCTAGTGTCCAGAAACTAAATGCGGTCTCCCCTAACCAATCCGCATTTAGTTTCTGAACACTAGCCGGTGTCCAGAAACTAAATGCGGTCTCCCATACCCAATCCGCATTTAGTTTCTGGACACTAGCTGCTGTCCAGAAACTAAATGCGGATTGGGGAGGGGAAACCGCATTTAGTTTCTGGACACCGGCTAGTGTCCAGTAACTAAATGCGGATTGGGTATGGGAAACCGAATTTAGTTACTGGACACTAGCCGGTGTCCAGAAACTAAATGCGGATTGGGTAGGGGAACCGGCTAGTGTCCAGAAACTAAATGCGGATTGGGTATGGGAGACCGCATTTAGTTTCCGCATTTAGTTTCTAGACACCGGCTAGTGTTCAGAAACTAAATGCGGATTGGGTATGGGAGACCGCATTTAGTTTCTGGACACTAGCTGCTGTCCAGAAATTAAATGCGGATTGGGTAGGGGAAACCGCATTTAGTTTCTGGACACCGGCTAGTGTCCAGAAACTAATTGCGGATTGGGTAGGGGAAACTGCATTTAGTTGCTGTCCAGAAACTAAATGCGGATTGGGTATGGGAAACCGCATTTAGTTACTGGACACTAGCTGCTGTCCAGAAACTAAATGCGGATTGGGTAGGGGAAACCGCATTTAGTTTCTGGACACTAGCTGCTGTCCAGAAACTAAATGCGGATTGGGTAGGGGAAACCGCATTTAGTTTCTGGACACCGGCTAGTGTCCAGTAACTAAATGCGGATTGGGTATGGGAAACCGCATTTAGTTTCTGGACACTAGCTGCTGTCCAGAAAATAAATGCGGATTGGGTAGGGGAAACCGCATTTAGTTTCTGGACAGCAGCTAATATCTAAACCGCATTTAGTTTCTGGACACTAGCTGCTGTCCAGAAAGTAAATGCGGATTGGGTATGGGAAACCGCACTTAGTTTCTGGACACTAGCTGCTGTCCAGAAACTAAGTGCGGATTGGGTAGGGGAAACCGCATTTAGTTTCTGGACACTAGCTACTGTCCAGAAACTAAATGCGGATTGGGTAGGGGAAACCGCATTTAGTTTCTGGACACTAGCTGCTGTCCAGAAACTAAATTCGGATTGGGTATGGGAGACCGCATTTAGGTTCTGGACACCGGCTAGTGTTCAGAAACTAAATGCGGGTTGGGTAGGGGAAACCGCATTTAGTTTCTGGACACTAGCTGCTGTCCAGAAACTAAATGCGGATTGGGTAGGGGAAACCGCATGTAGTTTCTGGACACAGCTGCTGTCCAGAAACTAAATGCGGATTGGGCAGGGGAAACCGCATTTAGTTTCTGGACACTAGCTGCTGTCCAGAAACTAAATGCGGATTGGGTAGGGGAAACCGCATTTAGTTTCTGGACACTAGCTGCTGTCCAGAAAGTAAATGCGGATTGGGTATGGGAAACCGCACTTAGTTTCTGCACACTAGCTGCTGTCCAGAAACTAATGCGGATTGGGTATGGGAGACCGCATTTAGTTTCTGGACACCGGCTAGTGTCCAGAAAGTAAATGCGGATTAGGTAGGGGAAACCGCATTTAGTTTCTGGACACCGGCTAGTGTCTGAATTGGGTATGGGAAACCGCATCTAGTTTCTGGACACTAGCTGCTGTCCAGAAACTAAATGCGGATTGGGTAGGGGAAACCGCATTTAGTTTCTGGACACTAGCTGCTGTCCAGAAAGTAAATGCGGATTGAGTATGGGAAACCGAATTTAGTTTCTGGACACTAGCTTCTGTCCAGAAACTAAATGCGGATTGGGTATGGGAGACCGCATTTAGTTTCTGGACACTAGCTGCTGTCCAGAAACTAAATGCGGATTGGGTATGGGAAACCGCATTTAGTTTCTGGACACTAGCTGCTGTCCAGAAACTAAATGCGGATTGGGTAGGGGAAACCGCATTTAGTTTCTGGACACTAGCTGCTGTCCAGAAACTAAATGCGGATTGGATAGGGGAAACCAGAAACTAAATGCGGATTGGGTAGGGGAAACCGCATTTAGTTTCTGGACACCGGCTAGTGTCCAGTAACTAAATGCGGATTGGGTATGGGAAACCGCATTTAGTTTCTGGACACCAGCTGCTGTCCAGAAAATAAATGCGGATTGGGTAGGGGAAACCGCATTTAGTTTCTGGACAGCAGCTAGTACCCAGAAACCAGATGCGGTTTTTGGCAGGGTAAGGGAAACCGCATTTAGTTTCTGGACACCGGCTAGTGTCCAGTAACTAAATGCGGATTGGGTAGGGGAAACCGCATTTAGTTTCTGGACACCGGCTAGTGTCCAGAAACTAAATGCGGATTGGGTATGGGAGACCGCATTTAGTTTCTGGACACCGGCTAGTGTTCAGAAACTAAATGCGGATTGGGTAGGGGAAACCGCACTTAGTTTCTGGACACTAGCTGCTGTCCAGAAACTAAATGCTTATTGGGTAGGGGAAACCGCATTTAGTTTCTGGACACTAGCTGCTGTCCAGAAACTAAATGCGGATTGGGTAGGGGAAACCGCATTTAGTTTCTGGACACTAGCTGCTGTCCAGAAACTAAATGCGGATTGGGTAGGGGAAACCGCATTTAGTTTCTGGACACTAGCTACTGTCCAGAAACTAAATGCGGATTGGGTAGGGGAAACCGCATTTAGTTTCTGGACACTAGCTGCTGTCCAGAAACTAAATTCGGATTGGGTATGGGAGACCGCATTTAGGTTCTGGACACCGGCTAGTGTTCAGAAAACTAAATGCGGGTTGGGTAGGGGGAAACCGCATTTAGTTTCTGGACACTAGCTGCTGTCCAGAAAACTAAATGCGGATTGGGTAGGGGAAACCGCATGTAGTTTTCTGGACACAGCTGTTGTCCAGAAACTAAATGCGGATTGGGCAGGGGAAACCGCATTTAGTTTCTGGACACTAGCTGCTGTCCAGAAACTAAATGCGGATTGGGTAGGGGAAACCGCATTTAGTTTCTGGACACTAGCTGCTGTCCAGAAACTAAGTGCGGATTGGGTAGGGGGAAACCGCATTTAGTTTCTGGACACTAGCTACTGTCCAGAAACTAAATGCGGATTGGGTAGGGGAAACCGCATTTAGTTTCTGGACACTAGCTGCTGTCCAGAAACTAAATTCGGATTGGGTATGGGAGACACCGGATTAGGTTCTGGACACCGGCTAGTGTTCAGAAACTAAATGCGGGTTGGGTAGGGGAAACCGCATTTAGTTTCTGGACACTAGCTGCTGTCCAGAAACTAAATGCGGATTGGGTAGGGGAAACCGCATGTAGTTTCTGGACACAGCTGCTGTCCAGAAACTAAATGCGGATTGGGCAGGGGAAACCGCATTTAGTTTCTGGACACTAGCTGCTGTCCAGAAACTAAATGCGGATTGGGTAGGGGAAACCGCATTTAGTTTCTGGACACTAGCTGCTGTCCAGAAAGTAAATGCGGATTGGGTATGGGAAACCGCATTTAGTTTCTGGACACTAGCTGCTGTCCAGAAACTAATGCGGATTGGGTATGGGAGACCGCATTTAGTTTCTGGACACCGGCTAGTGTCCAGAAAGTAAATGCGGATTAGGTAGGGGAAACCGCATTTAGTTTCTGGACACCGGCTAGTGTCTGAATTGGGTATGGGAAACCGCATCTAGTTTCTGGACACTAGCTGCTGTCCAGAAACTAAATGCGGATTGGGTAGGGGAAACCGCATTTAGTTTCTGGACACTAGCTGCTGTCCAGAAAGTAAATGCGGATTGAGTATGGAAAACCGAATTTAGTTTCTGGACACTAGCTTCTGTCCAGAAACTAAATGCGGATTGGGTATGGGAGACCGCATTTAGTTTCTGGACACTAGCTGCTGTCCAGAAACTAAATGCGGATTGGGTATGGGAAACCGCATTTAGTTTCTGGACACTAGCTGCTGTCCAGAAACTAAATGCGGATTGGGTATGGGAAACCGCATTTAGTTACTGGACACTAGCTGCTGTCCAGAAACTAAATGCGGATTGGGTAGGGGAAACCGCATTTAGTTTCTGGACACTAGCTGCTGTCCAGAAACTAAATGCGGATTGGGTAGGGGAAACCGCATTTAGTTTCTGGACACCGGCTAGTGTCCAGTAACTAAATGCGGATTGGGTAGGGGAAACCGCATTTAGTTTCTGGACACCGGCTAGTGTCCAGAAACTAAATGCGGATTGGGTATGGGAGACCGCATTTAGTTTCTGGACACCGGCTAGTGTTCAGAAACTAAATGCGGATTGGGTAGGGGAAACCGCACTTAGTTTCTGGACACTAGCTGCTGTCCAGAAACTAAATGCGGATTGGGTAGGGGAAACCGCATTTAGTTTCTGGACACTAGCTGCTGTCCAGAAACTAAATGCGGATTGGGTAGGGGAAACCGCATTTAGTTTCTGGACACTAGCTGCTGTCCAGAAACAAAATGCGGATTGGGTAGGGGAAACCGCATTTAGTTTCTGGACACTAGCTACTGTCCAGAAACTAAATGCGGATTGGGTAGGGGAAACCGCATTTAGTTTCTGGACACTAGCTGCTGTCCAGAAACTAAATTCGGATTGGGTATGGGAGACCGCATTTAGGTTCTGGACACCGGCTAGTGTTCAGAAACTAAATGCGGGTTGGGTAGGGGAAACCGCATTTAGTTTCTGGACACTAGCTGCTGGCCAGAAACTAAATGCGGATTGGGTAGGGGAAACCGCATGTAGTTTCTGGACACAGCTGTTGTCCAGAAACTAAATGCGGATTGGGCAGGGGAAACCGCATTTAGTTTCTGGACACTAGCTGCTGTCCAGAAACTAAATGCGGATTGGGTAGGGGAAACCGCATTTAGTTTCTGGACACCGGCTAGTGTCCAGAAACTAAATGCGGATTGGGTAGGGGAAACCGCATTTAGTTTCTGGACACTAGCTGTTGTCCAGAAACTAAATGCGGATTGGGTAGGGGAAACCGCATTTAGTTTCTGGACACTTGCTGCTGTCCAGAAACTAAGTGCGGATTGGGTAGGGGAAACCGCATTTAGTTTCTGGACACTAGCTACTGTCCAGGAACTAAATTCGGATTGGGTATGGGAGACCGCATTTAGGTTCTGGACACCGGCTAGTGTTCAGAAACTAAATGCGGGTTGGGTAGGGGAAACCGCATTTAGTTTCTGGACACTAGCTGCTGTCCAGAAACTAAATGCGGATTGGGTAGGGGAAACCGCATGTAGTTTCTGGACACAGCTGCTGTCCAGAAACTAAATGCGGATTGGGCAGGAGAAACCGCATTTAGTTTCTGGACACTAGCTGCTGTCCAGAAACTAAATGCGGATTGGGTAGGGGAAACCGCATTTAGTTTCTGGACACTAGCTGCTGTCCAGAAAGTAAATGCGGATTGGGTATGGGAAACCGCACTTAGTTTCTGGACACTAGCTGCTGTCCAGAAACTAAATGCGGATTGGGTAGGGAAAACCGCAATTAGTTTCTGGACACTAGCCGGTGTCCAGAAACTAAATGCGGTCTCCCATACCCAATCCGCATTTAGTTTCTGGACACTAGCCGGTGTCCAGAAACTAAATGCGGTTTCCCCTACCCAATCCGCATTTAGTTACTGGACACTAGCCGGTGTCCAGAAACTAAATGCGGTCTCCCATACCCAATCCGCATCTAGTTTCTGGACACTAGCTGCTGTCCAGAAACTAAATGCGGATTGGGTAGAGGAAACCGCATTTAGTTTCTGGACACTAGCTGTTGTCCAGAAAGTAAATGCGGATTGAGTATGGGAAACCGCATTTAGTTTCTGGACACTAGCTTCTGTCCAGAAACTAAATGCGGATTGGGTAGGGGAAACCGCATTTAGTTTCTGGACACTAGCTGCTGTCCAGAAACTAAATGCGGATTGGGTAGGGGAAACCGCATTTAGTTTCTGGACACCGGCTAGTGTCCAGAAACTAATTGCGGATTGGGTAGGGGAAACTGCATTTAGTTGCTGTCCAGAAACTAAATGCGGATTGGGTATGGGAAACCGCATTTAGTTACTGGACACTAGCTGCTGTCCAGAAACTAAATGCGGATTGGGTAGGGGAAACCGCATTTAGTTTCTGGACACTAGCTGCTGTCCAGAAACTAAATGCGGATTGGGTAGGGGAAACCGCATTTAGTTTCTGGACACCGGCTAGTGTCCAGAAACTAAATGCGGATTGGGTATGGGAAACCGCATTTAGTTTCTGGACACCAGCTGCTGTCCAGAAAATAAATGCGGATTGGGTAGGGGAAACCGCATTTAGTTTCTGGACAGCAGCTAGTATCCAGAAACCAAATGCGGTTTTTGGCAGGGTAAGGGAAACCGCATTTAGTTTCTGGACACCGGCTAGTGTCCAGTAACTAAATGCGGATTGGGTAGGGGAAACCGCATTTAGTTTCTGGACACCGGCTAGTGTCCAGAAACTAAATGCGGATTGGGTATTTGAGACCGCATTTAGTTTCTGGACACCGGCTAGTGTTCAGAAACTAAATGCGGATTGGGTAGGGGAAACCGCATTTACTTTCTGGACACTAGCTGCTGTCCAGAAACTAAATGCGGATTGGGTAGGGGAAACCGCATGTAGTTTCTGGACACTAGCTGCTGTCCAGAAACTAAATGCGGATTGGGCAGGGGAAACCGCATTTAGTTTCTGGACACTAGCTGCTGTCCAGAAACTAAATGCGGATTGGGTATGGGAAACCGCATTTAGTTTCTGGACACTAGCTGCTGTCCAGAAACTAAATTCGGATTGGGTATGGGAGACCGCATTTAGGTTCTGGACACCGGCTAGTGTTCAGAAACTAAATGCGGATTGGGTAGGGGAAACCGCATGTAGTTTCTGGACACAGCTGCTGTCCAGAAACTAAATGCGGATTGGGCAGGGGAAACCGCATTTAGTTTCTGGACACTAGCTGCTGTCCAGAAACTAAATGCCGATTGGGTATGGGAAACCGCATTTAGTTTCTGGACACCGGCTAGTGTCCAGAAAGTAAATGCGGATTAGTTAGGGGAAACCGCATTTAGTTTCTGGACACTAGCTGCTGTCCAGAAACTAAATTCGGATTGGGTATGGGAGACCGCATTTAGGTTCTGGACACCGGCTAGTGTTCAGAAACTAAATGCGGGTTGGGTAGGGGAAACCGCATTTAGTTTCTGGACACTAGCTGCTGTCCAGAAACTAAATGCGGATTGGGTAGGGGAAACCGCATGTAGTTTCTGGACACAGCTGTTGTCCAGAAACTAAATGCGGATTGGGCAGGGGAAACCGCATTTAGTTTCTGGACACTAGCTGCTGTCCAGAAACTAAATGCGGATTGGGTAGGGGAAGCCGCATTTAGTTTCTGGACACCGGCTAGTGTCCAGGAGCTAAATGCGGATTGGGTAGGGGAAACCGCATTTAGTTTCTGGACACTAGCTGTTGTCCAGAAACTAAATGCGGATTGGGTAGGGGAAACCGCATTTAGTTTCTGGACACTTGCTGCTGTCCAGAAACTAAGTGCGGATTGTTTAGGGGAAACCGCATTTAGTTTCTGGACACTAGCTACTGTCCAGGAACTATATTCGGATTGGGTATGGGAGACCGCATTTAGGTTCTGGACACCGGCTAGTGTTCAGAAACTAAATGCGGGTTGGGTAGGGGAAACCGCATTTAGTTTCTGGACACTAGCTGCTGTCCAGAAACTAAATGCGGATTGGGTAGGGGAAACCGCATGTAGTTTCTGGACACAGCTGCTGTCCAGAAACTAAATGCGGATTGGGCAGGAGAAACCGCATTTAGTTTCTGGACACTAGCTGCTGTCCAGAAACTAAATGCGGATTGGGTAGGGGAAACCGCATTTAGTTTCTGGACACTAGCTGCTGTCCAGAAAGTAAATGCGGATTGGGTATGGGAAACCGCACTTAGTTTCTGGACACTAGCTGCTGTCCAGAAACTAAATGCGGATTGGGTAGGGAAAACCGCAATTAGTTTCTGGACACTAGCCGGTGTCCAGAAACTAAATGCGGTCTCCCATACCCAATCCGCATTTAGTTTCTGGACACTAGCCGGTGTCCAGAAACTAAATGCGGTTTCCCCTACCCAATCCGCATCTAGTTTCTGGACACTAGCTGCTGTCCAGAAACTAAGTGCGGATTGGGTAGAGGAAACCGCATTTAGTTTCTGGACACTAGCTGTTGTCCAGAAACTAAATGCGGATTGGGTAGGGGAAACCGCATTTAGTTTCTGGACACTAGCTGCTGTCCAGAAAGTAAATGCGGATTGAGTATGGGAAACCGCATTTAGTTTCTGGACACTAGCTTCTGTCCAGAAACTAAATGCGGATTGGGTAGGGGAAACCGCATTTAGTTTCTGGACACTAGCTGCTGTCCAGAAACTAAATGCGGATTGGGTAGGGGAAACCGCATTTAGTTTCTGGACACCGGCTAGTGTCCAGAAACTAATTGCGGATTGGGTAGGGGAAACTGCATTTAGTTGCTGTCCAGAAACTAAATGCGGATTGGGTATGGGAAACCGCATTTAGTTACTGGACACTAGCTGCTGTCCAGAAACTAAATGCGGATTGGGTAGGGGAAACCGCATTTAGTTTCTGGACACTAGCTGCTGTCCAGAAACTAAATGCGGATTGGGTAGGGGAAACCGCATTTAGTTTCTGGACACCGGCTAGTGTCCAGAAACTAAATGCGGATTGGGTATGGGAAACCGCATTTAGTTTCTGGACACCAGCTGCTGTCCAGAAAATAAATGCGGATTGGGTAGGGGAAACCGCATTTAGTTTCTGGACAGCAGCTAGTATCCAGAAACCAAATGCGGTTTTCTCAGGGTAAGGGAAACCGCATTTAGTTTCTGGACACCGGCTAGTGTCCAGTAACTAAATGCGGATTGGGTAGGGGAAACCGCATTTAGTTTCTGGACACCGGCTAGTGTCCAGAAACTAAATGCGGATTGGGTATTTGAGACCGCATTTAGTTTCTGGACACCGGCTAGTGTTCAGAAACTAAATGCGGATTGGGTAGGGGAAACCGCATTTACTTTCTGGACACTAGCTGCTGTCCAGAAACTAAATGCGGATTGGGTAGGGGAAACCGCATTTAGTTTCTGGACACTAGCTGCTGTCCAGAAACTAAATGCGGATTGGGCAGGGGAAACCGCATTTAGTTTCTGGACACTAGCTGCTGTCCAGAAACTAAATGCGGATTGGGTATGGGAAACCGCATTTAGTTTCTGGACACTAGCTGCTGTCCAGAAACTAAATTCGGATTGGGTATGGGAGACCGCATTTAGGTTCTGGACACCGGCTAGTGTTCAGAAACTAAATGCGGGTTGGGTAGGGGAAACCGCATTTAGTTTCTGGACACTAGCTGCTGTCCAGAAACTAAATGCGGATTGGGTAGGGGAAACCGCATGTAGTTTCTGGACACAGCTGCTGTCCAGAAACTAAATGCGGATTGGGCAGGGGAAACCGCATTTAGTTTCTGGACACTAGCTGCTGTCCAGAAACTAAATGCCGATTGGGTATGGGAAACCGCATTTAGTTTCTGGACACCGGCTAGTGTCCAGAAAGTAAATGCGGATTAGTTAGGGGAAACCGCATTTAGTTTCTGGACACCGGCTAGTGTCTGAATTGGGTATGGGAAACCGCATTTAGTTTCTGGACACTAGCTGCTGTCCAGAAACTAAATGCGGATTAGGTAGGGGAAACCGCATTTAGTTTCTGGACACTAGATGCTGTCCAGAAAGCTAGTCCAAAAAAGCTAGTGTCCAGAAACTAAATGCGGTTTCCCCTACCTAATCCGCATTTAGTTTCTGGACACCGGCTAGTGTCTGAATTGGGTATGGGAAACCGCATTTAGTTTCTGGACACTAGCTGCTGTCCAGAAACTAAATGCGGATTGGGTAGGGGAAATCGCATTTAGTTTCTGGACACTAGCTGCTGTCCAGAAACTAAATGCGGATTGGGTATGGGAAAACCGCATTTAGTTTCTGGACACTAGCTGCTGTCCAGAAACTAAATGCGGATTGGGTAGGGGAAACCGCATTTAGTTTCGGGACACCGGCTAGTGTCCAGTAACTAAATGCGGATTGGGTATGGGAAACCGAATTTAGTTACTGGACACTAGCCGGTGTCCAGAAACTAAATGCGGATTGGGTAGGGGAACCGGCTAGTGTCCACAAACTAAATGCGGATTGGGTATGGGAACACTAGCCGGTGTCCAGAAACTAAATGCGGATTGGGTAGGGGAAACCGCATTTAGTTTCTGGACACTAGCTGCTGTCCAGAAACTTAATGCGGATTGTCCAGAAACTAAATGCGGATTGGGTAGGGAAATCCGCATTTAGTTTCTGGACACTAGCTGGTGTACCGGATTGGGTATGGGAAACCGCATTTAGTTTCTGGACACTAGCTGCTGTCCAAAAACTAAATGCGGATTGGGTAGGGGAAACCGCATTTAGTTTCTGGACACTAGCTGCTGTATAGAAACTAAATGCGGATTGGGTAGGGGAAACCGCATTTAGTTTCTGGACACCGGCTAGTGTCCAGTAACTAAATGCGGATTGGGTATGGGAAATCGCATTTAGTTTCTGGACACTAGCTGCTGTCCAGAAAATAAATGCGGATTGGGTAGGGGAAACCGCATTTAGTTTCTGGACACTAGCTGGGGTAAACCGCATTTAGTTTCTGGACACCGGCTAGTGTCCAGTAACTAAATGCGGATTGGGTAGGGGAAACCGCATTTAGTTTCTGGACACTAGCTGCTGTCCAGAAAATAAATGCGGATTGGGTAGGGGAAACCGCATTTAGTTTCTGGACACTAGCTGCTGTCCAGAAAATAAATGCGGATTGGGTAGGGGAAACCGCATTTAGTTTCTGGACACCGGCTAGTGTATGGGAAATCGCATTTAGTTTCTGGACTCTAGCTGCTGTCCAGAAACTAAATGCGGATTGGGTAAGGGAAACCGCATTTAGTTTCTGGACACCGGCTAGTGTCTGAATTGGGTATGGGAAACCGCATTTAGTTTCTGGACACTAGCTGCTGTCCAGAAACTAAATGCGGATTAGGTAGGGGAAACCGCATTTAGTTTCTGGACACTAGCTGCTGTCCAGAAAGCTAGTCCAAAAAAGCTAGTGTCCAGAAACTAAATGCGGTTTCCCCTACCTAATCCGCATTTAGTTTCTGGACACCGGCTAGTGTCTGAATTGGGTATGGGAAACCGCATTTAGTTTCTGGACACTAGCTGCTGTCCAGAAACTAAATGCGGATTAGGTAGGGGAAACCGCATTTAGTTTCTGGACACTAGCTGCTGTCCAGAAACTAAATGCGGATTGGGTAGGGGAAACCGCATTTAGTTTCTGGACACCGGCTAGTGTCTGAATTGGGTATGGGAAACCGCATTTAGTTTCTGGACACTAGCTGCTGTCCAGAAACTAAATGCGGATTGGGTAGGGGAAATCGCATTTAGTTTCTGGACACTAGCTGCTGTCCAGAAACTAAATGCGGATTGGGTATGGGAAAACCGCATTTAGTTTCTGGACACTAGCTGCTGTCCAGAAACTAAATGCGGATTGGGTAGGGGAAACCGCATTTAGTTTCTGGACACCGGCTAGTGTCCAGTAACTAAATGCGGATTGGGTATGGGAAACCGAATTTAGTTACTGGACACTAGCCGGTGTCCAGAAACTAAATGCGGATTGGGTAGGGGAACCGGCTAGTGTCCAGAAACTAAATGCGGATTGGGTATGGGAACACTAGCCGGAGTCCAGAAACTAAATGCGGATTGGGTAGGGGAAACCGCATTTAGTTTCTGGACACTAGCTGCTGTCCAGAAACTTAATGCGGATTGTCCAGAAACTAAATGCGGATTGGGTAGGGAAATCCGCATTTAGTTTCTGGACACTAGCTGGGGTACCGGATTGGGTATGGGAAACCGCATTTAGTTTCTGGACACTAGCTGCTGTCCAAAAACTAAATGCGGATTGGGTAGGGGAAACCGCATTTAGTTTCTGGACACTAGCTGCTGTATAGAAACTAAATGCGGATTGGGTAGGGGAAACCGCATTTAGTTTCTGGACACCGGCTAGTGTCCAGTAACTAAATGCGGATTGGGTGTGGGAAATCGCATTTAGTTTCTGGACACTAGCTGCTGTCCAGAAAATAAATGCGGATTGGGTAGGGGAAACCGCATTTAGTTTCTGGACACTAGCTGCTGTCCAGAAACTAAATGCGGATTGGGTAGGGGAAACCGCATTTAGTTTCTGGACACCGGCTAGTGTCCAGTAACTAAATGCGGATTGGGTATGGGAAACCGAATTTAGTTACTGGACACTAGCCGGTGTCCAGAAACTAAATGCGGATTGGGTAGGGGAACCGGCTAGTGTCCAGAAACTAAATGCGGATTGGGTATGGGAACACTAGCCGGAGTCCAGAAACTAAATGCGGATTGGGTAGGGGAAACCGCATTTAGTTTCTGGACACTAGCTGCTGTCCAGAAACTTAATGCGGATTGTCCAGAAACTAAATGCGGATTGGGTAGGGAAATCCGCATTTAGTTTCTGGACACTAGCTGGGGTACCGGATTGGGTATGGGAAACCGCATTTAGTTTCTGGACACTAGCTGCTGTCCAAAAACTAAATGCGGATTGGGTAGGGGAAACCGCATTTAGTTTCTGGACACTAGCTGCTGTATAGAAACTAAATGCGGATTGGGTAGGGGAAACCGCATTTAGTTTCTGGACACCGGCTAGTGTCCAGTAACTAAATGCGGATTGGGTGTGGGAAATCGCATTTAGTTTCTGGACACTAGCTGCTGTCCAGAAAATAAATGCGGATTGGGTAGGGGAAACCGCATTTAGTTTCTGGACACTAGCTGGGGTAAACCGCATTTAGTTTCTGGACACCGGCTAGTGTCCAGTAACTAAATGCGGATTGGGTAGGGGAAACCGCATTTAGTTTCTGGACACTAGCTGCTGTCCAGAAAATAAATGCGGATTGGGTAGGGGAAACCGCATTTAGTTTCTGGACACTAGCTGCTGTCCAGAAAATAAATGCGGATTGGGTAGGGGAAACCGCATTTAGTTTCTGGACACCGGCTAGTGTATGGGAAATCGCATTTAGTTTCTGGACTCTAGCTGCTGTCCAGAAACTAAATGCGGATTGGGTAAGGGAAACCGCATTTAGTTTCTGGACACCGGCTAGTGTCCAGTAACTAAATGCGGATTGGGTAGGGGAAACCGCATTTAGTTTCTGGACACCGGCTAGTGTCCAGAAACTAAATGCGGATTGGGTATGGGAGACCGCATTTAGTTTCTGGACACCGGCTAGTGTTCAGAAACTAAATGCGGATTGGGTAGGGGAAACCGCATTTAGTTTCTGGACACTAGCTACTGTCCAGAAACTAAATGCGGATTGGGTAGGGGAAACCGCATTTAGTTTCTGGACACTAGCTGCTGTCCAGAAACTAAATGCGGATTGGGTAGGGGAAACCGCATTTAGTTTCTGGACACTAGCTACTGTCCAGAAACTAAATGCGGATTGGGTAGGGGAAACCGCATTTAGTTTCTGGACACTAGCTGCTGTCCAGAAACTAAATGCGGATTGGGTAGGGGAAACCGCATTTAGTTTCTGGACACTAGCTGCTGTCCAGAAACTAAATGCTTATTGGGTAGGGGAAACCGCATTTAGTTTCTGGACACTAGCTGCTGTCCAGAAACTAAATGCGGATTGGGTAGGGGAAACCGCATTTAGTTTCTGGACACTAGCTACTGTCCAGAAACTAAATGCGGATTGGGTAGGGGAAACCGCATTTAGTTTCTGGACACTAGCTGCTGTCCAGAAACTAAATTCGGATTGGGTATGGGAGACCGCATTTAGGTTCTGGACACCGGCTAGTGTTCAGAAACTAAATGCGGGTTGGGTAGGGGAAACCGCATTTAGTTTCTGGACACTAGCTGCTGTCCAGAAACTAAATGCGGATTGGGTAGGGGAAACCGCATGTAGTTTCTGGACACAGCTGCTGTCCAGAAACTAAATGCGGATTGGGCAGGGGAAACCGCATTTAGTTTCTGGACACTAGCTGCTGTCCAGAAACTAAATGCGGATTGGGTAGGGGAAACCGCATTTAGTTTCTGGACACCGGCTAGTGTCCAGTAACTAAATGCGGATTGGGTATGGGAAATCGCATTTAGTTTCTGGACACTAGCTGCTGTCCAGAAAATAAATGCGGATTGGGTAGGGGAAACCGCATTTAGTTTCTGGACACTAGCTGGGGTAAACCGCATTTAGTTTCTGGACACTAGCTGCTGTCCAGAAAATAAATGCGGATTGGGTAGGGGAAACCGCATTTAGTTTCTGGACACTAGCTGCTGTCCAAAAACTAAATGCGGATTGGGTAGGGGAAACCGCATTTAGTTTCTGGACACTAGCTGCTGTATAGAAACTAAATGCGGATTGGGTAGGGGAAACCGCATTTAGTTTCTGGACACCGGCTAGTGTCCAGTAACTAAATGCGGATTGGGTATGGGAAATCGCATTTAGTTTCTGGACACTAGCTGCTGTCCAGAAAATAAATGCGGATTGGGTAGGGGAAACCGCATTTAGTTTCTGGACACTAGCTGGGGTAAACCGCATTTAGTTTCTGGACACCGGCTAGTGTCCAGTAACTAAATGCGGATTGGGTAGGGGAAACCGCATTTAGTTTCTGGACACTAGCTGCTGTCCAGAAAATAAATGCGGATTGGGTAGGGGAAACCGCATTTAGTTTCTGGACACTAGCTGTTGTCCAGAAACTAAATGCGGATTGGGTAGGGGAAACCGCATTTAGTTTCTGGACACTTGCTGGTGTCCAGAAACTAAGTGCGGATTGGGTAGGGGAGACCGCATTTAGTTTCTGGACACCGGCTAGTGTCCAGAAAGTAAATGCGGATTAGGTAGGGGAAACCGCATCTAGTTTCTGGACACCGGCTAGTTTCTGAATTGGGTATGGGAAACCGCATTTAGTTTCTGGACACTAGCTGCTGTCCAGAAACTAAATGCGGATTGGGTAGGGGAAACCGCATTTAGTTTCTGGACACTAGCTGCTGTCCAGAAACTAAATGCGGATTGGGTAGGGGAAACCGCATTTAGTTTCTGGACACTAGCTGCTGTCCAGAAACTAAATGCGGATTGGGTAGGGGAAACCGCATGTAGTTTCTGGACACAGCTGCTGTCCAGAAACTAAATGCGGATTGGGCAGGGGAAACCGCATTTAGTTTCTGGACACTAGCTGCTGTATAGAAACTAAATGCGGATTGGGTAGGGGAAACCGCATTTAGTTTCTGGACACCGGCTAGTGTCCAGTAACTAAATGCGGATTGGGTATGGGAAATCGCATTTAGTTTCTGGACACTAGCTGCTGTCCAGAAAATAAATGCGGATTGGGTAGGGGAAACCGCATTTAGTTTCTGGACACTAGCTGGGGTAAACCGCATTTAGTTTCTGGACACCGGCTAGTGTCCAGTAACTAAATGCGGATTGGGTAGGGGAAACCGCATTTAGTTTCTGGACACTAGCTACTGTCCAGGAACTAAATTCGGATTGGGTATGGGAGACCGCATTTAGGTTCTGGACACCGGCTAGTGTTCAGAAACTAAATGCGGGTTGGGTAGGGGAAACCGCATTTAGTTTCTGGACACTAGCCGCTGTCCAGAAACTAAATGCGGATTGGGTAGGGGAAACCGCATGTAGTTTCTGGACACAGCTGCTGTCCAGAAACTAAATGCGGATTGGGCAGGGGAAACCGCATTTAGTTTCTGGACACTAGCTGTTGTCCAGAAACTAAATGCGGATTGGGTAGGGGAAACCGCATGTAGTTTCTGGACACAGCTGCTGTCCAGAAACTAAATGCGGATTGGGCAGGGGAAACCGCATTTAGTTTCTGGACACTAGCTGCTGTCCAGAAACTAAATGCGGATTGGTTTCTGGACACTAGCTACTGTCCAGAAACTAAATGCGGATTGGGTAGGGGAAACCGCATTTAGTTTCTGGACACTAGCTGCTGTCCAGAAACTAAATTCGGATTGGGTATGGGAGACCGCATTTAGGTTCTGGACACCGGCTAGTGTTCAGAAACTAAATGCGGGTTGGGTAGGGGAAACCGCATTTAGTTTCTGGACACTAGCTGCTGTCCAGAAACTAAATGCGGATTGGGTAGGGGAAACCGCATGTAGTTTCTGGACACAGCTGCTGTCCAGAAACTAAATGCGGATTGGGCAGGGGAAACCGCATTTAGTTTCTGGACATTAGCTGCTGTCCAGAAACTAAATGCGGATTGGGTATGGGAAACCGCATTTAGTTTCTGGACACCGGCTAGTGTCCAGTAACTAAATGCGGATTGGGTAGGGGAAACCGCATTTAGTTTCTGGACACCGGCTAGTGTCCAGAAACTAAATGCGGATTGGGTATGGGAGACCGCATTTAGTTTCTGGACACTAGCTGCTGTCCAGAAACTAAATGCGGATTGGTTTCTGGACACTAGCTACTGTCCAGAAACTAAATGCGGATTGGGTAGGGGAAACCGCATTTAGTTTCTGGACACTAGCTGCTGTCCAGAAACTAAATTCGGATTGGGTATGGGAGACCGCATTTAGGTTCTGGACACCGGCTAGTGTTCAGAAACTAAATGCGGGTTGGGTAGGGGAAACCGCATTTAGTTTCTGGACACTAGCTGCTGTCCAGAAACTAAATGCGGATTGGGTAGGGGAAACCGCATGTAGTTTCTGGACACAGCTGCTGTCCAGAAACTAAATGCGGATTGGGCAGGGGAAACCGCATTTAGTTTCTGGATTTTAGCTGCTGTCCAGAAACTAAATGCGGATTGGGTATGGGAAACCGCATTTAGTTTCTGGACACCGGCTAGTGTCCAGAAAGTAAATGCGGATTAGTTAGGGGAAACCGCATTTAGTTTCAGGACACCGGCTAGTGTCTGAATTGGGTATGGGAAACCGCATTTAGTTTCTGGACACACGCTGCTGTCCAGAAACTAAATGCGGATTAGGTAGGGGAAACCGCATTTAGTTTCTGGACACTAGCTGCTGTCCAGAAACTAAATGCGGATTGGGTAGGGGAAACCGCATTTAGTTTCTGGACACCGGCTAGTGTCTGAATTGGGTATGGGAAACCGCATTTAGTTTCTGGACACTAGCTGCTGTCCAGAAACTAAATGCGGATTGGGTAGGGGAAACCGCATTTAGTTTCTGGACACTAGCTGCTGTCCAGAAACTAAATGCGGATTGGGTATGGGAAAACCGCATTTAGTTTCTGGACACTAGCTGCTGTCCAGAAACTAAATGCGGATTGGGTAGGGGAAACCGCATTTAGTTTCTGGACACCGGCTAGTGTCCAGTAACTAAATGCGGATTGGGTATGGGAAACCGAATTTAGTTACTGGACACTAGCCGGTGTCCAGAAACTAAATGCGGATTGGGTAGGGGAACCGGCTAGTGTCCAGAAACTAAATGCGGATTGGGTATGGGAGACCGCATTTAGTTTCTGGACACCGGCTAGTGTTCAGAAACTAAATGCGGATTGGGTAGGGGAAACCGCATTTAGTTTCTGGACACTAGCTGCTGTCCAGAAACTTAATGCGGATTGTCCAGAAACTAAATGCGGATTGGGTAGGGGAATCCGCATTTAGTTTCTGGACACTAGCTGCTGTCCAGAAAGTAAATGCGGATTGGGTAGGGGAAACCGCATTTAGTTTCTGGACACTAGCTGGGGTACCGGATTGGGTATGGGAAACCGCATTTAGTTTCTGGACACTAGCTGGGGTAAACCGCATTTAGTTTCTGGACACCGGCTAGTGTCCAGTAACTAAATGCGGATTGGGTAGGGGAAATCGCACTTAGTTTCTGGACACTAGCTGCTGTCCAGAAACTAAATGCGGATTGGGTAGGGGAAACCGCATTTAGTTTCTGGACACTAGCTGCTGTATAGAAACTAAATGCGGATTGGGTAGGGGAAACCGCATTTAGTTTCTGGACACCGGCTAGTGTCCAGTAACTAAATGCGGATTGGGTATGGGAAATCGCATTTAGTTTCTGGACACTAGCTGCTGTCCAGAAAATAAATGCGGATTGGGTAGGGGAAACCGCATTTAGCTTCTGGACACTAGCTGGGGTAAACCGCATTTAGTTTCTGGACACCGGCTAGTGTCCAGTAACTAAATGCGGATTGGGTAGGGGAAACCGCATTTAGTTTCTGGACACTAGCTGCTGTCCAGAAAATAAATGCGGATTGGGTAGGGGAAACCGCATTTAGTTTCTGGACACTAGCTGCTGTCCAGAAAATAAATGCGGATTGGGTAGGGGAAACCGCATTTAGTTTCTGGACACCGGCTAGTGTATGGGAAATCGCATTTAGTTTCTGGACACTAGCTGCTGTCCAGAAACTAAATGCGGATTGGGTAAGGGAAACCGCATTTAGTTTCTGGACACCGGCTAGTGTCCAGTAACTAAATGCGGATTGGGTAGGGGAAACCGCATTTAGTTTCTGGACACCGGCTAGTGTCCAGAAACTAAATGCGGATTGGGTATGGGAGACCGCATTTAGTTTCTGGACACCGGCTAGTGTTCAGAAACTAAATGCGGATTGGGTAGGGGAAACCGCACTTAGTTTCTGGACACTAGCTGCTGTCCAGAAACTAAATGCGGATTGGGTAGGGGAAACCGCATTTAGTTTCTGGACACTAGCTGCTGTCCAGAAACTAAATGCGGATTGGGTAGGGGAAACCGCATTTAGTTTCTGGACACTAGCTGCTGTCCAGAAACTAAATGCGGATTGGGTAGGGGAAACCGCATTTAGTTTCTGGACACTAGCTACTGTCCAGAAACTAAATGCGGATTGGGTAGGGGAAACCGCATTTAGTTTCTGGACACTAGCTGCTGTCCAGAAACTAAATTCGGATTGGGTATGGGAGACCGCATTTAGGTTCTGGACACCGGCTAGTGTTCAGAAACTAAATGCGGGTTGGGTAGGGGAAACCGCATTTAGTTTCTGGACACTAGCTGCTGTCCAGAAACTAAATGCGGATTGGGTAGGGGAAACCGCATGTAGTTTCTGGACACAGCTGCTGTCCAGAAACTAAATGCGGATTGGGCAGGGGAAACCGCATTTAGTTTCTGGACACTAGCTGCTGTCCAGAAACTAAATGCGGATTGGGTAGGGGAAACCGCATTTAGTTTCTGGACACCGGCTAGTGTCCAGAAACTAAATGCGGATTGGGTAGGGGAAACCGCATTTAGTTTCTGGACACTAGCTGTTGTCCAGAAACTAAATGCGGATTGGGTAGGGGAAACCGCATTTAGTTTCTGGACACTTGCTGCTGTCCAGAAACTAAGTGCGGATTGGGTAGGGGAAACCGCATTTAGTTTCTGGACACTAGCTACTGTCCAGGAACTAAATTCGGATTGGGTATGGGAGACCGCATTTAGGTTCTGGACACCGGCTAGTGTTCAGAAACTAAATGCGTGTTGGGTAGGGGAAACCGCATTTAGTTTCTGGACACTAGCTGCTGTCCAGAAACTAAATGCGGATTGGGTAGGGGAAACCGCATGTAGTTTCTGGACACAGCTGCTGTCCAGAAACTAAATGCGGATTGGGCAGGGGAAACCGCATTTAGTTTCTGGACACTAGCTGCTGTCCAGAAACTAAATGCGGATTGGGTAGGGGAAACCGCATTTAGTTTCTGGACACTAGCTGCTGTCCAGAAAGTAAATGCGGATTGGGTATGGGAAACCGCACTTAGTTTCTGGACACTAGCTGCTGTCCAGAAACTAAATGCGGATTGGGTAGGGGAAACCGCATTTAGTTTCTGGACACTAGCCGGTGTCCAGAAACTAAATGCGGTCTCCCATACCCAATCCGCATTTAGTTTCTGGACACTAGCCGGTGTCCAGAAACTAAATGCGGTTTCCCCTACCCAATCCGCATTTAGTTACTGGACACTAGCCGGTGTCCAGAAACTAAATGCGGTCTCCCATACCCAATCCGCATCTAGTTTCTGGACACTAGCTGCTGTCCAGAAAGTAAATGCGGATTGAGTATGGGAAACCGCATTTAGTTTCCGGACACTAGCTTCTGTCCAGAAACTAAATGCGGATTGGGTATGGGAGACCGCATTTAGTTTCTGGACACTAGCTGCTGTCCAGAAACTAAATGCGGATTGGGTAGGGGAAACCGCATTTAGTTTCTGGACACCGGCTAGTGTCCAGAAACTAATTGCGGATTGGGTAGGGGAAACTGCATTTAGTTGCTGTCCAGAAACTAAATGCGGATTGGGTATGGGAAACCGCATTTAGTTACTGGACACTAGCTGCTGTCCAGAAACTAAATGCGGATTGGGTAGGGGAAACCGCATTTAGTTTCTGGACACTAGCTGCTGTCCAGAAACTAAATGCGGATTAGGTAGGGGAAACCGCATTTAGTTTCTGGACACCGGCTAGTGTCCAGTAACTAAATGCGGATTGGGTATGGGAAACCGCATTTAGTTTCTGGACACCAGCTGCTGTCCAGAAAATAAATGCGGATTGGGTAGGGGAAACCGCATTTAGTTTCTGGACAGCAGCTAGTATCCAGAAACCAAATGCGGTTTTTGGCAGGGTAAGGGAAACCGCATTTAGTTTCTGGACACCGGCTAGTGTCCAGTAACTAAATGCGGATTGGGTAGGGGAAACCGCATTTAGTTTCTGGACACCGGCTAGTGTCCAGAAACTAAATGCGGATTGGGTATGGGAGACCGCATTTAGTTTCTGGACACCGGCTAGTGTTTAGAAACTAAATGCGGATTGGGTAGGGGAAACCGCATTTACTTTCTGGACACTAGCTGCTGTCCATAAACTAAATGCGGATTGGGTAGGGGAAACCGCATTTAGTTTCTGGACACTAGCTGCTGTCCAGAAACTAAATGCGGATTGGGTAGGGGAAACCGCATTTAGTTTCTGGACACTAGCTGCTGTCCAGAAACTAAATGCGGATTGGGTAGGGGAAACCGCATTTAGTTTCTGGACACTAGCTACTGTCCAGAAACTAAATGCGGATTGGGTAGGGGAAACCGCATTTAGTTTCTGGACACTAGCTGCTGTCCAGAAACTAAATTCGGATTGGGTATGGGAGACCGCATTTAGGTTCTGGACACCGGCTAGTGTTCAGAAACTAAATGCGGGTTGGGTAGGGGAAACCGCATTTAGTTTCTGGACACTAGCTGCTGTCCAGAAACTAAATGCGGATTGGGTAGGGGAAACCGCATTTAGTTTCTGGACACTAGCTGCTGTCCAGAAACTAAATGCGGATTGGGTATGGGAGACCGCATTTAGTTTCTGGACACCGGCTAGTGTCCAGAAAGTAAATGCGGATTAGGTAGGGGAAACCGCATTTAGTTTCTGGACACCGGCTAGTGTCTGAATTGGGTATGGGAAACCGCATTTAGTTTCTGGACACTAGCTGCTGTCCAGAAACTAAATGCGGATTAGGTAGGGGAAACCGCATTTAGTTTCTGGACACTAGCTGCTGTCCAGAAACTAAATGCGGATTGGGTAGGGGAAACCGCATTTAGTTTCTGGACACCGGCTAGTGTCTGAATTGGGTATGGGAAACCGCATTTAGTTTCTGGACACTAGCTGCTGTCCAGAAACTAAATGCGGATTGGGTAGGGGAAACCGCATTTAGTTTCTGGACACTAGCTCCTGTCCAGAAACTAAATGCGGATTGGGTATGGGAAAACCGCATTTAGTTTCTGGACACTAGCTGCTGTCCAGAAACTAAATGCGGATTGGGTAGGGGAAACCGCATTTAGTTTCTGGACACCGGCTAGTGTCCAGTAACTAAATGCGGATTGGGTATGGGAAACCGAATTTAGTTACTGGACACTAGCCGGTGTCCAGAAACTAAATGCGGATTGGGTAGGGGAACCGGCTAGTGTCCAGAAACTAAATGCGGATTGGGTATGGGAGACCGCATTTAGTTTCTGGACACCGGCTAGTGTTCAGAAACTAAATGCGGATTGGGTAGGGGAAACCGCATTTAGTTTCTGGACACTAGCTGCTGTCCAGAAACTTAATGCGGATTGTCCAGAAACTAAATGCGGATTGGGTAGGGGAATCCGCATTTAGTTTCTGGACACTAGCTGCTGTCCAGAAAGTAAATGCGGATTGGGTAGGGGAAACCGCATTTAGTTTCTGGACACTAGCTGGGGTACCGGATTGGGTATGGGAAACCGCATTTAGTTTCTGGACACTAGCTGCTGTCCAGAAACTTAATGCGGATTGTCCAGAAACTAAATGCGGATTGGGTAGGGGAATCCGCATTTAGTTTCTGGACACTAGCTGCTGTCCAGAAAGTAAATGCGGATTGGGTAGGGGAATCCGCATTTAGTTTCTGGACACTAGCTGCTGTCCAAAAACTAAATGCGGATTGGGTAGGGGAAACCGCATTTAGTTTCTGGACACTAGCTGCTGTCCAGAAACTAAATGCGGATTGGGTATGGGAAAACCGCATTTAGTTTCTGGACACTAGCTGCTGTCCAGAAACTAAATGCGGATTGGGTAGGGGAACCGGCTAGTGTCCAGAAACTAAATGCGGATTGGGTATGGGAGACCGCATTTAGTTTCTGGACACCGGCTAGTGTTCAGAAACTAAATGCGGATTGGGTAGGGGAAACCGCATTTAGTTTCTGGACACTAGCTGCTGTCCAGAAACTTAATGCGGATTGTCCAGAAACTAAATGCGGATTGGGTAGGGGAATCCGCATTTAGTTTCTGGACACTAGCTGCTGTCCAGAAAGTAAATGCGGATTGGGTAGGGGAAACCGCATTTAGTTTCTGGACACTAGCTGGGGTACCGGATTGGGTATGGGAAACCGCATTTAGTTTCTGGACACTAGCTGCTGTCCAGAAACTTAATGCGGATTGTCCAGAAACTAAATGCGGATTGGGTAGGGGAATCCGCATTTAGTTTCTGGACACTAGCTGCTGTCCAGAAAGTAAATGCGGATTGGGTAGGGGAATCCGCATTTAGTTTCTGGACACTAGCTGCTGTCCAAAAACTAAATGCGGATTGGGTAGGGGAAACCGCATTTAGTTTCTGGACACTAGCTGCTGTCCAGAAACTAAATGCGGATTGGGTATGGGAAAACCGCATTTAGTTTCTGGACACTAGCTGCTGTCCAGAAACTAAATGCGGATTGGGTAGGGGAAACCGCATTTAGTTTCTGGACACCGGCTAGTGTCCAGTAACTAAATGCGGATTGGGTATGGGAAACCGAATTTAGTTACTGGACACTAGCCGGTGTCCAGAAACTAAATGCGGATTGGGTAGGGGAACCGGCTAGTGTCCAGAAACTAAATGCGGATTGGGTATGGGAGACCGCATTTAGTTTCTGGACACTGGCTAGTGTCCAGAAACTAAATGCGGATTGGGTAGGGGAAACCGCATTTAGTTTCTGGACACTAGCTGCTGTCCAGAAACTTAATGCGGATTGTCCAGAAACTAAATGCGGATTGGGTAGGGGAATCCGCATTTAGTTTCTGGACACTAGCTGCTGTCCAGAAAGTAAATGCGGATTGGGTAGGGGAAACCGCATTTAGTTTCTGGACACTAGCTGGGGTACCGGATTGGGTATGGGAAACCGCATTTAGTTTCTGGACACTAGCTGCTGTCCAGAAACTTAATGCGGATTGTCCAGAAACTAAATGCGGATTGGGTAGGGGAATCCGCATTTAGTTTCTGGACACTAGCTGCTGTCCAGAAAGTAAATGCGGATTGGGTAGGGGAATCCGCATTTAGTTTCTGGACACTAGCTGCTGTCCAAAAACTAAATGCGGATTGGGTAGGGGAAACCGCATTTAGTTTCTGGACACTAGCTGCTGTCCAGAAACTAAATGCGGATTGGGTATGGGAAAACCGCATTTAGTTTCTGGACACTAGCTGCTGTCCAGAAACTAAATGCGGATTGGGTAGGGGAACCGGCTAGTGTCCAGTAACTAAATGCGGATTGGGTATGGGAAACCGAATTTAGTTACTGGACACTAGCCGGTGTCCAGAAACTAAATGCGGATTGGGTAGGGGAACCGGCTAGTGTCCAGAAACTAAATGCGGATTGGGTATGGGAGACCGCATTTAGTTTCTGGACACCGGCTAGTGTTCAGAAACTAAATGCGGATTGGGTAGGGGAAACCGCATTTAGTTTCTGGACACTAGCTGCTGTCCAGAAACTTAATGCGGATTGTCCAGAAACTAAATGCGGATTGGGTAGGGGAATCCGCATTTAGTTTCTGGACACTAGCTGCTGTCCAGAAAGTAAATGCGGATTGGGTAGGGGAAACCGCATTTAGTTTCTGGACACTAGCTGGGGTACCGGATTGGGTATGGGAAACCGCATTTAGTTTCTGGACACTAGCTGCTGTCCAGAAACTTAATGCGGATTGTCCAGAAACTAAATGCGGATTGGGTAGGGGAATCCGCATTTAGTTTCTGGACACTAGCTGCTGTCCAGAAAGTAAATGCGGATTGGGTAGGGGAATCCGCATTTAGTTTCTGGACACTAGCTGCTGTCCAAAAACTAAATGCGGATTGGGTAGGGGAAACCGCATTTAGTTTCTGGACACTAGCTGCTGTATAGAAACTAAATGCGGATTGGGTAGGGGAAACCGCATTTAGTTTCTGGACACCGGCTAGTGTCCAGTAACTAAATGCGGATTGGGTATGGGAAATCGCATTTAGTTTCTGGACACTAGCTGCTGTCCAGAAAATAAATGCGGATTGGGTAGGGGAAACCGCATTTAGTTTCTGGACACTAGCTGGGGTAAACCGCATTTAGTTTCTGGACACCGGCTAGTGTCCAGTAACTAAATGCGGATTGGGTAGGGGAAACCGCATTTAGTTTCTGGACGCTAGCTGCTGTCCAGAAAATAAATGCGGATTGGGTAGGGGAAACCGCATTTAGTTTCTGGAAACTAGCTGCTGTCCAGAAACTAAATGCGGTTTCCCCTACCCAATCCGCATTTATTTTCTGGACAGCAGCTAGTGTCCAGAAACTAAATGCGGTTTTCCCATACCCAATCCGCATTTAGTTACTGGACACTAGCCGGTGTCCAGAAACTAAATGCGGTTGACCCCAGCTAGTGTCCAGAAACTAAATGCGGTTTCCCCTACCCAATCCGCATTTATTTTCTGGACAGCAGCTAGTGTCCAGAAACTAAATACGATTTCCCATACCCAATCCGCATTTAGTTACTGGACACTAGCCGGTGTCCAAAAACTAAATGCGGTTTCCCCTACCCAATCCGCATTTATTTTCTGGACAGCAGCTAGTGTCCAGAAACTAAATGCGGTTTCCCCTACCCAATCCGCATTTAGTTTCTGAACACTAGCCGGTGTCCAGAAACTAAATGCGGTCTCCCATACCCAATCCGCATTTAGTTTCTGGACACTAGCCGGTTCCCCTACCCAATCCGCATTTAGTTTCTGGACACCGGCTAGTGTCCAGTAACTAAATTCGGTTTCCCATACCCAATCCGCATTTAGTTACTGGACACTAGCAGCTGTGTCCAGAAACTAAATGCGGATTGGGTAGGGGAAACCGCATTTAGTTTCTGGAAACTAGCTGCTGTCCAGAAACTAAATGCGGTTTCCCCTACCCAATCCGCATTTATTTTCTGGACAGCAGCTAGTGTCCAGAAACTAAATGCGGTTTCCCCTACCCAATCCGCATTTAGTTTCTGGACAGCAGCTAGTGTCCAGAAACTAAATGCGGTTTCCCCTACCCAATCCGCATTTAGTTTCTGGACAGCAGCTAGTGTCCAGAAACTAAATGCGGTTTCCCCTACCCAATCCGCATTTAGTTTCTGGACACCGGCTAGTGTTCAGAAACTAAATGCGGGTTGGGTAGGGGAAACCGCATTTAGTTTCTGGACACTAGCTGCTGTCCAGAAACTAAATGCGGATTGGGTAGGGGAAACCGCATTTAGTTTCTGGACACAGCTGCTGTCCAGAAACTAAATGCGGATTGGGCAGGGGAAATCGCATTTAGATTCTGGACACTAGCTGCTGTCCAGAAACTAAATGCGGATTGGGTAGGGGAAACCGCATTTAGTTTCTGGACACCGGCTAGTGTCTGAATTGGGTATGGGAAACCGCATTTAGTTTCTGCACACTAGCTGCTGTCCAGAAACTAAATGCGGATTGGGTAGGGGAAACCGCATTTAGTTTCTGGACACTAGCTGCTGTCCAGAAACTAAATGCGGATTGGGTATGGGAAAACCGCATTTAGTTTCTGGACACTAGCTGCTGTCCAGAAACTAAATGCGGATTGGGTAGGGGAAACCGCATTTAGTTTCTGGACACCGGCTAGTGTCCAGTAACTAAATGCGGATTGGGTATGGGAAACCGAATTTAGTTACTGGACACTAGCCGGTGTCCAGAAACTAAATGCGGATTGGGTAGGGGAACCGGCTAGTGTCCAGAAACTAAATGCGGATTGGGTATGGGAGACCGCATTTAGTTTCTGGACACCGGCTAGTGTTCAGAAACTAAATGCGGATTGGGTAGGGGAAACCGCATTTAGTTTCTGGACACTAGCTGCTGTCCAGAAACTTAATGCGGATTGTCCAGAAACTAAATGCGGATTGGGTAGGGGAATCCGCATTTAGTTTCTGGACACTAGCTGCTGTCCAGAAAGTAAATGCGGATTGGGTAGGGGAACCGGCTAGTGTCCAGAAACTAAATGCGGATTGGGTATGGGAGACCGCATTTAGTTTCTGGACACCGGCTAGTGTTCAGAAACTAAATGCGGATTGGGTAGGGGAAACCGCATTTAGTTTCTGGACACTAGCTGCTGTCCAGAAACTTAATGCGGATTGTCCAGAAACTAAATGCGGATTGGGTAGGGGAATCCGCATTTAGTTTCTGGACACTAGCTGCTGTCCAGAAAGTAAATGCGGATTGGGTAGGGGAAACCGCATTTAGTTTCTGGACACTAGCTGGGGTACCGGATTGGGTATGGGAAACCGCATTTAGTTTCTGGACACTAGCTGCTGTCCAGAAACTTAATGCGGATTGTCCAGAAAGTAAATGCGGATTGGGTAGGGGAATCCGCATTTAGTTTCTGGACACTAGCTGCTGTCCAAAAACTAAATGCGGATTGGGTAGGGGAAATCGCATTTAGATTCTGGACACTAGCTGCTGTCCAGAAAGTAAATGCGGATTGGGTATGGGAAAACCGCATTTAGTTTCTGGACACTAGCTGCTGTCCAGAAACTAAATGCGGATTGGGTAGGGGAAACCGCATTTAGTTTCTGGACACCGGCTAGTGTCCAGTAACTAAATGCGGATTGGGTATGGGAAACCGAATTTAGTTACTGGACACTAGCCGGTGTCCAGAAACTAAATGCGGATTGGGTAGGGGAACCGGCTAGTGTCCAGAAACTAAATGCGGATTGGGTATGGGAGACCGCATTTAGTTTCTGGACACCGGCTAGTGTTCAGAAACTAAATGCGGATTGGGTAGGGGAAACCGCATTTAGTTTCTGGACACTAGCTGCTGTCCAGAAACTTAATGCGGATTGTCCAGAAACTAAATGCGGATTGGGTAGGGGAATCCGCATTTAGTTTCTGGACACTAGCTGCTGTCCAGAAAGTAAATGCGGATTGGGTAGGGGAAACCGCATTTAGTTTCTGGACACTAGCTGCTGTCCAGAAACTAAATGCGGATTGGGTATGGGAAAACCGCATTTAGTTTCTGGACACTAGCTGCTGTCCAGAAACTAAATGCGGATTGGGTAGGGGAAACCGCATTTAGTTTCTGGACACCGGCTAGTGTCCAGTAACTAAATGCGGATTGGGGGAGGGAAACCGCATTTAGTTTCTGGACACTAGCTGGGGTAAACCGCATTTAGTTTCTGGATGTGTATTAACGAAATCCAAAGACTGGAGTGGATCCGACGACATCGAATTTTTCACCTAAAAAAATGTACAGTGTATAGTAAGGATTTTGGAGCCTTCCATGGCTCATCTTCCAACTGCCATAGCGGCCCAACTAGGCGTACCTACGACCTGTGCGCACCTGTGGTTATGTGTTGAGATGTCTATTAACGAAATCCAAAGACTGGAGTGGATCCGACGACATCGAATTTTTCACCTAAAAAAATGTACAGTGCATAGTAAGGATTTTAGAGCCTTTCCATGGCTCTTCTTCCAACTGCCACAGCGGCCCAACTAGGCGTACCTACGACCTGTGCGCACCTGTGGTTATGTGTTGAGATGTCTATTAACGAAATCCAAAGACTGGAGTGGATCAGACGACATCGAATTTTTCACCTAAAAAAATGTACACTGTATAGTAACGATTTTAGAGCCTTTCCATGGCTCTTCTTCCAACTGCCACAGCGGCCCAACTAGGCGTACCTACGACCTGTGCGCACCTGTGGTTATGTGTTGAGATGTGTATTAACGAAATCCAAAGACTGGAGTGGATCCGACGACATCGAATTTTTCACCTAAAAAAATGTACAGTGTATGGTAAGGATTTTGGAGCCTTTCCATGGCTCATCTTCCAACTGCAACAGCAGCCCAACTAGGCGTACCTACGACCTGTGCGCACCTGTGGTTAATTAGTTGAGATGTGTATTAACGAAATCCAAAGACTGGAGTGGATCCGACGACATCGAATTTTTCACCTAAAAAAATGTACAGTGGCATGCCTACGACCTGTGCGCACCTGTGGTTATGTGTTGAGATGTGTATTAACGAAAACCAAAGACTGGAGTGGATCCGACGACATCGAATTTTTCACCTAAAAAAATGTACAGTGTATAGTAAGGATTTTGGAGCCTGGCTCATCTTCCAACTGCCACAGCGGCATAACGAGGCGTACCTACGACCTGTGCGCACCTGTGGATATGTGTTGAGATGTGTATTAACGAAATCCAAAGACTGGAGTGGATCCGACGACATCGAATTTTTCACCTAAAAAAATGTACAGTGGCATGCCTACGACCTGTGCGCACCTGTGGTTATGTGTTGAGATGTGTATTAACGAAAACCAAAGACTGGAGTGGATCCGACGACATCGCATTTTTCACCTAAAAAAATGTACAGTATAGTAAGGATTTTGGAGTCTGGCTCATCTTCCAACTGCCACAGCGGCATAACGAGGCGTACCTACGACCTGTGCGCACCTGTGGATATGTGTTGAGATGTGTATTAACGAAATCCAAAGACTGGAGTGGATCCGACGACATCGAATTTTTCACCTAAAAAAATGTACAGTGTATAGTAAGGATTTTGGAGCCTTTCCATGGCTCATCTTCCAACTGCAACAGCAGCCCAACTAGGCGTACCTACGACCTGTGCGCACCTGTGGTTAATTAGTTGAGATGTGTATTAACGAAATCCAAAGACTGGAGTGGATCCGACGACATCGAATTTTTCACCTAAAAAAATGTACAGTGGCATGCCTACGACCTGTGCGCACCTGTGGTTATGTGTTGAGATGTGTATTAACGAAAACCAAAGACTGGAGTGGATCCGACGACATCGAATTTTTCACCTAAAAAAATGTACAGTGTATAGTAAGGATTTTGGAGCCTGGCTCATCTTCCAACTGCCACAGCGGCCCAACTAGGCGTACCTACGACCTGTGCGCACCTGTGGTTATGTGTTGAGATGTGTATTATCGAAATCTAAAGACTGGAGTGGATCCGACGACATCGAATTTTTCACCTAAAAAAATGTACAGTGTATAGTAACGATTTTGGAGCCTTTCCATGGCTCATCTTCCAACTGCCACAGCAGCCCAACTAGGCGTACCTACGACCTGTGCGCACCTGTGGTTAATTAGTTGAGATGTGTATTAACGAAATCCAAAGACTGGAGTGGATCCGACGACATCGAATTTTTCACCTAAAAAAATGTACAGTGTATAGTAAGGATTTTGGAGCCTTTCCATGGCTCATCTTCCAACTGCCACAGCGGCCCAACTAGGCGTACCTACGACCTGTGCGCACCTGTGGTTATGTGTTGAGATGTGTATTAACGAAATCCAAAGACTGGAGTGGATCCGACGACATCGCATTTTTCACCTAAAAAAATGTACAGTGTATAGTAAGGATTTTGGAGCCTGGCTCATCTTCCAACTGCCACAGCGGCCCAACTAGGCGTACCTACGACCTGTGCGCACCTGTGGTTATGTGTTGAGATGTGTATTAACGAAATCCAAAGACTGGAGTGGATCCGACGACATCGAATTTTTCACCTAAAAAAATGTACAGTGGCGTGCCTACGACCTGTGCGCACCTGTGGTTATGTGTTGAGATGTGTATTAACGAAATCCAAAGACTGGAGTGGATCCGACGACATCGAATTTTTCACCTAAAAAAATGTACAGTGTATAGTAAGGATTTTGGAGCTTTTCCATGGCTCATCTTCCAACTGCCACAGCGGCCCAACTAGGCGTACCTACGACCTGTGCGCACCTGTGGTTATGTGTTGAGATGTGTATTATCGAAATCCAAAGACTGGAGTGGATCCGACGACATCGAATTTTTCACCTAAAAAAATGTACAGTGTATAGTAAGGACTTTGGAGCCTTTCCATGGCTCATCTTCCAACTGCCACAGCGGCCCAACTAGGCGTACCTACGACCTGTGCGCACCTGTGGTTATGTGTTGAGATGTGTATTATCGAAATCCAAAGACTGGAGTGGATCCGACGACATCGAATTTTTCACCTAAAAAAATGTACAGTGTATAGTAAGGATTTTGGAGCCTTTCCATGGCTCATCTTCCAACTGCCACAGCGGCCCAACTAGGCTTACCTACGACCTGTGCGCACCTGTGGTTATGTGTTGAGATGTGTATTATCGAAATCCAAAGACTGGAGTAGATCCGACGACATCGAATTTTTCACCTAAAAAAATGTACAGTGTATAGTAAGGATTTTGGAGCCTTTCCATGGCTCATCTTCCAACTGCCACAGCGGCCCAACTAGGCGTACCTACGACCTGTGCGCACCTGTGGTTATGTGTTGATATGTGTATTATCGAAATCCAAAGACAGGAGTGGATCCGACGACATCGAATTTTTCACCTAAAAAAATGTACAGTGTATAGTAAGGATTTTGGAGCTTTTCCATGGCTCATCTTCCAACTGCCACAGCGGCCCAACTAGGCGTAACTACGACCTGTGCGCACCTGTGGTTATGTGTTGAGATGTGTATTATCGAAATCCAAAGACTGGAGTGGATCCGACGACATCGAATTTTTCACCTAAAAATATATACAGTGTATAGTAAGGATTTTGGAGCCTTTCCATGGCTCATCTTCCAACTGCCACAGCGGCCCAACTAGTCGTACCTACGACCTGTGCGCATTTGTGGTTATGTGTTGAGATGTGTATTATCGAAATCCAAAGACTGGAGTAGATCCGACGACATCGAATTTTTCACCTAAAAAAATGTACAGTGTATAGTAAGGATTTTGGAGCCTTTCCATGGCTCATCTTCCAACTGCCACAGCGGCCCAACTAGGCGTACCTACGACCTGTGCGCACCTGTGGTTATGTGTTGAGATGTGTATTAACGAAATCCAAAGACTGGAGAGGATCCGACGACATCGAATTTTTCACCTAAAAAACTGTACAGTGTATAGTAAGGATTTTGGAGCCTTTCCATGGCTCATCTTCCAACTGCCACAGCGGCCCAACTAGGCGTACCTACGACCTGTGCGCATCTGTGGTTATGTGTTGAGATGTGTATTAACGAAATCCAAAGACTGGAGAGGATCCGACGACATCGAATTTTTCACCTAAAAAAATGTACAGTGTATAGTAAGGATTTTGGAGCCTTTCCATGGCTCATCTTCCAACTGCCACAGCGGCCCAACTAGGCGTACCTACGACCTGTGCGCACCTGTGGTGATGGTTTCTCACGTATATCAATCGATTCAGACACAATGAAGAACATTTGAAGACATCGAAATTTTCCACTAAAAATCATATAGCCGGCATGGTCAAATTTGAGGTTTTTCCTCGTTCATCTTCCAGCTGCCATAGTGGCCCATTATGACCTACCTACGACTTCTGTACACCTCTGGTGATGGTTTCTCACGTATATCAATCGATTCAGACACAATGGAGAGCATTTGAAGACATCGAAATTTTCCACTAAAAATCATATAGCCGGCATGGTCAAATTTGAGGTTTTTCCTCGTTCATCTTCCAGCTGCCATAGTGGCCCATTATGACCTACCTACGACTTCTGTACACCTCTGGTGATGGTTTCTCACGTATATCAATCGATTCAGACACAATGGAGAGCATTTGAAGACATCGAAATTTTCCACTTAAAATCATTAGCCGGCATGGTCAAATTTGAGGTTTTTCCTCGTTCATCTTCCAGCTGCCATAGTGGCCCATTATGACCTACCTACGACTTCTGTACACCTCTGGTGATGGTTTCTCACGTATATCAAT
Organism: Eristalis pertinax; assembly: GCA_907269125.1. Taxonomy (NCBI): domain Eukaryota; kingdom Metazoa; phylum Arthropoda; class Insecta; order Diptera; family Syrphidae; genus Eristalis; species Eristalis pertinax. The sequence continues at coordinate 35,688,730 of OU026148.1, forward strand.
CGATTCAGACACAATGGAGAGCATTTGAAGACATCGAAATTTTCCACTAAAAATCATATAGCCGGCATGGTCAAATTTGAGGTTTTTCCTCGTTCATCTTCCAGCTGCCATAGTGGCCCATTATGACCTACCTACGACTTCTGTACACCTCTGGTGATGGTTTCTCACGTATATCAATCGATTCAGACACAATGGAGAGCATTTGAAGACATCGAAATTTTCCACTAAAAATCATATAGCCGGCATGGTCAAATTTGAGGTTTTTCCTCGTTCATCTTCCAGCTGCCATAGTGGCCCATTATGACCTACCTACGACTTCTGTACACCTCTGGTGATGGTTTCTCACGTATATCAATCGATTCAGACACAATGGAGAGCATTTGAAGACATCGAAATTTTCCACTAAAAATCATATAGCCGGCATGGTCAAATTTGAGGTTTTTCCTCGTTCATCTTCCAGCTGCCATAGTGGCCCATTATGACCTACCTACGACTTCTGTACACCTCTGGTGATGGTTTCTCACGTATATCAATCGATTCAGACGCAATGGAGAGCATTTGAAGACATCGAAAATTTCCACTAAAAATCATATAGCCGGCATGGTCAAATTTGAGGTTTTTCCTCGTTCATCTTCCAGCTGCCATAGTGGCCCATTATGACCTACCTACGACTTCTGTACACCTCTGGTGATGGTTTCTCACGTATATCAATCGATTCAGACACAATGGAGAGCATTTGAAGACATCGAAATTTTCCACTAAAAATCATATAGCCGGCATGGTCAAATTTGAGGTTTTTCCTCGTTCATCTTCCAGCTGCCCATTATGACCTACCTACGACTTCTGTACACCTCTGGTGATGGTTTCTCACGTATATCAATCGATTCAGACACAATGGAGAGCATTTGAAGACATCGAAATTTTCCACTAAAAATCATATAGCCGCCATGGTCAAATTTGAGGTTTTTCCTCGTTCATCTTCCAGCTGCCATAGTGGCCCATTATGACCTACCTACGACTTCTGTACACCTCTGGTGATGGTTTCTCACGTATATCAATCGATTCAGACACAATGGAGAGCATTTGAAGACATCGAAATTTTCCACTAAAAATCATATAGCCGGCATGGTCAAATTTGAGGTTTTTCCTCGTTCATCTTCCAGCTGCCATAGTGGCCCATTATGACCTACCTACGACTTCTGTACACCTCTGGTGATGGTTTCTCACGTATATCAATCGATTCAGACACAATGGAGAGCATTTGAAGACATCGAAATTTTCCACTAAAAATCATATATGGTCAAATTTGAGGTTTTTCCTCGTTCATCTTCCAGCTGCCATAGTGGCCCATTATGACCTACCTACGACTTCTGTACACCTCTGGTGATGGTTTCTCACGTATATCAATCGATTCAGACACAATGGAGAGCATTTGAAGACATCGAAATTTTCCACTAAAAATCATATAGCCGGCATGGTCAAATTTGAGGTTTTTCCTCGTTCATCTTCCAGCTGCCATAGTGGCCCATTATGACCTACCTACGACTTCAGTACACCTCTGGTGATGGTTTCTCACGTATATCAATCGATTCAGACACAATGGAGAGCATTTGAAGACATCGAAATTTTCCACTAAAAATCATATATGGTCAAATTTGAGGTTTTTCCTCGTTCATCTTCCAGCTGCCATAGTGGCCCATTATGACCTACCTACGACTTCTGTACACCTCTGGTGATGGTTTCTCACGTATATCAATCGATTCAGACACAATGGAGAGCATTTGAAGACATCGAAATTTTCCACTAAAAATCATATAGCCGGCATGGTCAAATTTGAGGTTTTTCCTCGTTCATCTTCCAGCTGCCATAGTGGCCCGTTATGACCTACCTACGACTTCTGTACACCTCTGGTGATGGTTTCTCACGTATATCAATCGATTCAGACACAATGGAGAGCATTTGAAGACATCGAAATTTTCCACTAAAAATCATATAGCCGGCATGGTCAAATTTGAGGTTTTTCCTCGTTCATCTTCCAGCTGCCATAGTTTCCCATTATGACCTACCTACGACTTCTGTACACCTCTGGTGATGTTTTCTCACGTATATCAATCGATTAAGACACAATGGAGAGCATTTGAAGACATCGAAATTTTCCACTAAAAATCATATAGCCGGTATGGTCAAATTTGAGGTTTTTCCTCGTTCATCTTCCAGCTGCCATAGTGGCCCATTATGACCTACCTACGACTTCTGTACACCTCTGGTGATGGTTTCTCACGTATATCAATCGATTCAGACACAATGGAGAGCATTTGAAGACATCGAAATTTTCCACTAAAAATCATAGCCGGCATGGTAAAATTTGAGGTTTTTCCTCGTTCATCTTCCAGCTGCCATAGTGGCCCATTATGACCTACCTACGACTTCTGTACACCTCTGGTGATGGTTTCTCACGTATATCAATCGATTCAGACACAATGGAGAGCATTTGAAGACATCGAAATTTTCCACTAAAAATCATATAGCCGGCATGGTCAAATTTGAGGTTTTTCCTCGTTCATCTTCCAGCTGCCATAGTGGCCCATTATGACCTACCTACGACTTCTGTACACCTCTGGTGATGGTTTCTCACGTATATCAATCGATTCAGACACAATGGAGAGCATTTGAAGACATCGAAATTTTCCACTAAAAATCATATAGCCGGCATGGTCAAATTTAAGGTTTTTCCTCGTTCATCTTCCAGCTGCCATAGTGGCCCATTATGACCTACCTACGACTTCTGTACACCTCTGGTGATGGTTTCTCACGTATATCAATCGATTCAGACACAATGGAGAGCATTTGAAGACATCGAAATTTTCCACTAAAAATCATATAGCCGGCATGGTCAAATTTGAGGTTTTTCCTCGTTCATCTTCCAGCTGCCATAGTGGCCCATTATGACCTACCTACGACTTCTGTACACCTCTGGTGATGGTTTCTCAAGTATATCAATCGATTCAGACACAATGGAGAGCATTTGAAGACATCGAAATTTTCCACTAAAAATCATATAGCCGGCATGGTCAAATTTGAGGTTTTTCCTCGTTCATCTTCCAGCTGCCATAGTGGCCCATTATGACCTACCTACGACTTCTGTACACCTCTGGTGATGGTTTCTCACGTATATCAATCGATTCAGACACAATGGAGAGCATTTGAAGACATCGAAATTTTCCACTAAAAATCATATAGCCGGCATGGTCAAATTTGAGGTTTTTCCTCGTTCATCTTCCAGCTGCCATAGTGGCCCATTATGACCTACCTACGACTTCTGTACACCTCTGGTGATGGTTTCTCACGTATATCAATCGATTCAGACACAATGGAGAGCATTTGAAGACATCGAAATTTTCCACTAAAAATCATATAGCCGGCATGGTCAAATTTGAGGTTTTTCCTCGTTCATCTTCCAGCTGCCATAGTGGCCCATTATGACCTACCTACGACTTCTGTACACCTCTGGTGATGGTTTCTCACGTATATCAATCGATTCAGACACAATGGAGAGCATTTGAAGACATCGAAATTTTCCACTAAAAATCATATAGCCGGCATGGTCAAATTTAAGGTTTTTCCTCGTTCATCTTCCAGCTGCCATAGTGGCCCATTATGACCTACCTACGACTTCTGTACACCTCTGGTGATGGTTTCTCACGTATATCAATCGATTCAGACACAATGGAGAGCATTTGAAGACATCGAAATTTTCCACTAAAAATCATATAGCCGGCATGGTCAAATTTGAGGTTTTTCCTCGTTCATCTTCCAGCTGCCATAGTGGCCCATTATGACCTACCTACGACTTCTGTACACCTCTGGTGATGGTTTCTCACGTATATCAATCGATTCAGACACAATGGAGAGCATTTGAAGACATCGAAATTTTCCACTAAAAATCATATAGCCGGCATGGTCAAATTTAAGGTTTTTCCTCGTTCATCTTCCAGCTGCCATAGTGGCCCATTATGACCTACCTACGACTTCTGTACACCTCTGGTGATGGTTTCTCACGTATATCAATCGATTCAGACACAATGGAGAGCATTTGAAGACATCGAAATTTTCCACTAAAAATCATATAGCCGGCATGGTCAAATTTGAGGTTTTTCCTCGTTCATCTTCCAGCTGCCATAGTGGCCCATTATGACCTACCTACGACTTCTGTACACCTCTGGTGATGGTTTCTCACGTATATCAATCGATTCAGACACAATGGAGAGCATTTGAAGACATCGAAATTTTCCACTAAAAATCATATAGCCGGCATGGTCAAATTTGAGGTTTTTCCTCGCTCATCTTCCAGCTGCCATAGTGGCCCATTATGACCTACCTACGACTTCTGTACACCTCTGGTGATGGTTTCTCACGTATATCAATCGATTCAGACACAATGGAGAGCATTTGAAGACATCGAAATTTTCCACTAAAAATCATATAGCCGGCATGGTCAAATTTGAGGTTTTTCCTCGTTCATCTTCCAGCTGCCATAGTGGCCCATTATGACCTACCTACGACTTCTGTACACCTCTGGTGATGGTTTCTCACGTATATCAATCGATTCAGACACAATGGAGAGCATTTGAAGACATCGAAATTTTCCACTAAAAATCATATAGCCGGCATGGTCAAATTTGAGGTTTATCCTCGTTCATCTTCCAGCTGCCATAGTGGCCCATTATGACCTACCTACGACTTCTGTACACCTCTGGTGATGGTTTCTCACGTATATCAATCGATTCAGACACAATGGAGAGCATTTGAAGACATCGAAATTTTCCACTAAAAATCATATAGCCGGCATGGTCAAATTTGAGGTTTTTCCTCGTTCATCTTCCAGCTGCCATAGTGGCCCATTATGACCTACCTACGACTTCTGTACACCTCTGGTGATGGTTTCTCACGTATATCAATCGATTCAGACACAATGGAGAGCATTTGAAGACATCGAAATTTTCCACTAAAAATCATATAGCCGGCATGGTCAAATTTGAGGTTTTTCCTCGTTCATCTTCCAGCTGCCATAGTTTCCCATTATGACCTACCTACGACTTCTGTACACCTCTGGTGATGTTTTCTCACGTATATCAATCGATTAAGACACAATGGAGAGCATTTGAAGACATCGAAATTTTCCACTAAAAATCATATAGCCGGCATGGTCAAATTTGAGGTTTTTCCTCGTTCATCTTCCAGCTGCCATAGTGGCCCATTATGACCTACCTACGACTTCTGTACACCTCTGGTGATGGTTTCTCACGTATATCAATCGATTCAGACACAATGGAGAGCATTTGAAGACATCGAAATTTTCCACTAAAAATCATATAGCCGGCATGGTCAAATTTGAGGTTTTTCCTCGTTCATCTTCCAGCTGCCATAGTGGCCCATTATAAACTACCTACGACTTCTGTACACCTCTGGTGATGGTTTCTCACGTATATCAATCGATTCAGACACAATGGAGAGCATTTGAAGACATCGAAATTTTCCACTAAAAATCATATAGCCGGCATGGTCAAATTTGAGGTTTTTCCTCGTTCATCTTCCAGCTGCCATAGTGGCCCATTATGACCTACCTACGACTTCTGTACACCTCTGGTGATGGTTTCTCACGTATATCAATCGATTCAGACACAATGGAGAGCATTTGAAGACATCGAAATTTTCCACTAAAATTCATATAGCCGGCATGGTCAAATTTGAGGTTTTTCCTCGTTCATCTTCCAGCTGCCATAGTTTCCCATTATGACCTACCTACGACTTCTGTACACCTCTGGTGATGTTTTCTCACGTATATCAATCGATTAAGACACAATGGAGAGCATTTGAAGACATCGAAATTTTCCACTAAAAATCATATAGCCGGCATGGTCAAATTTGAGGTTTTTCCTCGTTCATCTTCCAGCTGCCATAGTGGCCCATTATGACCTACCTACGACTTCTGTACACCTCTGGTGATGGTTTCTCACGTATATCAATCGATTCAGACACAATGGAGAGCATTTGAAGACATCGAAATTTTCCACTAAAAATCATATAGCCGGCATGGTAAAATTTAAGGTTTTTCCTCGTTCATCTTCCAGCTGCCATAGTGGCCCATTATGACCTACCTACGACTTCTGTACACCTCTGGTGATGGTTTCTCACGTATATCAATCGATTCAGACACAATGGAGAGCATTTGAAGACATCGAAATTTTCCACTAAAAATCATATAGCCGGCATGGTCAAATTTGAGGTTTTTCCTCGTTCATCTTCCAGCTGCCATAGTGGCCCATTATGACCTACCTACGACTTCTGTACACCTCTGGTGATGGTTTCTCACGTATATCAATCGATTCAGACACAATGGAGAGCATTTGAAGACATCGAAATTTTCCACTAAAAATCATATAGCCGGCATGGTCAAATTTGAGGTTTTTCCTCGTTCATCTTCCAGCTGCCATAGTGGCCCATTATGACCTACATACGACTTCTGTACACCTCTGGTGATGGTTTCTCACGTATATCAATCGATTCAGACACAATGGAGAGCATTTGAAGACATCGAAATTTTCCACTAAAAATCATATAGCCGGCATGGTCAAATTTGAGGTTTTTCCTCGTTCATCTTCCAGCTGCCATAGTGGCCCATTATGACCTACCTACGACTTCTGTACACCTCTGGTGATGGTTTCTCACGTATATCAATCGATTCAGACACAATGTAGAGCATTTGAAGACATCGAAATTTTCCACTAAAAATCATATAGCCGGCATGGTCAAATTTGAGGTTTTTCCTCGTTCATCTTCCAGCTGCCATAGTGGCCCATTATGACCTACCTACGACTTCTGTACACCTCTGGTGATGGTTTCTCACGTATATCAATCGATTCAGACACAATGGAGAGCATTTGAAGACATCGAAATTTTCCACTAAAAATCATATAGCCGGCATGGTCAAATTTGAGGTTTTTCCTCGTTCATCTTCCAGCTGCCATAGTGGCCCATTATGACCTACCTACGACTTCTGTACACCTCTGGTGATGGTTTCTCACGTATATCAATCGATTCAGACACAATGGAGAGCATTTGAAGACATCGAAAATTTCCACTAAAAATCATATAGCCGGCATGGTCAAATTTGAGGTTTTTCCTCGCTCATCTTCCAGCTGCCATAGTGGCCCATTATGACCTACCTACGACTTCTGTACACCTCTGGTGATGGTTTCTCACGTATATCAATCGATTCAGACACAATGGAGAGCATTTGAAGACATCGAAATTTTCCACTTAAAATCATTAGCCGGCATGGTCAAATTTGAGGTTTTTCCTCGTTCATCTTCCAGCTGCCATAGTGGCCCATTATGACCTACCTACGACTTCTGTACACCTCTGGTGATGGTTTCTCACGTATATCAATCGATTCAGACACAATGGAGAGCATTTGAAGACATCGAAATTTTCCACTAAAAATCATATGGTCATGGTCAAATTTGAGGTTTTTCCTCGTTCATCTTCCAGCTGCCATAGTGGCCCATTATGACCTACCTACGACTTCTGTACACCTCTGGTGATGGTTTCTCACGTATATCAATCGATTCAGATACAATGGAGAGCATTTGAAGACATCGAAATTTTCCACTAAAAATAATATAGCCGGCATGGTCAAATTTGAGGTTTTTCTTGGCATCTTCCAGCTGCCATAGTGGCCCATTATGACCTACCTACGACTTCTGTACACCTCTGGTGATGGTTTTTCACGTATATCACTCGATTCAGACACAATGGAGAGCATTTGAAGACATCGAAATTTTCCACTAAAAATCATATAGCCGGCATGGTCAAATTTGAGGTTTTTCCTCGTTCATCTTCCAGCTGCCATAGTGGCCCATTATGACCTACCTACGACTTCTGTACACCTCTGGTGATGGTTTCTCACGTATATCAATCGATTCAGACACAATGGAGAGCATTTGAAGACATCGAAATTTTTCACTAAAAATCATATAGCCGGCATGGTCAAATTTGAGGTTTTTCCTCGTTCATCTTCCAGCTGCCATAGTGGCCCATTATGACCTACCTACGACTTCTGTACACCTCTGGTGATGGTTTCTCACGTATATCAATCGATTCAGACACAATGGAGAGCATTTGAAGACATCGAAATTTTCCACTAAAAATCATATAGCCGGCATGGTCAAATTTGAGGTTTTTCCTCGTTCATCTTCCAGCTGCCATAGTGGCCCATTATGACCTACCTACGACTTCTGTACACCTCTGGTGATGGTTTCTCACGTATATCAATCGATTCAGACACAATGGAGAGCATTTGAAGACATCGAAATTTTCCACTAAAAATCATATAGCCGGCATGGTCAAATTTGAGGTTTTTCCTCGTTCATCTTCCAGCTGCCATAGTGGCCCATTATGACCTACCTACGACTTCTGTACACCTCTGGTGATGGTTTCTCACGTATATCAATCGATTCAGACACAATGGAGAGCATTTGAAGACATCGAAATTTTCCACTAAAATTCATATAGCCGGCATGGTCAAATTTGAGGTTTTTCCTCGTTCATCTTCCAGCTGCCATAGTTTCCCATTATGACCTACCTACGACTTCTGTACACCTCTGGTGATGTTTTCTCACGTATATCAATCGATTAAGACACAATGGAGAGCATTTGAAGACATCGAAATTTTCCACTAAAAATCATATAGCCGGCATGGTCAAATTTGAGGTTTTTCCTCGTTCATCTTCCAGCTGCCATAGTGGCCCATTATGACCTACCTACGACTTCTGTACACCTCTGGTGATGGTTTCTCACGTATATCAATCGATTCAGACACAATGGAGAGCATTTGAAGACATCGAAATTTTCCACTAAAAATCATATAGCCGGCATGGTAAAATTTAAGGTTTTTCCTCGTTCATCTTCCAGCTGCCATAGTGGCCCATTATGACCTACCTACGACTTCTGTACACCTCTGGTGATGGTTTCTCACGTATATCAATCGATTCAGACACAATGGAGAGCATTTGAAGACACCGAAATTTTCCACTAAAAATCATATAGCCGGCATGGTCAAATTTGAGGTTTTTCCTCGTTCATCTTCCAGCTGCCATAGTGGCCCATTATGACCTACCTACGACTTCTGTACACCTCTGGTGATGGTTTCTCACGTATATCAATCGATTCAGACACAATGTAGAGCATTTGAAGACATCGAAATTTTCCACTAAAAATCATATAGCCGGCATGGTCAAATTTGAGGTTTTTCCTCGTTCATCTTCCAGCTGCCATAGTGGCCCATTATGACCTACCTACGACTTCTGTACACCTCTGGTGATGGTTTCTCACGTATATCAATCGATTCAGACACAATGGAGAGCATTTGAAGACATCGAAATTTTCCACTAAAAATCATATAGCCGGCATGGTCAAATTTGAGGTTTTTCTTCGTTCATCTTCCAGCTGCCATAGTGGCCCATTATGACCTACCTACGACTTCTGTACACCTCTGGTGATAGTTTCTCACGTATATCAATCGATTCAGACACAATGGAGAGCATTTGAAGACATCGAAATTTTCCACTAAAAATCATATGGTCATGGTCAAATTTGAGGTTTTTCCTCGTTCATCTTCCAGCTGCCATAGTGGCCCATTATGACCTACCTACGACTTCTGTACACCTCTGGTGATGGTTTCTCACGTATATCAATCGATTCAGACACAATGGAGAGCATTTGAAGACTCGAAATTTTCCACTAAAAATCATATAGCCGGCATGGTCAAATATGAGGTTTTTCCTCGTTCATCTTCCAGCTGCCATAGTGGCCCATTATGACCTACCTACGACTTCTGTACACCTCTGGTGATGGTTTCTCACGTATATCAATCGATTCAGACACAATGGAGAGCATTTGAAGACATCGAAATTTTCCACTAAAAATCATATAGCCGGCATGGTCAAATTTGAGGTTTTTCCTCGTTCATCTTCCAGCTGCCATAGTGGCCCATTATGACCTACCTACGACTTCTGTACACCTCTGGTGATGGTTTCTCACGTATATCAATCGATTCAGACACAATGGAGAGCATTTGAAGACATCGAAATTTTCCACTAAAAATCATATAGCCGGCATGGTCAAATTTGAGGTTTTTCCTCGTTCATCTTCCAGCTGCCATAGTGGCCCATTATGACCTACCTACGACTTCTGTACACCTCTGGTGATGGTTTCTCACGTATATCAATCGATTCAGACACAATGGAGAGCATTTGAAGTCATCGAAATTTTCCACTAAAAATCATATAGCCGGCATGGTCAAATTTGAGGTTTTTCCTCGTTCATCTTCCAGCTGCCATAGTGGCCCATTATGACCTACCTACGACTTCTGTACACCTCTGGTGATGGTTTCTCACGTATATCAATCGATTCAGACACAATGGAGAGCATTTGAAGACATCGAAATTTTCCACTAAAAATCATATAGCCGGCATGGTCAAATTTGAGGTTTTTCCTCGTTCATCTTCCAGCTGCCATAGTGGCCCATTATGACCTACCTACGACTTCTGTACACCTCTGGTGATGGTTTCTCACGTATATCAATCGATTCAGACACAATGTAGAGCATTTGAAGACATCGAAATTTTCCACTAAAAATCATATAGCCGGCATGGTCAAATTTGAGGTTTTTCCTCGTTCATCTTCCAGCTGCCATAGTGGCCCATTATGACCTACCTACGACTTCTGTACACCTCTGGTGATGGTTTCTCACGTATATCAATCGATTCAGACACAATGGAGAGCATTTGAAGACATCGAAATTTTCCACTAAAAATCATATAGCCGGCATGGTCAAATTTGAGGTTTTTCTTCGTTCATCTTCCAGCTGCCATAGTGGCCCATTATGACCTACCTACGACTTCTGTACACCTCTCGTGATGGTTTCTCACGTATATCAATCGATTCAGACACAATGGAGAGCATTTGAAGACATCGAAATTTTCCACTAAAAATCATATGGTCATGGTCAAATTTGAGGTTTTTCCTCGTTCATCTTCCAGCTGCCATAGTGGCCCATTATGACCTACCTACGACTTCTGTACACCTCTGGTGATGGTTTCTCACGTATATCAATCGATTCAGACACAATGGAGAGCATTTGAAGACTCGAAATTTTCCACTAAAAATCATATAGCCGGCATGGTCAAATATGAGGTTTTTCCTCGTTCATCTTCCAGCTGCCATAGTGGCCCATTATGACCTACCTACGACTTCTGTACACCTCTGGTGATGGTTTCTCACGTATATCAATCGATTCAGACACAATGGAGAGCATTTGAAGACATCGAAATTTTCCACTAAAAATCATATAGCCGGCATGGTCAAATTTGAGGTTTTTCCTCGTTCATCTTCCAGCTGCCATAGTGGCCCATTATGACCTACCTACGACTTCTGTACACCTCTGGTGATGGTTTCTCACGTATATCAATCGATTCAGACACAATGGAGAGCATTTGAAGACATCGAAATTTTCCACTAAAAATCATATAGCCGGCATGGTCAAATTTGAGGTTTTTCCTCGTTCATCTTCCAGCTGCCATAGTGGCCCATTATGACCTACCTACGACTTCTGTACACCTCTGGTGATGGTTTCTCACGTATATCAATCGATTCAGACACAATGGAGAGCATTTGAAGACATCGAAATTTTCCACTAAAAATAATATAGCCGGCATGGTCAAATCTGAGGTTTTTCTTGGCATCTTCCAGCTGCCATAGTGGCCCATTATGACCTACCTACGACTTCTGTACACCTCTGGTGATGGTTTCTCACGTATAGCAATCGATTCAGACACAATGGAGAGCATTTGAAGAGATCGAAATTTTCCACTAAAAATCATATAGCCGGCATGGTCAAATTTGAGGTTTTTCCTCGTTCATCTTCCAGCTGCCATAGTGGCCCATTATGACCTACCTACGACTTCTGTACACCTCTGGTGATGGTTTCTCACGTATATCAATCGATTCAGACACAATGGAGAGCATTTGAAGACATCGAAATTTTCCACTAAAAATCATATAGCCGGCATGGTCAAATTTGAGGTTTATCCTCGTTCATCTTCCAGCTGCCATAGTGGCCCATTATGACCTACCTACGACTTCTGTACACCTCTGGTGATGGTTTCTCACGTATATCAATCGATTCAGACACAATGGAGAGCATTTGAAGACATCGAAATTTTCCACTAAAAATCATATAGCCGGCATGGTCAAATTTGAGGTTTTTCCTCGTTCATCTTCCAGCTGCCATAGTGGCCCATTATGACCTACCTACGACTTCTGTACACCTCTGGTGATGGTTTCTCACGTATATCAATCGATTCAGACACAATGGAGAGCATTTGAAGACATCGAAATTTTCCACTAAAAATCATATAGCCGGCATGGTCAAATTTGAGGTTTTTCCTCGTTCATCTCTCAGCTGCCATAGTGGCCCATTATGACCTACCTACGACTTCTGTACACCTCTGGTGATGGTTTCTCACGTATATCAATCGATTCAGACACAATGGAGAGCATTTGAAGACATCGAAATTTTCCACTAAAAATCATATAGCCGGCATGGTAAAATTTAAGGTTTTTCCTCGTTCATCTTCCAGCTGCCATAGTGGCCCATTATGACCTACCTACGACTTCTGTACACCTCTGGTGATGGTTTCTCACGTATATCAATCGATTCAGACACAATGGAGAGCATTTGAAGACATCGAAATTTTCCACTAAAAATCATATAGCCGGCATGGTCAAATTTGAGGTTTTTCCTCGTTCATCTTCCAGCTGCCATAGTGGCCCATTATGACCTACCTACGACTTCTGTACACCTCTGGTGATGGTTTCTCACGTATATCAATCGATTCAGACACAATGTAGAGCATTTGAAGACATCGAAATTTTCCACTAAAAATCATATGGTCAAATTTGAGGTTTTTCCTCGTTCATCTTCCAGCTGCCATAGTGGCCCATTATGACCTACCTACGACTTCTGTACACCTCTGGTGATGGTTTCTCACGTATATCAATCGATTCAGACACAATGGAGAGCATTTGAAGACATCGAAATTTTCCACTAAAAATCATATAGCCGGCATGGTCAAATTTGAGGTTTTTCTTCGTTCATCTTCCAGCTGCCATAGTGGCCCATTATGACCTACCTACGACTTCTGTACACCTCTGGTGATAGTTTCTCACGTATATCAATCGATTCAGACACAATGGAGAGCATTTGAAGACATCGAAATTTTCCACTAAAAATCATATGGTCATGGTCAAATTTGAGGTTTTTCCTCGTTCATCTTCCAGCTGCCATAGTGGCCCATTATGACCTACCTACGACTTCTGTACACCTCTGGTGATGGTTTCTCACGTATATCAATCGATTCAGACACAATGGAGAGCATTTGAAGACTCGAAATTTTCCACTAAAAATCATATAGCCGGCATGGTCAAATATGAGGTTTTTCCTCGTTCATCTTCCAGCTGCCATAGTGGCCCATTATGACCTACCTACGACTTCTGTACACCTCTGGTGATGGTTTCTCACGTATATCAATCGATTCAGACACAATGGAGAGCATTTGAAGACATCGAAATTTTCCACTAAAAATCATATAGCCGGCATGGTCAAATTTGAGGTTTTTCCTCGTTCATCTTCCAGCTGCCATAGTGGCCCATTATGACCTACCTACGACTTCTGTACACCTCTGGTGATGGTTTCTCACGTATATCAATCGATTCAGACACAATGTAGAGCATTTGAAGACATCGAAATTTTCCACTAAAAATCATATAGCCGGCATGGTCAAATTTGAGGTTTTTCCTCGTTCATCTTCCAGCTGCCATAGTGGCCCATTATGACCTACCTACGACTTCTGTACACCTCTGGTGATGGTTTCTCACGTATATCAATCGATTCAGACACAATGGAGAGCATTTGAAGACATCGAAATTTTCCACTAAAAATCATATAGCCGGCATGGTCAAATTTGAGGTTTTTCTTCGTTCATCTTCCAGCTGCCATAGTGGCCCATTATGACCTACCTACGACTTCTGTACACCTCTGGTGATAGTTTCTCACGTATATCAATCGATTCAGACACAATGGAGAGCATTTGAAGACATCGAAATTTTCCACTAAAAATCATATGGTCATGGTCAAATTTGAGGTTTTTCCTCGTTCATCTTCCAGCTGCCATAGTGGCCCATTATGACCTACCTACGACTTCTGTACACCTCTGGTGATGGTTTCTCACGTATATCAATCGATTCAGACACAATGGAGAGCATTTGAAGACTCGAAATTTTCCACTAAAAATCATATAGCCGGCATGGTCAAATTTGAGGTTTTTCCTCGTTCATCTTCCAGCTGCCATAGTGGCCCATTATGACCTACCTACGACTTCTGTACACCTCTGGTGATGGTTTCTCACGTATATCAATCGATTCAGACACAATGGAGAGCATTTGAAGACATCGAAATTTTCCACTAAAAATCATATAGCCGGCATGGTCAAATTTGAGGTTTTTCCTCGTTCATCTTCCAGCTGCCATAGTGGCCCATTATGACCTACCTACGACTTCTGTACACCTCTGGTGATGGTTTCTCACGTATATCAATCGATTCAGACACAATGGAGAGCATTTGAAGACATCGAAATTTTCCACTAAAAATCATATAGCCGGCATGGTCAAATTTGAGGTTTTTCCTCGTTCATCTTCCAGCTGCCATAGTGGCCCATTATGACCTACCTACGACTTCTGTACACCTCTGGTGATGGTTTCTCACGTATATCAATCGATTCAGACACAATGGAGAGCATTTGAAGACATCGAAATTTTCCACTAAAAATCATATAGCCGGCATGGTCAAATTTGAGGTTTTTCCTCGTTCATCTTCCAGCTGCCATAGTGGCCCATTATGACCTACCTACGACTTCTGTACACCTCTGGTGATGGTTTCTCACGTATATCAATCGATTCAGACACAATGTAGAGCATTTGAAGACATCGAAATTTTCCACTAAAAATCATATAGCCGGCATGGTCAAATTTGAGGTTTTTCCTCGTTCATCTTCCAGCTGCCATAGTGGCCCATTATGACCTACCTACGACTTCTGTACACCTCTGGTGATGGTTTCTCACGTATATCAATCGATTCAGACACAATGGAGAGCATTTGAAGACATCGAAATTTTCCACTAAAAATCATATAGCCGGCATGGTCAAATTTGAGGTTTTTCTTCGTTCATCTTCCAGCTGCCATAGTGGCCCATTATGACCTACCTACGACTTCTGTACACCTCTGGTGATGGTTTCTCACGTATATCAATCGATTCAGACACAATGGAGAGCATTTGAAGACATCGAAATTTTCCACTAAAAATCATATGGTCATGGTCAAATTTGAGGTTTTTCCTCGTTCATCTTCCAGCTGCCATAGTGGCCCATTATGACCTACCTACGACTTCTGTACACCTCTGGTGATGGTTTCTCACGTATATCAATCGATTCAGACACAATGGAGAGCATTTGAAGACTCGAAATTTTCCACTAAAAATCATATAGCCGGCATGGTCAAATATGAGGTTTTTCCTCGTTCATCTTCCAGCTGCCATAGTGGCCCATTATGACCTACCTACGACTTCTGTACACCTCTGGTGATGGTTTCTCACGTATATCAATCGATTCAGACACAATGGAGAGCATTTGAAGACATCGAAATTTTCCACTAAAAATCATATAGCCGGCATGGTCAAATTTGAGGTTTTTCCTCGTTCATCTTCCAGCTGCCATAGTGGCCCATTATGACCTACCTACGACTTCTGTACACCTCTGGTGATGGTTTCTCACGTATATCAATCGATTCAGACACAATGGAGAGCATTTGAAGACATCGAAATTTTCCACTAAAAATCATATAGCCGGCATGGTCAAATTTGAGGTTTTTCCTCGTTCATCTTCCAGCTGCCATAGTGGCCCATTATGACCTACCTACGACTTCTGTACACCTCTGGTGATGGTTTCTCACGTATATCAATCGATTCAGACACAATGGAGAGCATTTGAAGACATCGAAATTTTCCACTAAAAATAATATAGCCGGCATGGTCAAATTTGAGGTTTTTCTTGGCATCTTCCAGCTGCCATAGTGGCCCATTATGACCTACCTACGACTTCTGTACACCTCTGGTGATGGTTTCTCACGTATAGCAATCGATTCAGACACAATGGAGAGCATTTGAAGAGATCGAAATTTTCCACTAAAAATCATATAGCCGGCATGGTCAAATTTGAGGTTTTTCTTGGTCATCTTCCAGCTGCCATAGTGGCCCATTATGACCTACCTACGACTTCTGTACACCTCTGGTGATGGTTTCTCACGTATATCAATCGATTCAGACACAATGGAGAGCATTTGAAGACATCGAAATTTTCCACTAAAAATCATATAGCCGGCATGGTCAAATTTGAGGTTTTTCCTCGTTCATCTTCCAGCTGCCATAGTGGCCCATTATGACCTACCTACGACTTCTGTACACCTCTGGTGATGGTTTCTCACGTATATCAATCGATTCAGACACAATGGAGAGCATTTGAAGACATCGAAATTTTCCACTAAAAATCATATAGCCGGCATGGTCAAATTTGAGGTTTTTCCTCGTTCATCTTCCAGCTGTCATAGTGGCCCATTATGACCTACCTACGACTTCTGTACACCTCTGGTGATGGTTTCTCACGTATATCAATCGATTCAGACACAATGGAGAGCATTTGAAGACATCGAAATTTTCCACTAAAAATCATATAGCCGGCATGGTCAAATTTGAGGTTTTTCCTCGTTCATCTTTCAGCTGCCATAGTGGCCCATTATGACCTACCTACGACTTCTGTACACCTCTGGTGATGGTTTCTCACGTATATCAATCGATTCAGACACAATGGAGAGCATTTGAAGACATCGAAATTTTCCACTAAAAATCATATAGCCGGCATGGTCAAATTTGAGGTTTTTCCTCGTTCATCTTCCAGCTGCCATAGTGGCCCATTATGACCTACCTACGACTTCTGTACACCTCTGGTGATGGTTTCTCACGTATATCAATCGATTCAGACACAATGGAGAGCATTTGAAGACATCGAAATTTTCCACTAAAAATAATATAGCCGGCATGGTCAAATTTGAGGTTTTTCTTGGCATCTTCCAGCTGCCATAGTGGCCCATTATGACCTACCTACGACTTCTGTACACCTCTGGTGATGGTTTCTCACGTATAGCAATCGATTCAGACACAATGGAGAGCATTTGAAGAGATCGAAATTTTCCACTAAAAATCATATAGCCGGCATGGTCAAATTTGAGGTTTTTCTTGGTCATCTTCCAGCTGCCATAGTGGCCCATTATGACCTACCTACGACTTCTGTACACCTCTGGTGATGGTTTCTCACGTATATCAATCGATTCAGACACAATGGAGAGCATTTGAAGACATCGAAATTTTCCACTAAAAATCATATAGCCGGCATGGTCAAATTTGAGGTTTTTCCTCGTTCATCTTCCAGCTGCCATAGTGGCCCATTATGACCTACCTACGACTTCTGTACACCTCTGGTGATGGTTTCTCACGTATATCAATCGATTCAGACACAATGGAGAGCATTTGAAGACATCGAAATTTTCCACTAAAAATCATATAGCCGGCATGGTCAAATTTGAGGTTTTTCCTCGTTCATCTTCCAGCTGCCATAGTGGCCCATTATGACCTACCTACGACTTCTGTACACCTCTGGTGATGGTTTCTCACGTATATCAATCGATTCAGACACAATGGAGAGCATTTGAAGTCATCGAAATTTTCCACTAAAAATCATATAGCCGGCATGGTCAAATTTGAGGTTTTTCCTCGTTCATCTTCCAGCTGCCATAGTGGCCCATTATGACCTACCTACGACTTCTGTACACCTCTGGTGATGGTTTCTCACGTATATCAATCGATTCAGACACAATGGAGAGCATTTGAAGACATCGAAATTTTCCACTAAAAATCATATAGCCGGTATGGTCAAATTTGAGGTTTTTCTTCGTTCATCTTCCAACTGCCATAGTGGCCCATTATGACCTACCTACGCCACAGCTGCCCAACTAGGCGTACCTACGGCCTGTGTACACCTGTGGTTATGTGTTTAGATGTGTTTTATCGAAATCCAAAGACTGGAGTGGATCCGACGACATCGAATGTTTCACCTAAATAAATCCACAGTGTATAGTATTGATTTTGTAGGTTTTCATGGCTCATCTTCCAACTGCCACAGCTGCCTAACTAGGCGTACCTACGACCTGTTTACACCTGTGGTTATGTGTTTAGATGTGTAGTATCGAAATCCAAAGACTGGAGTGGATCCGACGACATCGAATTTTTCACCTTAAAAAAACAGTTTATAGTATGGATTTTGTAGCTTTTCATGGCTCATCTTCCTCGCCGCATGTTTGGAACATGTCATGACATGTCCAGCCAGAAAAAGCTCCTGTAGATCACCTACTCCATGGTAGTATCAAGAACTGCAGCGAATTCGAAGTAAACCAGTAAACTTCTTATTGGGTCCCTCAAGGACAGGACCAATTCGGAGGACTGAAATTTGTTCCGATAAAAACAAAAACAATATTAGATGTTTATTCGTTTATTCCTGCGGGAAGATCAAAACACTCAGTGCAACCAGCATACCCTCAGCCTCATGCTTAAGACTCACGACAAAACCAGATCACAAGCGGCTCACAACCAGCTCCTAATCCTGGAATATCATACGCCGAGGCTGGTATGTTTCATCGCTTGTGGTAACAGAAGAGGCTATCAAATTCGCAGTTGCGTGCTTTGATAGCTTCAACTCGCCATTTACCGAGCATTGTAGCTTTTCTACAAAAGAACATAGACCAGTTACTATCGATTTTGAACAGAACTTTCACCACCAATCTGGCACTGGCCTATATCCCGAACCTCTGGCACACAAATAAGGTAACCTGCATACCAAAAATCGGTAAGAAAGAATACCCACTCGCCAAGAACTTAAACGACGAATCAATCTAACTTTGCTGAGCTACATGTGTGCAAAACCGCTATGCAAATCCATTGGCAGAATTGAATGTGCATTCGACAGAAAAGAATACGCGTTGGACAATGGAACTTTTGATGACATGTCTAACTCGGCCAGAGAACACGGCGACGATGAATCATCAGTGTTGTGGATCGAAGCACTGCTAATAGAACTATAACCGCGGATGCAGATTGTTACATGTATGTAATGTCACAGGTAAATAGAGACACACAGTGGTGTGAGAGCGGAAAAAAAGTCTTTGGTGGAAGTCATACGTACCCTGTTCAGTTTAATGTCAATGTACTCTTAGATAACCCGGGCATATGATTTCAAATTATTTTTCAACTTAACAAAATATTTACTCAAGTTGTGAACCATATTTCCATCAAATTCTTTCATGTCATTTTCCCAAACTTCTTAAAATAAATTCTGTATTTGTTTGTTTGTTGGACTGTAGAAAAAAGCTGCAAGAGGCTTCGACGGGAGATCTTAAAGCTGGAATCGTGCTCTATTCATACCCATCTTCTGCTTAGAATTTAGAATTGATACAGCTCGCTTTGATGACCTTGTGCACGCAATTTCCTTTGACCTTAGTCTCATGGATATGCCGTCTGACGCACGGACACCACTAATACAGCTGCGACGTACATACAAAGTCGACTTTCCCTGCACTCAGGACTGACTCTGGCCAGAATCTGAGCCAGGAAAGGACTGTAGTAGAATATTCACGAATGGCTCCAAGACCAAGGAAGGGTCTGGCGCTGGAGGCCCTCGCCCGGAGGGCGACAACATTAGACTGCACACATCGTCAGAAAAATTTGTGTCGGTTTTCCAAGCGGAAACCTATGCCTCTAACTATATTGTGAAGAACATGTGGATGGGCGGAGTATTTGTGTGTGCAGCGACAGCAAAGTTGTGCCTTGCTCAACCCTTCAACCACTTTCATTATAGATCAGGAACACAAGTCTTCTCCGAATTTGAACTGTAGTCTAAATTCATAGGTCTGTATTCCGAAACACTAGCGCCGTTCCTTTTGGTATTCATCAATTTTTGCTTGGTAGCAAGGTTCTGCTCTTTCCGTGGGTGTTTTCAGAATACCTCGTATCCTATGCTTTCTTTCTTCGGGCATTCCCCTTTAATGTGTTCCTAGTCGAGCTCCTAGTTGAGCAACAGAATCTTCCTCTAGACTTTGAAGACGGACATCGATTCCAACTACGTGCCAGTTGAATTTGGTATCCTTGGATTTGAAGGCAGATACCTTCTTTAGACACCTATTTTGCCCTGGTTCTGGCGAAGGAGAAATACAGTGTCCTTAATGATTTGGTGGTTATCTCCTAACAAGTCCGCCGCCTCGTTCTTCTCATCGGGCAAAAGCTTCAGTAAATCTAGGAACCTTCGCCCGGATTGGGGACTGACTTCCTTTCTCGGTGTTTTTGTGAGGCCCACGATTATCTCGATGGACTCCTTTGTTGTTTTCGGCTCTTCCATAGCGGCCCTCAAAGGAATAATACTCAAAGTATCACTGCACTTTTCACTAATTACATATATTCTCGGTATCTTTTTTTTATTTTCCGTCATGCACGGACGAGGATAATTCACACTAATTACTATTGCGTAGTTTTTCGCATGCCAGGGACTGACTAAATCACATTAAAATATTTTTGCTATCGCCCACAAATAGATTCCACAAAAAAAATTAAATTAGTTGTCCAGACTAAATAGACAACAAGTTCTTTAGTTAAGTCAATAACCATCAGATAACTCATCCAAAACAGAGTAATGCCGAGGAAACTGTTCACGCTTAATATTTCCAGTGTCTGAACCACTAATAATTCAGCGATTTCCTTTTAGTTGTCCGTTCTCGGCAAAAGCGCTAGCTAGCGATGGATTTTTCAACTCAATTTACGTCTAATTAAAAGCGACTTATTGGATTTTTTTCTGATCAATGACAATAGTAAACTATTGATTATAGGTTGCATAAAGAAAAGTGCAACAGGTGAGTCTCTTCAGAATGAAACGCCGTCAATGAACTGAAATTACGCAGAAATTATTTGCAGAAGTTCTTAGATTTGGCACAACTGTATCGCGCACTCGCGAGTCCATTGTCCACTGCAAACAATTATTTTGATTGAAACTTGTTTGATGCCGGGGTTGCACAGTTTGTTTTAGCCTTACCGGTGTCCACGAACAGAAATAAAGTAGTAAAGTGTATATTAGTTCTGTCCGTGGCATAGGACGGACGTTGTCTGGTCCTAAGTAGAAATTAGATATCAAGTAAAAATCATTAAAAAGTGAAGTGTTATTTTCCTATTTTCTTACAAACGTGAAATTTCGTTTTAATTTCTTAAAAAAATATTGCTTAAAGACATTAAAAGTTCAATGTAATTCCTTCCAAAGAAATAAAAAAGTTCAACTTACATATATGGCGTGAAATGATGGAGGATGTACATTTTTGAAGATATACATAAATACATAACTTCCAAAGGGATGAAAGGGTTAATTTTATATGGGATTGAATTGGTGGATGATAGACATTTTTGCATATGTACATAAGTTGTCCGCGAAAATCTGTTAAGGGATGGCGTCTGTTAGAACAACTCAAAGTAATCGAAGTACAAAAGTAACATGAACTTCTGATGAAGAAAAAAATTCAATGCCAGGAGTGCAACATGGGGTGGTCACTCGTCAGATTTTGCGCAGCTGCTGCTGAACATTTTGGAACGAGAAGTGAAATGTGTATATGCAAGCGTCGGACAACGCCATAAGCTATTAATACGTAGCATGCAGTACAACTTAGATCGACCCACAGTCAAGAAGAAAGTCGTTAACTTGAATCGAAACATGAAATTGTTAAAAATATCTCATCTATGAAATTCGCATTGGAAGTCTGCTATAAGCTGTTTTAATAATTCACAACTTAATTGAAGGACACTCATGGGGGAGTTATAAGCAGGAATTCCTGTCTTAGGAGATTGAAGAATATTAATTTCAAGTAAGTCAAAAAGAATCATTGCATTTTTCTTAATGTGGATAGAAATAATTTAATTATTTCTTTTTTAAAAACTTTTCAGACTTACACTATCAACTTGGTGATAGAGCAGAGCAGCATGTTTCCTAAAGCATTGACGGTCTCGATGAGTCCCTTACCTACCTTGATGGAGAAGGGGGAACTAAGTTCATGTTACTTTTGTACTTCGATTACATATTCCGACACAAGATTCTCAAAGTAAGTTATAATATACATACATACATACTAGCTTGAACCACGCTCGTTACGCCAGGCAATTTAGACTTGTTCGGTCATGGTGCAGAAAAATTGAGATAAATCATCATGGAAAAAATATCCAATAATAATAAAAATCTTAACAACCTACTGGATCCACAACTAATAAGAAAAAACGCATTGCTGGCGGTAGAGCGAAACATTCACATCTTGCCATTAAGCTTTATATACATACATATATGTATATATGCTAACACAGTCTCCGCCGGCTTCGCCGCACTTTAAAATATATACAGAAAATTTGCAGGCCTCATCCTTCCCGCCATCATTTCTTTGTTTGTTTCAACAGAGGCGCTGCTCACACGAAAATACACAACGCGTCGAATCGATTTTTTTATAGCCATATGTATCAGCGAAATGAGAATAAAAAAGAAAAGAAAAAAGTCTCCACTGGAGTATACATTATGGCAATGGTCTCCACTGATCGTGTTCGCAATTGAATGCAAATATACTTTGTTCTATGTTGTAACTGTTGTCCAAGAAAACGTTAGAAGATAATATATTTACTATATATCAATGATTTAGTTAATGAAAACCGTACACAGATATGTATATAATCCTTCTAAATTGGTTGCAAATTACGGGCGGCAGAAAATGCGGATTTTGCTATTTGGCTTTATATGTGTACATATATACTGACATACACCCCACCCGCTTCGCCAGGCTTTAAAAAAAATGTTTAACAATTTGAGTAAAATTGAAATATTCACTCGAGGCTGTAGTCTGTACACTATCATTCAAGGAATGGCAATATTCTCCGCCATTCCATTCGAACAATTTCAGCGTCATCCTTCGCGTCATCATTTGTTCGTTTGTTTCAACAGGAGCGTTACTCACACGAAAATACTCACAACGCGTCGAATCCATTTTTTTTGTATTGTATGTACTCAACTGCGAATAGAGAATAAAAAAAGAAAACAATAGAAAAAAGTCTCCACTGGAGTACCGCCAGTGGCAGTCTCCACTAATCGTGTTCGCAATTGAATGCAAATATACTTTGTTTTATGTTGTAACTGTTGTTCAAGAAAACGTACAACGAGAATACATATACTATATATCAATGGATTTGTTAACGAAAGCTCTACACAGTTATGTATATAATTAAAATGTTGATCTGTTTGGTGAGAGTGCAGAAAAATTAGGGTAAACGCCAAAAAAAGGGGAACATTTTTATATACAAACTTCTGCACTTAAAAAAGTCTTCGCGCGTCGAAAAAAAAACATGAAATCGCTATTGGAAAAAAATATGACTTCCACGTATACACATACGCAACGCTCCAGAACCAATTCACAAACAAACATGATATAAAGCTGTACATAATCGCCATTTTGTTTTTCTGCTTGGCGTTGGTTTTTATTTCTCGAGATTTTCGACAAACTGCGTGCTACACCATCAACTTCTTCAGATGAAATTAATGCTTGCCGTATATGTGGAGACATTTTCTCTTACAACAAATATTCGAGTTCGATTGCAAAATGATGTATCCGGTTCTTGGACTATTGGAAATGGTGCAATGCCAATGATGAAACTGGATTGATTACGTTGCCACAACATTTGTGTCGTATTACACCATCGAAAGACGAATTATTGATTGACGGTGTATTCCCTAAAATAACACAGCAATATGAAAATCAGGGTTGGTTGAGCGAGAGATGGTTAGAAAAGGTGGTTCATTTTCCCACAGATTTTCTAAATTCGTTGGATTTACCTGGATTGCCGTAGCAAAATCTTTGATTAAAAGTTTGGCGTGACTATTATTTTGCTTCATAATATCAATGAGCCAAAACATTGAAATGGTACTTGACTTGCTGTGAAGGCTCAACTATAATGCGCATGAGCGAGCATGAGCTAGTGTCAAACGCGCATGAGTGAGTGAGCAAATACACCCAACCCCATGCGGCAACCTATAATGTCGTCCATGAAAGATTGCGAGCATTTCGTTAAGCATGTGCAAAACACAAATGTTTCGTTAAGCATGAGCTAGTGCGAAATGAATCGCACCGCGCATATGCGAATGTGACAGATAAAACACAGACAAGAAAAAAAATTTGAAAAATGAGCAAATCAGCTGATATTCGTACATACATACATAGACATATAATTGAACACGACATTTTTCGGCTGAATGAAACGAACAATTTTCTGACATATGGACATGCGCGCAGATGCGAATTATGGGTAGACATGATTTTTTTGCAAACATGACGAAACATTTCGTTGAAATTTGACACTAGCTCATGCTCGCTCATGCGCATTATAGTTGAGCCTTGAAACAGTGCCCAGTTTCACAGTGAACGTTTAAACTTCACTTTTGGCTTAAACATCAGTTCAATGATTTGTTTCGCAGTTTCGATTAAACTTCAAACTGAGAAAACCTCATTTATACGTCATTTTGCTTTTCTCGGTCTTTTTTCAAGCTTTCATATTTTATTCTCACTGAGATTAGATGTTGGGTAATGCGATCGATTCCCTGTATTGAGATAATTTGGAATTGATACTCATACCGCAGCTTTTTCCTTCTTTGTTCGAAAGACCCGCTACAAAAAAAGAGATGCACAAAAGCGTTTTAAAACTAAAAAAATATCGAAAGCCCTTACAAATGGTAGCTAATACACGCACCGCATGGAAAGTGCTGCCAGATTTTTTCCGATACACAAACGAAGTTCAGATTTCAATGTGAGACCGGACAAGCTAAACCAAAAACATGCACCCCGTTTAAAGTTCAACAGAACTTAAGATTAAACTCTCACTGTGAAATTGGGCATCACCCACTATTTTGGTGTGAAAATTTGTTGTGTTTTGATTCCACCTATTCCAATGATGACATTCGATTTGCGCAAGGCCTGGCAAGGTGTGGGAATTTGTGGAATAAACTTAGAATTTCCAGTATTCTCTCGCGGATAATTGTACGTCGCCTGTTCTCATATAAGGGTATCCCAAACTATAAGACCAAACAATTTTTCCGAGTGCAGATATGCATACCCTCTTCATTTGACCTCAGTAACTTAATACATATTTTTGAGATCGGATTACAGCAACCCAAGTCGGCACTTGATGGCAAAGTTTATTGTATATATTGCCAAATACATCTTCTGATTTATGCACATTTTTTTTTATCGATTTAGCTATCGTTCCATTTTCCAATAAAATAATACACTCGCGAATAAAAAGATTTGTGCTTAATAAAGTTAATTTCACTTCAAGAATATTAGAGAACAAAACTGCAAGTACCGGTCCATTAGAGCGAAGTTTTGAACCCTAAGTGTAGTTTGTATTACTTTCCCTATACATGTTGAAAGCAATGAGTTAAAAAGCCCGCATTTAGATAGTATACCAACGTTCTTGCGTCGACTCCTAGCACTTGAACCGAGATCTAGGTTCGAATCCCAGTACGACAAAAATAGTTTTCACGGTCCTACCACTCTCGAGTCACTGCCTAGAAAAAGTTTCTCAAACTTTGCCGTTCCGAGTCGGCATAAAACTGTAGGTATCTTCCACTCGTGGTGTGTGGCCCGTGGCGTTGTGGGTATGTGCTTTTGGACCAATCTGTCTAGATTCGATTCCTGGTACGACAAGAAATACTTTTCACGGCTCACCTCTTTCGAGTCATTGACAATGCTCAAAGAGTATAACTGTCTAGAAAAAGCTTCTCAAACTTGGCCGTTCGGAGTCGGCTTAAAACTGTAGGTCCCTTCCACTCGTGATAGAACAATAGCACGCACAAGACGAGTGGTGGCTGAGAAGCTAGGCCCTGGCCTTCTATGGGCTGTAGCGCCACTATTATTATTATTTTTATAATTCTTTAAAACTGCATATATAAAGTTTTCTAAATATCATAGCAGCATTATTATTGAAATGCATTTCTATTCAGTTTGTATAGTTTCGCACGTTTTATTTGTAGGATATGGCTCTAGTATAAAGCGCTTGGCGCCTATGCACAACAATGTGGCTTAACTGAAGAATTCTTTCAAAAGGTAAGTTTTACTCAATAATATAATGTCAAGACTTCAATATTATTTAATTTATAGGCAGTATGGTCTTAGCGGATGTTAAGAAATTACGGAAGTACAACCCATCAAAGCTCAGAAAAAACAGCATGATGTCATTATTTAAAAGGTCACAGTATCAGATGCAAACGTGTTAGCTGTCTCATCATACCAACGGTAAGCGAAAAAGGAATTTCACATATCATCATGAAAATTAACGATTGGGCCGTAAAAGTATTTGTAGAAATAAGACAACTAGTTTTTAAGAATGAATCTAATTTGAAAAAGTTCAATATCCGTACTTTGAAAACAATTCGATTCACACTCAGCTTTGAAATGATTCATTATGAAACTGTTTGGGTATCATATTTAATTTTTATCAGATGTAAAGTTGCCAGCAAGTTTCTCCTAAAAATTAAGTTTCTTACTTCATCATCTTTGTATTGCTGTCGAGCTTTTAAACTGTTGCTTTCTTTGATTTAAATCCTTTCCCTTTTGATGCAATTTTTAAAGATTATCGTGTACAAAAAGCAATTGCAAGCAATTATCAATTATTAGATGTATCACTTTGTTAAATTCAGGATAATCGCAAGGCAAACCCTACCTCCGAGGGATTATTAATTCAAACAGTAGTGATTCATTATATGTTTGATCCAATTTTTACGCATCTTCTGAATTTCTATTCATTATAAGAAAACCGATAGAAAACGTTCCAAAACACAAAAGAAAATTAAAATCAGAAAGCAGACGAAAGTCTTGGAATTTCGAAATTAAAAATATCGTCAACAAATTTTACATATCTCTGAAGATTACTTAATCTCATAGAAGCCATGAATCTAGGTGTTTTTTTTTTTGGACTGACTCAGATCTGGCGCGTAGGAGACGACGCCATCAGAGGTGGGGACATATCTGTTGGTGGATCATCTCACCGCTTCCCTTCCAACTTCCGTCCACCAGAAATGCGGCAATTGAGGGTTGTATAGGATGTATCTCACCATTGCATTGGTCATCTGAATTGAAATCATTGAGAGCACATCTTGTTTTAAATCTTATGTATGTTGTAATCTTTAGTTTTACCTTCCTTGCAGTGTTTTATATTCACATCGCTCTTCAGCTCTCCACTTTAATTTAGTTTTAATATAGAATAATGATCCCATGTGTTTTCAACATACAGATATCAGGCTCTTTGGTTATCACTGTTGACATATATAATGCCAACACATTTCTTAGAACTTGGATAGATATTGGATTAAGGGATCGCTAGGAAATCCCTCGTTCCAAAATCCCCTGTTTTGAAAGTAGGCATCCGCTTAAAATCCCTAGTGTCAAAATTCCCTGGAAAAAAATCTCATGGTCTAGAATCCCCCTGGAAATCCCCTACTTTCAAAATTAAAAATCCCCTGTTTTTAAAAGAAAGGTCTTAGCACTACTCAGAAACAAGGACTTGAACACCGCGTTGTGGCCTTCTGGTTCCTTTTTCCACGCTATTCCATAATATCAATTAAGTTTGTTCTAAAAAACAGTTTACTTCAATCGAAATCTTAAACTTATTCATATTTTATTCATATTATGTATTATACAGAATTCAAAACATAAAACATTTTCAAAATATAATATAATGTATCCATTTTTATAGTTTTATGTTTTGCGACCCAGCCCGATGTTGTGCGCAATGAACCTTAGAAAGTCTAGTTTTGGGGTCGATTCCCTCTTCTTAATTATCTTTCTTAACTTTTTAAGCTTTGCCTCTAGTGATGAGTTCTTTTTTATCCTTTGCCTAGAACGCGAATGTTCAATATTATTTTTAACAATATGTTCCAGAGCAAGCTCTTCAATGAGTTTGTACACCCCAATATGGGGCTTACCAATTCAAACTTGAAGACGTCTATGCCAAGCTTCAACAATTTTTTGCGTCCTCGGAAAGTTTTCAGAATTCGCAATGGACCAAAACTCCGGAGCATATTGTGGCGTTGATATTCGCCGGCACATTTTTTTACCGCTAGTATAATTTACACGAAACCATTCACCGATGCGTTTGGAATCCATGTCAAAAATGTTTGATAGCTCCTCATAGTAACTAGGTATAAACACTGGAGGAACAAAAGCCAAACTTGCGAGGCAACTTCCTACTTCCTAACATTTTTTTTAATAATAACTGTAAAAAATCAGCCTCAATATTTCTAGCGTATTCGGACATAAATAAAAACATACATTAAAATTAAAATAAGTTTTTCAAATACCTATGATTTAATTACAAATTTAAAATTAATTGTTGTATTTTGATGCAGAATGAATTTCTTTGAGAATTTCATTATTATTTTTAATTATTACAGTTTTTGTAATGCATTTTTAAAACTAGTATTGCTTTAACTGTTTCTACAGATAATTGAGTATTTTCCACGGTCCAGATTTTATTTACTAATGAAAAAAATCTTTCGGTGACCGCGTTAGTGCCAGGAACTAATTTTAAAAATTTTTTAATGGGAAGACCTCTATTTGAAAAATGTTGAAAAATGTCCACCCACCTCAAATCAACAGAAACATTTTGCTCTGTCCATTCTCTTAGTTTTATATCGTCGATATATTTATTTATATATCCAACTTCGTCAAATAAATCGTTTTCCGAAATTGTTTGTTCAGTTTTCTGCGACACAATTAAAAATTCTTTTTCAACATCTTTCCATTTAATGACTGTTTTTAGACAAGCCCATTGAAAGTCTTTGGCGTATTTGTACTGAGATGTCCATTTCTCTAAGTACTGCAGACAGTTTTTGTAAAAACATCGTGCGTGCATCATAAACCTCTGCTTATCTATTTGTCCGGACTCTGTTAAATTATTTAAAATTTGTTTGACTGGGGTGGAAATGAAATCGGCTGCCAATCTCTCCTCCAATTTAGATATAAGATCAGAAACCTGTGTGCTCACCTCCAGTATGGTGTTTTTATCCCCTTCAATTGCTAAAATTGTCTTATGAAACATGGAAGACTGATTATGAAGAAACATCAACCATAGTTCTGAACTTGGGTCTTCAAAAATTGTCTGAAGAACAATGGGACACTTATCATTGGGAGAAAATATGATTTCAGAGGCTCGTACAACTTTAGCACACGCTCAATAGCAGACAATAACGCTAGCCATCTAGTTTTGCAAAACCCTAATATGCGATTGTACTCCACTCCGGCATCGGAGCAAAACTCCTTAAGTTTTTCAACATGAACCGTATATATATAGAAGTGAGCGTATATCTACATTATAATATTTTCTACGTCTAGTGGCAATAAATCTGCTGCAGTCTGTATCGCATTGTGTATGATATGTGCGGAACACCCGACCCCAACCAAAGACTGTTTTAAATTATTATCTAAACGACTAAATACATTGTTTTTCCCACTCCTAGATAACCCTCCAAAGTGAGTGTTGGTGTTATCAGCGCACAAGCCAACAATTTTGTCGGACAGATGAGAGTTAGCGATAATTCTCATTATTGACTCACTTATAAGTTCCGACGTCTCTCCAGGTAAAGAAACTAAGTCGAGCATCCTCAGTTTTACGCCTTCCTGATATGTGAAATATCTCACAATAGTGGGGAACAGCTTCAGATCCTTTTTGTTAGATGCGTCGCAGAAAATTGATATAAAACTTACATTACTTAGTTTTTGTAGCAACTGTCGATGTGCATACTTTGAGAGTACATTTTCACAACCAATTCGGTTTTGGTTCTAGCACAGGAGAACTTTTTGTCGAACAGATTGCTTACAATTTGGAGTTGCAATCCATTGATCTAAAGCTGTGGTTATGGCAAATGGTATGGAAACACATATGTAACTGCCTCTGCAAGCGCTAACTCCTTCTCACGATCTGTGTAGTCGCTACTCCGGAAAAATGTGTCCAACTTCATTGATGCAGCAGAGTCCATTATTTTGGACTTATGCTTTTGTCTTTCGATGTGACGAATAACATCATTTTGTCCTCCTGCAGATATGGAAAACTCGCATTCGCAGATATTGCAATAAGCAAATGTATTGCGTTTGCTCCGTGTCAGGAATGGATATTTTTTTTTAAATCTTCCGAGAATTTACAGTCTCTTGCTCCCGCATTTTTTGTTTGCTGCTGCTGAAGTGGATGCCATTCTATTTATGTTTAATAATGACCTCATTTGAGCTAGAGTATATCCGATAAGTAATCCGATGACAATGCAAGGTGTACCGTTTATGGTGCGGGGGCCTGCACTGTTGATACTGGGAAGATATAAACTGAAACTTAAAAAAAGAATTGAATTTAAACCAAAGGTAATGACCTCAGTTGTGCTAGCGTATATCCGATAAGTAATCCGATGATGATGCAAGGTGTTCCGTTTATGGTGCGGGGCCCTTCATTGTTGATACTGGGAAGATATAAACTGAAACTTAAAAAAGAAATGCATTTAAACCAAAGGTAATGACCTCAGTTGAGCTAGAGTATATCCGATGACGATGTAAAGTGTTCTGTTTATTTTGCTTGCACCTTCATTGTTAATACTGGGCACATATAAACTCAAACTTAAAAAAGAATTGAATTTAAACCAAAAGTAATGACCTCAGTTGAGCTAGAGTATATCCGATAAGTAATCCGATGACAGTGCAAACTGTTCCGTTTATGGTGCGGGGGCCTTCATTGTTGGTACTGGGAACATGTAGACTGAAACTTAAAAAAGAATTGAATTTAAACCAAAGGTAATGACCTCAGTTGAGCTAGAGTATATCCGATGACGATGTAAAGTGTTCTGTTTATTTTGCTTGCACCTTCATTGTTAATACTGGGCACATATAAACTCAAACTTAAAAAAGAATTGAATTTAAACCAAAGGTAATGACCTCAGTTGAGCTAGAGTATATCCGATGACGATGTAAAGTGTTCTGTTTATTTTGCTTGCATCTTCATTGTTAATACTGGGCACATATAAACTCAAACTTCAAAAAGAACTGAATTTAAACCAAAAGTAATGACCTCAGTTGAGCTAGAGTATATCCGATAAGTAATCCGATGACAATGCAAGGTGTACCGTTTATGGTGCGGGGGCCTGCATTGTTGATACTGGGAAGATATAAACTGAAACTTAAAAAAGAATTGAATTTAAACCAAAGGTAATGACCTCAGTTGAGCTAGAGTATATCCGATAAGTAATCCGATGACACTGCAAGGTGTACCGTTTATGGTGCGGGGGCCTGCATTGTTGATACTGGGAAGATATAAACTGAAACTTAAAAAAAGAATTGAATTTAAACCAAAGGTAATGACCTCAGTTGTGCTAGCGTATATCCGATAAGTAATCTGATGATGATGCAAGGTGTTCCGTTTATGGTGCGGGGCCCTTCATTGTTGATACTGGGAAGATATAAACTGAAACTTAAAAAAGAAATGCATTTAAACCAAAGGTAATGACCTCAGTTGAGCTAGAGTATATCCGATGACGATGTAAAGTGTTCTGTTTATTTTGCTTGCACCTTCATTGTTAATACTGGGCACATATAAACTCAAACTTAAAAAAGAATTGAATTTAAACCAAAGGTAATGACCTCAGTTGAGCTAGAGTATATCCGATAAGTAATCCGATGACATTGCAAGGTGTACCGTTTATGGTGCGGGGGCCTGCATTGTTGATACTGGGAAGATATAAACTGAAACTCAAAAAAAGAATTGAATTTAAACCAAAGGTAATGACCTCAGTTGAGCTAGAGTATATCCGATAAGTAATCCGATGACAATGCAAGGTGTACCGTTTATGGTGCGGGGGCCTGCATTGTTGATACTGGGAAGATATAAACTGAAACTTAAGAAAAGAATTGAATTTAAACCAAAGGTAATGACCTCAGTTGAGCTAGAGTATATCCGATGACGATGTAGTGTTCTGTTTATTTTGCTTGCATCTTCATTGTTAATACTGGGCACATATAAACTCAAACTTAAAAAAGAATTGAATTTAAACCAAAGGTAATGACCTCAGTTGAGCTAGAGTATATCCGATGACGATGTAAAGTGTTCTGTTTATTTTGCTTGCATCTTCATTGTTAATACTGGGCACATATAAACTCAAACTTCAAAAAGAATTGAATTTAAACCAAAAGTAATGACCTCAGTTGAGCTAGAGTATATCCGATAAGTAATCCGATGACACTGCAAGGTGTACCGTTTATGGTGCGGGGGCCTGCATTGTTGACACTGGGAAGATATAAACTGAAACTTAAAAAAAGAATTGAATTTAAACCAAAGGTAATGACCTCAGTTGTGCTAGCGTATATCCGATAAGTAATCCGATGATGATGCAAGGTGTTCCGTTTATTGTGCCTTCATTGTTGATACTGGGAAGATATAAACTGAAACTTAAGAAAAGAATTGAATTTAAACCAAAGGTAATGACCTCAGTTGAGCTAGAGTATATCCGATAAGTAATCCGATGACAATGCAAGGTGTACCGTTTATGGTGCGGGGGCCTGCATTGTTGATACTGGGAAGATATAAACTGAAACTTAAAAAAAGAATTGAATTTAAACCAAAGGTAATGACCTCAGTTGTGCTAGCGTATATCCGATAAGTAATCCGATGATGATGCAAGGTGTTCCGTTTATGGTGCCTTCATTGTTGATACTGGGAAGATATAAACTGAAACTTAAGAAAAGAATTGAATTTAAACCAAAGGTAATGACCTCAGTTGAGCTAGAGTATATCCGATGACGATGTAAAGTGTTCTGTTTATTTTGCTTGCACCTTCATTGTTAATACTGGGTACATATAAACTCAAACTTAAAAAAGAATTGAATTTAAACCAAAGGTAATGACCTCAGTTGAGCTAGAGTATATCCGATGACGATGTAAAGTGTTCTGTTTATTTTGCTTGCACCTTCATTGTTAATACTGGGTACATATAAACTCAAACTTAAAAAAGAATTGAATTTAAACCAAAGGTAATGACCTCAGTTGAGCTAGAGTATATCCGATAAGTAATCCGATGACATTGCAAGGTGTACCGTTTATGGTGCGGGGGCCTGCATTGTTGATACTGGGAAGATATAAACTGAAACTTAAAAAAAGAATTGAATTTAAACCAAAGGTAATGACCTCAGTTGTGCTAGCGTATATCCGATAAGTAATCCGATGACAATGCAAGGTGTACCGTTTATGGTGCGGGGGCCTGCATTGTTGATACTGGGAAGATATAAACTGAAACTTAAAAAAAGAATTGAATTTAAACCAAAGGTAATGACCTCAGTTGTGCTAGCGTATATCCGATAAGTAATCCGATGATGATGCAAGGTGTTCCGTTTATGGTGCCTTCATTGTTGATACTGGGAAGATATAAACTGAAACTTAAGAAAAGAATTGAATTTAAACCAAAGGTAATGACCTCAGTTGAGCTAGAGTATATCCGATAAGTAATCCGATGACAATGCAAGGTGTACCGTTTATGGTGCGGGGGCCTGCATTGTTGATACTGGGAAGATATAAACTGAAACTTAAAAAAAGAATTGAATTTAAACCAAAGGTAATGACCTCAGTTGTGCTAGCGTATATCCGATAAGTAATCCGATGATGATGCAAGGTGTTCCGTTTATGGTGCGGGGCCCTTCATTGTTGATACTGGGAAGATATAAACTGAAACTTAAGAAAAGAATTGAATTTAAACCAAAGGTAATGACCTCAGTTGAGCTAGAGTATATCCGATGACGATGTAAAGTGTTCTGTTTATTTTGCTTGCACCTTCATTGTTAATACTGGGTACATATAAACTCAAACTTAAAAAAGAATTGAATTTAAACCAAAGGTAATGACCTCAGTTGAGCTAGAGTATATCCGATGACGATGTAAAGTGTTCTGTTTATTTTGCTTGCATCTTCATTGTTAATACTGGGCACATATAAACTCAAACTTAAAAAAGAATTGAATTTAAACCAAAAGTAATGACCTCAGTTGAGCTAGAGTATATCCGATAAGTAATCCGATGACAATGCAAGGTGTACCGTTTATGGTGCGGGGGCCTGCATTGTTGATACTGGGAAGATATAAACTGAATTTAAAAAAAAGAATTGAATTTAAACCAAAGGTAATGACCTCAGTTGTGTTAGCGTATATCTGATAAGTAATCCGATGATGATGCAAGGTGTTCCGTTTATGGTGCGGGGCCCTTCATTGTTGATACTGGGAAGATATAAACTGAAACTTAAGAAAAGAATTGAATTTAAACCAAAGGTAATGACCTCAGTTGAGCTAGAGTATATCCGATGACGATGTAAAGTGTTCTGTTTATTTTGCTTGCATCTTCATTGTTAATACTGGGCACATATAAACTCAAACTTAAAAAAGAATTGAATTTAAACCAAAAGTAATGACCTCAGTTGAGCTAGAGTATATCCGATAAGTAATCCGATGACAATGCAAGGTGTACCGTTTATGGTGCGGGGCCCTTCATTGTTGATACTGGGAAGATATAAACTGAAACTTAAAAAAGAAATGCATTTAAACCAAAGGTAATGACCTCAGTTGAGCTAGAGTGTATCCGATGACGATGTAAAGTGTTCTGTTTATTTTGCTTGCACCTTCATTGTTAATACTGGGCACATATAAACTCAAACTTAAAAAAGAATTGAATTTAAACCAAAAGTAATGACCTCAGTTGAGCTAGAGTATATCCGATAAGTAATCCGATGACAGTGCAAACTGTTCCGTTTATGGTGCGGGGGCCTTCATTGTTGGTACTGGGAACATGTAGACTGAAACTTAAAAAAGAATTGAATTTAAACCAAAGGTAATGACCTCAGTTGTGCTAGCGTATATCCGATAAGTAATCCGATGATGATGCAAGGTGTTCCGTTTATGGTGCTTGCATCTTCATTGTTGATACTGGGAAGATATAAACTGAAACTTAAGAAAAGAATTGAATTTAAACCAAAGGTAATGACCTCAGTTGAGCTAGAGTATATCCGATGACGATGTAAAGTGTTCTGTTTATTTTGCTTGCACCTTCATTGTTAATACTGGGCACATATAAACTCAAACTTAAAAAAGAATTGAATTTAAACCAAAGGTAATGACCTCAGTTGAGCTAGAGTATATCCGATGACGATGTAAAGTGTTCTGTTTATTTTGCTTGCACCTTCATTGTTAATACTGGGCACATATAAACTCAAACTTAAAAAAGAATTGAATTTAAACCAAAAGTAATGACCTCAGTTGAGCTAGAGTATATCCGATAAGTAATCCGATGACAATGCAAGGTGTACCGTTTATGGTGCGGGGGCCTGCATTGTTGATACTGGGAAGATATAAACTGAATTTAAAAAAAAGAATTGAATTTAAACCAAAGGTAATGACCTCAGTTGTGTTAGCGTATATCTGATAAGTAATCCGATGATGATGCAAGGTGTTCCGTTTATGGTGCGGGGCCCTTCATTGTTGATACTGGGAAGATATAAACTGAAACTTAAAAAAGAATTGAATTTAAACCAAAGGTAATGACCTCAGTTGTGCTAGCGTATATCCGATAAGTAATCCGATGATGATGCAAGGTGTTCCGTTTATGGTGCTTGCATCTTCATTGTTGATACTGGGAAGATATAAACTGAAACTTAAGAAAAGAATTGAATTTAAACCAAAGGTAATGACCTCAGTTGAGCTAGAGTATATCCGATGACGATGTAAAGTGTTCTGTTTATTTTGCTTGCACCTTCATTGTTAATACTGGGCACATATAAACTCAAACTTAAAAAAGAATTGAATTTAAACCAAAAGTAATGACCTCAGTTGAGCTAGAGTATATCCGATAAGTAATCCGATGACAATGCAAGGTGTACCGTTTATGGTGCGGGGGCCTGCATTGTTGATACTGGGAAGATATAAACTGAATTTAAAAAAAAGAATTGAATTTAAACCAAAGGTAATGACCTCAGTTGTGTTAGCGTATATCTGATAAGTAATCCGATGATGATGCAAGGTGTTCCGTTTATGGTGCGGGGCCCTTCATTGTTGATACTGGGAAGATATAAACTGAAACTTAAAAAAGAATTGAATTTAAACCAAAGGTAATGACCTCAGTTGTGCTAGCGTATATCCGATAAGTAATCCGATGATGATGCAAGGTGTTCCGTTTATGGTGCCTTCATTGTTGATACTGGGAAGATATAAACTGAAACTTAAGAAAAGAATTGAATTTAAACCAAAGGTAATGACCTCAGTTGAGCTAGAGTATATCCGATAAGTAATCCGATGACACTGCAAGGTGTACCGTTTATGGTGCGGGGGCCTGCATTGTTGATACTGGGAAGATATAAACTGAAACTTAAAAAAAGAATTGAATTTAAACCAAAGGTAATGACCTCAGTTGTGCTAGCGTATATCCGATAAGTAATCCGATGATGATGCAAGGTGTTCCGTTTATGGTGCCTTCATTGTTGATACTGGGAAGATATAAACTGAAACTTAAGAAAAGAATTGAATTTAAACCAAAGGTAATGACCTCAGTTGAGCTAGAGTATATCCGATAAGTAATCCGATGACAATGCAAGGTGTACCGTTTATGGTGCGGGGGCCTGCATTGTTGATACTGGGAAGATATAAACTGAAACTTAAAAAAAGAATTGAATTTAAACCAAAGGTAATGACCTCAGTTGTGCTAGCGTATATCCGATAAGTAATCCGATGATGATGCAAGGTGTTCCGTTTATGGTGCGGGGCCCTTCATTGTTGATACTGGGAAGATATAAACTGAAACTTAAGAAAAGAATTGAATTTAAACCAAAGGTAATGACCTCAGTTGAGCTAGAGTATATCCGATGACGATGTAAAGTGTTCTGTTTATTTTGCTTGCACCTTCATTGTTAATACTGGGTACATATAAACTCAAACTTAAAAAAGAATTGAATTTAAACCAAAGGTAATGACCTCAGTTGAGCTAGAGTATATCCGATGACGATGTAAAGTGTTCTGTTTATTTTGCTTGCATCTTCATTGTTAATACTGGGCACATATAAACTCAAACTTAAAAAAGAATTGAATTTAAACCAAAAGTAATGACCTCAGTTGAGCTAGAGTATATCCGATGACGATGTAAAGTGTTCTGTTTATTTTGCTTGCACCTTCATTGTTAATACTGGGTACATATAAACTCAAACTTAAAAAAGAATTGAATTTAAACCAAAAGTAATGACCTCAGTTGAGCTAGAGTATATCCGATAAGTAATCCGATGACAATGCAAGGTGTACCGTTTATGGTGCGGGGGCCTGCATTGTTGATACTGGGAAGATATAAACTGAATTTAAAAAAAAGAATTGAATTTAAACCAAAGGTAATGACCTCAGTTGTGCTAGCGTATATCCGATAAGTAATCCGATGACAATGCAAGGTGTACCGTTTATGGTGCGGGGGCCTGCATTGTTGATACTGGGAAGATATAAACTGAAACTTAAAAAAGAATTGAATTTAAACCAAAGGTAATGACCTCAGTTGTGCTAGCGTATATCCGATAAGTAATCCGATGATGATGCAAGGTGTTCCGTTTATGGTGCCTTCATTGTTGATACTGGGAAGATATAAACTGAAACTTAAGAAAAGAATTGAATTTAAACCAAAGGTAATAACCTCAGTTGAGCTAGAGTATATCCGATAAGTAATCCGATGACAATGCAAGGTGTACCGTTTATGGTGCGGGGGCCTGCATTGTTGATACTGGGAAGATATAAACTGAAACTTAAAAAAAGAATTGAATTTAAACCAAAGGTAATGACCTCAGTTGTGCTAGCGTATATCCGATAAGTAATCCGATGATGATGCAAGGTGTTCCGTTTATGGTGCGGGGCCCTTCACTGTTGATACTGGGAAGATATAAACTGAAACTTAAGAAAAGAATTGAATTTAAACCAAAGGTAATGACCTCAGTTGAGCTAGAGTATATCCGATGACGATGTAAAGTGTTCTGTTTATTTTGCTTGCACCTTCATTGTTAATACTGGGTACATATAAACTCAAACTTAAAAAAGAATTGAATTTAAACCAAAGGTAATGACCTCAGTTGAGCTAGAGTATATCCGATGACGATGTAAAGTGTTCTGTTTATTTTGCTTGCATCTTCATTGTTAATACTGGGCACATATAAACTCAAACTTAAAAAAGAATTGAATTTAAACCAAAAGTAATGACCTCAGTTGAGCTAGAGTATATCCGATGACGATGTAAAGTGTTCTGTTTATTTTGCTTGCACCTTCATTGTTAATACTGGGTACATATAAACTCAAACTTAAAAAAGAATTGAATTTAAACCAAAAGTAATGACCTCAGTTGAGCTAGAGTATATCCGATAAGTAATCCGATGACAATGCAAGGTGTACCGTTTATGGTGCGGGGGCCTGCATTGTTGATACTGGGAAGATATAAACTGAATTTAAAAAAAAGAATTGAATTTAAACCAAAGGTAATGACCTCAGTTGTGCTAGCGTATATCCGATAAGTAATCCGATGACAATGCAAGGTGTACCGTTTATGGTGCGGGGGCCTGCATTGTTGATACTGGGAAGATATAAACTGAAACTTAAAAAAGAATTGAATTTAAACCAAAGGTAATGACCTCAGTTGTGCTAGCGTATATCCGATAAGTAATCCGATGATGATGCAAGGTGTTCCGTTTATGGTGCCTTCATTGTTGATACTGGGAAGATATAAACTGAAACTTAAGAAAAGAATTGAATTTAAACCAAAGGTAATAACCTCAGTTGAGCTAGAGTATATCCGATAAGTAATCCGATGACAATGCAAGGTGTACCGTTTATGGTGCGGGGGCCTGCATTGTTGATACTGGGAAGATATAAACTGAAACTTAAAAAAAGAATTGAATTTAAACCAAAGGTAATGACCTCAGTTGTGCTAGCGTATATCCGATAAGTAATCCGATGATGATGCAAGGTGTTCCGTTTATGGTGCGGGGCCCTTCACTGTTGATACTGGGAAGATATAAACTGAAACTTAAGAAAAGAATTGAATTTAAACCAAAGGTAATGACCTCAGTTGAGCTAGAGTATATCCGATGACGATGTAAAGTGTTCTGTTTATTTTGCTTGCACCTTCATTGTTAATACTGGGTACATATAAACTCAAACTTAAAAAAGAATTGAATTTAAACCAAAGGTAATGACCTCAGTTGAGCTAGAGTATATCCGATGACGATGTAAAGTGTTCTGTTTATTTTGCTTGCATCTTCATTGTTAATACTGGGCACATATAAACTCAAACTTAAAAAAGAATTGAATTTAAACCAAAAGTAATGACCTCAGTTGAGCTAGAGTATATCCGATAAGTAATCCGATGACAATGCAAGGTGTACCGTTTATGGTGCGGGGGCCTGCATTGTTGATACTGGGAAGATATAAACTGAAACTTAAAAAAAGAATTGAATTTAAACCAAAGGTAATGACCTCAGTTGTGCTAGCGTATATCCGATAAGTAATCCGATGATGATGCAAGGTGTTCCGTTTATGGTGCTTGCATCTTCATTGTTGATACTGGGAAGATATAAACTGAAACTTAAGAAAAGAATTGAATTTAAACCAAAGGTAATGACCTCAGTTGAGCTAGAGTATATCCGATGACGATGTAAAGTGTTCTGTTTATTTTGCTTGCACCTTCATTGTTAATATTGGGCACATATAAACTCAAACTTCAAAAAGAATTGAATTTAAACCAAAAGTAATGACCTCAGTTGAGCTAGAGTATATCCAATAAGTAATCCGATGACAATGCAAGGTGTACCGTTTATGGTGCGGGGGCCTGCATTGTTGATACTGGGAAGATATAAACTGAAACTTAAAAAAAGAATTGAATTTAAACCAAAGGTAATGACCTCAGTTGTGCTAGCGTATATCCGATAAGTAATCCGATGATGATGCAAGGTGTTCCGTTTATGGTGCGGGCCCTTCATTGTTGATACTGGGAAGATATAAACTGAAACTTAAGAAAAGAATTGAATTTAAACCAAAGGTAATGACCTCAGTTGAGCTAGAGTATATCCGATGACGATGTAAAGTGTTCTGTTTATTTTGCTTGCATCTTCATTGTTAATACTGGGCACATATAAACTCAAACTTAAAAAAGAATTGAATTTAAACCAAAAGTAATGACCTCAGTTGAGCTAGAGTATATCCGATAAGTAATCCGATGACAATGCAAGGTGTACCGTTTATGGTGCGGGGGCCTGCATTGTTGATACTGGGAAGATATAAACTGAATTTAAAAAAAAGAATTGAATTTAAA
This sequence comes from Eristalis pertinax, assembly GCA_907269125.1. Classification (NCBI taxonomy): domain Eukaryota; kingdom Metazoa; phylum Arthropoda; class Insecta; order Diptera; family Syrphidae; genus Eristalis; species Eristalis pertinax. The sequence goes on from OU026148.1 coordinate 35,729,455, forward strand.
CCAAAGGTAATGACCTCAGTTGTGCTAGCGTATATCCGATAAGTAATCCGATGATGATGCAAGGTGTTCCGTTTATGGTGCCTTCATTGTTGATACTGGGAAGATATAAACTGAAACATAAGAAAAGAATTGAATTTAAACCAAAGGTAATGACCTCAGTTGAGCTAGAGTATATCCGATAAGTAATCCGATGACAATGCAAGGTGTACCGTTTATGGTGCGGGGGCCTGCATTGTTGATACTGGGAAGATATAAACTGAAACTTAAGAAAAGAATTGAATTTAAACCAAAGGTAATGACCTCAGTTGAGCTAGAGTATATCCGCTGACGATGTAAAGTGTTCTGTTTATTTTGCTTGCATCTTCATTGTTAATACTGGGCACATATAAACTCAAACTTAAAAAAGAATTGAATTTAAACCAAAAGTAATGACCTCAGTTGAGCTAGAGTATATCCGATGACGATGTAAAGTGTTCTGTTTATTTTGCTTGCACCTTCATTGTTAATACTGGGTACATATAAACTCAAACTTAAAAAAGAATTGAATTTAAACCAAAGGTAATGACCTCAGTTGAGCTAGAGTATATCCGATGACGATGTAAAATGTTCTGTTTATTTTGCTTGCATCTTCATTGTTAATACTGGGCACATATAAACTCAAACTTAAAAAAGAATTGAATTTAAACCAAAAGTAATGACCTCAGTTGAGCTAGAGTATATCCGATAAGTAATCCGATGACAATGCAAGGTGTACCGTTTATGGTGCGGGGGCCTGCATTTTTGATACTGGGAAGATATAAACTGAAACTTAAAAAAAGAATTGAATTTAAACCAAAGGTAATGACGTCAGTTGTGCTAGCGTATATCCGATAAGTAATCCGATGATGATGCAAGGTGTTCCGTTTATGGTGCGGGGCCCTTTATTGTTGATACTGGGAAGATACAAACTGAAACTTAAAAAATGAATTGAATTTAAACCAAAGGTAATGACCTCAGTTGAGCTCTAGAGTATATCCGATGACGATGTAAAGTGTTCCGTTATGGTGCCTTCATTGTTGATACTGGGAAGATATAAACTGAAACTTAAGAAAAGAATTGAATTTAAACCAAAGGTAATGACCTCAGTTGAGCTAGAGTATATCCGATGACAGTGCAAAGTGTTCCGTTTATGGTGCGGGGGCCTTCATTTTTGATACTGGGAACATATAAACTGAAACTTAAAAAAGAATTGAATTTAAACCAAAGGTAATGACCTCAGTTGAGCTAGAGTATATCCGATGACAATGCAAAGTGCTCCTTTTATGGTGCGGGGGCCTGCATTGTTGATACTGGGAAGATACAAACTGAAACTTAAAAAATGAATTGAATTTAAACCAAAGGTAATGACCTCAGTTGAGCTAGAGTATATCCGATGACGATGTAAAGTGTTCCGTTATGGTGCCTTCATTGTTGATACTGGGAAGATATAAACTGAAACTTAAGAAAAGAATTGAATTTAAACCAAAGGTAATGACGTCAGTTGTGCTAGCGTATATCCGATAAGTAATCCGATGATGATGCAAGGTGTTCCGTTTATGGTGCGGGGCCCTTTATTGTTGATACTGGGAAGATACAAACTGAAACTTAAAAAATGAATTGAATTTAAACCAAAGGTAATGACCTCAGTTGAGCTAGAGTATATCCGATGACGATGTAAAGTGTTCCGTTATGGTGCCTTCATTGTTGATACTGGGAAGATATAAACTGAAACTTAAGAAAAGAATTGAATTTAAACCAAAGGTAATGACCTCAGTTGAGCTAGAGTATATCCGATGACAGTGCAAAGTGTTCCGTTTATTTTGCTTGCACCTTCATTGTTAATACTGGGAAGATACAAACTGAAACTTAGAAAAGCATTGAATTTAAACCAAAGGTAATGACCTCAGTTGAGCTAGAGTATATCCGATGACGATGTAAAGTGTTCTGTTTATTTTGCTTGCACCTTCATTGTTAATACTGGGCACATATAAACTGAAACTTAAAAAAGAATTGAATTTAAACCAAAGGTAATGACCTCAGTTGAGCTAGAGTATATCCGATGACAGTGCAAAGTGTTCCGTTTATGGTGCGGGGGCCTTTATTTTTGATACTGGGAACATATAAACTGAAACTTAAAAAAGAATTGAATTTAAACCAAAGGTAATGACCTCAGTTGAGCTAGAGTATATCCGATGACAGTGCAAACTGTTCCGTTTATGGTGCGGGGGCCTGCATTGTTGATACTGGGAAGATACAAACTGAAACTTAAAAAAAGAATTGAATTTAAACCAAAGGTAATGACCTCAGTTGTGCTAGCCTATATCCGATAAGTAATCCGATGATGATGCAAGGTGTTCCGTTTATGGTGCGGGGCCCTTCATTGTTGATACTGGGAAGATACAAACTGAAACTTAAAAAAAGAATTGAATTTAAACCAAAGGTAATGACCTCAGTTGTGCTAGCCTATATCCGATAAGTAATCCGATGATGATGCAAGGTGTTCCGTTTATGGTGCGGGGCCCTTCATTGTTGATACTGGGAAGATACAAACTGAAACTTAAAAAAAGAATTGAATTTAAACCAAAGGTAATGACCTCAGTTGTGCTAGCGTATATCCGATAAGTAATCCGATGATGATGCAAGGTGTTCCGTTTATGGTGCGGGGCCCTTCATTGTTGATACTGGGAAGATACAAACTGAAACTTAAAAAAAGAATTGAATTTAAACCAAAGGTAATGACCTCAGTTGTGCTAGCGTATATTCGATAAGTAATCCGATGACATTGGAAAGTGTTCCGTTTATTTTGCTTGCACCTTCATTGTTAATACTGGGAAGATACAAACTGAAACTTAAAAAAATAATTGAATTTAAACCAAAGGTAATGACCTCAGTTGAGCTAGAGTATATCCGATGACGATGTAAAGTGTTCTGTTTATTTTGCTTGCACCTTCATTGTTAATACTGGGCACATATAAACTGAAACTTAAAAAAAGAATTGAATTTAAACCAAAGGTAATGACCTCAGTTGAGCTAGAGTATATCCGATGACAGTGCAAACTGTTCCGTTTATGGGGCGGGGCCCTTCATTGTTGATACTGGGAAGATATAAACTGAAACTTAAAAAAAGAATTGAATTTAAGCCAAAGGTAATGACCTCAGTTGAGCTAGAGTATATCCGATGACAATGCAAAGTGTTCCGTTTATGGTGCGGGGCCCTTCATTGTTGATACTGGGAAGATATAAACTGAAACTTAAAAAAGAATTGAATTTAAACCAAAGGTAATGACCTCAGTTGAGCTAGAGTATATCCGATGACGATGTAAAGTGTTCTGTTTATTTTGCTTGCACCTTCATTGTTAATACTGGGCACATATAAACTGAAACTTAGAAAAGAATTGAATTTAAACCAAAGGTAATGACCTCAGTTGAGCTAGACTATATCCGATAAGTAATCCGATGACAATGCAAAGTGTTCCGTTTATGGATCGGGGGCCTGCATTGTTGATACTGGGAATATATAAACTGAAACTTAAAAAAGATTTGAATTTAAACCAAAGGTAATGACCTCAGTTGAGCTAGAGTATATCCGATGACAGTGCAAAGTGTTCCGTTTATGGTGCGGGGGCCTTCATTGTTGATACTGGGAAGATACAAACTGAAACTTAAAAAAAGAATTGAATTTAAACCAAAGGTAATGACCTCAGTTGAGCTAGAGTATATCCGATGACAGTGCAAAGTGTTCCGTTTATGGTGCGGGGGCCTTCATTGTTGATACTGGGAAGATACAAACTGAAACTTAAAAAAAGAATTGAATTTAAACCAAAGGTAATGACCTCAGTTAAGCTAGAGTATATCCGATGACAGTGCAAACTGTTCCGTTTATGGTGCAGGGCCTGCATTGTTGATACTGGGAAGATACAAACTGAAACTTAAAAAAGAATTGAATTTAAACCAAAGGTAATGACCTCAGTTGTGCTAGAGTATATCCGATAAGTAATCCGATGACATTGGAAAGTGTTCCGTTTATGGTGCGGGGCCTTCATTGTTGATACTGGGAAGATATAAACTGAAACTTAAAAAAAGAATTGAATTTAAACCAAAGGTAATGACCTCAGTTGTGCTAGCGTATATCCGATAAGTAATCCGATGATGATGCAAGGTGTTCCGTTTATGGTGCGGGGCCCTTCATTGTTGATACTGGGAAGATATAAACTGAAACTTAAAAAAAGAATTGAATTTAAGCCAAAGGTAATGACCTCAGTTGTGCTAGCGTATATCCGATAAGTAATCCGATGATGTTGCAAGGTGTTCCGTTTATGGTGCGGGGCCCTTCATTGTTGATACTGGGAAGATATAAACTGAAACTTAAAAAGGAATTGAATTTAAACCAAAGGTAATGACCTCAGTTGAGCTAGAGTATATCCGATGACAATGCAAAGTGCTCCGTTTATGGTGCGGGGGCCTGCATTGTTGATACTGGGAAGATACAAACTGAAACTTAAAAAAAGAATTGAATTTAAACCAAAGGTAATGACCTCAGTTGTGCTAGCGTATATCCGATAAGTAATCCGATGATGATGCAAGGTGTTCCGTTTATGGTGCGGGGTCCTTCATTGTTGATACTGGGAAGATACAAACTGAAACTTAAAAAAAGAATTGAATTTAAACCAAAGGTAATGACCTCAGTTGTGCTAGCGTATATCCGATAAGTAATCCGATGATGATGCAAGGTGTTCCGTTTATGGTGCCTTCATTGTTGATACTGGGAAGATATAAACTGAAACATAAGAAAAGAATTGAATTTAAACCAAAGGTAATGACCTCAGTTGAGCTAGAGTATATCCGATAAGTAATCCGATGACAATGCAAGGTGTACCGTTTATGGTGCGGGGGCCTGCATTGTTGATACTGGGAAGATATAAACTGAAACTTAAGAAAAGAATTGAATTTAAACCAAAGGTAATGACCTCAGTTGAGCTAGAGTATATCCGCTGACGATGTAAAGTGTTCTGTTTATTTTGCTTGCATCTTCATTGTTAATACTGGGCACATATAAACTCAAACTTAAAAAAGAATTGAATTTAAACCAAAAGTAATGACCTCAGTTGAGCTAGAGTATATCCGATGACGATGTAAAGTGTTCTGTTTATTTTGCTTGCACCTTCATTGTTAATACTGGGTACATATAAACTCAAACTTAAAAAAGAATTGAATTTAAACCAAAGGTAATGACCTCAGTTGAGCTAGAGTATATCCGATGACGATGTAAAATGTTCTGTTTATTTTGCTTGCATCTTCATTGTTAATACTGGGCACATATAAACTCAAACTTAAAAAAGAATTGAATTTAAACCAAAAGTAATGACCTCAGTTGAGCTAGAGTATATCCGATAAGTAATCCGATGACAATGCAAGGTGTACCGTTTATGGTGCGGGGGCCTGCATTTTTGATACTGGGAAGATATAAACTGAAACTTAAAAAAAGAATTGAATTTAAACCAAAGGTAATGACGTCAGTTGTGCTAGCGTATATCCGATAAGTAATCCGATGATGATGCAAGGTGTTCCGTTTATGGTGCGGGGCCCTTTATTGTTGATACTGGGAAGATACAAACTGAAACTTAAAAAATGAATTGAATTTAAACCAAAGGTAATGACCTCAGTTGAGCTAGAGTATATCCGATGACGATGTAAAGTGTTCCGTTATGGTGCCTTCATTGTTGATACTGGGAAGATATAAACTGAAACTTAAGAAAAGAATTGAATTTAAACCAAAGGTAATGACCTCAGTTGAGCTAGAGTATATCCGATGACAGTGCAAAGTGTTCCGTTTATGGTGCGGGGGCCTTCATTTTTGATACTGGGAACATATAAACTGAAACTTAAAAAAGAATTGAATTTAAACCAAAGGTAATGACCTCAGTTGAGCTAGAGTATATCCGATGACAATGCAAAGTGCTCCTTTTATGGTGCGGGGGCCTGCATTGTTGATACTGGGAAGATACAAACTGAAACTTAAAAAATGAATTGAATTTAAACCAAAGGTAATGACCTCAGTTGAGCTAGAGTATATCCGATGACGATGTAAAGTGTTCCGTTATGGTGCCTTCATTGTTGATACTGGGAAGATATAAACTGAAACTTAAGAAAAGAATTGAATTTAAACCAAAGGTAATGACGTCAGTTGTGCTAGCGTATATCCGATAAGTAATCCGATGATGATGCAAGGTGTTCCGTTTATGGTGCGGGGCCCTTTATTGTTGATACTGGGAAGATACAAACTGAAACTTAAAAAATGAATTGAATTTAAACCAAAGGTAATGACCTCAGTTGAGCTAGAGTATATCCGATGACGATGTAAAGTGTTCCGTTATGGTGCCTTCATTGTTGATACTGGGAAGATATAAACTGAAACTTAAGAAAAGAATTGAATTTAAACCAAAGGTAATGACCTCAGTTGAGCTAGAGTATATCCGATGACAGTGCAAAGTGTTCCGTTTATTTTGCTTGCACCTTCATTGTTAATACTGGGAAGATACAAACTGAAACTTAGAAAAGCATTGAATTTAAACCAAAGGTAATGACCTCAGTTGAGCTAGAGTATATCCGATGACGATGTAAAGTGTTCTGTTTATTTTGCTTGCACCTTCATTGTTAATACTGGGCACATATAAACTGAAACTTAAAAAAGAATTGAATTTAAACCAAAGGTAATGACCTCAGTTGAGCTAGAGTATATCCGATGACAGTGCAAAGTGTTCCGTTTATGGTGCGGGGGCCTTTATTTTTGATACTGGGAACATATAAACTGAAACTTAAAAAAGAATTGAATTTAAACCAAAGGTAATGACCTCAGTTGAGCTAGAGTATATCCGATGACAGTGCAAACTGTTCCGTTTATGGTGCGGGGGCCTGCATTGTTGATACTGGGAAGATACAAACTGAAACTTAAAAAAAGAATTGAATTTAAACCAAAGGTAATGACCTCAGTTGTGCTAGCCTATATCCGATAAGTAATCCGATGATGATGCAAGGTGTTCCGTTTATGGTGCGGGGCCCTTCATTGTTGATACTGGGAAGATACAAACTGAAACTTAAAAAAAGAATTGAATTTAAACCAAAGGTAATGACCTCAGTTGTGCTAGCCTATATCCGATAAGTAATCCGATGATGATGCAAGGTGTTCCGTTTATGGTGCGGGGCCCTTCATTGTTGATACTGGGAAGATACAAACTGAAACTTAAAAAAAGAATTGAATTTAAACCAAAGGTAATGACCTCAGTTGTGCTAGCGTATATCCGATAAGTAATCCGATGATGATGCAAGGTGTTCCGTTTATGGTGCGGGGCCCTTCATTGTTGATACTGGGAAGATACAAACTGAAACTTAAAAAAAGAATTGAATTTAAACCAAAGGTAATGACCTCAGTTGTGCTAGCGTATATTCGATAAGTAATCCGATGACATTGGAAAGTGTTCCGTTTATTTTGCTTGCACCTTCATTGTTAATACTGGGAAGATACAAACTGAAACTTAAAAAAATAATTGAATTTAAACCAAAGGTAATGACCTCAGTTGAGCTAGAGTATATCCGATGACGATGTAAAGTGTTCTGTTTATTTTGCTTGCACCTTCATTGTTAATACTGGGCACATATAAACTGAAACTTAAAAAAAGAATTGAATTTAAACCAAAGGTAATGACCTCAGTTGAGCTAGAGTATATCCGATGACAGTGCAAACTGTTCCGTTTATGGGGCGGGGCCCTTCATTGTTGATACTGGGAAGATATAAACTGAAACTTAAAAAAAGAATTGAATTTAAGCCAAAGGTAATGACCTCAGTTGAGCTAGAGTATATCCGATGACAATGCAAAGTGTTCCGTTTATGGTGCGGGGCCCTTCATTGTTGATACTGGGAAGATATAAACTGAAACTTAAAAAAGAATTGAATTTAAACCAAAGGTAATGACCTCAGTTGAGCTAGAGTATATCCGATGACGATGTAAAGTGTTCTGTTTATTTTGCTTGCACCTTCATTGTTAATACTGGGCACATATAAACTGAAACTTAGAAAAGAATTGAATTTAAACCAAAGGTAATGACCTCAGTTGAGCTAGACTATATCCGATAAGTAATCCGATGACAATGCAAAGTGTTCCGTTTATGGATCGGGGGCCTGCATTGTTGATACTGGGAATATATAAACTGAAACTTAAAAAAGATTTGAATTTAAACCAAAGGTAATGACCTCAGTTGAGCTAGAGTATATCCGATGACAGTGCAAAGTGTTCCGTTTATGGTGCGGGGGCCTTCATTGTTGATACTGGGAAGATACAAACTGAAACTTAAAAAAATAATTGAATTTAAACCAAAGGTAATGACCTCAGTTGAGCTAGAGTATATCCGATGACAGTGCAAAGTGTTCCGTTTATGGTGCGGGGGCCTTCATTGTTGATACTGGGAAGATACAAACTGAAACTTAAAAAAAGAATTGAATTTAAACCAAAGGTAATGACCTCAGTTAAGCTAGAGTATATCCGATGACAGTGCAAACTGTTCCGTTTATGGTGCAGGGCCTGCATTGTTGATACTGGGAAGATACAAACTGAAACTTAAAAAAGAATTGAATTTAAACCAAAGGTAATGACCTCAGTTGTGCTAGAGTATATCCGATAAGTAATCCGATGACATTGGAAAGTGTTCCGTTTATGGTGCGGGGCCTTCATTGTTGATACTGGGAAGATATAAACTGAAACTTAAAAAAAGAATTGAATTTAAACCAAAGGTAATGACCTCAGTTGTGCTAGCGTATATCCGATAAGTAATCCGATGATGATGCAAGGTGTTCCGTTTATGGTGCGGGGCCCTTCATTGTTGATACTGGGAAGATATAAACTGAAACTTAAAAAAAGAATTGAATTTAAGCCAAAGGTAATGACCTCAGTTGAGCTAGAGTATATCCGATGACAATGCAAAGTGTTCCGTTTATGGTGCGGGGGCCTGCATTGTTGATACTAGGAAGATACAAACTGAAACTTAAAAAAAGAATTGAATTTAAACCAAAGGTAATGACCTCAGTTGTGCTAGCGTATATCCGATAAGTAATCCGATGATGTTGCAAGGTGTTCCGTTTATGGTGCGGGGCCCTTCATTGTTGATACTGGGAAGATATAAACTGAAACTTAAAAAGGAATTGAATTTAAACCAAAGGTAATGACCTCAGTTGAGCTAGAGTATATCCGATGACAATGCAAAGTGCTCCGTTTATGGTGCGGGGGCCTGCATTGTTGATACTGGGAAGATACAAACTGAAACTTAAAAAAAGAATTGAATTTAAACCAAAGGTAATGACCTCAGTTGTGCTAGCGTATATCCGATAAGTAATCCGATGATGATGCAAGGTGTTCCGTTTATGGTGCGGGGTCCTTCATTGTTGATACTGGGAAGATACAAACTGAAACTTAAAAAAAGAATTGAATTTAAACCAAAGGTAATGACCTCAGTTGTGCTAGCGTATATCCGATAAGTAATCCGATGATGATGCAAGGTGTTCCGTTTATGGTGCGGGGCCCTTCATTGTTGATACTGGGAAGATATAAACTGAAACTTAAAAAAAGAATTGAATTTAAACCAAAGGTAATGACCTCAGTTGTGCTAGCGTATATCCGATAAGTAATCCGATGATGATGCAAGGTGTTCCGTTTATGGTGCGGGGCCCTTCATTGTTGATACTGGGAAGATATAAACTGAAACTTAAGAAAAGAATTGAATTTAAACCAAAGGTAATGACCTCAGTTGAGCTAGAGTATATCCGATGACGATGTAAAGTGTTCTGTTTATTTTGCTTGCACCTTCATTGTTAATACTGGGCACATATAAACTGAAACTTAGAAAAGAATTGAATTTAAACCAAAGGTAATGACCTCAGTTGAGCTAGAGTATATCCGATGACAGTGCAAACTGTTCCGTTTATGGTGCGGGGGCCTTCATTTTTGATACTGGGAAGATACAAACTGAAACTTAAAAAAGAATTGAATTTAAACCAAAGGTAATGACCTCAGTTGTGCTAGCGTATATCCGATAAGTAATCCGATGATGATGCAAGGTGTTCCGTTTATGGTGCGGGGCCCTTCATTGTTGATGCTGGGAAGATATAAACTGAAACTTAAAAAAGAATTGAATTTAAACCAAAGGTAATGACCTCAGTTGTGCAAGAGTATATCCGATGACGATGTAAAGTGTTCTGTTTATTTTGCTTGCACCTTCATTGTTAATACAGGGCACATATAAACTGAAACTTAGAAAAGAATTGAATTTAAACCAAAGGTAATGATCTCAGTTGAGCTAGAGTATATCCGATAAGTAAACCGATGACGATGCAAGGTGTTCCGTTATGGTGGGGGTCTTCATTGCTAATACTGGGAAGATATGAACTGAAACTTAAAAAAAATTAATTTAAACCAAAGGTAATGACCTCAGTTGAGCTAGAGTATATCCGATAAGTAATCCTATGACAATGCAAAGCGTTCCGTTTATGATGTGGTGGCCTTCATTGCTGGAAAGGCAAGGCAAACTGTTCCGTTTATGCTTCGGTCCCCGTTATTGTTAATACTGGGAACATATAAACTGAAACTTGAAAAAAGAATTGAATTTAAACCAAAGGTATCGATCTTAGTTGAGCTTGAGTATATATGATAAGATCCGAATTCTCGCATTGATTTATTGCATTTTGCTGCGTAATGTCCAAATGATTTGCAGATGAAGCACCTGATCTCCCCATTGCTGTTGGCTCATGCATTTTTGGCTGTTATAACTTGATTTTTTTGTTTGTCTTCTAAAAGGGCTCTTGTTATTTTTGGTGAACCATTGAGTGTGTGATTAGATATCAGGCTTTTGTCAAATATCCTCTTCAATGCTACCAACGTTCTTTTTCAGACCTAAACCCATGGACCATATGAGTTTCTCATTAAAATACTCCACGAACCTTTCTCTTTTCGGTTACTGCTTCCAAACATTCGTCGTCTCCATTTTAATTTTTTTTTTTGTTTCGTTACAAATATCTCGACCGATTGATGTACGATCGGCGATAGGACGTTCGCATAATATGAGACTACGGAGCACGTGGTTATCCAATGGGCTTTGCAATAAAACAATGTGTGTATCTTTCCCTTACATTTCCTTTTTCCTTTTATTGGAAATAAGCCAGAGTCCTAATTAGCAACAATACAATTACAAAACCTTCATCTTTTTAAAATTGAACCCTCACGACGTGTGGCAGAAGTTGACTTATTTTAAGTGTTTAAATCTTAGCGGTAAGGTCATAAAGTGAATGTGTGTGAGCTTATTAATTCGAGGGTGTTCTCGTTTGTTCGCTTGCCATAGTTTTCTCGCACGTCATCAATCATTTGTCCGTTATATTTTGCTCTCTCATTGGCATCCATGGTTTCATTTTAGCGTCCTTTAACTCTTTTTTTCAGATGAGACTTCCCTTTTTGTCATAATTTTATAAGCTTTCCTTGAAAGTTAAAAACATGTACTGGACCTGTAGAACTCGCAATTGTATTCCACAGTTGACCAATTAGTTCACATAGTATGATTTTTGAACTTATGCTTAGCATTGAAATTGAACAGGCATATGTACAAAATTTTCTTTCGTGTTTGGATGGTCAAAAATTGAAGATATCTTTTGTCTGTCACTCTTCGTATACTTATGTTAGACGGTACAATATTCATTTATTGTAATATGAAATAATAATATAATAATAATAAATAATAAATAATAATTAACAAGTTATTTATAAAATATAATATGTATTTTTTACATTATTAAAGTCAGGTAGATTAAAGCATTAGTTGGCAGTTGTTTAAATCATTGTAGCCGGTTGAGTTTTATATGATTCTAATGATTCGCAAGACACTTTTATGCCTATCGAAATTTGTTTATGCAATAGTCGGAATTATTGAGTACGTGAACGAATTTATGCACATAGTCACAAGCTTTTCTATAAGTTGTGATAGTATGAATTTGTTGGCGAGGCGTAAAAGAATCACCGCGGCGCAACATTTTGATCCGTTTGACCGTTATATTTGTGATCTCGTGACGGGTTTGTCTTTCTTGGTCTGCAATCGTCTTACTTGAATGAATAGTGAATAAAACATCGAAATATATGCATTTTTGGATTTCGAAACTGTTATGTTCTACATTTCCTTAACTACCAGCAAAATGAATGTAGAAAAATAAGCATTTAAAAAATACCACGAGACAAAGAAACACGTGACCAGCACGATCTCATAATAAGCAATCCCCTCTCCAATGCCGTAGGTTCCGTCATTGGAGAAGAGAGGGCGAATGCGTCCTCTATAAAACTAAAGTCCACTCGTCATTTTTTTGCGGGCTCTCGTCGCAAACCGACTATAGGTTTACGCTTCTCGAGGTTAGCTAACTCACGTTATTCCGCAAATGAAGGCCAGGAGTTGTAGCACTGTGGAATACCATTGGCATGACTGATGTAAGTTTTTTTTTTTTTGGAACTACGCTATCAGAATTGGCACCTAGTCGACGATCCACCGTAACTTCTTACAGACAGTTTCTCCAGTGGTATCGCCAACAACCTTGGGTGACAAATAGACCCTGTACTTTCGTCATATGGCTTCAACTTTACCGTTACCGAGAGCAACCATCTGCTATACACCCTTGACAATTTGTTTATACCGCTCTCTTCGTCAATTGAATACAGCGGCGTTGTGCCCCAACTAGGTACATACATAAATAGCTTGCATTAAGTTCCCTCTTCGCCTTATGACCCTCTTATGCTTTGTGACCCAAGAAGTTGCAATTATAGCATCTGATAACTGTTGTCCTGCGTACCTTTACCGACTGTCGCCTGTCTTCAACAACTCATTTTTAGAATTTCGTATTTTTCTTTCATCAGCTCATTTTCTCTCTTTTGCAACTTCATCTCACGCTTCATTAACTCCAACTTTCGGTTCATCAGCATATAGTCATTTTCGCGTCAGTTGTGTATCTCACTCATTTCGCTATCTTTTTTATGCTTCCTCTGTCTCGATATGCTTTCACTGCAGCGCGGATGTTCCCTCTCGTCATTTGGCACATCCTGATCTTCTGCGAGGAGGAACTTTGTTGGTCTTCACTCCTCGCCACTCTTCATCCAGTACTCATGCTTTCAATGCAATCTGCTGCTGTTTTGTCATATTTGGCCGATGTGATGTTCTAATTTTAGCACCGTCTTTTCCTGTTAATTTGACCAGTTCGTACGGTCCGAACTATTTGACGTGTAACTTCAAACCTAATGGTTTTCTAGTGGTTTTGCGGAAGCACGATTTTGTAAACAAGTGCAAATAGGTTCTGTCTTGAGTGAGTTTTCTTAAGATTGCCGAATGTTCCACTCATAGGGTGGATTATTTGCAGCCTCGGGGACGTAGATAGCCACGTTTTGGATACCAAGGATATTCTCAAGTTCTTCTTTTTGTGAAGCTTTTTCTGGTGCGTGGTGCATTTTGAGCGTGATTAAAACTTTAAACCAAATACTCACGCACGTACCAAAAATACTCACCCAGCCTATTAACGATTCTTGTTTTTTAGTAAATGTTTTTTCTCGGATTTTATTTTATTGGTAATTTCAAAGGAAAAGTTTCATAGAACCTGATATGCTATATTGTTACATAACTAACTTAACTATCATATATATATATACACAGCAAACAGTAAGCGGAGGGATAGACAAAGGTTTCTTAAACTTGATTGTGTGACTGACGGTCCTTATATTTTTAAAGGAGTCTTGCTGGATGGTTGTCGCCCCTGCAAATTTGTTTGCATTGCCATGTTATTGATCACAGCTAACGCACAGAACAATCTAGAACAATTAAGAAGAACAATAACCGTTACTGTTGCTGTAGTCAGTTTATCACTTTTGTGTCCTTTTATTTTCCTTTATCCACTTCGAATACACTTTTGTGTTTCCTACTTTTGCACGTACAGCTGTCTAGTAAATCACACCTGACACCTTGTAAAAAGTCTTGTGTGATTTTTAAAACAACAGGGTTAAATTTGAAATTTGCTTTTTTTTATCTATTACAATGAAGTATACCCGTTGGCTGCTCTGAACTAACTAACTACTGAACTGTCAAATCACATATCCACAAGTGCGTTCAGTGGTGCCACTTTTTTGCATTCTCTTTGTATACGTTTAGTGGTTCCACGTTTAGCATGAATGTGTTCAATGTTCAGTGATTGTCTTATTATCTTTTCTGATGCAGTTTGTGTTGCTTTTGCGAATTCTATCCATGAATTAGTATCTTGTGAAGAGTTGGTGTCACAGCCATCCAAGGATATAGCTTCACATACAAGTAAACCATCTCAAAACAATACTTTTAAAATGTTTCTGAATTTATAGGATACTTCTGCATCGACAGTCTTTACACAAGATGAAAGAGGCGGGTTAAGTAAAATTAAATTGTTCTTGTTTTCTCAGCCAAGTCGTTACTCTCTTTTGATAAGCTCCAAGAGAGTAGCGATAGTGAATAGGTCAGTTTATAGCAATTATTATGTTTTATGATGATTACCACTCATGTTCTATCAATGCTGAAACTGCCATCGACGTTCCTTATGGCTTTTTTTATATACATACATAAGTCTTACTTTCTTCAGACTATTTCTGTATTTATATCCTTTTCTACTACATTCACTAACTTTCAATTTGTAAAACTAATATTTATCACACTGCTGCCATCAAATACAACTTTAGGGCACCGTGCTCACTTTCCAATATATATCTTCCCAAGATTTATTTACGTCTTATCACTAACTTCAATGTCACTTTAAATGACCCTTCAACTTCGTCATCACCATTCCTACCACGCCTGTGTACTAATGCACTCATCGTGGTTTGCATAATAAATATACTATTTGTATGAACTTATTTTCTTTCTTAAAATTAAAATTGTTTCTTAACAAGTTGAAAATGAAAATATGCTGTTTCACGGAAGCAAAACAATCTTTTCAAATTTCATCTATATGGTTTAATAGAAGTATTGCAGCGACCCATTTTTGAGGCAGCGATATTTTGCTATTATTAACTCTACTATGAACACCGGTTGGGAGCCAATGCACTTAGCATCGCGTAAAGTATATGTCACATCGGAGTCACCAAACATCCAAAAGTGTAGAAATAAATTAAGGAAACCTAATATAATTCGTGAATTAATGAGCTAAAATTCATACGCGAGTTATTATTTAAAAAAAGCAAAACTTTATACAATCATTGGGTTCAATGTTTGAATATCCTGAAGCGTCTTATGTCCTCGGTAATTGCATTGGATTCATCTACATTGAACTGGTCCTTCCGTCCGGTTGATTCCGTGGAAGTGGATTATTTTATACTTCCGGCATCTTATTTCATACCCCAATTTTAATTTATCCACTTGCTTAGCGTGCAGGGCAATGACACAAGTGAACTTCTATTGCGAAAACCACTGGCGGCAGCAATTATATGCTAAGTATATGAAACATGCAAGCAACAACTGGGGCACTTCGTTACGACGATGTTTAGTATAATTGTCCTCGTATTTGCATTGTTACACTACAAATTGTGTATGTACTTGGTTGGGCTTTCAATGTAGGTTAGGTTAGGTTTTAATGAAGATACCTTGACTTTATTTTTTTTTTTCAAAAACACAAATCTTTTTTCTTGTGTGGCACTCTCTTCCCCATTCTTAAGTCGACACAGCCGAAAAGAAGGATTAAAGCGATATTGTCAGACTTACTGTTTTATAAATAAAAATACTGAAGACTTTTGGAATTTCTTTGGATATTTACGTTCACAAACTAGATCTAGCAAGGATACTAGTTTGACTGACTACCTAAAACCTGCCGAAAATAATGAATGATTTTCTTTCAATCTTTTATTTCTTGTACATTCATTGTGTGATTCTAACACAGAAGTGAATTTATGAATTTTGACACAGGATCGTAAAACTCAACATGTAGTTGACTTCCTTGTGCTTCGTGTTGCTGGTCGAAGGGCTCATCATTGAAACAGTTTACTTTTGTTTTGTTCTACGGCACATATTGCGCGAAGATTTAATGACCGACTCACTCGGCTAATCGACTTAATCTGGATGCTGCACTCGATAAAATACTTTCTACAATGGATCGCAATTGTTCAGCATTCATGTCAGTAAATATCTCTGCTATTGGCAGTCTTCCGATCACAATTCACACAAATTAAAACCGACACGGTAATATTTGTTTGACTGTACTGAATGGCAATTTAATTTCACCATAGCATTAGCACGCAAGCAACGCACAAAATATATAAAAACTGACAATTATTTTTATAACTTATCTTATGGAATCAAGCACTTACAATATATGTATGTTAGTAATTTCTCCTCAAGCTGTCCTCTAGTTTGTCATTTCTGACTCTTGTTTTCTTCCATGGAACCCTGGCGATATGCCCTCAAAGTCGAAGAGATTGCTGTTTTTCACCTCCTTTCCCAGTAAATGAAAAAACGGTATTTTGGTTATGTGGCAGTCATGCAATTCCACATGTAAGGGTAAATGTCTATAGATATTGACTATTATTAAAGGGAACTAGGAAGAAGAGCATATGTTCTTTCGGGAAATGATGAATTGTTTATGTACAGGCATGACAAAAAAATATATTTTGTCATCACTATTATGAAAACAATATATTTATTTTATATTTGAACTATTCAATATAACATCGATTTCAATTAAGTATAAAAACAGAAGAAGTTAATTGGCTTCTGTTTCTGTTGGTACGCATATTCACTTCCAGGTTCCGTCGGAATGAACGTGTCGCGTACTCGCTTAAGTTGGGATGTACTTAAAAAGTCGCTGGATACGCTGTATCCCACATTCTGAATGTATGTATTGTAAAGAGAATTGTTGGGCTTATTCTGCACCTCATCATATCGTTATCGATTGTCACACTCTATGCTCAGGTGTTAGTCCATTTTATTATCTCCATCCCAGCTCAGATTCTTTCATTATGGATTTTTTATCTCTATCCCTTGGGGTTGATATAAATATGAGTAACCCCTGGGGCTGGCATATCAATGATTGCAGACGTTGACCAGTTATGACGCGGATTATATTTATAAGTAAGACTTTTTCGTGTTACGCTTTTACATACACTTTTTTTTAGTAGGAATGAACTTATTTTTTTGATATGTCAACAGACTGAATATTACAAGTATTTTTATCCAAATGGAAAAGTCAACCAGTGAGAATGGGATAGGAAAATGTGGAGATGATCAGGTGCAGACGCTACGTCAGCAGTACTGCTAGCAACGTCACTGCATGTGACATGGGAACGATACCGCGTCAGGGTATATGCATAGCTGTTTGCCCACGGACATAATGCACGTGGCAGTGTTCTGTGTCGTATGGCATACAAACAGCTGACATTAATAGCGCGGTTTTATCTCAGCGGTCATATTGAACCGTCGCCTCCCGTCGCTTGGTCTTCACTGCTGAAAGTATGTAGAAGAAACAGGTTAATGTTTTTCATAGGTAATATGCAAGTTCTAATCATACTTACGTTACTGTTAGGGTTTGTGAAGTAGGTTTGTGATTCTACCCTTATATTAGTGATTATTCAAAAGAAAACAAATCACTGTATTTTAACTGATGGTTTATATTATACACGTGGAATTAATGTGATTGATTGATCCTGCTCGAATAAACGCGGTTTTAGTCGGTAGAGAGTATACAGATGCAGTTACACTTATTATATAAAAGGCCACAGTGATCACGACACGTCTGAAAGCTTCTGGTTCGAAAAAAGCGGAAGGATGGAAAAGGCGTTTACTTGTCACTGTCAGCCGATTTGTCTGTGGTCAAATGTTCTTCTATAGTGAATCACTCCGTAGTTGATGTGGTCTGAATTGCCACAGGTTAATAACTTATTCGTATATAGCATTATAGCAGCGTGTATACAATATAAATTTATTTGTTTGTTCCTATTTGGTCCCTCTATTGTGCCAAATGGAACTGAACTCAAAGTCTAGTTTACAATTATTTATATGGTTACCATCGAAGCGACAAGTTGAAAATTCAACAGCATGTTTCACCCTGTTGATTCATTTGATAATATCCTGCCGTGACCGTTGGTTGTGTAGTAAGCAGACGCGCTTAATAAACAAATGACGAGAGAGATCTATGAAAGACGAGAGAGATGTATATGTATATCTGTTCGCTTATCCTGGCGTAATCATTCTTCACTCCCACACTCGTCCTTCAGTCGGAATCTCACTCGTACACATTTTCACTCTTCGAGAGTGTTCCGCTGTCACCTGTTACACATGGTTTTACGCAATCTGCTGCTTTCGACTTTATTTTTTGCATCATACCTATCTTTTTTTCTTTTACTTTGACCTTTTTTTAATAACAAAAATATATTCTGTCCCGATTTTTTTCAACCCAGTCGAAGCAAAGCTCAAAAGAAAAAAACGTGTGAGTCGCTCGACACTGATAAATTTTAATTTAACATTACAAGGTGATGAAGTTCTGAGTTGTCTAATTTTTGGGAACAATTCTTGCCAAGAAATATAATTTAAGTATAGCCCAAACAAAATAGAAACAAAAACATTGTGATTTAGAATTAAAAATAACTTTAAACACTACAAAATCATATGAAATGTATGAGTTTCTATGAAATAGTTTCATTGAAAACAAATTATATGTAATCTTTATTTCAATTCAATTAAATGTCTAATATGTCCCAATGCACTTTATTTAATTATATTAATTTGTCAATCTTATATTGTAATATTATCACATAGCAAGCATCCTGAACATTTTCATTATTAATTGTAAGCATTTTAAAATATAATTGTGATTTTTAATTTGATTTTTAAATAGTGTTACCTAGAAGTAAGTAAGAGGTGTATCGATGTAATGATGAGAAATTAACGCCAAAATTACGCAAAATGGTCTGATATTGCTATAAGCGTATTTTTCATATTTTAATGAATCTGAGAGAACTTAGAAAATAAATGCTGTATTTTTTAAATTTTTTGTTACATGAATAAAATAAATAAACTGAATGTATATGAAATTATTTGTTGTTTGTAATTTTCAATTTTCTTCGAGTAATTTTGTCCAGCTTTTGAGGTGGTGATTCAATTGCAATTGGTACAGTCAGTAAGTATTATGTTAGAAACATAAATTAATTGCCTACAAGCGCAACTTGGTCCAGAATCAGGTAACTTTTTCTGGTAAGTAACTTCAAAATTGCTAGTGCTACCGATATTGTAAGTATATGTATTACTACCTTAAATTCCTTTTCTTTATGTGTTTTATAAAGGGTGAGCACATAGCAATGATAGTTTTCCCAATCGTTATCTTTCAGCGGCTGTCAAAGTTACCAATGGCATTCAGTTGTCAAAATATGTAAATATTCAGTTTGCCATTTCATTATACATCGTGGCACGCTTGCCAAACGTGCGGAATTATTAAAAAATATCGATATTCTGGCTTAGTTGCAAGTACGCAACATGAATTTCGTCGTGCGGTCGCTCGTTGTGCAGGCAATTCGTTGCACTATGGAAAGGTTTTAGCGTGAGTACATTCTTTTGAATCACTTGAAGCACGGTCAGCGAAGCCGAGGTGGCCATTGGAGTGACGTACTACTCTATACATTCATGTATCTCACGTCGTGGTTGTTTTCGTTCTTATCTGGTCATCCTGTACATTTCTCAACTACTGACAGTAAGTTCTAATGTGGAAACAATATAAATGATACAGTCAGGGATAAACCTGAGTCTCCAATAAGCATCCCCAATTGGCATGATTTTCAATTACGCACCCCAAGTTTGTAAGCCAGCACAGGACTCTGCGTACCTCCAGCATGTACCTTCTATATTATGATTTTTGTAGTAGTCGTCAATGACAGTTTGGGGAGTGCTTTTTTTACTCGAAAATAATTTACCAGCAGCAGAAGAGCCTATACAACCACGTGGTACCACAATGGACCTGTGTTGGCCTAAGTGTGACTCTTCCCTACAGTTAACCCAACAAGAACCAAACCAAAGTACTAATCCTTGCGGGAAACAGAATAAGTCATGAATGTGCCACTACAGTGATAGCATGCCAAAACCACTCTGTTGGAGAATGAAGGCAACGCATCGAGGTGATCATGATAGGACTGAAACTTTAATACAGAACTGGTTCGGAGAATTATTCTTGTTAAATGCTGTTTCCCTGGATTCGTGTAATGATTGAGCAGAGAGATAACTTCGTGCACAACCCTATCTTCAACTATCACTTTCTCTACACAAGAAGCACTGTTTAATGCACGTTCAATCCCGGAAGAAGTCACATTCTAGACTTTTCTTGACTGTGAGACTATTAAACTTGTCAATTAGCATATCCCTTCTAGAAATAGCATACAATTACTTATATTAACAAAAAATAAATAATTTATTTAATAAAGTTCATCGTAGTAATCGTCACTGTATACCGGCACAGGTAGTGGGATCGGAATTGGAAGAAGTGAACCTCCATATCCATATCCTCCATATCGTCGGTAGCGCCCATATCCACCATAACCATAGGATGGCCTTCGGATGGCCGTAGCATATCCTCCCCCAAGGCCACCACCTCTGTAGACCCCACCGCCACCACCACCGCCGATCACAGAAACTCCTCTGCTTGATCCTCCTCTGCCACCACCTCCGCCAAATCCTCCTCTGCCTCCACCTCCACCAAATCCACCTCTGCCACCGCCTCCACCAAATCCACCCCTGCCGCCGCCACCAAAGCCTCCGTGACCTCCTCCGCCGAAACCACCATGTCCACCTCCACCATGACCACCGCCACCACCGCCTCCTCCTCCTCCGCCGCCTCTGGCATTCGCGTAGTTAAGGAACACCACGATCACCAGCAGTAAAATTGTAAGCTGAAAGAAGAACACAATTGGGTTTACAACGCAGTTGTAAGATGTTAAAGATTCTCAAGACTAACCTTGTTCATTTCGAATTCCACGGCACTTTCCTTGCGTTTCTCCGGCTTGAAGACTGTGTTCGAACTGAGCGAACCAAAACAGAGCAGTGAGATTGATTTCATTTGTTAATTAGAACGTCTATTTAAATTGGTTAGGCAGTATTTTTTGAAACGCAAATTTACAATTAGCATTATTAGGGTATCGCACTTCCACCTAGACGCTCTATTCGCCATCGCGAACGCCATATTGAAACGTAGAATGTTTTTGTCTTGGAGTCCCCCGTTGTGGTGAAACAGGTCCGGTGCTAAATGCTTGCTTAGTCTCGCCACCTTACATACTTGCGGTATGCGAAGTGAATCAGTGCGTAGTTTGTTTTCGGGTTTGAATCAGTTCCTTCTTCAAAACAAAAGTTCATCATCATTGCCGTTGTGTCTTTGTTTTGAGTTTGACAAATTTGTGATCTACTCGGATGACCTCGAAGAATGTCAGAATACTTTCCGATTTTTGAATGGAATGCCAATTATCTAGTATTTGATTGTGGTAATGGATGCTAACATCGCACAGATCAGTGATGAATCACAGAATTGAAGTCGCAACTCATCATCGGTTCTCAATTCTTCTCGTGAATTTCCGCTGACAGTTGAGTGGTCGAAACCAAAGAAAGATGATCAAGTTGTTGGTTCTACTGCGTGAGTTTTGCTCTGCGCATACTGAACGATCTTACTCTGATTTTTTAATTGTCAAAAAAGGAGAATTACAAAAGTGTATACAATTTTTGATTTGAATTTATCAATAAGTGCTTGCCATTTAACTGTTAAAGATTATTTCATATAAATGTTGACCACGAATACGTTGTACCTGATCCATATGGAGTGCGTAATGTTGAGTGACATTTTCGAGCATATTGACTGGTATAACGCTGCAAATTGATGCTGGCTTATCCGCAAAGATGAGCCATTGGATGTGAGCCCATCGTGCGGGCCAATTCATCGGTCCTAAACATAGACACACGAGTAAATGGAATGAAAAACTATGGCACTACGACTTGATGTTGCTCAGAAGGTCAATTGTAAGCTTAGAAGTCCTTGATTGGAATGGCACGGTGCATCACGCTTGGAACAGCGATTCATTTTACCGAGATCTAAAATTCTGCCATCGCTTCCAAAACTTTCTTACGCTGTAGTACGAGTCCTCCTAAAATGCAATAAAA
Organism: Eristalis pertinax; assembly: GCA_907269125.1. NCBI lineage: Eukaryota > Metazoa > Arthropoda > Insecta > Diptera > Syrphidae > Eristalis > Eristalis pertinax. Next base: position 35,751,673 of record OU026148.1, read on the forward strand.
AAGATGGTGCGTATCGATCTGAAACGCGATAGTCTTCTTCAGGATTTGTCTTAGTGCGAATATTTGGTCTATTGCCAGAACGGAATCCACGCCTTTTTTATTCTTCAGCTTCTTCCAGATGCCTACTTTCTCAAAACGAGCTGGAACGCCTTCTTCATCGGCTGGATTGAGATTGTGATTTCTTGGCTCCTTATCACTCTCCTCTGGTCAAGCCCGTTAAGCCCCTGTTGGAAGTTCTGCTAAAATACATCCACAATTGCCTGGGGGTTACCTTACAATTTCGAAGAACCTGTGTGCCTTTACTAAAGTCGCCATCATTATAGGTTTTTTTTATAAAAAGCTTGTATTAAATCAAGCTCGTTGGTAGTCCTAGGGTATTCTTCAATTTCAGAACAAATTCAAATTGACTTGTATGTCTATAAACCCAAAAGTTTTCAAATCCTTATATAACTTTTGTTAGACGTCGGGTTCAGAAGTTCTGTGCGCCATCATCGCGGGCATCCTCTTTTCCGTTGTCTCACAGATTCGGAACCGAAGAAGGACTTCTTCATCCGCTTTTGAGATTGTAAATGCCTCTGCACCGTATAACATATATATATTATATCTTCTATAAAGTCAACTTGAACCTTCGACAGACGCAGAAAGAAATAAGTTATGAGATATTCAACTTGTTCCGCTCTTGCCCCTTGATTTCGTTCTATTGCGAACAGCTGATCCCATTCCCCAACCATAGTAGTGTTCTTATTGGTAAATTCGCTCGTTACTTGAACGTTTTTTTTTTCAAATTTCGGTGCATGAAGTAGCGCTACAGTCTGAGGTAATAGGGCAAAATTAATGAATTCACTACTTCATGTATGTGTTTTTGTATATGCATAATACCGAAACAATGCGTTCACACGAAACGTGTGTACAGGTAACTAATAAAAGCAATATATATTGAAACATTTGCATGAATCATTTGCATTTCTACAGATATAGGGATGAAATTTCATTGCAAATTTTGACAATCCTTTGTATGAGTAAGTAGCAGTTGCAATATAAATTCATGTGTTCTCACAATTCATGAACGAAGGCCATAAAACTGAGCTAACCTGCTATATCATTTCTCTGAAGAAATAAATTGATGCAGTCTTCCTGTAATTAGAACCTAGCATTACATATTAATTTACGCAAGCCACTAGGACTAGGGGCAATTCTGGCCAAAGTTGAATATCTCTTTGCTCATTTATTTCTGGACAGACGGCTCCATAACGCAATTGCCTCTTGAGCCAGAAATCAACAATAGAGATATAAATAATAAAAAATAAATAGTTTTGACAGCTTGTTGCTTTTGTAGCGTCTGTGAACACGTGAGAGGCGTTTCGAACAGCTGAAAGTCTTCCCCTTAGAAATAATGGGGTGAACTAGAGCATTTTTTAAAGCGCTCGTTACTTCAGCGTTATTTCAAATCCATATGTTTCACCCCAAAATAGAGGAGGAGCTTAAAGAACTGATTGTCTTCAGACGGTATATTCAGATAACTGGAAGTATATTGAAATGCACTGATCATTGATACGTTACATTTGAATTCAAATATTTTCTTGTTGAAATATTAGTATATTTGTGAAGCAAAGGGGGTTTAATATAATTTTATGGTTGAATTCAATTCGTAAATAATCATTCACAATTCATAATAATGCAATGACGATGAAATAGAAGTTCGGCAAATCCACACATATAGGTATGTCTGTTCTTTGGTGTTATAAACGTACACAACTTTACAGAAAACAACATAATTCGCTTGAATTGCTTCGGATTGTCACTTTTCCATTGTATATTGACTTACTCTTACACTTTTCATTTTGCTTATTAACTCGAATTAATAGTGTCGCAACAGAAATCATTACTTGAAGCAATTTACTTTTGGACTCGTAATACACATAAATTGTGGAGCAAGATTTGTAAGTTTGTCATATATATCCATTATACGCAGTTCGTAAAACTTTGCTTCGATTTTCAAATGCTGTTTGTGAAAAGAAACTTCTTTTTCGCATGTTATAATACTATTACATTGCTATGCTTGACGAACATAACTCATGGAATATTTCCAGATCGTGGGCAAGTTAAACACGCTGGAAATGTATTTGACACTCCTACAGGCAAAATATGATTTGGAGGGGTAAACAGCTGATCAAAAGACACCACTTGTGAAAGTATGTGTAAAATATAGCTACAAAAAAAAAAAGAAGTATGCGTGTTTTGCGGTAGGTTATGGTATTTTTGTCTAGAAAGTTGAATATCTCTTTTAGTTGATTTCTGCTCTTGAGCATACCAGCAGCGGTCGACCCGAGACGGCGCTGCGATGAGAATCCAAATATTATAGTTCAATTAATTAAATATTTATTACACTAATCACTAGATACATTTAAACTTAGTATTTACAAAATAAAGAGATACGATTTATAGGTTTAACTTAAATTTAAACAGTATTGACTATCACAGATCCTACAAGCTTGTGTTACCTATTTCTGGGATATCATCAAAACCGATTTGAAATCCTTACAACTAAAGGCACATGGGCACATGGGCCCTAAAGCGTGGAAGGACAATTCTTATTTTTACTTAAAACTAATCGATCCGACTCCAGACTCAATTTCTTCAACGTGTCGTAAATCTTTACTCGTATCTCAGCTGGAAAGTCTCGATCTCGTCCGAATACCCAAATCTGATCTGAATAACCAATTGATCCCAAGCTCGAACATGACCAGAGGATGGCAAAGTTGTCGTAGTCTGTGTAGAGGACTTGATATTTTCCAGAGCCCGGCAGAAGTCTGGCAATCACATCGGGGAAGCGAGTGTTGAACTGAAACGAAAACGAACTCTAGTGTTACTTATTTTGCTTGTTTTCTTGGCAATTCGAAAAATTAACCTTGAAATCCATAATGGAGGACTTGCGATTTTCCGGGGTTGCGAAACCCAGATTCACAGACGGGTTGCCAGTTCTAAAACAGGAAAATGCATGAATTTATTCGATCTTGAGGCTGACTCTTGGGGGGACTTACATTCTGTTGATTGTTTTGATGGCTACTTCAAGTTTGTTGATACTGTTGTTGCTTGGATCGTCATCACGCTTGGAGATCACTTGTTGAAATGTCAGTGTTGTGCAGCCAGATGCGATTTCCGGTAAGTAGAATGAACGTTCTACTTCATACCATTGTCCCAGAATCTGAAAAAAATAAACAACAAAATAATTTTTTATTTCAAAATCTAATCAAAACTCGTCGGGTTCGCAGGTGGGCTGAATTTGGACCTGAATTATCAAGGAGGCAAGATCGTAAGACGACGACGCAGATTTAAAAAAAGGGAAATGTTCAAAACCTAATGGGCGACCATGACTCATATGCCCGCAACAGTTAAAAGGGGTATATTATTATAGCTACGCTATAGCACGAGTTGATCTTGGGATTAGGTACTTAACAACCTCTCGTGTTGTGCGTTGGTTGGTAGATAAGGTGACTCATCATCTGCTATTACGAGGGCTCTTCGATAAGTCTTTGACATTGATGCAAAATGGGTCTCCGATTACATAGCGCACTTTTTTCTGACGTCTTTGTTTCTGTTTCAAACTCCACCGATTACCTTGAGGATAATATACATAACAGTCGTTTCGGGAAAAGAAGATTTGAAATACTGTCATACGGTTTTCGCATATACAATGCTAATGTCTCTTGTAAAGCCCTTCAGTCTTCACTGCTGTTTTTTAGGCCAAAATCACCGCTATTCATGAGGAATAGCTTACCTGCTGCCCATGCCCTCAATAGTAATGATCAATGCTCTGAACATACTACTATAAAAAACAAATTAAAAACAATAAAGTGGTTATCTAAGGTAGATTGCGAACATTTTCCCAAATTCCAAATTTCCCATTTTTATTCGAGACGGAGAGGAAAACTGAATTCGATATAAAGTAATAGATACCAAGTCACTGAGGACCCTTGGATGATTTGATGACTGGTAGCATCATACCCACAAACCATCAACGCTCCTCATTACCGATGCGCCTGCTGGTATGCCATGCAATTTCATTAAATTTGGGTTCCTGCCTGGTAGTACAATGAAGTTTTTGAGTCTGAGAGTCTGAAACATCCGGCGAAAAAAAAAATCGACGATGGATGGCGACTATAGCTAAAGCGAAAACTAATAAGTAAGTGATTCGTTAACTAATGGAACCTATTGGGATGTGAGTAGACTGTGGTTGAGTCACAGTAGATACTGAGAATTTGGAGGAATCAGTTGTCTCCGTGCCAGGTGACAGAATGGTTCTGATATCTGATGCCACTGAAAGTAGCTATGACTAGAACCTTTGTTTCGAGTATTTTATTCAATTCACTGACAGAGGTGAATAGCAGACGAATTACCCAATACTTTCTTCACGCATACCCAGAACCTTAGATTAGTATTCGGATAACACTTGGTATAATGAATCCTTCTAACTTAGATGATTTGGTCAAAACGGAGCCCGGAGTCTTGATGTAAACAGTCTGATTGTATTCCAACTGCTTTAACTCTTTTCACAGATTGTTAAACGAACGTCGCCTATAATCGTTTGGCTTTTGGCTGTGGGATCGGAGTTCAGCACAATGAACTACTGCTGAGTATGTGTATCTTCAGCAGAATGAGAAAAAAAGGTAACATTTACTCTCATTTGTCTTTTTATTAAGATAACTATCAGAGGTGCTGGCATCGATGTCACGACGATCTGAACTCCAACTATCGTCGAGTTCAGCAACTTTATGCCAAAATAACCTCAAAGACTCCAAAGTCCAAACAAAAAAACATTAAAAAACTACTCGAACGCTTAGATATGTTATTCATTGGAAAGGGTAACGAAGTTAACTGTATGAGCCATTAACACGTTCAGGCGATAAACACATGTACTAGGCGGTGTACGTCGCCACCTTCGTTGCGGTCACTTGCCATAACTAATTACGGAAATGCATTTAAGGTCCGACTTATGCATATTAATTGTAAAATTACAAATCATTACCCGGCAATCGATTTGAGGAAGTGATTTTTGACGGTTCTTCCATGAAAATGCATTATCAGTTATTGTTCGTCTCCGTAACTGTGGCCTTGTTCTAGGAAGCACGTATGTACATACATACATACATATGGAAGAATATTCCAACAGTTACGTGTCAAATAGTCGATTTTATTGAACTCCTACTGACATTGCTTGCATACATATGATGCCGGCGATATTTGAACGACTGGGACTTGAACTGTAATAGTCTTGATCTACCTTCATTTTGACTTTCAATAAGAATTTATTATTTTTCATTGCTGTGCCAATTCTTTGCTTTTTTGTTTTCATTTTTTATTAGGCGGAAATAAATTGGTAGCCTATTTATACATATCTTCTATTTAAAGGAGTTAAATTGTTATTGTTACCAGATTCCAACTTTACAGTGGTAGAACTGGAACGGTAACGTACGTAAGTATGTACTTGAACTCGTCAAAATAATTCAATAGAGGGGAGTTTTTGATGTTCTTGGAAGCCTAATACTGGTAGACGTTATTATATTAGGCATGTTCGTGTATGACCAAGAACAAGCAATTTGCCATGACTGCATATTCACCAAATCCTGTGCCCGTGCACAAACTTTTCGTAGTTTCTCGAATAAGAGGGAGCTTTTTGTATGTATGTAAATATATCTTCATTCTTTCTATTCCGACCGAGTCTATGAGACAACACAACAGAGGACGTCTGTCTCTATGGGGGCGCACACAAAAAGAGAAGTATCTCAACCAACTTGGTGTGCTTGACTTGAACTGAAGGCTGTTGGTCGGAGATCGCACGGAGGGTCTTGTTCGTCGACCTCAAACTATAGCGATGCAAATGGAAGACGAAGTAGGTTATCATAAACGAAATTAAAAGGATATAAGGACCGATGTGACTGTCGAATAGCGGCTAAATAAACGAGGTCCAAATAGTTCTGAAATCGTTTCTGAATTCGAAAATGTAATCACTGATTTGTCGTTGTTGGATATATTTTTGTGAGAAAATATAAAAGAACAGCTTTGTACGCACAGTCCGTAAATACTTTATAAAGAATATGACAAGTTATGACCGAGTGTCGATATGTGTCATAAAAATAACTTTGTCCTGAAAGTACTGGCATGAGGGACATTTGGATTGTGTTACATTCGATTTATTATCGCAGTTTCAAAAAAACCCCTTAAATGATTGTTTTTGTAATATAATATAATTATATGGCTGGCGCTACTACAACTCACAACGCCACGGGCCACCACCTTGTAAATGAATTAATTAGCAAAGGACCTTTATCAGACTTCCTCTGTTCCATTCGTCCAGCACCATGTGAATTGAAGAATTATTTTTTTTTCCATCACAGAGTACACAAAACACTACGTTCTCTAAGTGTTAACTCTCAGTGTCACTTTAAACAGCAGATTTTGCTGCGCGACTAAGGATCATCTACCGATTTTGCATCTCATAGATTACATCAAATAAGCTCCAATCGAGACAAGCTAAAATCAATTTCGTAAAAGTGTTTATACACCTTGTAATAGGTTCATTACAACCATAGTTGGTTCTATGCCTCTTATCGTATAGTAAATTTCTCATCCGAATTTACACGGCAATTAATAATATCGCGGATGAACATGGCTGACGCTGCCTTACGCCTGAAACTTAGGGTTTGCAAGCCTATTATTTTAGATCTATCGTCATATTTAGGGAGTTCTTCGAAGGAATATAATTTACGGACAGCATATCTCGTGAAATTTTGTTGTACTCTTTCGAATCTGAGTTCTTGAGTATCATATGGGGAATCCCAAATGATGGAAGAATATTCTAAATACGGTCTGACTAACGAACAATAGATGGACTTAAGACTATATATGTCCCGAAAATCTCTACTGTTTCTTTTCAGAAAACCTAACATAGCATTAAACTTCGCAATTGTATAATCATAATGTAATGCAAAATTTAATTTAGTATCATTATTGAAAATTTATTTTTCGTACGCGTCCCTTACATGTGGGCTTATCCCTCGGGGAATTTTTTTGATGTGAAGACAATCATTCGAATTAATTTAATTACCGGCCACTACGGCGAATACGTAATTTATGACATTTTTTTTTTTTTTAAAGGAAGCAACTCATATATTCGCTGCAACTTTCAAAGAGCAAAATTTCACCATTCGGAGGCGCGGTTAAACTGTAGGTCTGCTCCACTCGTGAGAGATAGCACGCACTATAGAAGCTGTTTGCCCAGGCCCTTTAGAGTTCCGTCAACAAGAACGAAAAGGATATACAGCATGATAACTTCGAGGCAGTTAGGGACTTCGTCTACGTGAATGTACTTATAACATCAGCACCGCTATCAAAAGCAGAATAACTATTGTCAACCGCTGTTTTTTGGGGCATGCGATTTTTATACCAACCAGTCTTGCTGTACAGCCCACGGATAAGCCATGGATAATTTCAAAGTGGAAAAAGTACTTGAAGTCTTCGAGAGAAAATTTGTCTGTATGTTTGTCACTCTTTCATAGCTCCTACGTTTATGAAGAGATTGATTGCTATACACTTTTGGAATTAAATACTTTAGCTGAGTTGAGATTCATGTTTAATTAAAGAAAGTGCGGAGAATACAATACATTTTCTCGATTATAAGTACATATCTAAAATTTAACAAAGTCTATTATATAGGAAATGCTTCAACTCTCACTGAAAGACAACTGTCGTTGAATGTTCTTCATGTGCAGTCGTGTCGACTCCTACGCACATGAACGTATAGTATCTAGGTCATATTCCCTGCACGACAAATGTTTTTTTTATAACTCAGGGACCCACCTCTTTCGAGTCAATGGAAATGTCTAGAAACAACTTATCTCAAACTTCGCCGTTCGGAGTTGGCATGAAACATGAAATAACATGAGTGGTGACTGCAGAAGCTAGGCCTCTACCAACTGTAGCTCAAACCATATTGTTATTAACTAAGCATGATATCAGATTGATCGCAATTTGAGTTGAGTATCAAAATGATGTTCATAGCACGTAAGGATTTATTGATTGATTCAGTCAGTTCCTTCGCGGTTATAAGCATTAGTAAAATTAGACCATTTTGTGCATTTGGAATACGTTCGCACAATTCGTGTTCACCACAGACAATCTGTTGCAACTCTACTTCACGGTGAATTTGTACGACAGTATGTGTCGCGTCGAAAGAGGGACACCATCGTGGCAAACAACTACATGACCCAGATAAAATAGCAATGCATTAATGCATAGTAGCCAATGTAGTGATATCTCAAGTATGCCAGAGTGCACTGCATAATTACAATCGGATTTTCAATCTCAACAGTACACTCAAAAGATGTACCATTACGTAAATCAATTAAATCAATTCAACAACGTCAACGCTTACACTTCTTGTCGCCATTGATGCAGCTGAAGTCTCAAGTCGACTCAAACCGGTTATGATCAGTTTATGAGAAAAAAAAGATTATTCACGTAACACATTCTAAGGTCAGTGGGTCAACAGTCCGCCTGCAGTAATTAAGTCTGACCACGAATTGTTCAGAATGTGAATTGTTTAGTCAAAGGTTTATACACACGCTGCTGTCGTGAACAATTCTTTATTACTTGTATTTTACGTCCGCAAAGATCCGAGAAAATAAAAAAACGGGAGAAGAATTTTGCGAAGTTAGTACAAATTCAAAGATTAAAATATGTAAGAGATATCAAGAATTTACAAGGTTTACAGGATGTTCGGGTTATAGCCGTAAATTGTCGAAGGTTTCAGCTTTGCATTTTATCCAACATTTTGACTTGACAGTTCAGTAGCACCGCACTGTCTAGCGATTTTCGACAAAGTAGAGTTGTCAATTCAATTTAGTATTTCACTCCACGATTCATTTTATGGCTAAGTATGCCCTTGAACATGATTTAAATGACAACAGATTACTTGTAAGGCCATAATGCATTATTGCAGAGCATTCGACGCATTCAGGTGTCATGGTTGTTAAGCCATAATTTATGAGATCGTTACTCGGCATAACATTGACATTTTGGAAGGTCTTCTCTTGCATTGTATCTTGTGGTAACTTGGTGTATTAGAGTAAGAGCTGCACAACATTTAGCTTTTAATTGACTGTCATTTCTGAAATAAAAGGTTGTCAAACGTCTATGTGGTATTTGGCTGTTCGATGTTATAAAAGATTAAGTAATGGATGGACGGAATCAATGTTTTACACGTAATGAGAGTTTGTCGGTAAACGAGGGTAAGACCAAGTATATGCTGTCAACGAGAAAGGACACCCAACACCGACGTCTCGGTCAGAACGTCACAGCAGACAGATATAACTTTGAGGTAGTCAAAAACTTTGTCTACCTAGGCACCGCTATAAACTCAGACAATGGCACCAGCGCTGAAATCAAACGAAGAATAACCCTTGCCAATCGCTGCTTCTTTGGGCTAAGAAAGCAACTGGTAAACAAAGCCCTCTCTCGAACAACCAAGATAACGCTCTACAAGACCTTAATCGTCCCAGTCCTGCTATATGGCGCGGAGGCATGGACTTTGTCAAAAGCGGATGAAGCTGCCCTTGGTTGCTTCGAGAGGAAAATTCTTCGTGTGATTTTCGGTCCCGTCTGCATAGACGGTGAGTGGAGGAGGAGATATAATGACGAACTATACGGGCTGTTCAGCGACATCGACTTAGCCAGAAGAGTGAAGATCCAAAGACTGAGATGGCTAGGTCATGTAGAGCGGATGAAAACCAAAACTCCGGCCCGAAAAGTCTTCGAATCCACCCCCGAGGGACGGCGCAGTAGAGGAAGACCGCGACTCAGGTGGCGCACGCAAGTGGAAAGGGACCTCAACCAACTATGCGTGCGAAACTGGAGACAGCTAGCTAAAGATCGAGCTGGCTGGAGACGCTTGTTGGTTGAGGCCCAGGTCCACCCCGGACTGTAGCGCCACCTTAAGTAAGTAAGTGAGAGGGTTTGTCAGCTGGAGTCCAAATATTGGTCGCGATTAGAGTTCAGGAAATCCTGAGGAATTGTTGAGAAACAAATGCATGCTCAATCTGGCACACTATCCTAGTGAGACTGGTTTACATTAACAGCAAATTGCAGAAATCGTTCAATGAGTCAGTCAGTCGAAAAATCGCTAACGAATATCAAGTTTGATTTTTTGTTGAACAAGATCTGCCCCAGAGAGGTTTACGGTAACCAGAGTCTGGCTGAGTTCGTAAACGCAGTATTAGCGCAGTACTACAACGTCAAGCGTTCTTAATTGCAAACATTTGGCAGTGATGCAATGCATCGCGCTCCAAACGTCATATCAAAGCAACCAGCGCATCACAGATTATAGTGATGCATCGCAACAAAAAATCATTGCATAGCGTCACAAACGCAGTGATGCTATGCAATGATTTTTTGCATAGCAGTGATGCTTACGAGATGCGCATTTTTTTTGACGTTTACGAACTTAGCCTCTATCCTATGCAGACGCATCCGGCTGGTTTGATAGATTTCGGGATGATCGTCAAGATTTTGAAGACGACAGACTCTCGCTGAAGCCGATACCATCGAGGAATGAAGAAATCAAAGGAATACGCTTTTTTATGAGTCAAGAATTAAGACTTACATGAAAATAATTCGTACTATAAAAGAACGTATTCACAGTCATAGTTTCGGCAAAATATTCCATACGAACAGAAATTTCGCTTAAAATAGTATCGAATGAATATGTAGTTGTCGTGAACAATTAACTTGACATAACAATAATTTCTACCGTGTACAACATGGAATGTATATTTCTTTTCTAGGTATGAGATTGAGCTTGGCATGGTAATGTAATGGGCCGACGCTGACCAAAGCGTGTGACTGCTGACAGTTCTTCGATCTCGAAGTTGAAACACAATCCCAAGTTATAATGTAGTAGGCACAGAGCGGTCATAGATGGAAGACACCGTCACCATACACTTCCATGAATCACTGACCTGAAAAGTCATCAAATGCCTGTTAACACAAATCGCACACATTAGGCAGAAGTCTAATGCAACTTAAGTGGATTCAAAATTAACACACTTTAATGAGATATAAATCTCCACTTGAATTCATTCAAATCCTTATACTTCCTTTTAGTGTTTATAGCTCAACATCAGCTTATACGACTTAAGGCAATGGCCTGTTTGTGGCTTAACAACAGCATCATCTTTACTCATTTGCATGCGAAAGTACCTGGCATCGCGCACAAATCTCTTGACATTTTATGTCTTCACCTAGAGTGTTGAATTTGCATAAGGAAAAAAACCCAGCAACACTCCGAAATACACACAATATGCAAAAATGCTGTCCATTAAGGGGTGCGACATGCATTTAGTTCGCGCAACTTGATTTCCGAAAACAGAAAGTTACACAGAAAGTCTACATAAAAGTTAAATAAGGATTATGTGTGGCATTTAAGAGCCACTGATGATTGTGTCTGCTTGACACTTGATTTACAAGATTGAATAATGACACCATATGTTTTCGTTTCCTTGAAAGTTCATCTTGAGTATTCAAGCTCCAGCGAGCGACCTTTAAATGTCAATTGATACAACTAACTCATCAGTTACAGTTTCCCAATCATAATTACTGACTCACTGTCATTCCCATTGCAACGTGACCTTAATCAACATCTATTGTGCAAGGGAAACATTTTCAAGGCCAATGCGAGCCATCGACTGAAGTATGCATTTGATCGTGATGCACAATTCAACAGCACAGAAGGCACATTAAAGTGGTCAGAAAAAAAATTTAACAGAAACAAGCACAATGACACATCGATCTACATGGGAGTATTTGCATAACGACTTGACGGTCACTAGGTCAATAGACGACCACTTCGGTCCTCAATTATGCTAATGACTTGCTTACAAATCTCCAATCTAACCAAACTAGCGAACATGTGTTTCTTATCTGACTCATCTTTGCGATACCAAAATCCAACGGGGCTACGCTGGGGGGACCGATGAATTGATGAAGACTCTTGACACTTAAGAGGAAACACTCACTCATGGTCACAGAAAGTTACACCACAAAGAATGTAAGGACGGCACTGCGTATTTAATCGCCAGTATGCACACACCCTTGTGCCGTGAGCCTTCGAAAACTGGGTTTGAATTTATTAACCAACACGCAGAAAATAAATTTGGCGAACGCGAAGAAGAAAACCGTTGCAATAAATTACCGCTAACAAAAATGAGCATTCAGCAATACGCTCGTTAAATTATTCAACGAATTCAGCAACTTTTGCAACAATGTTTTCATGTTTTTACTCGTTTCTTGTCCGCTCTTCGTTGCGGCTTCTTGTTGTCTTTTGGCCAGTCACTTTCGGCGATGAGTGAAGACGGGGAAAAAAGATGAAGACTTATCTTTAGTTAATGCATTTACTGTTATCTGCGGCAATTAGTTATGAAATCTTGACAATGGCTTCCGGGATGAGGTCCCTTTGTTTCCGATCTGACAGATTAAAATGACAGAAACAAATGAATGTAATCAAAGAAAGATTACATAATTATGAGATGGAATAGTGTGTACTTTTTTTGATGATTCGTTGGTACCTCGGTGGGGAAGTTAAAGCGAAAACTTAAGGAAGTCATTAGAGTTTTTTTTTCGTTTGTTGCTTTACTGCCACAATGGAGTCATTCGGTCAATGGGTGAAAATCGCATTCACATGAGGATTCCAACAATATATGAAATTGATGCGCCATATGAATGAGACAAGTTTGATCAGAACACAAGATGGAGAATGGTGGGACTTAACAGTGAATTTAGGAGTGATTTCGTAGTAGTGACTGGCTCTGTTACAGATACCCATTATCAAAATGCCGTCTTTATAGAAAATATGGCTGCCGGTAATGGAAGTTGACATGATATTTCCATGCATCATAGTTTGTTGTCTGACGTTAACGACCTGATGGAGTCACTAATACACTTAAATACTAGTACACATTAAATGGGACAGGGTGATATTTTGTCGCAAAAAAAAACCAAATTGATTGGCAAATTCTTGGCAACCCTATAGCACGTTTGCTAAGTCCAGCACAGATATTTTTCACATAGGCCATTGCTCTGAACAAAGAGTTTATGGTTTTATGGAAATGAAGGGAAAAAATGGGACGCGAAATAAAGGCGGTGACCGAAAAGCTTCAAATTGACAAAAACCAAATGTAGCAATAAACGTAGGGACTGAACGAATACATTTCACTTAATTTGTGGGTCGGGATAAAAGAATAAACACGTTCGAATAGCTGGAGAGTTAAACTTGAAGTGGAAAGGTGCGAATCCATACGTAACTTTCAAAGTACCATCGCATCCACATGCAGTCTGTATGGGGTGCAATTTGGTCTTCATACTTTTTTTTGGGAAAAACCGTCAAAGAAACATCGGAGAGATGTGAGTGAATGTACTAATTATCTATGTATAAATATATAATCCTTATTATTATCTCCTCGACTACTTATATAACTCACACCGACGGGCAGTACTGCACATGAGATGATCCGATCGAATCAATGTAAAGGTGAGATAGATTTGTCTAACAAAAAAAAAATCAATCAACATTTCTTGAAGTTTTTATGAGAAGGAGTATATGCTGTATTCTGTATACGCATTCATTTGTGATATTTATCCAAGTGCATCATACGTCGGTTAGTGTCGAGGATAGTTTTCCAAATTCAAATCCTCTAATTTTGAACATTAAAACTTGTATCGATCGGGAGGACTAAAAACTTGGAAATGTTAGAAAATATATTTCAGACAATCGAAATAATCTCAACCAACATTGGTCGACCATCCCAGAATATTTGCAAAATATATCCAATAAGCAAAGAAGTCAAAGTTAACCAAAGAACGCCAATACGGAGCTTTTTTGACCGCTTGATAACTGGAGACTCGCGATGTTGTTAAATTTGAAGTACTGGAACTTTGACATTCTGTGAATGCTGACCTCATTCAATATTTAACTAAGAAACTCTGTTCTTTATTGGCGGTGATTCCAATTGGTTTTGCACCGATGCAAGTGGTAGAAGATTTCGTGACAAATGAAAGTGTGGTAAGGAGCCAGCAATATTGCGGTGCAATCTACTGGCTATCACAATGTGGACCATAGTTTCGAAATTGCAAATCTGGTTTCAAGCTGAAGACTAAACACTACAATCAGTACAGTACCAGTGAGCGACGGTGATATTCAACAAAATAGTACGAACTCTACGAACAGTTTCTGCGATGTTATCATTGTTTTTATAGTGATTTATTTGCACTGTTTCAAACGCTGTGCCAGTTTGTAACAATTCATATCTATTTACTTCCTGGTCTTCAGTTTCCCAATGGCATCGAATTTAAAATGACATCAATTGTTAAGTAATCAGATGTCTCATAAACCTTGTCCAACAGTCATCTTCATAGAGCTTCGATACAACATTCAGACTATTCATTGGCATACACTGGAAGTCCAGTACCGATATGATTACTCTTTATATTTTAGGGAAAAGAAATGAAAACATGAGAACCGCTTTCTTTCTAACATTTCTCAATTGTGTTTTTTAAAGTCATCTTTTACATTTGATGAGATAGATATTTTGAATAAAGCCGAAGAAGGTGAATGTCCAATAGTTGAAGAAGACGAGGATGCGACAAACATCAACATCAACGAAGAGGAATATGAAAACAGAGGTGCTGATGGGCAGGTTCAAATGACCAAACACCAAGACGCTAGTATCAAATGGCCGGAAGAAAAGCAACAATATTTCTACACAATATTTATTCTACGGCAGTTGCATGAGGAAGCTGTCCACAGGTGGTATGAACAAACAAAAACCTAGAGACAAACTCAAATAAATGACTTCTTTCTAGTTACGATATAACGAATCTTTCGATATAACGAATTGACTGAACATTATATCCTCGTTATAATGGACGTCCAGTGTATATCCTAAATTCAAATTCAGTGAATAGTTGTTTAAATCAAATAGAACTAAGTTGCTGAAATACTTCCGCATTTGTTGCGCATATTTACGCAAATCTGTTGATTTATTTTAATTAGATGCGTAAAGAATGAAATGCTCTGAAGAATGTCTAGAACTTATTATGCAGTTTTGGAGCCCAAGGACAGAACATTAGTAGATTCCTTGACATTATCTTTCAGCACGACAGCTGGTTTAGTTTTCAGCAAAGCATTCAAACAGTCACAAAATTCAAACTTGGTTGTTTTTTCTATACGATCAGAAAAATACATCAGCTATGAAGCATGGAGTCTTATCTAACTGATTTATTTCATGGAACTTTCAACAGCAGCAGCAAACAAATGCCACTTAGAACGCAATATCATTTCCCTTTGTGTGTGTTCTCTTCTAAAGTCCAACTTAATCTAATCAGCAATTCCCATTCGGAGAAGTCCACTTACATCAGGGACTTGTGAGCAAGTCTTTATCTTTACAAAGCGAATTCAACAAAACATCATTCGACGCACAATTGAATCAACGACGGTATTTTAAATAATTGACCTCTCTCCCTCCTCTTAGCAATGCTGGGCGTGTGAGATGTATGTGTCGTAAATACATGGACCGACAATGATCGCAAGTGGTACTCAATGCGGCCAGTCTGAACTCTGATATTTTTCAACTGAATTTGTTGTTCCACGATGACCGCGAAGGAGTAAACAAGACAACCACTGTTGACACAGATTCGTTCGTTGCAAGATTAAGCATCTCGCAGATATTTGCACTGCCCCGTGCAAATGATACGAGTATTCTGCAACAAAACCGCAGTTAAACCTGCAAATGAGAAGCATATGGTATCTCGTTGAAGGCATCGTGGCTGTGAATGTGTCAATAGCATTGTGAATGAGGACAGCAGCTATCATGGCTCCAATAATTATCTCGCACAGTCGTAGACTAGTTGATGTTATTTACGAAGCCAATGTCATGAACAATCGTGGCTTCTACGAGAATAAGATTGCCACAACAAGTTAAATGGAATTATGATTCAAATGCTAATTGATGGACGATTCTACCTCAAGTGCGTTTCGTAGATCTGAACAACGTAATCGGCTCATGATCAGGTTTTGGGTTGCAAGAATTTTGTTTGTGTACACTGATGCGGTGGAAAGGGGGTTGGATGTGTTACGGCATTTGGCATTTGAGGCACTAATCATTAGATGAGGTCAATTGAGATGGATGAAGAATGGATTCCAATAGCTTAGAATTTCAAAATGTGGAGAATATCATGCTTCATCATTATTTTGACAGTTTCAGTAGAAGGAGTAGTTAGGGACATGTAAGACTGATAGGATAACGCCATGTACGTGAATTTTGCATGAAGAACATGATCTAGTCATTTACAAACATGTAAGTATACTCTGTAATCACTAATTAATGACGAACGATCTTCGATCAAAACACATTAAACAGAAAGCTGCGATGAACGTAAAACTAATTTAAATTGCAGCCAAAAATCTATCTACAGAAAGTGAGCAGTTACTGCTTCATCTGTTGGAGTTTGTAGGCTGCGGTCTTAAGATCTGAGTATTTGATTGGTGGACGTTGGATGAACGCAAGATTTCCCACTAGCAACGTTACTTTCGGTTTTTCGAAACTTACTCAGGCATTAGTAATATGCTCTAGGTTCGAATCCCAGTACGAAAGAAATAATTGTTCACGGCCCCACCTATTTCGAGTCGCTGACAATTCTCAAAGGGTATGACTGTCTAGAAAAAGCTTCTCAAACTTGGCCGTTGGGACTCGGTACAAAACTGTAGGTACCTTCCACTCGTGAGAGAACAATAGCACGCACAACACGAGTGGCTGTTAATACGCTAGGTCCAGGCCCTCTACGGGCTGCAGCGCCATCCATATTATTATTATAATAATGTGTTACCGCTCGGATCTAGACGATCCTACTCCATAAACAACTTTTTACAAAACGATTAAGGTAACTGACACTAATGCCGATATACATAGTTCGGCCAGTTTGTCGAAAAATAATAATAAAATGTGGCAACATTACGTTTTCTTCGAGGGGATAAATGCGTTTTAATGCCTGAAACACAATGCTGCATTGGTGCCACAGTAGAGTCGTTCGTCCTCTTCTTCCTCATCTCTGTAATTTCTTCAGAAGTTATTATAGGACATACCCATTCTGAAGGCGAGTGTTCTGACGGCGCAATCGCCAAAATAACGCCGATGAAAATCCTAAGAGAGCACATTTGCTCAGTCTTTTCAGACCAAGTAAGTATATTGAGTTGAGATTAGGCCACAATTGTTTCGTAATGAAGCACATGTTTGAAGAAATGTTTTGCAGTAACGAGAGGTATGGACGGTAGATAACGAAGAGCTAAAACCCTATAGTTCAGTTCTTCTGAAACTTCATGCATGAGATAAATGCTAAAATACTCGGCCATCTTGTTATAAGATTGCGGGGGTTTCGAAAAATGTTCCATGTTAGCTGTAAGAGAAGAAATGTATCTGTAGCAAAAGATTTTCTACACCCGTTGCCTGCTGAGGAGAAAACCCAAGCTAAAGTCGATAGTGGTTCAAGTCAGTCACGTTGCTGCAAGATCACAATAGTCTTTAGGCATGCCCAATGAGTCGCTGGTTGTTCAACGATTCTCTGTCAGTAAATTGTTCGACGAGCTAAGATAACTGAGGGTTGCTCTTTTAGGAGGAAGACTCACTAAGTGTATAGCTATTTTACGGAAATCATGTCATGTCATTTTCTCTTGTAATATTTTCAGAGGCTGACTTAAGGAACAGTCTTCGAAGTAGGTAAGTCCTAAAGCCCTTCAGCTTATCCAATTTTATGAGAATATATCAATAAACACAAAAAATCGACGCGCAATGCACAATTCTATAAAAATAAAAGAAAACTACATACATTCTTGAAAACAAATTGAAACATTAACATTAATGGCAATCACAGAAATTATTCATCGAAGTCGAAACATAAATTTAGAAAAGTAATCAAAGCACACCAACTTTTTACGTCATTGCCCTCCATACTACAAACCTATCACCTTTCACTCAGCCCAACGCAATTAATTTCTGTTTTCAATTTTGGCAAGCAGAATTACAACGACAAATATTGACAAACAAGGTCTGAACTGCTTTGCTGTTGTTTCAACAATCAAGTTCGTGGTCGTAGGAGGACTCTACTCGGCCCTATTAGTTTCACTGCACTACCACTTTAACCGGGTACCAGTACTAGATCCAACTGTAGCACGCATAAAAAAAACATTAAGAGCCATCATACAGCTAAAAGTAATGCGAGTGTTTGCGAAAGCGAACAAATCAGACAGATATTAAATGACAACAGCAAATCCCGAAAGACAACTATAGCGAACCTACTGCGCTATCCACCTCGAAGAAATCATTAACAAAAATCATACAATTTTACTTAAAGAACACGTTTAAAGGTAAATATTTCGCAACCAGTATTCCCTTTCACTTAAAAATACCGCAAAAGTCGATTCAGCGCCGTATAATATAATTGGTGGTGGTGTATAATTCACCGCAGAATACAAGTTCCTTTCTCTGGGATGACGTACATCATCGTCGTGTTTAACTGGAGATGCACTAAATTTCTGATTTTGTTTTTGTACTTTTAACAATTGAACAGAAGCTCTGATCTCTTACAGTAACTGGAATGCCACTTAAAACAATTCTCAGCCATGCGATACAGCACAATCTATCTCACACAGACCTTTCCCTGCATTTGTAATAAACGAAAAAGAAACTCTCCTCGAAACTCACTCAGTTCAATGTCAATGCACCTAGTTTTCGGTCTACGACTTGGTCTACGCTAATGCAGCCAAGTAAAACGAACCGAAACCATTACAACTTTACATAACCCACGCGTGTAAAGACCTTGTTACTTGTTACTTCTTTTACAAAGTTCATGCCGCGATCAGAAAGCAAAGAGCAAACAGAAGAACGATTCAAAAGTCCAATATCACTGTCACAGCGCGCAGCAAATAAAGCAAAATAAAGGTAGAAACCGACACTTGTGTGTAATTTCAAACACGGTCGTCACTTACCCGTGTCATATTGAATTTCGGCATCGATGGGTATTTCGGACACCTTCCGAATCCATAACCAAACGCAGAGGAAAACCAAAAAGTCAACAAGACGACAATTGACGTTCGGTGAAACTTCATTTTTTCCCAGATAGCAGTCGACCGTCTCCAATGGAATGCGTTTCACAATCCGCCAGCAAACAAAGCAAATCAACGTGTGGACTGGACGCCTGCCAAATGTCGTTAGTCGATTCGGTTTCAAGCGAATAAATCCAATTCCGCTGCGACAAATTACCGTTGTTAGTGCGATACACTCTTTTCTTCTTCAGTTGTAATCCGTAAACACAATTGCTGTGTGTTTGCACTGTATTCAGGGGCCAACAACAATTAGACGTGTCGATGGCTCTTTAAATTGTTATTCTGGCAGCGTACCAGTCACAAAAGAAATCAAATCGCACTCGAAGACCGATCGCGTTGCAGCCAATGCTGAGGAATATCAGATCTTGCAACACGCCTCAGCGCGACTAAACTTGCAATTTTTATATTTATGCTGGTTATATAACGTCCACAAACTGAGCTATTGAACCGACAACAAAATGACCACGACGTCGACGGGCTCTAGTAACTCCGTTCCGCGCAAATTGCACTCCACCAGGCACCGATCCACTATACAGACAGAAATGTACGCATGCGCTCTTCGAAACGGCTCCGGCAAACAACGATGGAAGAGTGGAAGAGTGGAAGTGACTGCGGTGAATGCACTTAGGGAAGTAGAAGCAAGGCAGGAGCGGAAATCACTAAGAAATGCAGGAAGACTACGGGCGAAAACACCGCTGCAGATTGCAAATAGACTGCGAATGGTGAACCTGAATCGAGGCCGGCTTTAGAGTTCAAGTGAACAAAATATTAACTTTCTTGACTGCGTGACTGACACCACCGACGAGACGAGGAACTGAAACGCGACTGAACCTGACGCTGTGACGCACTGGAGCTAACTGAAAATCGCCTCGTTGCTGGTTGTGAATTTCACTTGGGCTGCTCGCTAGTTGGAGGATGATGGTGAGATGAATTCAATTTGCAGCAGCTGTGCACTCTGAATTTGTGTTCGGTGAAGTCGATTCGTTCTTTTGTTGCTTTGCGCGGCTTCCACAATGGATTGTGGATGCAATGTTGTGTGCGACGTGGGTAGTGCGATGAGTGTTGGTGAAGTACAAGCGTGGTGACTTCATGCTTCCTGTTACTTCTGGTTGCCGACTTTAGTGTGGTGTCGTGAATTGTTGCGGGAGTATTATGTAAGATGGCGCTGGAACAATTTGAAAATTTAATTGGTTTCTTTTTAAGGCATAAAATGCAAATTATGCGCTTAAGCCGGTCAATGTACAGAGACTTCTTCAGAAGCTGCAGAGACAAGGAAAAATAGAATCTGTCCGACATTCGGTCTTTGAATGTTCAGCCGTAGCAAAGAAAAACACTTCTACTGTGGAGCTGGAGGACTTAAATATGGTTGAATGGGGATGATGTGCATCTGGTGTCATCGCCATTGCCAATCGCTGTGTTTTTGGGCTTGGAAGGCAATTGAGGAATGAAAACCTATCGCGAAGAACCAATATATCCCCATGTAAGACCTGCTGTATGGCGCAGACGCATGAACGCTAACTAAAATGGACGAGGGGATTATTGACCACTTAGAGAGGAAAGTCCTTCGTATAATCTTTGGTTCAGTATGTGTTAATGGTGTTTGGAGGATGAAACTGAACGACGAACTGTATGGGCTGTACGGCGACATCGATCTGGGTAAAAAAGTTCGAGTCTCTCGTCTTAGACGGTAGCTGGAAGCAACTACCACAAGGACGTACTAGGTGGAGGCGCACTTTGCCTAAGGTCTAGAACCGCCTCGGACAGTGGCCCCAATCAAAGAAGAAGTGAAGGGCGCCATCAAGTGAAGGCCAACACCAAGTGAGTCCCACCAGCAACTGACGGCCACCACCAAGTGAAGTATATATACATAGTACAACTGCATAGAGTAGTATGACCTGACAACTGATGCAAAGTGTTAGGGCACTACGCGTGTCTTTAGTACCCATTTTTATGCTAATGCCTTCTTGCAGCAACACAAGTTCGCGAAGAGTTTACTGATACCCTCGTGGGTTTTGGGAATCCAGTATAGTTTGTTACCGATGAAGGAAATAGGGAACAAGTAATTTTATATTTTCTAATGAGAACTCCAAGCGCTGTCTTGCGCGGGTTGACGCTTATACCGCATTCTTTGGTCAATATTTCTAGTTCACAGATGTTGGCTATAGACATCGTCCACATAATGACCTTGCCACTCCGACGTACATTTACAAACATAGTAGAAGTTCTTCCACCCCAGGATAAGGAAATAAGCTATATTGGTAAGCTATTCTGAGGAATGCACGTGAATTCTGTAAATATTGTTTTGTATTTTTTTTTTATTTATTTAAAATTTCTCCTACAACATGCATATACATTTATATTATTAGAATGAATCAAAAAATTTACTAAAATCTACATCTTATGGTACCCTAAAAATATCAGGGATTTGTTTTTTTGTTTTTTTTTCCTCTTTCATTACAAATTTCTACATAAACAAATAAAACTATCAGACACGTGTATGTATTTTGATTTTAAAGACTAGCATTGACTTATCTTTACACTATTTTTGGTATAAAATAGATTAATATATGCTATTTACGGGTACAATTATATCTGATTCTAGATGCTTTCCTATTTATTGAAAGTGCATTGAATAGTTCAAAGTTATTTACCACGTTTTTGACTTGACTTTTTGGCAGTGTGACGGGGATTCAGTTTAATAGAATATTACGTTTTCAACTTATTATCTAATAAATTTTAGTTTTTAAATTTAATTATCTTTTTATCGTTTAATTAGTTGTACAAAATTTATTTATTCATTCCACTTTTCCTTGGAACAAATATTCAAAATAATTGTTTGGGTTAGCATGTATTAGATGATGTTGAAAAACTGTGCTGTAATCTTTTTGTGACATTGTAAAAGAAATTGTGTTTGAGGTGAAATGAAGTGGAAACCAATGCGTAAAATAGTACAAATTAAGCTGTTTCGTATTCTTGAAAGTCCAAGCGTAGCCTATTTACTGTGCGTTTCCACTCCACAGAGGAATGCGGTCTTCTTATGGTGGATTGATGATTTTATTAATTGCTTTCCATCAAAAATTTGAACACTTTCTACATAATCCCATTTAGTATGTAAATGCGGCATGCGAAAGTTTTTTTCGATAGAGAATATGCGTGTAGCAAAATTGATGCCATACTTAACTCGGTTGCGTTTATGACTTAGCGATTTCCAGCGAAGCAATACAATGCGAATTGTTATGGTGTTTATGACGAGGCAAAAACAGCATTGATTGCCTACAAGTAACTGATACATGCTTTGAGCGACAAAAATCGACTATCAAAATACTTTCAATCAGAGCAGTGACTCAGTCTTGTGTGGGTGAGTTTGTTGAACTTCTGCGTTAAGATGAATATAGCTAACGAAGAAATTCCAGCTCTACTCGAAGCATTTCTAGTTAAAACAGTTCTGCACCTAGATTTGAAAAAGTATTCACAGCCTTCAAAAAGCTACAGACTCAGATAGGGTTGACCCAATAATGTAGGATGTGGAATATGCACAAAATCTCTGAACAATTTGAGAATACAAAGCTCGCCCCCAAAAAGGTGATTGTAGCAATAACTACATATACACGTAAGTATAAGAACACTCAACGTCGCGTCGTCTAGAGGATTCAGTACATAGTACTGTGAGAACCTTTAAAATCGTGCACTAATCGAAATGTACTAAGTTTCAGAAGAGTTTCAAATCGATAGGCATCCATCACTTTAGCGTGATAACATTTATGACAAGAAACTATTCGTTGAGAATCTCGGGAAAATTTGCATCCTGCACTTCGCTTTATGGACATCCAGTTCGATTGAAACCTTTCCGGGATATGCACTGTCATAAGATTTCTTTAATCTGGTTCAGGAATAGCTAATTCCAAGGGCAGCATTAAACATAGAAGGCATTATCTTCATATCAACATCGACATCTTCGCACGTTCCCAACATGTCGTGGTGGAAGCTTTCAATAAAATTGAAGAAAACGCGAGACGAGCTGTTATTGATGTCAATGAGGACAATACAAAATTTATGCTGACGAGAAAAAATCGTTCCCTTATACACCACCTAGGACGAAACATCACGATGTCTACATCGAGACATACACGAACTCCCCGAATGACATTCTAGTGCAGATCCAACATAGAATCCAACATAGAAACATAGAATCACACCAAATTCTCTTGAAGCATCAAAATCATGCTCCACAAAATCCTAATTTTTCGAACGCAGACCGGAAAGCTCACCGACGGAAAATAAGACAGAACTGGTTCTTGATGCCTTCAAACGGTAAATTCTGCCTGGGATATATGGTCCTGTCTGCGAAGCGAAAAACACGACCACCATCTCTAAGAGCTGTACCACGATGTAGATGTGCACTGGGTCGGCCATACCGAGATCTAATAGGATCTTCGAATTTTAGCCTCCTGGATCCAGAAGAAGAGGAAGACTGAATCTTTAGTATTTATAAAGACTAAGTCATCGC
This sequence comes from Eristalis pertinax, assembly GCA_907269125.1. NCBI lineage: Eukaryota > Metazoa > Arthropoda > Insecta > Diptera > Syrphidae > Eristalis > Eristalis pertinax. The sequence continues at coordinate 35,775,384 of OU026148.1, forward strand.
GAACGTAAAACACCCTGATCTCTATGACTAGAAGCAGCCTGCCCGTTGCCGTCAATGATGGAAAGCAACTATTGCTCAGATTCAGACCCTCCATAGCCTGATAAGTAAGTAAGAATCTTCAGCATTCCGTTCAGCACAATAAAGTGGTAAGAAGCTTACGAAAGAATATGCCCTTACAAAAGATGATGGTGCTTGATTTTTTCAAGTAATTTCCTAAACATTGATCATTCCAGTCCTGTTGTACGATTCACAGGTATTGATAGATTTAAAAGCGTATAATGAAGTCCTGGCGTCTTCGAGAGATCAATCAGAACTGGATGTATTGATGGGATGGAAGATTCAACCACGAACTGTAGTGTGATATGAGCCAAGAATGGGCCATGTATTATAGAACACAAGGACATCGTAGCTTCGGTCCGAACATTCTTCCGAGAGATTTGTTGGTTGGGAATCAGGCCCACTCTGGACTGTATCGCTACACAAAGAACAAGAATTGATTTCGTCAACCAAGTTTGGTGCCTTGCACGACGTTCTCAATGGTGATTTTAAAGAAACCACTTGCTTGAAAGTAAGACTCTTTGACTATGACTTTAAGTTTGGACATTTACCTACTTAATATAAAGCTAGAGTGACTGACAGAGAACGTATCGCCCAAATCCGTGGGAGTTATTTTTAAACTAAAATCACATACTAAGAAATGACTGTCCATAGCTATATGGATGAAACGGCCGCAGAGAAATATCACTGGTGACATGTCTGGTTCAGAAATAAATAGTTTCAAACGGAAGTTCCCAAGTTGGATTTAGCGGCCCCACCTTACACCGTGAGGAGGGATGCCTGTCTGACTATCTTTCACCCACAAAAAACACTTTGGAGTCGCTATGAAATAGAATCCATTCGCCATTTGTTTTGAGAGTGATTCTAATTAAAATAAGATTGCAAAACACTAAGCCGAGACTTTTTTAACAAGTCTGAAGAACTTTATTGAGTTTCCAGCGAATCATACCTCAATCTGAGTGGAGTTGATCTCGAGGGGAAATAGATGGTTCTGAACGTGGTAGCATTTTTTTCGAATTTCACGGGAAGAGCCCGCGCTGGCATTCAACAAAACCCTTTCCCATAAGACATGACATCCATTTACCTGTCTTTCTTCCATTAAAGAAAACTAATAAAAAAAGATGGCAGTTAATTTAAAGCAAAATACGAACTTTGTAAAAAGAAAACATCACCCGATTGTTTATACGTTCAGTATCCTACTTCTACATTGGTTACATATTGTTTACATTTACTTTAAGATTATGATTCAACATTTGTGTATTCTGAATATGGGGCGCATATTTGTTTTCTATATCGCATCAAAAATCTTGAAATTTGTAAATTTTTGATCTTACATTCGGTGGTTCAATATTATTATGTAACAAACTGTTGCATACATACATTCAGCTTGTTTTTTTCTTTCAAATGAAATTCAATGTTCTACTCTGGACAGTGTATAAAGCTAAAAAAAAAAAAAAATAAAAAATAAAATAAAAAACAAAAAATTCATTTATGTATAAATAAAAAAAAATATTTATTTAAAGTGTGTTTCATTTTACAATTAAAAACGAATCATTACACTTAACAATAAGGATTGGAAACAAGATAAAACAAAAAACAGACATCTTTCCATTTTTAAATTTTTAACAATGTAAATACAACTTTAATAATAATATTTATATATTTGCTCTCACTTAAAATGTAATCAATTAAAATAAACTAAATTGGGAATATTTCTGTAGATCTCTTCGTGCTTTAGAAGGAGAAAACAATATATCGAAACGACTTATGTACGCAGATACATATACATATATTTTTTTTTTTTCAGATCCTTAAAATTATTTATCTTCTTTTTTTCTCATCAAGTAAAAACTATTTAGGTTTTCATACATATATAATAGTATATAATTATCATTATCGTGTAGAGTTTTTTTTCATCTTGTTGGTAATAAAATTTAAAATTTTTATTTTTTTAAAATATTTATTACACAAATTGCTTTCGAGTTTTGTTGTTTTGTTTGAAGTTGTTATTTGTTTTCTTTAATTTTTTGAAATTATATTTAAATACGTTCAGTTACATATACTTTGGCGGTGGCTGGTGCGTTTGATCTTCGAACGGCAAATGACACAATAATACCGATTGCGACTAAGACAATTCCCAGGGAATTCATGATGTAATGTTCAATTTGTGAGTTACGAGCACTGGAAGAGAATAAATTGCAAAACAAATTATTATTGAGTATTTTAAAAATTTTAATACTAAATTTAATTAAAATGTTTAATTCAAAATATATTGAAGTTGGGTCTTGGAGCTCAAAGTAATGACTGGGCCCATCACTACTTATGCGGTTGCCTGTATGTAGATACACCTAATTTGCTTCGTCAGTGTAGTGTATTGGCAACAATATGGTAAAGCGTGGGAGCGTAGTAGGTGCTCTCCGATATGTCATAATACTCATGACATGCATCTTAACTCTTGTCTTTGTTGTCTTTTGTGCATGTCCAATCTTGTTAGTGGTCTGAACACCGACAAGAGCGGTTCTACTGGCGAGCCAACACTACAGACAACAAACAGAAGATGCGTTATTGGTGCGCTGAAAAGTCTCACTCCTCCTGCCGTGGTCAAATTGCCAGAATTATCGTTACCTTTCCATTTATAAATAAACTGAATTCCATGTAGATTTAATTGACAGATGCACTCTGGAAATATGAAAATCCCAAACTCCCATTAGTCCCTTTATTAATTGCCATCGCCAACCAAAATGTTTTTTCTTGTTCAATGTGGGGCCAACACAATGCGAACCCATGTATTTTAGGAAACCAGGAAAGCGGTGTCCTTTGGTGCTGGCCTTTGTGTATTGGCTCATGAAGATCAATGTTACCTTGCAAAACAAAAATGTTTTGTCGCATCCGGTGTGATTTCACCCTAAGGTGGTTAGGTCATGTTGGGCGTATGAATAAGAACTGCAGAAATTTCATCTGCGAGCCCGCAGAACAACACAACAGGGGGCGACTACATAATGAGCACAAAAGGAGAAGGATATCAAGAAACTTGAAGTGTTCGATTCCATGTAATTGTAAAAGAGCTGAAGAGGATTGTCGGTTGAGGTTGAGGTCCACCCAGGACTGTGAAGTTATGCTGAATAAGTTTATTAAATGTAGAAGTCTGTATAGAACTGTGATATTTCACAAAAAGATATGATAATCCTTTGTGGACAACATCTGCTTGATGATGGAACTCCAGTTTATAGATGTGATTTATTATTATTTGGAAAAGCAACCACAATTACTTATGAACAAATTATCGGCACATCGGTGGAAGTCGCGTTTCCTGCCTGATCAAAAATTTCGTGTGAAGATTTCAAAACAGTATTCGTTCGGCGTTCTGTAACAGATGATGGATCATAGATATTCCACTACACATTAGAATGTGAGGGAACCTTCAAAACAGTGGACGGACGTACTCGAAAAGAGGCAAAATCGGTACTGCAAATATCTATTTCGCAGAGTTTGAAAAATCATATTTTTGGAAGGATTAAAAAGGTTGGAATGTGGTGCCCTGAAAAGAGACAACGTTGAAAAATCAATCCAACACTGAGAGAAAAAAAACATGCATTTAATTTCGCAGTCGCTGACTTATCGAACGACGTGCCTGAGCCAGGCATTCTACTTCCACAACGGAATTTGTTCCCACTCAGTTCACGGCCGTGATAAAAGTAGATTCACGGTGAAAAACGACCACTGATGTGTCGATCATTAATACGGAACCTCGATCTCTGCACCGTGGATATTGCCTTCGTCTTCGGCTCATTTAGTTTATTTGTTTGCTTATCAGAAAGTTATCCTTGCGGAATCTATTCACGCAATCGATTGCTCACGTTACTCGGTTTAGGAAAGTATGCTACCAAAAATATACTTTAACCCGAAAATATTCTGCGAGCAATGCAGAAGTGAAGAGTTCAGTTCCTGAATTTTGTGGCCTCCTTTTTGTGGCATCACGGACTATGGCTTGGGGTGGCTAGCGAATGGAATCACATTTATACTTTTTTACGGTTTCCATTTTATATGAGAAATGGGCTTACGACACTCACATATACATATCTATGGACGGGCACTAGTGCTGAAACAAAGCCTTTACTTTCAAATGCTCTAAACCCACATTATGTTTGTCCTAAATTTGTAAAATAATTCAAAAGCACATGGCACATACCTCAAGTCCCTCTCATCCATCAGCTCGCGTTCCTTCTCCACGAGGCCAGTCACACATGTCGCAATGGCGAGCATAAAGTTAACCAAACCGAAACTAGCATGGATTGGCACCATTGTCGCCCTGCATCCGTACGTTGCATTCTCACAGCACAGCAGCACCAAAAAGCTAAAAATACACAAATGTAACGAAATCCTTTGAAAAATCCTCTAATGCGTGCCCAACCTGAAGAATCCAACAACAAACTGCAATGCAAACAGTCCCACCGTCACGAAACCCAACCAGGAATGTAATGAATAGAAGTTCTCCTTCGGTGGCTCGGATAGGTTGTGTGAATCGAAGACCGACAGGAAGCCGAGAACAACACACGGAATGGCGCAGGCATGGAAGAACATATGCGCTAGCTTCACATAGATATGCTTTAGGCATCGGCACAGTCTGTACAGAAGAATTGCTGCAAAAATTTAAGTTTTGAATGAGTGAATGCATTGTTTGGACTTCAAAGGTGAGTAAATACGTACAGAATCCGGAGAATGTGACGAATCCAGCAACCATGAGTGCCGGATGCAGATTGAATTGCAGTTGGGGATTCTCTGTCCAGCCGAATCCGCCGCGATAGAACATTATCCAGAAGAGTGTTAGAACCAGTACTCCAACCAGGAGAATGGTCGAGAGAATGACTATCACCAGATATTCGAACCATGATCCACAGTTCCATGCGTTCTCTGAATCGTCTTCATAGCGCCTGCAAAAGAGATACAGAATAAAATAAAATGTGAAATTCTTCAATAAGAAAGGAAAATCCTTGATTTCTATTCTTGTATGAGTACTGCAACGGAATTCGGGTTAGAAATGAGAACCAAAGGACAAGTGTTTCAAAAATTTTAAAGTTACTTCCACAATCTTTGAAAAATAATTGCAGGTAATATGAGCTGCATCCGTGGGCATCTGGCCCTAAATTTCTACACCAATCACTCTCACGATTTAAGACGTACACCTTTTGCTGACTTCAAACGTCGAATTTCCGGCTAATACCGATTAATTTCTCTCCTATGGTGTGTAAATTCGCGAATAATTCGGTGGTTCAAATCTAAAATGGGCGCGTTGAATTCTATGATGAATGTCCATGGTTCGATCCCCAAGACATCAACTTAAGTTTTAATACCATCGATTCTCAAGTGTGGCATGTGTGGCATGCAATGCCGGAAATAAACGTTGGTGCTGCCGCATACATTTGGCTGTTTGAAAGCAGGTTTAGACACATCTTGGAAATTATTGCGGTCTATATTATCCAAACGGACCAAGAACGTACATATGTTTGCATTCAGTATCAACAATATCTTATCGTATATCAAGCGTCGCTTGCACTTTCTTGTTATCTGAAACTTGAAAAAGAAAGCAAGTGGATAGTTGGTTGAAATGTCTTAAGAGTACATTTAAGTTATGTTCAATTCGTTTAAAGTTGAACTACACAATGTTACATTTTAAGAGGAAAATAAGCTTAAAAATCCTTTGAACTCGTCTGTCCAAACAGAGGCTGACATAAAAGAGTTGTGCTTATTGCTTCGCTTTGGTACTGAATCGACTGTATGATGGGACCATATAACTTTTAGCATAAATATATGTCTATAACTTCGAGATAGGCACGGTCTTCGTCGGTCAAGATCCCTCGGCACCGCGGCAAGTAGTACTAACAGCGTAAGTACCAACATCAAACACAGACAAACTCTCGCCTAACACTGTTTTTTTTAACTGGAAGCAGCGTGGCGGTCGACCATTGAATGCAGCACTAGCTTATGCTCAAATACTTCATTCATCGCCCACCTGAAAAGTTCTAACAATGATATAGATGAAAGAGTCTTTGGTTTCGTCAAGGGACACGTTGCTGGTTAATGGGGAGAAGATTCAAACACAACCTGTACGTCCATATGCACATACAAAGCATGAACAACTTAACAATGAGCCGAAGAATCTTCGATTCCGAGCCAGTTGGACAGATCACGCCACAGAGAACGCTATGCTTAATAGCGCACACAAGTGGAGATGGATCCCAACTAACTTGGTCCTCGTAACTGGAGATAGGTAGCCAGCCATCGCCCAAGTTCACTATGGAGTGCAACGCATGGTGTAGCCACGAATTGGACAGATGGTTTAAAAAAAACTCTAAGGGGGATTTCGGTGACAGAGGCTTATGGATCCATGAGCCGCCGACGTGCCAATGGTTTGAAAGGGAATTAAAACAACTAAAAAGAGATCCACACGAAAAAAATTGCCAAGAACACTCTTTGCTTTTCTCCATTTTCGTCTGCCGCATATTAAAATTATAAAATGTAATAAATTTCCTGTCAAAAATCACAAGTCCCCACAGCAACACACTTAAGCGCTTAAGAATCGCTGTCAGATGTCTAAAATGAATTCCACAACTTGGCAATAAATTTCCCCAATATTCGCCCGGGCGAAACTTTTCGTGTTACACTCCTCTGATCATCGATTAGCGATGTCTGCGCCGGGGTATAACATCATTTCGCACAAAACAGCACCAAGCTCGTGAGGGAATTCGTAAGAACCTCAACGAGGAGCAGGACGCCGACTTCATTCATAGAGAATTCACTTTTAAGTAGCATCCACTCGGGGACTCAGAAAGTTTTTCGCTTCCCATCCACAAAATGGTGTTGTGTCGTCGCGGCTGAATGGATGACTCCTCCTGCATCGTGACTGCAGGATGTGTGGACAGCGGAGGACAAGTGTTTCTTACCGAGTCTGTTTGAAAATGCTTATTAAGGGAAGCTTCATCGAAGATTTTCGTGGATTCACTCACTGATGCTCTTACATGAGCACGAAATCCATCTAAATCCATGTTTGATGTTTCCCATTAGATTTTCACCCGGAAGTTTTTTTTTTTTGAGAAAGAGTTTCGACTTTGCCCGCTTCCACAGCTGTCAGAGGGTCAGGGGAAAGCTAAAACAAAAATAAATTGGTCCCACAACAAGGGGAGCGTAGTTGGGTCTTATACTTTCCGGGGAACCGAGGTAAAAAGTTTTCCAATGAAGTAAGAACACGAGTTTGCTCGTTTCCAAGTCTCCCTTTGATTCGAGAATAATGCGCTGGAGAAGCATTTCTGCTTGCCCCTTGCCATTCCCAATTGGGTACGTGTATCCATTTTTGGATGTGGATAGGGCCGCGGGCGAAGCTGGGAAGGAACAAACATGGAATTTGTTGCTGCCGCTCCAACGCCAGCCGGAGTACCTTGTCCATTTGATATTTATTCAGTAATGAGATGTAACGGAATCTTTGGAATGAAGCAATACGGTAAACTGTAAAGGAGTTCAGTTTAGAAAATTAATTTGGTTTCGAGCAGGAGCTAATGGAATGCATAGTTGTGGTGCGTTCTTGCGGAAGATGGATGCCCTAGTGTGGGGCAAGTGTAAGTTTTCAAATAGATTGTGAAAGTACACAACTATGGAAGTAAAAATGTTGGAATAATGATGCTTAAGTAGTTGCTGGAGTTCATTATGTTTCGATGGTGGGGCTGAAGCAGGAGCAGGTGGATCTAAAGTAGAAACTTTCTCATTAATTATAGCCTTTGAGGTGAAGAAGCAGTTTCGTGTTGGTAACTAAATGCGCCCAACTTTAAGTTATCCTTTGTATTCACATTGAATTCTAGAAGTTTGACTTGTTTCCATTGAGTCAACGACCCTTGAGGGATTTAAGCATGATGAAAAGTTGCTGCCTTGGCATGGGATGGATAGTCCTGAGAACAGTGTTGGCAAGTCTTACATCCGTGATAACGTGGTCTCTCTTTTTGGTTACACTATTCGAATCTTTCTTTGGCTGTACCCCGTCAGAGTTTCTGTGGACTGCTTATATTTGTTTTTGTGAAACCTGTGCAATGTTCTGTCAAGGAATTTCTTCAACATCGCTAGGGATCTAAAATCTAGAGGTTCTTCATCAACATCACTCACAAAACTCACAGGTCAACAATAGAGGAACAATATTCCAGGAGACCGTTCAGCTGTTGGCATACGCGGATGACTTTGATGTGAGTTGCAAAACACAGCGAGCCGTCAATGAAGCGTTTTAAGCGTGTAAAATCGGTCGTGGCTGTGAACAAGGAGAAAACGATGAATCTGCTGTCCTCAACAAAGATACAACTTCGCTCTCTCGTGGTCATGTGCATGAATAATGAAGCAGCTGCCGCTAGTACTAGTGAAGTCATTCCGAGTGTGTCGCTTTAATGTTAGCAATATACAAATTCCTAGCAGCCATAAATTTGGGAGAGTACAGCAAACAGAAATTAATTGATTTTAATGTTTCTCTGCGCCATCGATAGCCCGTTTCGTGTGGGGGCCTGCCGAAGAGGTGACTAAAATCCATTTAAACATGAGCTAGAACCATTTATTCAGGAAACGTTCCTACTTCCATGCTTAGTTGACGGTCGTAAAGCTATAAGATATCCATTGAGTATGTCCAATTTTACTCCACTTGATTTCACGAGAGTAATCAGGACGATCTGAAACCAGATGCGGTTTGGTCTCTCAGTTGGAATTTATCACAACTAAAGATAGATAACGTCTGCGTCTTTGAGACATGAATGATATATGATTCCAATCGATGTGGAATTGCAAACTCAACCGGGTGCTGCGCCCTCGCTTTTTACAAAGGTGGGGGATCGCTCCATAAGACATGAAGCCGATTTGAACCATAGAACTTAGGGCGTTGCTTTGGCAGCCACATACTATGTATGTATTGTAGTTGAATGGATCTCGTAGTATAAGCCTTAAGCCAGAACATCATGGAAATCTAAATACTCACTTGAATCTTGTGTGGATTTTGATCGATATCCCTACGAGTGCAAACCAGCTGTACTCCCTCTGCCTAGATTGATCAACCGTCAAATTTCCTTTGAGCTCTAAAAAATTCGTTCTGTTTATGACAAGCTGGCGGCGCTTATTTCGACCATTCAAAGGAGAAAAGTGATCGCGTCTCTTAACAATCCAATTTGATGATGATTTATCACGAACATTCTGAGTCACCTCATGCTGACACAGACAAACCTATGCAAACAAATTGAAGTCAATGTGACCTTCTGACATCCCCCAGTTGTATACATACGTGCGCACGCATGCTTATAAACCACAAACACCACACACATAACTGAGTGTGCCAACAATACAAACTAATCGAGTAATTCATAGGCCATCCTTAGCTCCAATAGACAAATCATTGTGGCAATTAAGACATGACAAAGCATCGGCCTACCCGCCTCCTCGCTTCAAGTCGCCAGCATCCCTCTCGTAAGTCAAATAAAAACCCCTGCTTTTGCGATTTGTGTGTTTCTACTTGAGTCTCCCTAAACTTTGTTCAATTGGGCGGACAATGGGTGTGCCGCACTTAATACACTCAAGTGCGTTTGATTTCGCATCTCCGTTAAGCGATTTCAATTTAATTAGCCGATTGTGGCACGCAGTGGGGTTGGCGAGGGATGTCCGCCTTCCGTGCTGAACAATGTGGCGCCCATATTCCCTTGGTCAATTGATAAATAAATTATTCGCAATGCAAAACAATCTCGTGCTTTGTCTGTGTCTGGAATGAAATTTACAGAAAACTCACGCGGCGGCCCAGATTGTTGAGTGCCAGTCCAGACTCCGTTGATGGAAACGAATTCCGCGTTTGCCGCCGATGAGCGCCGACAGACAAAACCATCTGCAATTCAGATCGGTTTGGCTGCGTTCTCTCGGTTCGCTTTTGCATAACTTACAGCACACACACATCTCTCTGCCCCGTCTGAGTATTAAGCAGATTCAGTGAATTAAGGACACGACCGAGTGTACATTTAATTAACTCAATTCGCGAAGGGATACCCTTTTATTTGGATAATGAGTGAGAATGGTCATTCACTGTGTACGCTGCAGTTCAGCAGTCATAATCCTTTGCACTTCAGTGCGGTATACTGTAGATTGGGACAATTGTTTGTAGTTACTCAAGGATTTTTTGTGTTTTCGGTGTGGTTTTTTTCACTTTGTGACCTGAATGCCTGTAGGGGCACAACAGTCGCTGCTACCATTGTGGTAATTGTTGAAAAGTCCTTCCACATGATGGCGGTGGCGGGTGCATTCTGTTGTTTGTTCTTGGATTTAGGGCAAAGGGAATGAGTAATGCTCACACAATCACGCGGTCAAAAATACTGCATGTTACATAATGAGCGGAGACATATAATCCAACGCCATGCAGAGATGTCTTTTGTTCGATGAAAGGGAATTATTTTAATTGGAATAACGGGGGTGTCGAAAAAATAAGGAAACCAAGAGTGACCGACTGCGTTTGAAAATCGAATGTGATGATATGGACTGAAGGTCGTTGGTTTTATGTGAACTCAGTTTTCGCAAGTTCATGCATTTGTTTGAGGCTCGCCTAGTTCTTGGTTCGAATCAAGTTGGGTATAATTTGATGTTCCCAAACTGTTGGCATACGCATTGTAACACAATCTACTCCATTTTGTTCAAGGAAGTATTCTTCGGATTTCTTCGCGCTTGCAGGAGCAACTCGCTTGTGATAGGGTGTGAAACACTACAGTACGTGTAATACTCAATGTGAAACAGCAGCTAACGGAAAGGGCTATGCTTAGATAGTTTCGCCACGTAGCACGAATGTTCCTACCATCACGAACTCCGAGGTGCGACTTCATTAGGTAACCTCGTCCACGGTTGGGCCAAGTCCAAAAACTCGAGTTTTGTTGAACCACCGTAGTATTCGGGCAACATTTGGCAATAGCGGTGAGCGGATGATTTCTGAATTGAGTAGGGTAAGTGCCGATTTAAGTTGTAAGTGAAGGAATCGATTGAGTTGATTTACACCATCCTCATTTCAGTGACTTTCTGAAGATGCAGTAGTCTTTCGATAGTTTCACGTGGACTGTTCTTAATGTAGCCACGTACCGTGCGAAAAATGTGCCTCATCGTTGCAGATACATAATGTCTTGTGAAAATTGGTCATCCAAACGCTGAACTCAAAGTACTCAATTGGCGTATGTTTTACGCATTCCGTGGTCGGTTGGCTTAAGCTCTTGAGTCAGTCGAACTTTATCAGCACCATAATGTGGCATAAGACAGCTGCAAGCGCATTGCTCATCTCGATCATCATCTTCAATACTAACGGCAGCGTGCATCTCGATGATCGTAACATCATAATAGTTCTCGTAAGGCGCAAAACGTATATACTCCAAATTGAATGTTTTGTTTATTAACTGTTCACAATTTTAACACGCTCGGTGATTGTTAAACGGTCCTTATTGTGAAATGCCAAACCTTAGTCTAAACAAACACAGTCTCGAATGGCCGACGAGTCGGAAGACTCTATAGCATATACAAAAGATTTCACTCTTGAAAAAATTTCTTAATGGCTTCAGGTTAAGAGGTGCCAATGTTCATAATTACAACTGAGCTGTGTTCTTATACTTTCAACATCCAGCACTCTTCAATGCAATTGACGTTACGCCCTGTTGCTGCCTCACATCGCAACAATTAAGTGCATCTTTCAACAAGAGACATTGAAACAGCATGCGAGATACTTCTGGCCATCTGTGTAGATCGGACGCACGTGTAAAACAATATCTGCCGTTTACATCCCCCGAAAATCATCACTTTATTACAATACACATATCCAACTCCCCAGAGAAGTCAAAGTATATGTCTGAGGTCAACTCGCTCATCACCTAATTGGGCGAACAAGTCAGACCAAACGTGATAATCGAGTGCAGGCGATAACAAAATCAACCATAACTACGTCCTAACAGTCTTCAAAATGTCTGTAGTCCGGGTGCTCATCCATCCACGGGCTGGATTCCAATATTTCAGGGCGCAAGGTGTGCGTAGCTCACACATGAGAAAATGCCTGAACCTACATAATGTACGAGCGGACGTGTAGCCAAGTGCATTGGGGTTCATTGGTATGATATTTCCATCACGTACCTGGGAGTCTCTCTATTCAATATGAATATGAATAACTAGAGAGTGTGTGCCGAAGCCACCGCCGAGTCGGTTGGAATGGATGGATGATACGTCGGCCAAAGGAGACATTAATTGAACGATAGTGCAGCTGATAAAAGGTTATACGAAAGAGCTGATAAAGCACTTTTATTTCCTGTGCTAGCGTAAGGAGGAATGTGATTTTTTGTCAATGAAGTGCTATTTTATAAATTCTTAAACGAAACGATGTCACAACGTAGTGGCACGATGCACACGTGCGTCTGATAGTTCATCTTTCAAGGTGTAAGAAAAGTTTTGAAATATTTCCGAACTTACACAATTAAACTTTGAGAAAATTTCTTCAATTAGTTCGAGAAAGTTTGATTGGCTTTTTGCAAGGACTGGGAAAAAACGCAAGTCAAGACATTGAGTGAAGGCGAGTACACTGAAAAGGTCGATTTGTATGTGCTATTCTGCAGTCGTTGCACAGACGATTCTTTAAATAAATAGACCTGTGAACAGCCTTTCGTTCAAATATTCAGATAGATGCTGCACCCAAATACGCCGGCAAGATTAAATACAGTGGTGGTCCAGTATAACGAATGTCTATATAACGAATGATCGATATAACGTACACTATTTTCAAATGCATTAGCGTCTCTACATAAAGTACGAAAAAAAATGAGTTGACACTGGATATAACAAATGTTTTTGTTACTTTAGAGAAGATGGACACAAAGCAACTCTCTTAACTGTGGATGTGTGCATGTTTTTAGGGGTCTTTAGATACCTTAACTTTTTGTTACTGTACATTTACTGTTATATATGTAAGTATGTATGAATTTGCACTAGCAATGTTTTCGATTTTGAAAGTTTCGTTCTGTGCACGATTTTTGATTGTTTTGTCAGGCGCACATGCGCATTTGGATCTTAGTTTCGAGTAAGAACGAATGGCGTAGATTCATTGAGTTATCTTTTTTCAAGTGATCCTTGCAGCAAAAATAGCACATATTGTACTGAAAGCATCTGTCGCGTTTTTCGTTGTGACATTAGTTCGGTAAGCTTTGGAAAAATGTCTTTAACTCCCAAACGTCTTTCTCTAGAAGAGAATTTGGAGTCTTGGAACAATGCTGAAATGTTTCTTACAGAAAATAGTCGAAGGCCAAGAGAACGCTGTTATTGATATTGATAATGATGGAGATGGCAGCTCGTCAGAAATGGACTCAAACTCTGTTCAGAAAGTAAAGCATACCGATGTGATTGGACATTCAATTTAACAAGTGCGAAGAGAACAACGTTAAACATTCCAAAATATCCGCGCAGGAAAATGTAACGTAACGTAAGGAATAACAACAATATTTGTCCATTTATTTAACGTTTCATACAATTAAAATGTACTCGTTATACTGAACCACCACAGTGTATTTCTTTTGAATGTACCAACAATCTATCGAACAGCTCTCCCGTTTGACTGTGCTTGACTTTGTCTTTTAAAAATCTTCCTGTTAAGCGCAGGACCGTGGTAGTTCGACGCAGGTTCATATAAGTTACTCCACGGGCCCCATTCTCTACTGTATGGTATCGCCCTTTACGTAAAAGATTTGAAGTGATAGTGAACGTAGCGTAGTACTACAAAATGCACCCATAAATGGTGCACGGAAGGCATATCCATCCGCACATAAAAGACGAATTTCCATTAAACCAAATTAAATTCATCCGATAAACATTGCAGGAGACCATTGCCGTGGTTCTTATTTTTACAATTTTTATTTGAAACCGCTGATGACTGCATTTATGATGATTAATTACAAATGGTACCACCCAATTGCCCTCCAACGTGTGTATCGTGTTCCATGGTAAATAGAAGATATAACAAACTGAACAAAAACAAACACCATATTCGTTCGAAATTGAATTTTCATTCGTTATTATCATCATCACTGATGTAACGTGTACAGGTGGCTTATGCAACCGCTTTGTGAATAATCAGAGGTCCGGGAATCATTTGTGCGTTGAATTTAGTACGACTAGGCATCGATTCTGGGTTGTGGGTGGAGAATTTTAAACTGTTCTCCGGTCGTCGTTCTAAATGTGCATTGAATTTAAAAATGTTTAGCCGGTACTTGCATTTGGATACAGTCAGCGACGGGAATGAAGGGACCTGCGTTTGATTTTAAGAAATCGAAAGGTTTTACGATTTTTTCTTAAAACAAATTACTTACTGCTTGCAAAGACGATTGAATGAATTGAATTTTCCTCTTTTCAGGGACAAACGTGGGATCCCAGGATAAACTTCTTCTCTTCAACCAGTTTGTTCTCCCTTCATTCATGGCACAATCCTGGAGATAAAATCCTCTCAGATTTTCTGCATATATTTGAATTGTATAATTTTCAACATCTTGTTTGATACTTGCCGTAGTGTCGATTGCTTGTGAATTTTACAACTCATCGTTGAACCTCCCTCAAAACCGTAGCCAATATTACAAAGTCAAACACATTTAACCAATGTTTATTCAGCTTTTAAATGGATGTGAGTCCTGCATAAACCAGTGAATCTGTTATATTCCCTGCAAGCATGGTTTCATATCTCGAGGCTTTATTGAATTTTCGACACTGAGTGTAAACAATTTGCCCGCCTCCCTATGCTATGCAATTCCCTTGATTTTTGTGCGTTTAATGAACTCTCGACTGATGCACTCACTCGACGAAGGGTTGAATTGAAATTCACCCTTTAGCAGCACTATCCCCTGTAACTGCTCTTTACGGCTGACTCGTCATATACACAGAACCAAGAGCACCGATGCCAGACTACATCATCTATAATATCTGTGCTTGTAAAGCATCCATGTCTTCATGTGGGTAAATGCATTTCAAAACCGATGCCAGGCCCGGGTACACACATGTGCCAGTGATAGTGATTCGTTGCAGAGTGGAACATGAATCCCTTTGTTCTTCGTCCACAGTGACAGTGCTACACCCTCAATTGGTGAAACATTTCACGCGATGATGCATATGTATTTCAGTCGGTTCTTGTGCGAAACGGCGCAGCAGGCAGATGTGTTGTGTGCGATAAATTGAAACAAATTAATAGCGACTGTGCCCCGTTATTGGATAGCATATGCATGCTGAAGTTAGTCGCACGGCGACGTCTGAACAAAAACAAAACGAAACCATCCAGCAACAGTCGACAGTCATTAAATGTCATCCGCAATTAGAACTGATAAATGATACCGCACTTGTGACGATCAAATTCCATGCGACCTAAAATTCTGATTAATCTCCTCCTCCGTTCAGGCTTGGAAAAAATAAGTTCAACTGTCTAAACACCGTCTTGACAGGTTTTAAATTCCTCATATTTGTCGCGTCCACTGTCAGCGTGACAGTTAATTGTTTCGTTTACCTTGAACTCGCCTATTGACTTCACTTCACTTCACTTCACATAGCGTTACGCACCGTAGCCGAGCGTAAAGACAATTACTTTGGTCAATTGATGAGAGGACAGCGTTCGCGAGAGATGCGAGAGAAAATTCAGCCAATTTGTCATGGGTGCGACGACTGATGACGATGACGGCTGGCAACAATTTGTTTACACGTCTCGCTTGTGCTTTTTTTTTGAACTGTCATTGCACGAGTCTTCGTTTGAATTCTGCAACGAAGAGGCGTGACTTTGAAGACTTTCACGGATTGTCAAGAGTTCACTTGCGGTGAGTTTAACGGTGAAAGTGAAGTCAATTGGAGGCGATCTACGAGTGCGCACTATTATTTGTTGATTTACTTTTGTGTAAGCGAAGTTTTACAATGGGACGCGATGATCTCTTTGCGCAAGTACATGTAAGATTATGAAGTGAACAGGGCTCTGAATAATAAAGGCTAATGAATAATTTTGTATATTTCCTGTTCTTCAGCACATCAAGTCGTCGCAAAATTGTGACAAAGCGTTTCAGATGAAGCTGTGCTTTGGCTAGTTAAACGACCAGATATTGTTAGAGGAAACTTTGAAAGAAAATAAACCTGAGCTAAGCTGACTATGAAGTCCCTCAACACGCTCGTTCTATACCTAATCAAAATCTGATCACGAAGTCGATCGACAATTCCACTCCGGATAGCGAAATCGACGTCCTGTCCTTGAAATCGACTGGCTACCGCATAGACTTCCGTTTCAGATGTCAATGCCGTGGTCTGACTGCAGCACACCATCCAGAAGCGCTTAGTAATTACACCCCAGGAGTCCCACCCATCAGCAATCCGGACAAAAACTTTCTACATTAGCTTGCGGCAAAAAAGTGAATTACCCGCGAATCTCACACGTTGCTCCTGGTTGCATATGTGAACGGCTACCGAGTCTACCGCCACAGTGTCGCAACCAGTTCCATTGATCACTGCGCCACTGCTGCCGCCCCAACAAATGCACATTCGTCTGCAGCCAGCTACCAATCGACAGTCTCTCTTGCTCTGTATCTCTCTGCCTATCGGGCAATTTGATTTCAGGAATTAATCGTGCCCGGCCAGCAACAATACGAGTATAATCCAACAACCTAGTGCTCCACAAAGTCATCGACCCCAGCAGCTTGGGCACATATGGTTGCAAACGTATCCGGCAGAGTGGAGTTTCCATAAATCTTTTTTCCCGTATTTTATGGCCCATCGAAGCGGTCTTGACCACACTGCACAACCGGCTCGTGAGATACATGGCGTCTTTCACTTTTCGTTTTGATCTCCTCAATCGTACAGCATGCGGATGCACACACAGATGCGCATCGCATCAAAGT
This sequence comes from Eristalis pertinax, assembly GCA_907269125.1. Lineage (NCBI taxonomy): Eukaryota > Metazoa > Arthropoda > Insecta > Diptera > Syrphidae > Eristalis > Eristalis pertinax. The sequence continues at coordinate 35,792,360 of OU026148.1, forward strand.
GACAAGAGCATCAGCAACATCATCATTCGATGGGATACAAGTGCGAGGTATTTAGCTTTCAACACGGCCACTCGCGGGCCTATGAGGGAGCCGTTTTTGGGCAAGAAATCGCATTTATGTGGGTCACGTCAACCGATGCAATGCATTCTGAATCTGTTGGTTAGTATGGTGGGCCCCCTCAATTACGACCAAAAACGGAACACTCTGATGCATTAAGGGCGATCGATCGAGAGAGGGCCAATCGGGTTTAGACTGTTTTCGAAGTCATCCCAGGCGAATGTGGGTCAGACAAGCTGCTGGAATGCTGTTCTATGAGATGGTCGGACTTTTGAGATGTAATTAAAATGTTTGATCGGCCTCTGCCATCTGAGGGCAGGGTCTTCCGGTCTGAAGGCGTCTGTCCTATATTTGTTTATGCATCTGGGAACTGTATTTCGAGGTGTGAAACATCTTTTGTGTTTTGTTGAGTGTTTATTGTTTGTTTCTTCAAACATTTGTTGTGTTTACAGTGGAATTCCATTTAATATAACAAAGTTTTTCATTTTCACTGAAGATGAGGTGTATGTACACGCCTGGCATGAGGCAATATGATTTGAGGCGATCAGTTATAAAAAGGATGGGAGATAAAAATGCTTAGATTTTCTCTTTAAAATGTTAAAATGCATGCACTTACAGCACCATTAAACACCTTGATGTACTATTGATTCGTGAATCGGCAATTTCTCCACACATAGTGAATAGATGTTTTACTGACGCTACCGGCTTACCGGAGGTAGTTAGATTTCTTGACATCTTTTATCGGCTCACCTTCCAGAGAGCAGTTTTCCCGAGAAGCTCGTTACCCCGAGTGGTGCCGCAGCCACCATTTTTGTCTTTGACGTTGAAATTGTTGCAGTATTGTTTCAATTAATTTACTTGAAGCTGGAGAGTATGTAGACACACGCAACCCTCCACACCAAAGCCGTCTGATAAGACACTCCCGTTGTCGATAATTTGTACCACAAACCTAACTTATTGTCAATCCTTTACAACCAGTATGCTATTTGTGCGAGAACCTCTTTAAAAGCAGATACCACTGAGATCTTTCTGTCTTTAATTTCAACAGGCCTTGAAAACGGGAATGCTATCCACATATATAAAGACCAAGTAATCGCGGACGCAGGACACCTTGGTGTTATAACTGGAAGCAGCGTGCCCAGAATTGGGAACGATGCGGGTCTAATAATTAAGAATCTAAGATCTAGACAAGACACTGCACTGGCCACACAGCCTTACTCACCACGCCTGAGAGGAGAATAAATCCACACACATCATTGAAGCAAATATGTATCTTGATAAATATGTATCTTTAAAAATTGTTGCATCTTTATCTTCAATAAACCACTTCTCACATCACCTCGGTAAATGGTAATGAATTTAAATTCTTCACAAGATTATCTTTGGTTTACTGTCTTGAGCTAGTTTCGCCTCATTCACTTGCTCGTGTGTTCATCCTTATTTATTAGATTAACTCGTGACAATGTGATTATGACGGTACTGTGACTTCATGCGGATTAAATTCTAAGATGAGTCTGTTATCATCCGAAATACGCATGAGATGTCTGACTGCGCGCTAATAAAACTTCGCAATCGCTCTTAAGCAGACTCATAAACTTTAACTATCCAGTTGACAGTTTCCAAAATGGGAACGAGATCAGCCGCGTGAGTCACATAGAATGCCACCTTGTGATACTTTTAAAGTGCTGGGCATACCCATGAAACCGTTCGCTTGATGTATTTATAGAAATATCTAAAATGTCAATGTCAGCGGGGTTAAGTGTCTCGTCTGGTGGTCAGACTTCTCTTTTAATTTGTTGATTCTTTGAGGATGATGAAAATCATTGTCTATTCTACATCAAATTATTGAATACACAGAAGATGCAGTTCATTAGAGACTACTTGTCAAGCTTCGGGAGCAGAAGGTACCACGAGAAATTTTAAAAAGCTAATAATACGAATTTATTCAGACACAGAGTCAATAAACGAGGTGCAGATGTAAATATTGATGTGCATTCTTGTTTTCGTTTCACGGCGGAATTAGTTTTGATAGTCAGGGCATGTAACTTAGCATCAGCTTTGAACATACCCCCCCAATCTTCCCCGAAAGATGTAATCAGCAGACAGACATCGGATAGACCAGATCTTACTGGAAGTCTGACTGCCAGACGCTGGACGCTGGTCATTTGCGAAACTTCAGGGATGGGCGAAGGTGTGAGTTCGGATGTCAGCTCTAAGGATCTAAAAGTTCAATCAAATAAAATTCTTATCGTACTGAGTTGATCTTGGTTCAAGATATGCCGACAAATGGCCTGAGTTGACAAAATTCCTGACAATCTTTCAATGTCACTTTCATTGTCGCTCGTTCCCAACGCCACAAAAAGGTACAATCTCACAAAAACAAGTGGCATTATTTCTGTCAAGTCAAATCTCCCATCGATCGCCTGCTCCGCCATCAAATCAGGATAAGATGAACCAGAACCACACTTTTTTTTTCTCCGAAAACGAGCTGAATGCTTTTCAGTCCAGCAAGGTGAACACACCCAACTTTCAATGCCACCAACTCCACGGCGTGCCTCAAAAATTTAATGTATTCCACACACAGACTCAAGAATGTCCAGATGTAAGAATTTTGACAACAATCAATGCGGTCAAAGAGAAATGCCTAAATATGCAAATAAGCAGCCAATTCAAGCGGCAGACGCGCTCCACGCCTCGAATTATGTCAATGACCAGCAACGGATCGTCACATGACCGGGCCACTCTTGGATGCCGCCAGCGCAACACACAAACACAGCCAGACACACCTCCATCGCATCGTCTCTTCGAAAACAAATGAAAGTGAAAGAAGCTTAACTTTCTACAGTGGAAACTAAATTAATTATCTTAATAAATTCACAGTGTTCCCATGCAACCATATGATTTCAGATAATCATGCATCGTCTGTGCTCAATGAGCACTTTCTTGCGCCTGAATCTTGCCGCCTGCATTTGGGCTGGCGCGACGAACAATACAGACGCCTCGCGTTGCAGGTGATGCCATCGCCACGGGTAGAGTCATTGTTGTTTTTGCCAGCGAAGATGTACATACTCGTATCAGCCAGAGTTTCTCCTTCCATCGAGAAGACGCAAGTGCACATCTAGAAAACGGAAAAACTGCATCTTTTTGCCGGATACACAATGTACCCGGCACTGCATGTGCCATCGAGCACGTCAGGCATTACCATCTTCTTTGCCAGCGTCACTGCCAATGGAGTGGTAAAAGAAAAAGTTTCTATGATTGGGTTAAGTTTCAGCGGTAAGCTGTGGTTGTGTCGCCGAATGAAAACGGGAGATTTCCTGTGAAAAATCCATTAGACACGACTGTGCATGGATAGTGCTTTTGGGAGGGAAATCTATTCGTTGTTCGTTTTCGTCTCAAAAGTGTGGGAAGAGTTCGTGAATTATTGCCACATTTTTGACAGAGCAAGAGAAACTTGGTTAGAACGGATCGCAGTGATTCAATTTGAATTCATTTAGTCAATTGTCTCAGGGGTTAACAACGGGGCGGGAGAGAGCATGACTTATGCGTGGTCTTTTACTGAGATTGGAGTTGTCGTGGAAGCAGACTACTTCTGGTTACGGGTTAAGAGATGATTTACGGGATCTGAAGGGTGTTCTTTAAGTGGTTTGATTTTCCACTTGGCAGCACTGATGGTAGTAACAGCCAATTTGGCATAGGAAGGTTGGTTGGGTTATTATGATTTTCTCATGAAGAGATTCAGATTAGAGCAACCCTTTCAAATGGGGGAATTATCTTCGAGAAACATGGTTCAGTTCGCGGCACATTGCGTTATTTTTTCAGTGACGAAAAACAAGCTAGGCCACTCACGTCGATAAGTAATGGTACCGAATCTGTAGTGAAGAAAATCAACGACCCTATATGGCGATCATATAAAGATCATATAAAGTCAAAGCTTTGTACGTATGGTTAGGTTAGGTAGGTGTGTAGACGGGCTTAAGCTACGTCTCACTTAGTTCGGGCTGGACCCATTCCAAACGTCAGGCGCTAGCCTATAATGATAAACGAGAACCACTTGAATGTCACTATTCCTAGTCTAGTTGCGGAGTATTGTGCCGTCGGGATCAATATAAGTCAATGAAAAATTAGTTTGGCAGAAAGAAAGAAAGAAGGTTATTCATGCATTTACTTTAATTTGTTCAATTCTCTTAAAAATTGCAATATGAAGTAAAGCGATCCTCTTTTTAGAAAGCATTTCAAGAACAATCGCTAACCCCTAACTGCAGCAATGTGTCCAATGCATCTGTAAGACTTTGTGAACGCCGCAGCTTCTAGCGCTTCTAGGTACATTCCGTCAGAGAGCCGAAAATACAGGCCAGATCAGATCAGATGCAAAGTCCATTCTGCAGAATTTTGTGTAGTAATTAAGAGAAATAATTTCTCCATCTTAACATCGCACTAACTAATCTCTCATATCAAGAAATTTAACTTTAGTTGCCGTCTACGTATGTAGAAGGACGACAGTTTTGGCAATTGTGGCTCACAACTACTGTACACCATGTGTATCTTACGTGAAAGGTATTTTTTTTATTTGTGTCACGTATCACAATTCTTGCCAATTACTACACTTAGCTGCCAAACATTCCACAACAACTGGCAGATAAATGTATGCAATATGCATACCGACATGTATAGTTGCGTTGCTTTTGTGCAGCAAACACTAGACACAGTGAAATATACAAATTTACCAATCCATTTTCTTTACTTCATCATTCGCAGCACAATGGTTAGTTTAATCTAACGGACAGTATTCCTATGTTAGTCCTTCTTTCTTTGTTTCAATAAAAAAAGGCAAAGTACACCAGTAACCAGTACTTTCTTCAGACAAACTGTCAGATTCCAACCTGTCCGTGACTGTGCCCGTGTAATATTATCACCATGCAGATATATCTACCTGATACGTAGAGTCTAAATTGTTTGCTGTTTCTTTTTTGAGTGTTTTATTTTTGACAGCTCACGCGTGATTCGTGACATGTGTCAAAGTCAGTTAGCATTGCAATTTCATCCTGGAAAAACTTACACCCGAACAACGCTTATAAATTATTTAATTTTACTGTCAAAAAAACGAAGCTCATTTCTGGTTTAAACTGGTGTTTAAACAAAATTATCATATTTGGTCTGCTAAGCAACATCAGGCAATAAATACAAAATCTGTCAGTGCAGCCGGAAAAAACTTCTGTTTCGTGCGATTTTTGATCCAAAGATGATGTGAAACGCACTGACACATTGTGCGCCTCTGCGTAGTCTGAAAAGTGTAATGTTCGGTACGTACACTATCCGGTCAGAAATTTATTAAAAAAAGTATACCGTGTGACTCGAGCTAAATGTCGGTGAGTACGCTACGCAGCGCATACTAAATCAATGAACTTTTCGAATAGAATACTTTGCGAAATGGAATTGATATTTGGCCTCCCAGAACTCGAGATTTGACACTTCTTGATAATTTTCTTCTGCGATACTTGTCTCCACTGACAAACCAAGGACAACCGACGCTTTGGAAGCCAACACTATTAGTGTCAATGAAGACAGTCAGCCACAAAAGCTGGAACACGGCTATTCTCAAGACAACAATTTTTTAAAAAAAAAAAACTTTTCCAATAAAATATACAAAGTGCGCTTAACTGATATCATAACACTAAACATGTCATTACATTCCCCTCATTTCAAAAGTAATTCCATTTTAATTACCATTGCTTTCCACGCAACTGCACCCATCCATTGTAAGCCTCTCAAATTTTAATCCGGTCTAAGCCCACAAAAATTCCCAATAATTAACTCTCAAAGTAAACTCGCATGCGGCCAAGCAAACACCACCCGTATCAACGCGTCCCCAAAGAAATGTAATTTCCCTCAGCCTTCTGCCTGCTGGAGTCAGTACTCCTGGAGTCAGTACTCAAAGAAGCAAGCTTCAAGCCTCAAGAAATGTAAACATTTATAATTCCCCTAAATTGAATTAAATTTCCATCCCAATTACAGAGCGACAAGCAATTTTGTCATCTCCTCCTATCTCATCTCCCATGTTTATTTGCAAGAGTTATGCAACACAATCTCCAAGATACAAATTAAACAGCTCTCTGTCTGATACAAAACACAGCCTTTGTCTGCTCTACCTGATGCAAGAAAGGAGTATGTCTTTGCTTTAAACTTCAGATTTAATATATCCCTGTGCCCAGTGACGGAGACGGAGACGAGGACGGAGTGATAAAATATTCACCAGAGAAGATAACACAACAGATACTGATTAAATTAAGCACTTCCTTCATTGGTATGCATGATCCAGTGCCTACATCTTCTACATCTCATAATTTCAGTAAAAATATAAATAAAAATCCAAATTGTGTATGTGCACGTCGCCCTGCAAGCATGTCATTTTCTTGAATTGTGAGCGAGTGTCTTTAAGTTGTGTAGATAAACGCACAAATTGGAGGAAAAATTCAATTAGGCTGCACACAGTTTTAAGGCACATCAGCACAGCACAGTAGTTGAGATGAGCTCTCGGGTGCTCGGTGCTCTGGATCGCTGGACATCTGCACACAGAGACGCAGGGGTCGCAAATGCCCCGAGAAGTTATTGTTCCAACTGAGAAGGAGAATGGCGTATCAAAGAAGGCATTTCCTCGGCTTCTTTCATTCAATAATAATTCCCCGTCATTTTAAAGGGAGACGTGATGCGAAGCGAGTGTCCCCTCATCATTCGCTCGTCAGTGTCTGTCGTGTTTCAATTGTTGGTTAAGAATTCTTGTTGTTTTCCTTTTTTTGCACGTCAATTGGCGACACACACAGACTGAGGAGTTTGAAATTGTTCGCCGCCCATCCCCGCGGCAATGGTGTGGTCACACAAAGGCACACCAGATTGTACATGATTAGAGTCTCTACTTACGCAGTTGTTGTTCCACCACGCGGCATCTTGTTTCTGCGATCTCTCATCAAATCGGTGTTAGTTCAAGCAGCAAATCCCCTCGCACTAAAGTGTCGGTGGTGTATCCAAAATTAGATTCGCCGTGGTTTTGTGTATCCCCGATGACAACGACCCGACGATTTAAACAAAAAGAACACAAAACACAACTAAATAAATCAGTTCAACGTTAAACAACAAAATTCACAATCAACCAGCGATTTCCGGGGATGCCGAGATGCCTAATTCGAATTTGTATCTCACACTCACATACGGGCGCACTGTTTCTTGTCAAATTTTCCTCTCATTGATCGTCGATTAATGGGCGGCTGCCTGGTGCTTTGGGGAGGATTTTGTCACGAAAAAACAAACGAGAATCTATCTGCGGGCATTCTCTGAACGAGCAAATGCTAACGGTCACGAATCTGCTGTCGTACTGACAACAAGTGTTTGAACAACTGATAAATCAACCTCACGGCTTGTGGTTTGCGCACCGAACTGCGGTTTGCGATGCTCTGGAAGTCAACCAGAGGACAACGCTCGATCGAACGTGTATGACATGGAACAGCGTCGGTAGTGTATGGCGCATGCGGCCGGCGACAAGCAAATTAACTCGACGGTGAAGGTGATCGACAGTGGTTGCGTTTGGTACCGCAACGCAACTATGTATGTTCATACAAAATCCACAAGATGATGCGAGAGAGAGTGTTGATGCCAGATATGGCGCGCACAATAATGCCATGCCGTATCTCAGATATCTTCCAGATTGACGGGGTGTGTGAGAGAAAGAGCGAGAGTGTGTGTGTCGGGGATGATTTATGAAATGCAGAGAAAATGATTAGACTTGGAATTATGACGACGACAGACGGGAAAACAGTGTTGTTGAGGGAACCTTGAAGAAAACGAGTGTGTGACGAGTTGTGCTGGTGTTTGTTTTTAGAATAGAACGGATATGCTGATGCATTGCCGAGTGATTGTATAGTTCGTAGGACGCGTGGTGGGTGACGTGTAACATTTGTAATGATGCGGGAACTAATTTATGCGTCCATTGGTACTCTACTCCTCCCCTGCGTGTTAATGGTCATGAAGGGCCTGCGATGCCATGAGTGTGCGAAGGAAAAAAAATATCCTCCGCGTGGTTTTTTGAGTGACTGAGAAGGGATCAAAAAAAACCGACGCGTTAACCTGTTTTGAGGCGTGGATATGCGTTTGACTCAAACTGGTTTTTGTTTCTCTATTTGTCACAGGATCCATGCAAGGGTCAGGGATGACATTCATTACAAGAAAAATTAATTGTTTCATATTATTTGTTTGATTGAACATCGCATCGGTATTGAAACAACAAGATTCAGAGATTCATTAAGATGATTCAGATTTCCAGATCAAAATCTCTTGAGTGAGATTACGATATCCTTGCCCTTATGTGCTTCCAATCCTTTGGTTGATTTGTCTGTGAGAGAAGCATTAATTGATTTAGGATTTAGGAACATCACATGCGAGTTTCGACTGGTCAAACGATATTAACGTAGGCATCTACTCATATACACTCGTATTCGAAATTGAATATGGCTCCATGTGTCCTTGAGTAAGTACAGTACAGCCTCGCTAGTCCGGACACATAGAGTTTCGGATGTGTCCGGAATAGCAAAAAGTACGGAGTATAGAGAACAAGTTAAATTAAGTGGACAAGTGCTTCCTTTTCTTTACGGAAGCCATAATAAATATTAAAAGGTGCTGGTTTAAGACCACAAAAAATAAGTCTTATCCTCAAAAGAAGTTGATGAAAACTAAATGCAACTGAGAAGGCTCGCAATGAAATAGGTATGTATATACAATAGAGCATGAAAATTGAACAGACCCGTACGTAACCTTGCAATCGCAACGGCGTAATGTCTAAATTCAAGAGCCGACTGCAAGCGACTCAGCTAGCAGGGGAATTCCCATAATTGTATGAAGATACATATTAATACTCTGCATTTTAATACCCTGTCCGGAATGAGAAGGTAACATTATGAAAGTGTCCGAAATATAGAGGTGTCCGAACTACTAAAGTGTTTTGGCTAGCGAGTAAACCAATGACTTGGACCACGGCAATCCTGATTATAAGCAATATCATCAGTACACGTTAACAAACTTCGTCAACAAAGTTATGGATTATGGATAAGTGAACCTCCAACCTCCAGGACATTTTAGATCTAAAGAAAAAGTTATGGTCTCCCAGCCATGATCTGAAAATAAAGGCAGAGGATCGACCATCGAGGAACATATGCTATGTCCGAACGTTTCAACAAAAGAGAATTCTAAATTCTTAAGACTGAAGCTTAACAAAGCAGGGAATTATCTGTTTGGGCGCATGCACCAGCTTGTCTGTTATGGCTGATATGGTTGGAGGGAAGCGTGTCCGACAAGTGCAATACCTGGCGTTTTGTGTTAACGCCTCAAGCCGTTTACCGGCAATTCGATTGGTTTTATACCAGATTTTGGCCCGAACAAAATCAATAAAGGTTCTAGGTTGGGCGATCATGCTAAACTCACAGACCAACAATAAGGGCACGATATAATTGTTGTCCATACAGGCTTCTTCATCTGCTTCAGTGTCTTGTTTAAATCAGCTTAGTCCTTCGAGAGAAGGAAAAAAATCGGATTCAACGCCTAAGGTGGCTAGGTTATATGGATCAAATGGGCTACTTGCCTACGGCCCGAAAAGCCTTCGAGCCTTCGAGGAAGACAGCCGCTTTTCAGGTAGTGCACAAAAGCGGAAACAGACTTTGACCAACTGGTCTGCGAAACTGAAAACAATTAGCCAGAGATTGCGCTAGCTGGAAAGTATTGTTGGTGGAGACCCAAAATCTTAAGAAAACTGAGTTGAGCATTGGTCTTAAACTTAAAACCTTTTTGTACCAATAAACAACTATAGCAACTATACATGTTTTTTTGTTTGTCTGAGGTGTAACGCTAGACTGGAGCACTCAGACTCAAAACTGGTACATTGTACTACCAGCACAGCAAACTCGGTAGGTAGGTAGGTGGGCTATCATCGAAATCGCCAGAAAACCGGATAAAAGCGTTTCATTCACTGGGATTCGAACCAGGGACCCATCTAACCAAGGACAGGCACTCAACCAACTGCGCCATCCAGTACATTACATCATACATACATCAAATTTATCAAAGGGCTTCTCGAACGGACAATTTGATAATTCAATGACTTTTGAATTTTGCTCTAAGTAACCTTTAATACAACACTACTTCCGTCAATTGACATAAGTATATTAAACGACAGCTGCCAAGTTGTAAGCAAGCTGCGTCATTTTCTTAGTGTCTGACAGCCATCAAAAGCAGACAACTTCGTGCAGTTTAACTAAAATGGAAAATGTTTGTTTTCTTCTTTGACTGGTGCTATAGCCTGACGTTCAATTGTGGATAGCTTTTCTCATGAACGAGAGAATCTAAAGTTGTTAATTCCGAACAGCAAAGTTTATGAAACTTTCCATGACAGACGACTCGTGTCCAGTATCTGCACAAGACTCGCGATACCCGGAACCTGGTTTTGGGTGTCTTCTCAGAATGGTGTAGCTAAGGGAAGATGATGTTTTACTTGGAGAACTGGTCAAAGGGATGGTGCTGAACAAGAAAGGCAGCACTCTTGCTGAGTCAACATCTTGAGCAGTCAATGCAAACATAAACTTTGTCTATCATCGAGAATAGACTTCGGGAACTTCGTGGGTCGGAGGTAGCAGAGAGTGACGAAGAAGTTTGTTTATAAGTTTAATAGTTTTCACCTTTTCTTTAAGATGAGTGATAGTTTTTGAAAAATGTGTTGCAATCACCTAGTGTCCTTCAATGAAGGGCCCAGTTTGGTGGGAGGGAGTTGACTGTAAAGCTACGTTCATGTAAAAGCGTCAGAACTTTGGCATTAACATGAACTTGTATTATACGGCTCCATGTATGTATAGTTATACAACTTTGAATACTTATACTTTTACCAGTGTCCAACAATTAGGCCGTCTCTATACAACGCGTCAATGTCGCAGTGACAAGGGAATTGTGAGGAAGATAAGAGTGCTAGGTGCGCTTAGGCACTTAACCAATACATTTCTCTTCGGCCACATTGTTCACATATGCGACAGCGTCCAGTGTAAATTGTAACGTATAATACAATTTCGTGCGCACAAGTAAATTCACGTGATATCGTACTCTTCTTTAATGAACAGTTGATCAGACTGGACTCGAACAGACTTCTACTTCTTCCTAATTCGAATTAGTGCTTGCTGTGATGCTCCTTAACCGACACTGGTGACATTCAGTTGTCGTAGTCTACGACTAGTAGACTAGGTGGATTTTCCTACAAATAGCGAGACATCAAATAGAGCAATCTGTTGGAGCCTTGTGGATTTAGTTTTGTCTAGATCCTTCCAATGGAACACTAATATCAGTCTCTGAGAAAGGAGAGTGTGTAAAGCCTAAAAAAGTTCGCAGCTTTCTCATGGCAAGAAAATTCTGCCTGGTTTTGGAAGGTGAGTTTTCACCAAAATAAAACTAGATTCATCTCGGCGGGGCTGTCTGGTGGTTTTTCAAACTCCACCTCTTCCTATAAATGCACATAAGAATAACTGAAGACCGAAGAATGACGCCATTATTGATAATAAACAATTTAAAGTAATCCTCAAGCCAATTCTCAAGAATTCTGAATAAAATTAGCAAGAATTACATAAATGATTTCGCAAAAACGCCATAGCGTAGTAAAATGTTAATAAATCATCTCTGTCCCTCATTAATGCTTATCAACACACGAAATATAAATAAAGCAGAGATGCTTAAACAAACTTTAATCCAAATTTAAATAGGGAAACATCAGCAGTTCGGGGATAATGCGGCGGTCTTATATAAATTTACGAGCTCGCTGCTATGAACTGTTATCGTTCAGCGATGGATGCCAGTGTCATTTCGCTTGCCCCATAAATTCCTTTTCATATGTGTAAGTCGAAGTGTCGTTGACAGTTTGTAAATAATAAAAAAAAAAACACAAAAAATACAAAGTGATGAACGCGCTTCTGTGCGATGAACTTGACATTAAAAAGAATAAAAACTCTCTTGGGGAAATGTGAATACATCGTTTCTCACCTCCCACCTCCCTCAACATACTCTCACAGTCAGATCGCGACAGAGATTGGAGAGACACATGCAAACACATGGGAATAAACTCAGCGATTCCATCGCCTGTGTGCACCCTTGTGTGTGAATGGTGACACTAATTAATTAAAATGAGTTAAAAAATGAACGAAGAAAAAAATGCGAGTTGTGTGTGACGCCATCTATTGTTTGGTGTTCGTGGTGAACTTCGATTCGGGTTTGAGCTTAGGATGGACTTTGAAAAGAGCTTTGGAATGAGCTAAGACAAGTTTGTCAATTTAGGTGGAGTTTAAGTGCGAGTTCGTCTTTGCATACTGGTTGTGTGACAACGCTGTAAATTCTATAGATTTTTTTCTCTAGCCAAGGTCGGCTAAGTTTTGAGGTATTTTTTTGGCTTAGGATTGTGATCTGTTCATAAACCTCTGAATTCGTGCCCTTAGTCGGTATAACGTCGAGTGTGCATTGCAATAATAAAGATCCTTGTTCCGATTTCGGTAACAGCAACATTCATTTTGAAAGTATACGCTCTTCCTCCGATACTTCGGTCGGCCTATGTCGTAAGAAACAACACCGTCTATGGAATGACTAAAGTTTTCATTTAACACCAGTGTGCCTCGGTACAAAGTGTCCATTTAGGATATTGGCCGACGTTCGGTCTGCATAAGCTGACCAGTTGGGATAGCCCGCGGTGCTCCTCTTACCGCCGCCTGGTTGTAGTATTCTAAATGATGTTTGAGTTACGCTCCTTCCATACATCGCACTGTCTCATAACATTCGTAATTAGTTAAACATGGCGTGAACATACAAATAATGTGTGTATTAAACGTAATAAAGCGAAACTCATTAAAGCTTAAAAGAATGAATGTCACTCCATTACACGTCGAAACTGTTTCAAAAAAGCAATCTCATAAATACACCCGCAATACAAAACGAAAACAATTTTCACAGAACGCGTTTCCAGCGGATCACAGCCACTTTCACGACACAAAATGAAAATGTTGAAAAGGGGTGAAAACAAAAGCCTTAACGGCCATCACAAGCAAACCACTTGAGCAACACTCACATACACCCCCAGCGGGTACTTACTCTCAGATTTAATTAATTATGCGTTAAGTATCAAGAGCATAAACAGCTTTCATTTGGGGGGAGGTCGGAGGACCGACCGAATGACTGAAGGGCTCTCGAGACAATGCTCTGTGGAAAAACATTTCGTAGTTATTTAACTCCATGTGCTTCTGTCACAGAATCGGATTCAGTTCACCGAAACGGAGGGGGGACGGCAAGGAAGTGAAGAGATTTATCATTCCAGATACGAGTCTGTCTGTAGCCACAAAGATGATCGAATTGATTTATCATATGATGATAACTTATGGCTGGTGATTGATTTGAGGAGATGAGCTTACTTAACACACAGGATGATTTCGCCCTCGAGCTATCGGAGATTAGGAATTCTGGGTGGTTGGGTACACAAATGGAGACACATTGAGAAGAAGAAAGTCGTGCAATTTGATAAATGAACGAATGATGTAAATCACTCCGGAGAGGGGCACGATGTGTAGTATACGCCAGGGAATATTGCACAGGTGGCGATGAAATGGAAGCTAGGCCTTAAGGGTGACCCTGAAAAATGCTTTAAGTAGGCGCATGTCCAATTTGGTATATATTCCTAGTTCGAGTGGTTTGTTGGTTAATACCCAAACCCACGACATGCCCTAGAACACATTCAAGATTTGCTGAGCACGCCAAGAGTTTTCATGAAATTCTACTGTACAAAATTCCCCAACCGAAGGTGCACAGAACGTAATACGTGCTTCGTATTTACCAAATTGACCCTGGTTTGAAATCATACTCTCACTATGTCAAACCATACCTAAAGGGATCTAATAGGCGGCGTTATCGGACTCTATATGTTAGGCTACACGGAATCCTGTGAATAAATGTATGTATAATGTTCCACATATTTATTATTGCTACCTTTTATTCAACGAGTTATCTGCTTTCAAATAGTGTCCCATTTAGGACAAGATATCTGTTAAAAGCCACAAATGCGTTGAGAATGAGGCCAATGGCACTGTAATCCTTTAGAAACTACGAACATCATCTACCAAAAATACTGCCGGGGTACATAATCCCAACCCAACCCAAGCTAATCACTTTTCCTCGAACCCCTGCAGCCATACCCTCAAGCGAGCTTCACATATGCTTTTTGTTTAATCTACCCCTCTTTTATCTGAGCCATTAAACATATTACCTGCAGCGACGGTGAGATGTACCCACTTTTTATCTCGATTGTCCCCAATTCATGGGACTGTCAAGCTTTATCGTTCCCACAGCTACCCTCCTCACTAAACTCACGTACAACAATATCGTTTAGTCAAATGTGTCGTCTGACAAAGTGTCCTGGGATTTGGAACCAGGAAAATTTCCTCTGCGTCACCTATATACACTCGAAAATCACACACAAGTGCAATGCACCTACTGGGCCGATGTCAAGTGGATGGCTTAGCCTCGTAACCCAAAAATGTGAGACGAAAGGATTTTCCAAAAGGTGAGCCCTCAAAAATTCACAGCACAACACATCCTATGCCTGCCTTGAATAAATGTATTTAACGATTACACTTGGAACATTTAAAAATGAGAACGAAGGGCGTGCGGTGGGATTGGGGCGGTGTAGCAGTGTCGCGTACAAAGAGGTGAAATTGCTGCTCGTAAAGTTGCACGAATGTACAGAAAGAAGCAAGTTTTCGCTGCCAACTTTTGCCTTTTGTAGTTCGGTTTGGATATCGTATTGAATTAATTGAAGAAAGTTTAAGGACATCATGGTTACAGCATGTGCGGGTAGTTCCAATAAATGCAAAACATGTGCATACATTTTGCAAGGGCAGATGGGTGGGTAAAGTTGGAGCACTTTGGTGAGTGCGACTCTGCACTTGACTTGCGGCGGAAAGAACTTTCAATTGAGTTTGTCCTTTTCACATTTATGGTTCCTTTATACGGACTTCCACAGGGTGGTGAGGAGTGAAAGGGAATATTTTGGAGTGATGATTTCAGATATGCAGTGCCCTCATAACAGAACGAGGAATTATGAGGGTATGAAATTAGCAATAACACGGAGTCATCCTCATCCTCATCCTCATCCTCATCCTCATCCTCATCCTCATCCTCATCCTCATCCTCATCCTCATCCTCATCCTCATCCTCATCCTCATCCTCATCCTCATCCTCATCCTCATCCTCATCCTCATCCTCATCCTCATCCTCATCCTCATCCTCATCCTCATCCTCATCCTCATCCTCATCCTCATCCTCATCCTCATCCTCATCCTCATCCTCATCCTCATCCTCATCCTCATCCTCATCCTCATCCTCATCCTCATCCTCATCCTCATCCTCATCCTCATCCTCATCCTCATCCTCATCCTCATCCTCATCCTCATCCTCATCCTCATCCTCATCCTCATCCTCATCCTCATCCTCATCCTCATCCTCATCCTCATCCTCATCCTCATCCTCATCCTCATCCTCATCCTCATCCTCATCCTCATCCTCATCCTCATCCTCATCCTCATCCTCATCCTCATCCTCATCCTCATCCTCATCCTCATCCTCATCCTCATCCTCATCCTCATCCTCATCCTCATCCTCATCCTCATCCTCATCCTCATCCTCATCCTCATCCTCATCCTCATCCTCATCCTCATCCTCATCCTCATCCTCATCCTCATCCTCATCCTCATCCTCATCCTCATCCTCATCCTCATCCTCATCCTCATCCTCATCCTCATCCTCATCCTCATCCTCATCCTCATCCTCATCCTCATCCTCATCCTCATCCTCATCCTCATCCTCATCCTCATCCTCATCCTCATCCTCATCCTCATCCTCATCCTCATCCTCATCCTCATCCTCATCCTCATCCTCATCCTCATCCTCATCCTCATCCTCATCCTCATCCTCATCCTCATCCTCATCCTCATCCTCATCCTCATCCTCATCCTCATCCTCATCCTCATCCTCATCCTCATCCTCATCCTCATCCTCATCCTCATCCTCATCCTCATCCTCATCCTCATCCTCATCCTCATCCTCATCCTCATCCTCATCCTCATCCTCATCCTCATCCTCATCCTCATCCTCATCCTCATCCTCATCCTCATCCTCATCCTCATCCTCATCCTCATCCTCATCCTCATCCTCATCCTCATCCTCATCCTCATCCTCATCCTCATCCTCATCCTCATCCTCATCCTCATCCTCATCCTCATCCTCATCCTCATCCTCATCCTCATCCTCATCCTCATCCTCATCCTCATCCTCATCCTCATCCTCATCCTCATCCTCATCCTCATCCTCATCCTCATCCTCATCCTCATCCTCATCCTCATCCTCATCCTCATCCTCATCCTCATCCTCATCCTCATCCTCATCCTCATCCTCATCCTCATCCTCATCCTCATCCTCATCCTCATCCTCATCCTCATCCTCATCCTCATCCTCATCCTCATCCTCATCCTCATCCTCATCCTCATCCTCATCCTCATCCTCATCCTCATCCTCATCCTCATCCTCATCCTCATCCTCATCCTCATCCTCATCCTCATCCTCATCCTCATCCTCATCCTCATCCTCATCCTCATCCTCATCCTCATCCTCATCCTCATCCTCATCCTCATCCTCATCCTCATCCTCATCCTCATCCTCATCCTCATCCTCATCCTCATCCTCATCCTCATCCTCATCCTCATCCTCATCCTCATCCTCATCCTCATCCTCATCCTCATCCTCATCCTCATCCTCATCCTCATCCTCATCCTCATCCTCAAATAAATATAACATCCCTTAAGCATGCTCTAATCGTTCCCCTCAGAACTGACATTTCAACACCACAGTTTAATTAGCCTTACGGCTCATGAAATGGCTCATTAGTGTGCGCACTTGCTCGGAAGTGAAATATGCCCGTGGGGGAGCTACTAAACATTTAAACTGCAATAACGGGGAAGCTCCCAAACTATTGTGATTAATGCTCCCCCACAACTCAGAACCGAAATCAAATGCTCCTCTTTTTCCATCTTCATCCCTTTAAGAGCACACGTACACTTTGAGCACACATTTCCCAGCTGCACGTGGCGAAAGATTGAAACCACAAGCAATAAAGGGTTCACTCAACAGGGGCGGCGAAGGCAAGCCCCTTGATTACACTTTGCGCTGTAAACCTAAATAATAAATTTGTAATTCACTTTCCTTCGTCCACCGCACAGCGTGTGGTGACTGGTGGGCTCAGCAGAACGCACTTAAAATTTTCCGCTCCCACACACACACACACCAGTCCCGCCAGCCATACTTCGCGCCCTACGCAACCTCTAGTCTACTTGTTGACATTTCACGATTTGCTCCAGAAACACAATTTCACCAATTTCAACCCTCGCAGCGGTTATAAAACCAACGCCCGCTGCGAGGCAACGCACAAACCTTGAATCATTAAATTTCGGCGTTCCTTGCATGTCCCGACATACCTAGCTCGCCCCATCCCGACCCCAACCCCTCCCAGGCCACCAACGGAGAGGTAAATCCGAATCACCGCGCGAATACCCTGCGCGTTACCTGTGCCCCCTGCTTGTCAAATTAATAAAACAAAGTCAAAATTTCAATACCGCTAACCAACCCCCGCAAGAGTGTGTGTGTGTGTTTCGGATCGCTGGGAGTCACCCTTCGAGAAGTAACCGTGGACAGGGTCAAAAGTCACCGTCGTCAACACGCCATCTCACCTGCTTATCTTTTCGGTACCGTTTGTGTTTTAGTGTCAGACTTAATCGAGTCCTTATTACTTTTTCCTGTCGCTATTTTTTTTTTTTCATCATCGAGTTCTTCGTCTTCTAAATCCTGTCGAGGGTGGATTGAGGCCGATGGTTGAAAGATAACGGATTCAACAGTTGATTGCGTGCCAAGAAGACGCTTCCCTTGGTTGCTCATTAAAAAGCCGACTGTGCCCATGTCGGGAAATATTTCTATAAATATCTAAACGCACGACGACCCGAAGGGTGGCAATAGTGGGGGTTGCCGACGACATTACAGACTTAATCGACTTTTATTAGCAGATCCAAGGAGACGAGAGGAGCAGGTTGCCGTGTTCAGCGTGGAATTAGGGATTTGCAGAGAATTAAGTGAACAATGTTGTGGTTCGGGTGATAAATTGAAGGCATACCCCCGGAAGAAGAACGCTGATAACGAGAGCTGCAAGGGGTGCTCGTTAATCAAGCTCCTTGGCAATGGAGTCGGAATTGAGTTGTATTACCGGTTGGGAGAAGGCCCAATTATTGCAGTTGCTTGCTATTTCTTATTCTACCAGTTTTTTTTTTGGTTGTTTGTAAAGCAGACTCGACAATTGTTCATAAAATGCGGTGGTGTCGTTTAAATTTGTGGATTGCGTCTGCTTCCTTGCGGATGCCATTTTCAGTTTGACAATAAGCCAGGGAAATTAGGAATTCACATAGAAATAATTTAAAATATTTAAGCTAACTTTTCGGCAATAAAAACTCGATAATTAAACTCGCTACTGTCAGCATTCTAAAATTTTGTTGAAAATGAAAATTGGCAATTTCTAAGAATTCACGGTGGTAGTTCGATGCGCATGTGTACACTGCTTTACTGAATACAACTGAAATCCCTGCCCGTCTGTCAGAGCTCATTTCCTAATTTCAACCCAAGTCAAGAATCGTCCTGGAGCTGAACATTGCATTTATGTATGTATGCTCATACATAGCATCCCCACCGTTAGCAACAGCTAACCCAGAAACATGCAAAAACAAAAGCCTTTAACTTTTCACACCCTGCTGAATGCCATAAAGCACTTTGTCCTTTGAAGCTATTAAAGCAATGTCACG
Source organism: Eristalis pertinax (assembly GCA_907269125.1). Taxonomy (NCBI): domain Eukaryota; kingdom Metazoa; phylum Arthropoda; class Insecta; order Diptera; family Syrphidae; genus Eristalis; species Eristalis pertinax. Next base: position 35,811,364 of record OU026148.1, read on the forward strand.
AACGAAAATTGTGTTTTACTGCACAAATCTTGTCGCATAAAACTCTTACAACATCCTCATCACCCTCCGAAATCACGGACAACCGCCAGTGAATAAATGAGTCATTTCTACTAGCCTTTAATTAGTGAAGGAAAAAACTTCAAGGTTTCCTTTTCATGACAAGGCACGCACAGCACGAACGGGTGCGGAGTTTAGATCATGGCTCTAATAAAGTGTAGTGGCGACAAGTTTCACTCGCAAAAAACTAAAGCTAATTAGTCCTTTATCTAAGCAGTTTTCAAGCTCCGTTCAGTTGAAACAATCTCTTCAAATATGAGTGCTTAAGTGTCGTTTAAGCCACAGAATTAATATTCGTACCCAAAAAGAGCGATAGCACATCCCTTTCGTATTCCTTGACCCGATTCTTTGTGCACGTCGAGTGTGCGTGAGTGTAAGTACCTCGACACTTCAATTTTCTGTAATTCCTTCAAGCTACCCTGAACTACATAAGCGCATATGAACTATCATGCTCTCATCGTCTACCTTATCATTCAATCAAGCAAGATTACCCTCAAAACATTTTGCACTTCCCCCCTGAAGTGCTCACATCATCTGCCGCATAGAAGATTGCTCCTAGTATGGCGAGCCTTGAAACACACGCACAGTCGAGTACTCATAAGCAGCCGCACACAACACAAGTCAGCAAGCAAATCAATTTGCTTTGGGTAAAGCCAACGTAAACGCTAATATAATATTCACAACGTCATGCATTTCGAAGTACCCAAGCAGGCAAGCAGCGAAGCACCCACTCATACAGTTGAACAAGTAGTCATTTTTATGTTTCATAAAACACCGGCCACCACCCAATCTGCCCACCCACACCTCACTGTTAAAAACATTCATTTTTTCCCCTTCTTGTGCCTTTCAACGCAACGACCTGGCAACTCTTGAATGCGAAAAATGATTTGTTGATTCGTCGCCTTCTCAGCGGACACAGCTCGCCACAGCCGGTCCTATGTCAATGTGATGAAAATATTTGCATAAACGGGATGCAAATAGTTTCTGATGCTGCTGCTGCTGCGTTTCATCCCCTTCAAGTTGGACAATTCGCCCTCGAAGGGGGTGGGGTTGTGCCCGAGTCAGTCGGGGTTGGGGACAGATGCAGATACGTTCAGTTATGGTTGACCTCAATGGATGCGACTGGCTTTGGTTGAATCCGACAAACGTTTTATTTGCATTTTCATCGCTCAAATTAAATTGGGTTTATTTTCATACAAAGTTGCCTTTTTGGGGGAATTGACGCTGGCTGGAAGACTGGCGGTGGATTTAAGCATGTGAACAGACTCTAGTTAAGTGTCTTTTGGAGTGGACATTATTGTCAGTGTTTCACTGCCAGCAGCGCTGGTAAATGAGGAAAATAATGACATTTGCAATTTCATGCTTTTAATTTCAATCATTCTGTGCATCGGATGCAACCCCAAATCCTGCGCGAGGGAATTGGGATGGTGGTGCCTTGAGGAAGACTTTACGAAGTCAGGGCTTTGTGCAGTTTCTCTGATTACATTTTGTTTCGTTAAAGTGAGTACCTACAGACTGTCGCGTTGGGATATCATCAAGACTTGTATTTTTACATCCGACATACGGTCGTCTGCTCATCTTCCTCATGTCTCCCGTCATAAGAAACTCCCATTCTCCTTGCTTGGCCATAGTGAAGTGAGCGGTAAGTAAGCCATTGTCCTGGCCTCTTATAATGTTCTGTTCGGTATACGCTTCAGTGGGCCGGTGGGCAGAGAGTCAGAGAATATATCTCACTTTCAAGGCTTCAAAGCATATACCGTAATCAGTTTGATCTCTTACCTTTAGGAGATCATTAGCATTTATTGCGTCTCCCCCATATGCTACTGGATCTATTTTGATGCCTACATATAGCAATAGTGTAGATCGGAAGAAACTACACTCGAATATACAATAACATAATTGTATTTTGAAATTAAATAAACGCATCGAGCATTCTTTGGAAATGTATCTTTGAGTTATTTTCAAGGTTAGGACTTATGCCATCAAGGCCACGACCAACATCTCTCGAAGAATACAACTATAGAATGCATCCTCAAAAAACAAAACATTTATTGAAAACTGCTGGACAAAAGAGCATTTTTAGGAAAACAAAGTTAGTTAAATTTATATTAAATGTATACTTGCTTTTTTACAATACTTTTTGTTTGACAAAAAATGGAAAAGACTCATACCTTAACACCGTTTCCAAATCATTTAGCTGCACTACGAACATCAGCTTAGTTTTGTGTGAAAATTGTGAAAATTCTAACATAAACAATTTTTAGCTTTTTCCTTGTTCGTCTTCTAACTGCCACAGTGGCGCTATTAGACATACCTACGATTTCTGTACACCTGTGGTGATGGTGTCGTACGCGTATTAATCGATTCAGATACACTGGAGAGTATTTCAAGACATTGAATTGTTCACCTTGAAAATAGCGCACATGCCGGTCGCAACGTTGGAAGTACTGATCCAAAAATGGACCTTGCACGTCGTAGCCGCGCACATTTTATGTCTCAATTCCTTTCCAGAAAATATGGCTGATTTAAGCGATGAACGCGGCGAGAGGTTCCACCAAGATATTACTGCGATAGAGAAACGTTCATCATCATCTTCTGACCCGCATGATCCACTACAGGGTAACGGGGGTAATCCACGCACGAGAGGTCTCCACGCCACTCGATCCTCCGCCATCGACTCTCAGCAGTTATGCCCAAGTCCAACCACGGGTCTGCCAAGCGTCCTGGGTCTGTCAAGCGGTCGCCTACCTGATGGAATCGCATTCAAGGCACGCCTCGGAAGTCGTTATGGTGAGGACTTTTGTGCCAAACCATCGAAGCGGAGCCCTTTCCATTAGAAGAAGCAGCTGCTCAACATTGAGTTCCTGCCGTGTTTCACACTCTATCCCGCCGAGAAACTTCCACAACTTGTATTCGCGATCTTATTCTTTCGGTCATTACCCAAATTTGGAACAAATACTGAATTGAAAACCGTCCGAAAAATCGCCTTTGACAAGCTCGGCCTTCCTGATTACAGATCTTCCAAGATGTTTTAAAATTGAGCCAGCTTGGCCAATCCTTCAGGAAAGTTCATCATTACTCCTGTCATCACTCGTGGCAAAGACCCCGAGATACTTTAACTTCCCTACCTGCTTCAATGTGATCCAACTAACATGTAGAGTGGATTGAACAGGCGTTCTGGAAATTACCATAACCTCTGATTTGTCCACGTTAACCTTCATCCCAGCATCTGCACATGCGCCAACAAGTCTATCGAGTGCGCGGTGGAGCTGCGTCTGGGAGGATGTGAGGATAACCAAGTGAAACATTTACTCCCAATTTGAAACATTACTCGCCACGGCTGCGCTGCAACATCCAGTTCATATATATAATGAAAAGGAGAGGTGTCAAAACGCACCCTTGGCGAGATCCAACACCCACGGTGAAATGTGTTGATTTAGCACCGTAAACCCGATCACAGCTGCTACAGTTTGTGCGTAGAGACTGAAAGGCCCTCAAAAGATTAAGATTAATCCCATACTCCTTCAGAATACTGATCCAGAATTTACCTCGAGGAACTCGGTATGCCTTTTTTCAAATCTACAATACCGCTGTAGATCGGTTTGGCATAGTTCCAAGCTTTTTCGAATACCATTCTTGGAGTGAACAACATTAATACAAAATTGTGGTCCAAGTGTTAAAGCCACAAGCTGTTCTCTAAGGCCACAATAAAGTTTAAAACAACAACAACATGAATCACCCATTACAACTTTTTATAAAAAATCTCCGTTTGTCCGACAAAATTATTTTTTGCGTAAATTGTGTAACACTCTCCATTATAACTAGACTTCGATCAAAAATTTGAAGGAATTGATTTAAAGAAAATCGACAATTTTCAACTTGTTCACTTGACTACATACCCTTTTCGTTTAACAATCCCTTTTGTTGAAATAGCATCTTCGCAGCTACCAAAAATTAAAAGAAAAAAGAAAAAATAATACAAAATAAATAAAAAAAATAAATTTAAAAAGACAAATTGTTTAAAAACACAAGCCGTATACGAAATAAGCAAAATAAGTCAAACAAATCATAAATAAACGAATTTTGTTTAAATCACAAAAAAAAACCATACCCGCACTAGGCCACTGTAAACAAGATGGAAACCACTTGTGACGCGATGTCCAATAAAACATAAAAAATACCTATTTCCAGTTTACTACGAATATTTTGTCAAGCTGTCGAATAGAAGATCGCAGTAAAAAGAGCAGATATTTGTGCTGTAAAACCTCGCTATCATTGGACTCCCCCGTAAATGCTTGAGTGTGTCATCTCAATTTCTGTGTGAAACAAAATGCAAAATGGATATCTGCGAGGTTTTCCATTGCCAGATGCAGATTCAAATTGTTTATGTTTCAAGAAGTAGCATGTGTGTGATAAAATAGAAGTTTATGGGTCTCGGGGGATTTATGGATATATTTGGGCACGAGATCTTAAAAAAAATGTTACTATTTAGGGTGCCCTTGAAACGGTATCGATCTAGATTGTGTCACTTTACGACACGATGAAAGGGGACAAATCAGAAATTCATGCTTTATTTTCGATATATTTCACGATGTTTCGTGGAAGCCAGATACGGTTTTCAACAGGAAGTGAAGTTTATTGACAAACAAATTGACATAGTCAGCCTTAACGCTGACTGTTCCTCTCATGGACATATTCTGACAGCAGAGAGCACATATGCGAAATTCCTGAGTATGTGGTTCGCTCCGGTGTTGTCGTTTGAGAAGCATTGGCGGAATTTTGCCCTAATTTACAACACAAAAGCATAACGCTTAAATCATTTCGAGGAATTGCACGTCCGGGAAATTCATCAAGCAATAAAGTGAGTGTTTCATCAACCAGGCACCTGCTGAAAATAAATTTCGTCCACGTTTATAGCATTAATTCCAGGCAACGAGTGAGTTAGTTATCATTGTTCAGTAACAAGTGTTCATTCACTGAAATAGTTACAGCAGTCGAATAACAGCGCCACTCAGCCCAAAAACCGCACAAAGCTGTCACTCTTTGTGTTTTAAAAGTTACTCTACTCTTTGTTTTTGTGTTTTTAGAGTTCTAAATGTGGCAGTTTTGTTTTGTTTTTGTAATGTACGCAGATAAATGAGGAGCAGGAAATGTAGCACAAATCTCTCGAGTTACTGACAAAGCTCAGAAAGTATAATTGCCTAGACAAAGTTTCTCAAACTTCACTTCGGAGTCGGCATATGACTCTAGGTCCACTCCACAATAGCACGCACAACTTTTCAAAAGTAGTTCCACGAAACAAAGAATGTCTTTCTGGAACGAATTATCACATGCCATAATCTATTTCAGTTCGGGCACTCAATCTGTGTTCAGATCTTAATTATAAGGAAAGACTGTATATGATAGCATATGTAGGTTTTGCAGACCAGCCTCTTCTCAGTTAATTTATCCAGGAAGTCGAGCCTCTCGGTTGTAGAGAGCGCATGGCTGTACACCAGCGAAAGCCAATGATTGACAAAGAGACATCATCATGACAGCCATTGAACATAAGCATGTTTTCGTCTGGACCACATACATTTCTGCCATTTCGTCTAGATCACGGGCACACTACAACCTCGCTTTGCATTTCACATTACAATTGAATTGTAAAATCCTTTTCAAACACTCTTAAATCGATGAGCTCCTCACAATTTAATCCTTGCAGACCTTGTCACAAGTGTACATACATAATACAAAAAGATAAGATAAACTTTACTAAACTTATGTTTTTGAAATTCAAATACGACGCCAAAAACACATGCTTTGCATTTTCATGTCTCTCTGAAAGGCTCCACGACTTGGTTATGAAATACTACCCCGCCCTACCTTGCTTCAAGTCAAAACAATTCATGCAAAGTCAACAACGATGATGTGTACTACATACAACAAGGATATCTTGTGATAGTTAACGGCACGTTTTCTCATTAAATCTCACAAATTCAAGAGGAAATATTCATGCTGCTCGAATACACTCACGTCCCGGCATACCCCACACGTACTGTCATTTGCGAGATGAATTATGTCAAAGTCCGACGTGATCGACATGTTCATCTGATTCAAAATCGGGATACATGTTTCATGTCATGTTTCAGCTTCATTCCACATGCCATTCCATTTCAAATAAGACAATAGAGCGGCAGCATCTGTGCAACACACCCAAGTTGATTTGTAATTCATTTAAATGCGGATTCGCTTCCTCGATTCTCTGTTTGCATCCATTCGTCCTAAAGGATGGTGTACATCACCGTACAGCACCGTGGGAAAGTTTTACAATTCAAGCACGTTACCATGTCAAAAAGTTTCTCTATTCATCAGCGCATAAATGCGAGATACAAAAACAAACCGACCGAATGGAACTGCTCTCAATCAGTTGAAGAGAACGCGAACGGGTAAATGAATGACTGAAGTCTGAGCGAGTTAAGGGAGTGTCTGAGTGCTTTACTTACTTTTCATCCGGAGGTGGTGGCATATCGTTGCCCGATGGACTACCAGGTGGGGTCTTCTCGTTCTCCATCATTGCTAGCGGCGCCTCGGGCGGTGGCAGTGGACTCACTGAATTGGTATCCATCCTTAGTGTGAAAATTTTGATGGATTTCTTCAAAAACGGTTGTGAATTGAAAAGGGTTTAGCTCCCGGCTGGTCGCTGATTGCTCCTGGGCTGATGGCTCTCTGAAAGTAAATAAAGAGACGAGGTAACTCCATTAGCTTGGCATTCAATTTGGCACAAAGGATCGAGCGAACACAATAATTTTTGGGAATCATCTCATTAGCACGTGCTCGTTCGTTGATAGGAATTTCAGTGAACACACAACAGACAGACCCGGCGGAGAAACTAATTACCGGGCTGGTGTCGTTTCATAGGATATCAAAGGATGCGGATATGGAAAAAGTTTACGTCGGCTCTTGGGCGGAAACCCTCCTGTCATCTCTCACCGTGGTGACGGATAATTTAATTTTGAACTCGATACTCACCGGTGGTTAGAATAGAGCAAGACACAGCTCGCATTAGATTACAACCACCCAACCTCACACCCCATCGGTGTGGCAATCAGATAAACACGGATAGATACGCATGTAAGGGCGTACGGATGCCGGAACGGAGATGCCAAACGTGTCTGCCGACTGGTGTGTGCGTGCAGCTTGTTATGGTAATCTTTCGACATCAAGGTTAAAAGGACAATCAATACGATTTTGATTTCTCCTCTCACGGGACATGAACCATGTATTCTTGGCAAATTGGAACAGAGCGATGTCAACTGACGAAATTGACACAGCCATTGGCAGCGGTAAGGCCAAATGTCAATTAAATGGAAATGCGACTTTAAATAAGATGTTCCACGTTAAATAAACACATCAATTTGTAATGTCAATCATTTGCTTATTCAACGAAGCCTGATATTACCTCGAATTTGAAATAAACCACGAGTCTGCTGGTAAAGGAATGCAAACCCCTGTCAGGCGATTGAGACGAATGGCTGTTGATGGTTTTTCTAGTCCATTCAAATTAAAGTAATTAATTAGTGGTGACTCTATGTTTAGGGTGGCACTACAGACCTGGGTGAATTTGTTATGGTCTAGTTTCATTCGGAGTGCAGGGGATATACAGATTTATACCACCTCGGATGGCCGAAGTACTGACTCAGATGTAACTCGGAGTCACCGAGTTAAATGTAATCTAACCTGGCACCTTTGGCATTTTTTGTACTTTTTATTTTTTTCAATTCACAAGCTTGGGTTGCACACGTACTTCAACCTCTTTTAACAAACATATAATAATAATAATAATGGCGCTGCGGCCCGTAGAGGGCCTAGCTTCTCAGCAACCACTCGTGGTGGGCTCTCTCAATAGTGGAAGGGACCTACAATTATTTTATACCGACTCCGAACGGCTAAGTTTTAGAAGCTTTTTCTAAATAGTTATTTATTCTTATAGTTATACTCTTTGAGTATTGTCAGTGACTAGAAAGAAGTGGGCCGTGAACATTATTTTTGTCGTACTAGGATTCGAACTTAGACGCCGAGGTTCAATTGCGTAGGAGTCGACGCACAGACCCACAACTCCACGGCCGCTACTCTTTTAACAAACAATTGTTCTTCTAAAATCGAACTTACTGATACTTTCCTGGTGCTCTAAGCTAATCTAATATTACTGCAAGTTTGGCTAAATTAACATTTTTTCTTTTCATATTTTGTTTAGTTTTCTAAAAATATAAAAAATAATACTCATGCGATAGTCACGCTGTCTTTAAGGATCTCAAATGAGTGTTTCTGTTCTCTAACCTGGTAGGAATCTGTCGCTCGTGTCTCGTTGAAATGGTCGGACGGTTTAAAATATGCCTGTATTGGAGACGGCGAACTAGGTTTCCGCTCTCCGTTCTTAGCTACAGCCACTAACCAGCCATTCGACCTGTTACGATCCAGAAGACTAGGCATGCATGTGGGATGCTGTTCTTATTTGTGTTCTCACTAAAAATCCGACAATACCAAACCATCAGTTCTGCGAAGAAAGGATAGGTACAGACAAGCAACTGCCAGGATTCGGGACATTTAACGAATTTTTAGAAAGCCGATTAAGGACAGTGCAGGCCGTTGGTGTACAATAAGCTAAAAAACTCTTCACATAAAACAAAACTAATGTCAGTCAATAAAGACACTCCGAACCCGTAAAAATTACTAAAGAAAAAACTGAGTTCAGGAAAACAATTCTTCACACTTTATGTTCTTTTTTTTCCAAGACTTTTTTTTACGCTACACCGTAGCACTAGACACAAAAACTGGTCCACTGTGCTATCAGGCAGCAGCCTACATTTGCTGAAGTTTCTTGGTCTTCCGGAGGAACTGACACCTTACGTTAGTCAAAGGCTCTTGACTTGACGTATGCCCCTCATCTTGTGAATACTTGTATTCATGTATAAAGAGATGATGCGGCACGTATGTATGTCTTGCCCTCTAGTACAATCTAAGGCAATCAAGATATACAGCCATCTTATTTCATAAGAAGAATAGCAGACGTGCACTTTTGCCAAAGAACGACCATTGCCAGGTAACGTGAACTACCAAAAAGTTAATTGACTCCAGTCTGCCAAAAGGACCAACATGGACACACGGATTTGAACAACATTGTAGGATATACAAAATAATTCAATACCAAATGTTGAATTAAGCAATGTACATCAGTCGGGCCCCTATTGTTGGGGCAGTTGGGCCCACACCCTAACCCTTACTATAGTTGTAATCTCAAATTGTAAAAAAATATTTTTTTGTTCACAATCAATTTTTAAATCGCTTTTAAAATTGATTCTACTTGTTCATTTGGTACTTATTAAGAATATATGTAGCCTTTCGATATGTATTCTAATAAAGCCGCAGATATTATCGGTGAAGGTGGATTGCCTCCTCCTCGTCTTCATCTCTTAAACTATTGCAGAAGTAGTTATAAGGGAGACCCATCCTGGAGGCGTGTGTACATATGGCTCTGTGACTTGTTCTAAAGCCGTTGGGTGTCCTAAATGCTGACCTACTCAGTTTAAGTAGACTGAGTGCACATTTTAGTGTCCGGCAAATCTAAATCTAGGATACCGTCCAGCATCGCAGGTCTCCGTTCTGATGCTGATCTGAAGGGCATGCTGGTTGAGAGTTTCTTCTCGAAGAAAAAAGAAGAACCGACCTTAACCTTAAATTAAGCCTGAAGCTAAAAATGACTTCATCATGCTCCAGAAAAAATTGAGTTCCATGAAGTGAAAGAAAATTGAAATTGATTTAAAGGAAACCCCTTTTAATTATCGAATGTTTTCCGAATACATATTCAATTAAAACTCATGTACGCTTGCTTGCATTTAAAAATTAAATCAAAGCGGTTGTGATTGCCACACGCTGCCGTTATTCAAAAGCCAAAGGCGCAATTGACCTATAAAGCATTCCCAACTGCAAACTACCCAACCATTGGAATGGGAATACTCACGCCTGATATCAGATCACGAATGAACTTCCAGATCCGATTGCAAATGAAACGAAAAAGTACACAAGTGTACAGAGCATACGTGCACACTCCCGCTGATTATATCATCAAATAAATCGTAAATCCACCACACAAATCCGTTGGATGCCAAATCCCCTCGCACACATATTTTTACACTCCATCTGCCGAACAGTAGAAATGCTTAACATATTCTTTGATCCAGAGGTTTGTTTCTTTTTGCCGTTTGTGTCAGAGCTTAATTCTTATTACCACAGCTTCCTGTTTATCCAAAGCTTTCGTTTCCTTTGCAATTATTATTAGCTTAACGAGTCCTTTAGGCAATATTTCCTACTCAAACAAGTTGAAACGCCTCTCTGTGTGATCTTCAGTTTCAATCAGAATTCCTAAACCATATCCTTAAGGGTTTATGACTTTTCCGGCACCCTGTGCTTTCCGCATCGTTTGCTTTCCACTAACATAAAGTTGATTCTCATGCGTGTTATGAAAAAGGGATGGCAATGACCTTTAAGTATCATTCGTTCACAAACACACACAAACTCTACTGGCGCACATATTCTTTGTATTGAAGTGGCCTCACTCCACCGGGTTACGGTTGAGTTATCCTTATGCTTTTCCTTTATTTTATTTTATTTTTCTTTTGCCTATATGTTCTGCTTTATTTTTTTTTTAGTTTTGCGTGGTATACTGAAAAGAGGCCGCCGCTGTGCTGAACGGTTCGAGCCCGGCCAATCTGAAAAGTGTTAGTTTAAAGTGGTCGATAACATTTGAAAAGTCTGCTCTTAACCGATGTTGGTGTGGGTAAATCGGATAGATTTAAGTGTTTCCTTTTTTTTGTTCAACTGTGACCTCATCAAATTTTGTATATCGCTTGCAAATCCTTGATTATGGAGATACATTAGTCAGATTGTTATGAATTTGCAAATACATCCATTCGATCGATGTTAATCCTCTCGCTTTATCCGTGCCTTGATTGTATGGCAATATGCACACATGGAAAGCCGGCGTTTTTCCAGTGCGTGAGATTAATCAGCATAGTTTTTGTCATTTGCTGCGTAAACGTACACTTTATAAAGGGTGCTATTTAAAGCGGTTTTAAACACAACCAAAATTCCAAAAGTGTATAAAATTGTTATTTGAATCGATTTGTGTTGTTAAAAGGGAGCGGGAGGTAATTTTGTTCAGTTTAAAGTTAGTCAGTCAAAGCCTTTTCAGCTTAAATAAAGTTGGTGTTTGCTTTGAACTATAACTCGTTCCACCTCCATATGATATGCTCTTACATAGGTGTGTTGCATACTGAACCAAAAACACCTTCGTTAGACCTTGAAACCAATATATGCTCTATTCTTCGTTTTTTTGTTTTATGAAACGATACCTCTTGGGATTTTCCACGATTATTTACCTCGAAAAAGTAGGTTAGTAAAAATGTAAAAGTAAAAAATCATTTTCAGTCATACTTCACAAATATAGAACAGTTTCAAGAACATTGTGTAGGACCTAACTAAAAGAAAAAATTCTGTCGGTCCCATTTTTGCATACCATACTCTAGATCGGTGACTAGTTCTTATTCAGCCCTCAATCTTGTACATGAGTACTTTTCTGTGCCATTTATGATCGTCTAATCTTCTCGCAATTATGACAAATTGTTATATTCTTCGTTCAGTTCTCAATATAAAAGTATGTACAAATTGTCAAGCGATCTCTTTTTGGAATAAACTGTCATACGAGCAAGACGAGCGTTTTATTTGGAGTTCTCCTACAATTGTTTCCAAGAATCGCTAATTTTTTAATCAAAATATTTTCAATTCAACTTAAGCAGTGATCAATTTTGCTATGTCTATTCCAAAAAATAGTTAACTAGTTCCTCAATCTTCGAATCTTTTCTCGAAAATTTACTCGGTTTTTATTATTGAATTTGGCTCTACAGAAATTTAAATATTTTCATGGTTATCAAATTTAGTGTTGGAGAAACCTCAAAGCTTTTAAAAAGTAGAAAAATTAGGACATTCGATGGTACATGTTAAACATGATTTTGCTGCAGTTCTAGGTCCCACCAACGCAATTGAATTATCGTATCGTCTAATGCCATTCTTTGAATTTTATAAACGATTTCTGGCGTACTTGTCAACGTTTACACGCATTCGTTCAGGCCGTGCTGACGCTGTTAGCTCTAGACGCGTACCCACCACAGGCGACGATAAAATCTTGGCTGCAGCTATTGTTCACATGCATTTGATGACACAGGTGATCGCTCAGCGGTTTAACATCGCTTATACAAACGGCTTGAAATTTGGGAAAAGGTCTCGTGTTCGGGTTCCGCATGACCTCACGACATTATGAATTACGGGCCACACACAGCTTTACTGCAAAGTAATGCAGCACCCTCTCAGAAGTCTCCAGACTATTTGTCCTTCTGACAACTATCTGTTCCGCTCTCCAAAGCAATTTGAACGGCAGGCAATTCAATTCCGAAGATGACATAAAAATGTACCTGAAAAACTTTTTTACCCATAAGACTGGATCTTATAAAGCGACATTATGTCTCTTCCAGAACGTTGGAAGAAAGTAATAGACCATGATGGACAATATCTGATGGATTAAATGTAAGCTTTTATTCCGAAAATGTGTGTTATATGAATCAACAAGTTATGCGGTTTTCTGGAGTTAGCAAATCGCAGAACTGATTGAACAACTATAAGCTTGTGCCACGCACGCCAGTTATTTCTGAGAGGAATTGAAAATCAAATTACCGGAAGATTACTCATTTTATGGGAGTTCAATCAGCATTAATCAACTTCATGTAGTCCTTTTTGCACAGCTCTTATCGGCTAGAACAGGAATAGAGGCGCATAGAATGTTTCACGATTTGATCAAAACAATTATTTGACGAACACACGCTTCGGCGTCAGTTGCATCCGTGCTACGCACACCCCTTCGCTGTGTTCATCTGCCACCCGCACAGTGTAGGCTGTATCCATAAAATTTCAATTCAAGAGTGCGACATCCAAGTGCAATCGCATTTAATTAATTTTTCGCGGCTGCAAATACCTACATTGCCATCCCTGTACGCGGAAGATAGCAAACGACACGGCTCCATTTCGCGAGCGAAAATTCCCCGTAGTGCAATGGCAAATAATTATAAAAAATTGAATCCTTGCCAAGTGGCAGGCAGGCAACAGCCACAAGCGAAGAGTCGGCAAATTAAACTTCACATCTTGTGTCGGTTTTCTTGTTTTTTTTTTTTTATTATTATTTTTCATGTTTTTGTGAATCTGCTCTGTTCTGCAACGCTATGCTGGCTTTTCTATTTCCATATGTGCGCCCTTTTGTTGGTTTCAGAATTTATATCTATTGAAGGCGCACACAGATGTACGAGCCCATACAATGGAGGGATCCCAGATGGAATTGAGGGCGAAGGGCTCTCCTCTCGCTCTCCTCAGCCTCACTCAGACTGCAGGTCAATAACTTGTTAGATACCCCGAAGCATTCTAGTCTGTTTATTTGCGTGTGTGTGTGTGTGTGTTGGTGGAGAGGGTGGTGACGGGGAGTGGAGTATGTAATGATATTGAATATCGAGAGATGGAGCCTACTTTGGGGATTCAGCATCACTGGATCTGTTTGAAGATGACTTCGGCAAGGTGAGGGTGGGGGAGCGAATCAAATCATCTGCCGAACGCCGACACATGTCCCCTTGGAAATGGTCCCGCATGACTGAACACTTCTACTTCAGATGATCGAAAATCAATCAGTCGTTATGACAGAAACAAGTGAAGGTGGCGGGGCGGGGCGGGTCACATCCATAAGGCGACTGTTTAGCTTTAGTTGTTTCTCATTGAATTCGAATTGGAAGAGTGACTTTGCAGCGACGGCATTGTGGTGTCCCATTGCAAGAGTCTGGTTGTATGAGTTCTTGCGCGAGTGGTGCTCACAGTGCATTACAAAGAGATGTGCAGTCTGCTGGCTGGATGGATGGATAGAAATTGAAAGTTTAAAACGGTCGCAATGATGATGGATTAAATTTCGCGAGACACTGGCGATGAGCGATGTCTGCAGCGAAACGGAAGCGCTATCTGTAATGCTGTCTGATGTATGAATCTATTTAGATCTGCCAACTTGGAAGTCATTCCTTTGTTGTACATATTGTAAACATCCGCGCACTTGTGCCTGGGCTGCGAAATGTTGTCGCCGTGCGGAGGCTGAGTGCTCCTACGTAGCCAGGGGTATGTTTTTTGCTCTTAATCGGTACCGGCTTTGTGCGTATTCACTGTGAAGGGACGGTCTGGAAGAGCAGTAATCGTGATTAAAGTTGAGTTACTTTGCAGGACTACACCCACTTAGACCATGTTATTCACTCAACTATGGCACACTCTGTCCACGCCATGTAAGCAGAACTTTTGATTTCCTTCTTGAATATACATTCACGCTGTACTGAATCATCAGCATTATGTCATCAAAGGCGACCGAGAAGGTGTCAATTTGATGAACCTGAGAAGACGCCTGTGGTCGATTTTCCACAGCGTTTTCTTCACACAACATTTGATTAGCCGGGGTTCGGTGTGAGTGAGGAAGAAAGAAAAAGTGCACGCACGCTGCAAGTTGGTTTTAGTCTGTTTAACGTGATCTAGATTAAGGTATCGTGCCGATGGATAATATCTTTGAAGTGGATTTGCGTGATTAATTAAGACCTCCACACTCTTGCATGCAAACCGCAGAATGCTGGGAAGATGTTAGTTTCCAGTTCATTCTGTTTGAGTGATTGTGTGAATACTTGATGATATGGCTTGAGTTGTTTCAAACTGTTGAAAGCCGATGGAGAGCGAAGAGATCTTCGTTGAATATGAAATCTTCTGAATGACTTACGGGAAAATTATGAATGTGTATGTCATGTCGAAGATTTCCATCAAGGCGTTTTTTTTGTTAACAGTGTCAAATGTTTTTTCCATTTGTTCGTCTTTCAGACTGCAAGTACGTAAACGGGGCGGACTTGAGATATGACATGACCCACCAATAAATGCAAATTGTTTGCATTATCGACCCACCAGTGCATGCCATCTTTGGCCAACCTGGTCTTTCCCTAAACAGTGTCTCGAATGCATAGACGATTTTCAATTTGGGTCGTCTATGCGTTTTAATGAACAGCAGGAAAAGAAGCAATTTCGCCTTCCAGCTGTTCGTCCAAAAAACTTGAATTTGAACTCCTCACTCGAAAACATTCTTTTTGCATCATGAAAATAATGAAAAATTATGCCTGCGTCTGCGAGAAAAATGAAAGGAGGAGAGGACATAACCTCATAACTCTCTGAGGTTTTTTTGGAGTGGCTGACTGCAGACGGCAATTACACTTAGACCAAAGTAGGTTCATTGTAACAGCTCGCGGATCGACTTCTCCTAAACTTGAAACCAGTTGGTGCTTATGAGAAAGCGGGTTAGCTGGCTACTGCGGATGGTTCGCTGATATTATTATTGCAATAGTAGACCTTCTGCCTTCTCTTTATCCATTCTGCGTGTGCAGTGTTCGGTTATGATAAGCGCCCTGAGTGTAGGATTTGGTCTGCTTACTCAAGCAGACAGAGTGATAGTTTAAGATTTAATGCTGGCCATATTTCCTTTGTTTTAAGGCACGTGGTGCACACATGTTATAATTGTGTGTATCTTAAGGAGAAGTTAGAAAACAGGTTTTACGACACCTTGCGGGTTCATCGGCTTTGGAATTGCATTTAGATTTGATTTCCCAGTATTTCACAGAGTCCCAGCACCCACATGAGGTGTACACTGAAATGTTCAGCCATCTCATTAAGAGACAGCCAGTGACTAAGGAAGGCTTTTAAATTGAACATGTTCCAAGGACTAGACTAAATCGTTGAGAATAGTTGACTGACCGATGGTGAGTTCAGACCACAGCCGGAGTGTTTTACGTGTTTACCAAATAGTTCCAGTGGAGGAAGGTGGAGAGGTATGTTAACTGCATCGGACAGTGTGCTTCTCAGCACTCCGCCGAAAATCCAGTAAGCTAGGCCTGGTTGTGTTCCACATTTGCATCCAATGGCTTTTTTACATCTGTATGGGGATAAGTTTCCAGCTTAGCTTATTATCGATGATGATACCCAGTAAGTACTGCCGGTTAGTTGCAGAGTAGTGCCGCACAGCCCTGAGACTCAAAACACTCCGATTGTGGTCCAAACTCACCATCGGAGTGGGGGATTCTGTATCTTCTGGTGAAGAGTACAATTTACATTTTGAGTGCGTTAAGACCAAGTCCGCTTGGAGCTAATCGAAGGCATTCTGTTTTATGTCTCTTAAGTGGAGAAGAATCTACCAGAGGCCGCTATGGCAACATCGTTCGCAATCGTCGAATGCACTGGTTCGGTCAGGTATTTGAATTTGAGTCTCCTGGTTCGAGGTGGAAGGCAGCTATGCTTAGAACGCCCCCCGGGTCGCGGGCCTTGTAAGTAAGAAAGCATCGCGGACATAAGGTATTTTTGGGTCTTAATGACTAGAACTTGCGGGTAGGTAGATAGGTACTAGAACTGTTAGAAGTAAGTATGTGTGTGAGTCGAATGTGGACGTAAGTTGAACGTGTATATATGTATTTCAAGCAATAAACAAATAACATAAATAAAATGGATTTATTATGCGAATGGATCTCAATCTCAGATCCAAGGTGCGACTGAAAGGAGCCTCAGTAGACTGGCTTCTCGCATTTGGAAGAATCTAGTCAAATTACGACTAAATAGTGAGGCATGATGGATCAAGCCCAGGATCACCTCTGGCTGCAGCGTCCCTCTAAGTAGAGATAGAAAAAAGTATGGTCTGATCCCGTGGAGCAAAAGTATGTTATTAAAAACATCGTCCGGTTTAAACTTTAATGCAATTATCTCGATCAGCTGTGGCGTTTCTTCAGCACACTCTTGCTCTAAAAATGATCTTCTTTAGTTGGTAGCTCCTGCTTGACGAAAGACCACAACCCTGATCATCCCAATCCTACCCTCCAGCGTACAACTTTTCAATAACCCCCCCCCCCCCCCCCCCCCCTCCCACCATCCCAAGGATTCAATCTATATTTACATCTTCTGGCCGATGAGAACAAAGACGCCATGTCGGGCCAACAAATTGAAATTGAATGTTCATGTACCAACAATTTGGAACAACACAACATACTTTAACTCACTCCACGTCCAGAAATCATTAAACTTAAATCAGCTCCCATTGCGTTTAAAGTCCCTCTTCCGCAGCTTCCGGTGTAGAAATTTAATTTTCATTCTACCAATCGAACGGACACCCAAATTGTCGTCTCATTCCATCCGTTCGTTCGTTCGTTCAGATAAAGTTCACAAAATTGCATTCCAAAGATTGGAGCAGACAAACCCATGGTTTCTGCTTGTGGCTAAGAGCAAATCCTGTTCCATTTCACTTCGACCACCACAGTCGTCCTGTGGTGTCACTTAAAAAAACAAAAGCAAGGAAATCAATGCCAATAACAGGATGAAATGCCATTGACCTGTGATAAGGATTCAATTTTCTTTTAGCAGAAGCCAACCCACAGGACCCGCAGAATCTCTTAGGAAAATATTTTTCGGAAAAAGGGAGATGCCTGGCATCATTTTCAGTTTTCACCCTGCCAATATAGATTTGAAATGACAAAAAGAGAAAAGAATTTAAAAAAACACGACGACATGCGACAACCAGAGACATGCAGGAAAAAAAAAAGGAAGGATAAGGAAGAAGGAAAGTTATACACGAAGAAGACGGATTTCTGCTTGAGGGGACTGCTCCCGCATTCGTCTTGCAGTTCTTATCCGTCTGATACTTCAGATCTGTCGCTGTTCTGTGCAAAGAAAAGTTTTCCTGTTGAGAGAAAACTTTTCCGCCTATCTTCCTCTCGAATCAACGAAACTTGAGCAAAAATTATGACTACGGCCACGTTTCGATAAATCTGAACATTTTCCACATAAATATTTAACAATATGCCGGCGTGGGGGTGTTTGTGTTCAGTAATCCAGTTTCATTGGGGATGCGTTCGCTTGGATGCTTGGATGTTATTTAAGTGTTCAGTCATTGGGACAAGGGCGATCTTTCGTAGGTCCAACTTTTGAAAGTATGAACTTTAATTTTGTGCGGTCATTTTTGACGTTCAACTTTTTGAATGTTTAGTTTGGCAACTTTATTTTAGACGTTATGAGAAAAGAATTAATTGCCCAATTGTTTTTTTATTATTTTAAAATGAATTTTAATAAGTTTCGGTTTAGCATCCTTTCTAAAATGCTGCGAAAGCATTCGCTTTTGTGAGTACGCGATGCAGGCACCGTGAACAGGTCCTACCACGACGGGAACATTTCTATGAACTTTTGCTAAGGAAAAGTTTCTAACAACGTTTGGCCTGCAAAATGTACCAAACTGCTGGTCTAATACCAGAAAGGAGTCGTAAGGCGGCTTAAAACTAAACTTCTACTCGCCATGGACTAAGTTTGGTCCTAGAGGTGCAGCACATTATGCACAATTATCTGTTATCAGTTCATAAGTGATTTGAGAATTTAAGATGAAATTATAATGAGACGTTATGAATAGTTTCACATAAACTGTTTCAGCGCCGCACAGTCGTTTGAGAGGCGAAATTTTTACATTGTGTGATACACTTAAGGGCTTTGCACTCATGACTGGCTCTGGCCAGAATATGACTCAGGAAAAGATTGATGTGGCATGACTCTCCAGGATGTAGACAAACCAAGCGCATGCTCGCTAGTGTCTGTAAGAAATCCGCGGCATTCTTGTTATCTCTTAACACAAAAGATGACTTACCGCCGTACTAACGGGCCACTGCACCTTCGCCAAACACCTAAATGTGCTTGACCTAAGCGACGAAACCCTCTGCGACGCTTGTGGAAAAGACGACGACACTCTCTGCCACTGTCCCGCCTTTGCTCGGATCAGGCGGCAGTTATTTGGTGCTGATGAGGTGAGAGCTGATGGTATCAGGTCCTCATCACGGAAGTGCCTGCTGGTATTCCTCCGGAATACCATGAAATTTCATTAAATGTAGGTTGCTGCCTGGTTGTACAACGGACCAGTTTTTGAGTATGAGTGCTCAAGCCTCCGACAAAAATAAAATGCCTAAAGAAAACGTAAACGTTTTCCTAACTTCGATTTTCTTATTCGTCTAGCAGCTATGTACGAATTTTTAAAATAAATCGTCTAAAAGTCAATATTTGCGAAATTTCAGTAGACAAGCACTAACGAGCTTTAAATCGTTCAAAATTGATTCTAGTTTGTATACAAGTTCCAGCTGCATCAAACTGCAACGGAACGGTTTTGGCACCATCCACGGCAGTGTGTCCCACATGCAAGGCACCTTCACAAATGAATGAATATGAAGTTATGCGAAATCTCCCCGAATCTGACGAAGCACCCCTTCTTCATGCGCTTATCAAATTTATGGAGTTTGTCTTGAAAATTCCGTATAAGTTGCCGTTTAATCAAAGGAAAGCAACAAAGGCTATCAAGCCGCTCATGCAGGTCATAAAGAAAGATATTCAAAACAAATTCAGATCAATAATGGCCTTGAAAGTTGAGACACATCGCGTCTATTCTTTCAAGATGCAAAAACTGCCGCAAGTATAACAGGTGTAAGTGAAGAGCTGATTCGCCGCCTCGGAATTATCCATGACACTGTCAAAAGCGGTGCTGTTTTGATTATTACCAAGCTTTCGGCTCTTTCGGAGTCTTAATCTCTGTTGTTCGAAGTCGCACCGGTTGTGAAGGGTGTTCTTCATCGGATTTCAACTAGGATGTCACTTGAGAAGTTCAAGTCTACCCTGAGGTAGAAGAACTCCTTCGATCGTGATGTCTTTTTACCATATACTGTCACAAATACAGGAGGACATGTTCAGCTAGCCATTCGTCATGGAACGGGCTTACACCCGAACAACAATTTCTCGAACTTCGACCATTTTACGGTCGTCATAATTGACCTACTACGGAAACAATTCAAGACATTAAAGTTTGATGAGCAACTTCAGTCAATACAAGATCTGTCAAAGCATTCGGAAGAATGCACTGTTTTAACCTAAACCTGGTTGGCATGTGGCTTCTAGCTTTTCATGGCTCATCTTCCAACTGCCACAGCGGCCCAACTAGGCATATCAACGACGTGTGTACACCTGTGTGTTTAGCTGTGTATTATCCAAATCCAAAGACTGGAGTGGATCCGACGACATCGGATTTTTCACCTAAAAAAATCCACAGTGTATAGTGTATAGAATCGATGGACAAATTGAGAAATGAGTTTGCTCAGTAATCATGTAAATTGTAACCTTGGAAGGTAACATTAGACGTGTTATTAGTGCGACCGTCATCAAAATTCGAAGATTATGTGTTTAAATACGTGCTATGACATTTTCTCATAATAATATAACATAATTCTACACGGTTCACGTGTTTACCAAAGTTCAATGGTGTAAGCATCATGCCATTCGGTTGAGTAGAACGGTGTATAAGCGTACCACAAAAATCGGCAGCACGTATTTATATATAGATCATTCATCGATGAAAGTGTGACAGGCCCCTCCGTCATAGAAATTAAAAAGCCTCCGTTTTTTTATTGATGGAATCTTAAAAGGATTGTCGTTGCAAGGCAGATCTACTTTTATTCTTTGAACTTATCTCTGGACAGGGTTTACAGTCGTAACTCTAATATTAAAGCTAACCAAACTTATGGCGACTATCTGTTATAATATTTTTACCAAAGCTGAAGTGTATGTAATTGTCCTTGCTAAGAATTTCTTCGATTGACAATTTGTATGATGACAATTGAAACTTGTATGAAAATGAAAAGGAGATTTCTATCATTTTTAACAAACTCATTAGATGACGAATGAAAAATTTCCTTAGTGGCACTAACAATCAAAGGTATTGATCTAGCAGTTAAAAGGACAAATTGAGAGAGTGTTCAACTTCATATGTGTAGTACACATTCTTAAATGTACGAGTATTTACAGGCTACCGTTGATGAATTGTCTGGAAATAAAGGCTGTCGCTTGAAGTGACACGCAAGAGGTAAACACAGTGCTATGGCACGACATTGTAAGTCCTGACTATAAACAGAACTGTTTTCATACGAATGATGAATATATATGGTACATGTAGTCAACAAGCAAAGCATGTAGATGAAATAGGATGAGTACCTTTTCTTCGTTAGTGCTCCAGATGGAAGAAGTGCTCACCAAGGAAACACTTTAATGTTCACGATAAAGGATTCATCTTTCACCAATCATTCGTCATTGTGAATTAAGAACAGTTGACTTTATAGACCTGTGCCACAAGCAGTCTTCGTTGATTTCTTTAAGTGAAGCACATACTTCAGGTCCATAAAAAAGAAACACTTTCGCAAAGCAACTATGCTCAGCTTAGCCGTCTCATAACACACAATTTAGTTATTTAATCTGCATATCTCGGAGTAAGTACCCAATCCGCAAACGAATAAAAAACGAAATTGACCCAAAATCATCTTAGCGAATGCCAATGGGATCAAAGAAGCCCTCAAGGGGATGTTCAGCATGTATCCTTGTTATGATACAAAGGAATTTCAGGACAGAGAGATGAAATTGATTATTTTTTTTTCTTTTTGGCAAAAATAAAATCATATTTTCTGCTCACACTTTGAGGATAGGACAGGATCAAGCTTCCCTCATCTATTATGCAAAATAGTCCATGACACAACATGTACATCTATAGAAAGATGTCCATTGCCGACAGTCAGGGTTAATTCGTAATTTTTTTCGAACTGAATCTGGGGTAGGTTTTTGTCAATACCATGAGGGACGACTAACAACTGAGGTGTCAAAGAGCGGGGCTTCAAACTTCGTTTACATCAATGGATCGCCACTAAGCACATTATCCTTGATATTTGATTAGATAAGCATATTAGCTTTCAAAGGTATTTCAATTTTATTTGTAACCAGGATCAGTCTGACTATGTACCCACCATAATAAATAACAGTCAGAACGGAGTATCCGAAGAATTAATAACGTGCCCTACGGACAGTAGAACCGCCTATGCTGCTGATGCACCCCTATACGCCGGCTTACTGGGGGGATCAACAATAAACGGAAAAGAAGCATATAGGACCGAAATATGTACAAGACGTTCGCCACTCCAGATTCTTAGACAACTCGACAAGAAGGACAAGTATAACTGGAACGAAAAATAAAGGGCATTGAGCGAGTACGATTCTGAAGACAACAAAGGGCTGAGAGCGCAACTTAAATACCTCCTAACGGCCCAGTTTCCAAGATGGATTATAGCCAACTACAAGGCGGACTAACATGTCGCTCATGTCCAGCAGGCCGGCCCGTAAGTTCTACGTCACTTCATAGGTGGGTTCCCCTGAAACCTTTTCCATTTCGTCGTAAAGGATTATGAGTGCTGCCCTGAAGGCTGATTTGAAAGAAATCAAGCCAGGCGCATATTGACCATTGCTGATGGTGTTAGTCCTATCCCATGGGATGGCGTAAATCTCTTCCGATGACTTTGATTTGGGAACTTGTTAACGTTTTGTGTTGTCATTTTCATTCACAACAAACTGATCAAGCATGGTGGTGTTGGACCGAATCGTTGATTCTTTGGGTAATCTAATCACTTTTGTGATGATATCAAGGCCCCTGGTATCATTCCATGTGAGAATGTGCTTGAATCTATTCAGACTTGTATCAAAGCCATCGGTTCATTGGGACCTATTGGTCCTGGGCACAGTGAATTGGTTATTGGTAATAGAAAGACGGCCGTGGCTTTGTGGGTCTATGCGTCAACTCTTACGCACTTCAACCTCGGTGTCTAGGTTGGAATACCCGAACGACAAAAATAATTTCAACGGTTTCAACGATAATGGACCAATATACGCGATCTACAAAAGCGTCCAGATTGTAAAGGGTTTGTCTCAGAACAGTGCCACGAAGTTGTCTGTCATTGTGTCAGCTACTGCCTATGATCCTGTCGGTTGTTCAGTCGCCGAGAAACCGCAAATCTACGAATCCTCTGACTAAAGGGAGGGTCCGCATTTAGCAATTAAAGTGTAAATTGTGATAGGGCGGCCTTATCGTTTTTATCAAAAGTGGGTAGAGAAGAATGAGAAAGCGATCTAGTGTTTAGATTGCGATGATTAAAATTGAAGGAGAAAATTCATCCACAAATTATACTAGATGCTCAGCGACATGAACACGAGTCTATAGGGGCAATGCATAAAGAAGCTGAGCCATGAACCGCTTATTGTCCGGAAGCTTGGCTTCGTCCAGGCTGCGGATCAACGCAAAAGCGACCGTCTACGCACAAAGAACGACCTGAACGAAGTCTGTATGCTTAACAGGAGACGGCTAATAAACAGTCAAAGACCTCGATAGCTAGGTAGTTTTTAGGAGATCAGATCAGCCCAGGGATGTAGCGCAACTCATGGGAAGAAGAAGTAGAAGAAGCATACAGCTGTTGTTGGAAACTGGATTCTTTTTGATGCGATGCTATCTCTCGGCAGGCATGATGATTTATGTCGCAGAGTTCATTAAAAAAATAGAGTCTTAAAGATTTTTCTTTATCTGAGTGTCGACAGACCCGGGAAGTGGCACAGAAGATCTGCTCCACCATGCAACTTCCACAGAACACAGAATAAAGTGACGTTTAAAATCACGTTCGAACAGGTCTCATGTTCAAAGGAAATAATTTCATAGTTTATTGGAATATGCAAATCAAGCAACAATAGCCAAACAATATTGTCAACAAGAAAGTTCAAGAATGGTCTTATCCAGTATACAACTTCTCACAAGGAAAATAAAAAGGTCTCAAAACACTGATGGCCGCCCTTTTCATATGCCCCCATAAACTTGCAGTCAGACGGTAATGACTTTGATAAAATATTGACAAAACTCTTAGCAAAGGGGGTGTTCGGTGAATACATCTCAGAATCAGAAACTTTTCTGCTCTTCAATCTTCAAGTTCCGAGGGGTGAAACTTTAGGAACAAACAACAAACTAACGCAATAAAATATGCCTCCACTCAGACGCAGGCCATTTCTCTCTCTGAGAACTGCGCATGGTGGAGACGGGTGTCAAGTGAAGGCATCGTGTCAAAGCATCAAGAATTATAGATTCACCACAGCAATTTCATATTCACTTCAATTACCACGGCAGCAGGCGACGCGTCGCCTTTTGTCTGCATAACCCGTACATTTATCCAAAACTCAACACAAATTCTGCGGTGACTCGTAGGTGCGCAGCGTTTAAGTCATAAAATTGTACGCACATTTCGCGAGTTCTATGGTCGCATTTTTGGCACGCATTAATTTCCCTAATGCGTCGCGTTTAGTAAATGTAACATAAATTAAAACTTCAGGATACGACTCCAGGCGCTGGTCGTAGGCCGTAGGCATACCAGCCGTGTCATAAAGCACACGTCCACAAGGATCGCAGGAATTGAATTTCACCCCGTTCGGGTGTAGCACGCCCGACCAGTGTGACTCGTTTATCACATGAACACCACCGTTGTACAGGGTACTTCGACGGAAATTAATTGCCCATCACTGGGTTCTGTTGGCATATTTTTTTCCCTTTAATTTTTTTTTTCATTCAAATTCACTTATGGGATACCGCACACAAGCGCACGCCGCAAGAGACGAAGCAGAGCTACCGGCACCCTAGTCCTTATCCATTCTGCCAGAGGACTTTTCTTTCCTGTCACCCACACTAGTGCGCTTCTATTAATATACATCGGTGCGCTCTATTAATCTGTTAGCACCCTTAGCAAGGTAGCGACTTCCGTTGTCCATACACACTCGCACACTGGGTGTCCCCTGCCTCTGCGAAATATGTGTATAATTTTATAATTACGAAAACTGGTGTGGGATTTGATTAAGCATCGACCACTCGCTGACATGCTCCTGTGTTGGGGCATGTCCCTTTGATGCATGCACACACGAGCTTACAAATGACATGTCTGCACGCCTGTCGGGCCATTGGACTCCTCTAAAGAAGAAAAAAATATCAACATTCTGTGATTTTACCACTCGTCTGTCAAATGCGCTTTTGAGTTTCAGTTTGTGGACTCAATTGAAATCACACTCCGTGCTGGGCTGTGCACACGAGTGTGCGGCCGTGGACGGTGGCGTCGAAGTCGCTACTGTAATACGAGTGCAATCCATGGATGAAATATGAATGCGCGCACAGAGCACAGAGCGTTATATCCGGACTAGATTCTGAAGTGCGACTTTCGAACGGTGCCTAGCGGGTGAAGCTGGGGGAAAATCATTGAATAATACTGGCGCGGCGGGTAATGCTGCTGCTGCTGCTCTCGGGCGGATGGGATGCAATTTTATGAACTAATTTATTTTTTTCATCTTCTCTTTCCATCCAGAGTGTGGGAAGTGTTTTCGGATTATGACATCTTAATTCTCGAGGAGTGTGTTGTGGGAAGACGACGATAGAGATTTCGTGATCGGAAAGAATTGGCTTGCATGAGGTGGAAGGATGGAGGGCACTCTCTGTAATTAAGTTAAGATATTCAAATTGCGCACCGACAATCTTTTGTTGTGTAAAATTGTGAATGAAAGGCGAAACATCATTGCGTTCAACCCAATTTTGGGGATAATTGCTTTCATGGATGTATCGGATGGAAGTCATCTTCTGAGAGATTCGAGAGATTGCCAGCGACAGTTGCTGTTGCATTGCATTTCGGATTGTTTTCATTCTTTTATGAGTTCTCACAAAGACAATTATTTTCTTATTGCATTTGCGTCTTGCATCTGACCAGACTTTGATAGGAAAGAAGTGTAAAGAAAAACATCTCCAAAGTCGGAGTTGTGGAGATACGTCCATTTTGTAGTTCTGAATGTAAATTCAAATAAACCACACGCACACCGCGACACATTTTTGGTATAATAGTTGTAATTACAAAGACAATTTAAATGGAATTTTTTTAACGTTTATTGTTTTTTTCACATGTTTTCGGGGATAAGATACTTGGTACTTTTACGAATAAATTGTCATTTACGGAAGGAAGAAAATATTAGCATCCTCGGATTGCACACATTTTTAACAGAAGACTAATAAAACAAAAGTCAACTGTCCACCATTCTCATACCGGAGCTCATGTGAATGAACTCCTATTAAAATATTCCACTGTCCAGTGTGTGTTGACAGCAAATGCTTCCAGACGTTGATACAGCATGCAGCCCAGTTACCTGAATTCTTGAAAACGCCTACAGCATTAAACTGTGAAGAATCAGAACTAATAAAACATACTGACGTCAATGGAGTTGTAAAAGGAACATCAAGACCCTTCCCCAAGCCACAATAGACAGTTCAGAGTATTGAATTGGTGTAAGTACAAAATCGAAGTTAAAGTATGCAGTAAGCATGATGTAAAGCAACTTTCTCGAAGCGATGCGTGGCATCATCTTGCGAATGTTCATATCAATCTACACATTGTGGTATTTTTCTATCAATATGCAATTCAATGCGAGTTATTGCTCACTCTTTTTATAATCGCATCTGTCCTGTTAAAAATGTACCTTGATTGAGATCACAAAAAATAAAAAGATAGCAGTTTTGACAAGCTGTAAGAATATTTGTTGACGTGCAAAATGTTGCTTCTCATATTTTGTTCAGTCTCTGAACTTAATTGAATTGTTCGACTTAATTACGAACTGATGAGCATTGTGGTTTAATCAATGGGCAGTAATGCGATTGGTTGGCTCACTGTAGCATCGTTTGTTCAAATTGTGATTAAACAGCGATTGACTTCGATTAATGGCTCGTTTTCGAGTTATATCTACTGAGTGCAGGGATATTGGTTGGTGGAGGACGGGAGTCAGATGGGGTGACTGGGTGACCTGAGCAGAAGAATCTCCAATGTAGAAGTCGACGCCACTACCCATTACCCAATACTCCACGGCTGCCACGTATTGTTTCAGATAACAAGAATATTTGTATTGTTATTATTTTTTATTCCCCTTGCTCACGACGTAAATACTAAGGCAGTAGCTTTTGTAGTATCGTACAAAAACAGATTTAAGGGTCAACCGCAATGGACTTACGTAGACTTAAGTCAATAAGCAAGTGACCGAATACGCAGAAAGGATCAACTGTGACCATAATAAACGCTTCGCTCGATTTTGGTAAGTCTACTTTACTCTCGCTTAATTAAGATTGGAACATTAAGTGATGTACACATTTATTATTTGTTATCTTTTGACTACAGTTAATTATTATTCATATTGTTAAAGATATTCAGTACAATTTGTTTAAACGTGTTTCTATTCATTGAAATTAAATATGATTATAGAACGGGCTATGGGTTTATTTAGACCATAATTCGTCATATGATGAGGAATAAATAAGATAACGTTCCTATGTTAGGTTTCTCTCAGGAATATAAAAAGATTCATGAGACTTAATCTTTCCATCAAGTACGTATCTAATAAAATGTACACTTTGAGTTTGTCTTCGGCATTTTAAAGATTATATATCAATCAGTGCGCATTTAGAACTATAGCCCGATCAACCTTCAGACCACCTTAAGTTGTTTAAGGCAAAGCGCGTGAATGTCGTCTTTTCTCTTGGAAAAGTTAGCCTAAAAAGGAGACCAAATTCGGTCAACGTGTGGTGATTTTTAGAGAAAATTTGAAAAGAGTAGTAGTAGTATCATTAATCTTGTCAAGCTGTAGCGACATGCATGGATCGTAGGTCTCCACTTGGAAGAAATGATGTTCAGGGATCCCATCAACCTTCCAATTTGCAATTTGTCAATACACCCACTTGAGGTGAATACTAAACTACTTGGCATTTTCTTCAGGAGATAGGCGGCAACAATTTTATGTATAAGACTGGCTGGCATACATTTTCCATGATACCGACTATAACCGAAGGATAGTCGAGGTTAAAGGTTTTTGCATATTTTGTGTCTCGCACACAATACAAATGGTGAGGAGCAACGTTAAACAACACCTTGCACTACATACTGCTTCAGTCTTGGAAGGCACGTATTTTGATGTCCGTGCACTTTACAACATTTTCCAAGACTGCATTGAAAAAAAAAAGATTTTTTTCCATCGTTAGTGAGTATTTTTCTTTGGTTTAGTTGCCATCACAGCTGCTGGTCGTAATCGGCTCATTCAAAGTCACATAATGCATTCACAACTAACGATGCACATTACCAGAATTCGCCACATAATTTGCGCATTTTAATCAGAGACTCGATTAACCTAAAATTACATAATTCACCATTAAAACAATCAAAAAACCACACCAAACAGTAGTGAAAGTGAAGTGGATACATTCGGCGATCGTCTGCTTATGGCTTCTTCAGATAACCTTATAAAAATACATGTGTTATTTGAAATTTTATGCAATATTTTGCATATCTTTGCCACTCTGACATAACTAGAGTAAGGCACTAGATTTGTATGATATTTTCAATTTGACACGATGTTGCCTTTTTTAACGGCTTGAATAAATTTGTAAATATGACGTGAATTTTATTTTTTAAATTTGATTTCAATCAATGGGGTCTTACGATCAGTGGTGAGCGATATAATAACCAAAGGAGCGACACAACGGCAATCTTAACCGGCATTTGTTGTTCTCCGAGGCGAATGTGACCTTTATTCTCACGTCGGAAGAAATATTAATCAGGTTTACACAACATAGATGCATGTCTGGTGTGGGATGACATTTTTAATATTTGTCCCGAGAATATGCGACAGGTAGAGGCATATTCCTGCCTCATTGTTTCTGGTAAGCACGATGTCCTGAGTTGAAGAAGATTGTCTATATCAATTGACTCAATTACCATTACGATCTTATGCAAAACTGGGGCGTTCATTCTTTCGCGTTTCATTCATATGCAGAACAAATATCGTCAAAAGTCGCCGCCGAACCCGGAAATCACACAAAAATACATGTTAATCTGCACTTAAGTCCATGGCGTTTTAAAATATTGGTCATCACACCAATCTAACAGAGATTAGCATAAAACAAACTAAGGCCATCACCTGCATCACTGTCTTCGACAGCATTTCTCACACAGCACAGCTACATAATCTATTTTGTGCAAAAAAACAATTAATTATTCAAGAAAAGTATCTCATTAAACTGGTATCTGAATGAGCCGACACCACACTTTGCCGCGTCCCATTTCGAAGATTGCTCCCAATAAATGTTGATGCAATTTGTTGCTACAGCCGATATTTACTGATTATATTCTCAGTTTTCGTTCTAAGATTTTTCCAAGCTTTGGTTAACAACAGGACGGATTACGCAATCGGAATTTGCATTTGCCTTAAGGAAAAATTAATTAAAATCAAAAATACAGAATTCCAATGCCAATGCGTTGAGCATGGCATCGAAGATCTAATCAACAGATTAATTTATTGCAAACGAATTTTAAGCAAATTATCACAATTATATGAATCCACGAGTGTGAAGTGTCAATGGGATGGTCACATCTATTGGAACCTGCAGAATTGGTTTTCTATCGCTGCTGGTTGCGACATAGCTGCCAATAAACTTATCTACTTCTGAACAATTCGATTTTAGTCGAGTGTGAATTCGTTGTTTACACAACACGCAGTAAATAATTAATTGTGTGTCTCGGTGTGATATTGACCTATATCCAGGAGAACGTGACTGTTGCGTAAGGCATCGAGTCTGAATTTGGCATATAGAACATTTTGTTTAGCTTTCGCTTTCAGTCACATAAATGTGTATTGCTGCCATTTCGTATCTGACTGAAACCAGTTTCGTGGTATAGTTTACTTGTAGACTAAGTCTTTGAAGGAAGTGAAAACGAAATCTCCGAAATTCCCCACGATCGACAAACACGGGCGCAACCATATAATTGTTCCCTTCGAAGATTGGAATAGTCTCAGATATTCCCATGGTGAGCTTCATAATTAACTTTGAAACATTAGTCGAGACAAGGTTAGGTTAGATGCAAGTGAGCTGTCTCACTTAGACCAGCATAGGGCGATTGCACTACCACGTGCATCAGGTAACTTATATTATGTAGTTGCTAACGCTTCGATTTCTTAAAAGGACATGTGAGAAACTCATTTTCGAAACACCACTAAGTCCAGGAAAAGTCGCCGTTTGAAGTCCTTTATTGGCCGTTGGAATTTTTGACACATATGTCAACGGTGAGAGGCACAGAGACATTGTTACCAACTTTTGCCGAAATACAGTCTGACGTACCGTGAATAGCATGTACAAAATTTGACCTACAGTCACATGTTCGTGACATATTCAAACATTATAGCCATACAATTATCCGGCAAATAAATTCAATTTTATGAATATTCATTTTGAAATGCACAGCCTCTGAAAAAAAACCCTTTAGCTATCCAGATCGTAATGCACTTTGTCAAAAAGGTGTCTTTAAAGAAACGCATAAGATACAAATATAGTTGGTGTTGGCAGCATTCAATCACCTTTTGTATTTGTTCACATTTACTGTGTATTTTTAAGCATTAATTATATGACAGCGAACAACGGTTATTAAGTGACTGAAAACCACAAATATATTTCCCATTATTTATTTAGGATTTAATTTCAATTAATTTTCCCCCCACAGCGGTCCCCACAACTTATCACATCCGCTTGTGAATGAATTGAACATAATATATTATGCTCTCTGTTTACTCAAGTAATTAATGCATGACTTATTAACAACACACGTTGATGAAGAAGCCCACTCGGAGCTGTACCTTATGTCTGCCGCTGCTGTCTACAATGGTTACATCACTCACAGGGCCATCTGCGTAGCTTGTATTCAAGCACGATTTTTTTTATTTTTGAATAAGAACATCTGACACAATCTTTACGGAATTAATTTAATGTATTAAAGAGCCCCAATCATGGGGCAGCTGAAAACAACCCCTCTTCTCAGTTAGATTATTTTACTGCTGAACAGACCAGAGTGCTAATGGACTAAAGCGCCCCCTAAACACAGTCAGTTGGAATACAGACACGTGTATGTTTATCCACCGAAGGTCTCAAGACAATTCGATTAATTGGTTAAATTTTGTGTTAAATTCATCTTAAATCGCTTCGTTAACCTTCTGCTTCCACTGTAATTAGCAAATCGAAGTACTGGCCATCAAGCCTGTTAATTTTGACAAACTAATGTTGCTAAAAAGTAACAAATTTGATTAATTTGAGCAGCATGTCATCTGTTATATTTGGAAAGTTGTTTTTTCATCTGGCGAATTGAATTATTATTGAACATTTGAAACGTTATTCTAAAGGTTGTTTTCAACAGTGTTCGAACTGCAGACAGTTTTATCTATCAAATGCCAGATTGCAATTTGAATGTATCATTTTTTATTCAGTAGCGGAAATGGAAAAATTTGAGTTTCGAGTTTTAATTTCTATTTGCGTGGTAAAAGAATTAAACTTAAAAAAATTGGATGGAGGCTGTGCAGTGTGCACCCTCATATGGAATGGTGCACAAGTGGTTGATTGGAATACTACATAACGATTTGGACATGAAGAAGGTGCCGCTTTTTCGGGCGGTGAAACGATAAACGGATTCTTGTGACGATTTGAAAACATAATTTGGAACTCACTTATGCAACAACTAGTCCACCAACGAATTTGGGCGACTTTTTGATGAAATTTAAAAAAAAAAACTCTCTGGTTGGTTTTTTTGGTCTGAGAAAACGATATAAAATCTTCATAATACTTGATTTCTGATACGGATTAAGTGTAACACAATAATAGATAAGTTTGAGATCCAAAATGGAGGTCCTTAAGGCTGCATACTGTCACCAGTTGTTTTGTCGTGGTTATCAGTGATGTACTCCGCGCATCATTCATGGAAGAATGTTATGTAAGTCGGTATGATATGATATCTTATCTTAAACACCTTGACTACGCTGACGATGTTTTGTCTACTTTACATCGGATAATGGACCTTCATCTGGTGGCCCACAATCTGGAAGTGTGTTTGCGGTTATTCCGAATTGAATATGTGCAGCAGAATCGGGAAGACTACAGCTGCGTTCGGACTGCTATCCACGATTTGAAAAAGCAATTTTAGCAGCTTGAGAGAGATTTCATTTCTGTAGACTCCCTATATTTCATATTTGAATTTTCTGCTTTAAATGTTATCAACGCAAAAGGCCAACGACTTTTTCATACGATTTTGAGATTGTCCATGCTTCTGCGCGTTACAGCAGGACTGAGGCGATCAATGTCTTATACAAAGTCAGCTTGCTCCAATGAAAGAAGGCAGCAGCAATGGGAAAAAACACTTTGCAGATATTGTGATCCACTACTAACATCTAAGATTGTACTTTACATTTGGAAAAAATGATTTAATTTTACATACTTCGTAACTGTTTTTTTCCCGCCAATTTAGAATGATCCCTTTCGTTGGATGAACTTACTCCACATATAGCACCTGATCAACCAATCAAAACTCAACAGCCATTGACACTTTTTTCTCTGCAGAACAGTATCAAATGGAACATGAATGATTGCGGGAAGCTACTAACAATACGGCTTAAGTGAGTGATTACATCAAAACAAACTCCGTCTACTCAGCGAAGCAAATATTTTCTCCCATGTCGTCTTTTTCAGGTCACTGCTTGCCAATGCCCTTGTCTTATTGTAACAATGACACTTTATCCAGATGGCATCCATTTCTCCTATCACTTGAGAACTTTATGTATGCATATGGAACGAATACAAACAAACAAATGCATGGCAGTAAAAAGTAAATGTGACCCATCAATCTATTGAAAAATAAACTGACCAAATTTAAGTTGCTTGCGAATTCAGGCTTCATTAAGTTCAATCGAACCTTTATGCATCACCCTTTAAAATACAGTCCAAGTATCTCATTAAATTCCCTTGAATGGGGCACTTTCGTTTGTTAATTTCCTTTGTACGTATGGAACATGCCCGCCAGCTTCCTCAAATGCATCCCAATGTGACATTCAACAAAACAAATGAAGCAATTATGCAACACAATACGATATGTGTTACACTTTCCCTTTCTGTACGGTGCCGTACTGATACTGCCAGCCCACATGTTATCTCATGAATAATTCAGGCAGTCTCCACTTAATCGAGGCTCCGAATGTAGGCCGAACTTATTTTTATCAAAAAAGAACTCGCATCTGGGGAATGGGGTCATCTGCAGCAGATATTCCAAACGGCTGCAGTTGCTGTTGTAGAATGTGTCGGAGCACAAAACCACTAAATCTAATTCGTTCAAAATCACCGTGTTCCAGTTTGCGATGAGATCCTAGCGCACTCAAACTAGCAGCGGTGCCGCAAACAAGGAAAAATATAATAATAATGTATGCACGTAATTGACCATATATTTGCTCGTTTCATTTGCAAGGCACACACGAGAAACAGGAACACTCATGCACTCTCATACTCGTCCTCTCTGCGCAGCCCACCATCCCACCGTGCACTCGAAGTAACCCAGTTTGCAGCGAAGACGCACTCGAAAGGACATTGACGCCCCGACCCAGAAGCACAGAATACGAAATCAGTTGTAAGCCTCCTCGCAGGGCAAGTTGAACGAGATAGATCTGCGAGCCCGAAAGCCCGAGAGAGACAGAAGCTGAGAGAGTAAGACTGAGTGAGAGAGAGGAATTTATTTAATATTTATGTCCAGCCCAGGGGACAAAGGATAATCCACCGGAGGAGACATACAAATTACTTTGCATACAACAATCCCTTCTCGAGAAAAAAACAAACGAACGAAACGTAAACGTAAACGTGGGTAGAGGTGACACTTAAGCACAAAAGCTTGAGACCAAAAAGAGGACTAATGGGGATAGCTGTAGATGATCATTGAGGGCTATAAGGAAATGTCAGGATACGCGCATACGGTGCCCAAGACTGAATGGATGTTGAATAAATCCCCAGGATACACTTCAGCCACGTAAACCAGGAAGCACAGGTGAAAGAAATTCCTATAGATATCACCCAAATGCACAAACACAAATACCCACACACACACGACTCCTCCTCACGGAGAACTTTTCAAACTGATGATGCCCACCACCACCCCCAGTGTGTGTGAACGTGTGGGGAGGAAGCAACAACAAAAAAAGGGAGAACAAAACGAGCGCCTTCATGCACAAGATGGTAAGCGAACAGCGGTGGTAGAGGTGTGAGCACGTTGTTGATACTCGCTACAGTCTTGGTTGGATTCAATGGATTTCATGGGTTCAACGGATTCACTTCTTGAAATATGTGCACCTCTTCAAAAAGCTCATATATCGAAAACTGCTTATTTGAATTATTTTCATTTTCAGGCGATGTTCGGGGAAATTGATAAGAAGTGAAAAATGCTTCGATGGCAGATTTGTTTAGCGCGTTTGTTGACGTCTTTCTGTCTCTGTGGGCGCGTTGGCAGGGGCGGCTGGAAATGTGAGCTCAAGCAGCCTTTTGCTTTGGTTGTGGAAAGTGAATGAGTAAGGGATGACGTGAAAGAAAAGGAGTGAAGTGTGTCTAATGACAGAGACGCATTACAAATTGATTCCCTTGAAGAGGAATGCAGTTTGCAATAACAAGGCAGAATATATTCAAGTCACGCTTCGTGAAATGAAACTTGAGGGTGTTCTTTTTATATTAATTAAATTTAATATTATTTCTTTTAGATATTTAAGATAATAAAACACAGAAAAATGATTTCAATATTTGTGAAAATGAATTTATTTGACAGATAATTTTTGGGATTAATGTTTGAATATGATTTCATGTATGTGTTGGCCATGGCTGGAGCGTACATGGCGTAATCTGTACGTCCAATTTCTACATACCCTCCGCAGTCCGTCCGTCAATGACGCGCTGAATGTTGGTTTCAAAGTAAAAAGCAACCGAGAACTGTCAAATCAACTGTCACAGAGTACAATGTGCCAATTTAAAGTTGCCTGAATCTAGAAATTACTCTTACAAATGAAAAAAAACCGAAGTAGGTTTCTTCGATTCGTATCCCAATAATCCGATTGACGAAACTGGCGTGCTGAGGAATTGGCATCATTGTTGATTGTGTTGAGCTTGTTTGCACTTGTACCAAGCAGAGCAGATGATTCACTGCGCATTTCCATGTGGCGCGGTGCATGTCATCGTTGAGGATGTGTAGATACGATGCCTGCCGTTCAGAGTTTTAAAAGTGACTCGTTGTTTTTGTATCAGAACATTTTCAATCTAGTATCGAATTTTTGCGTACAGTTAGTGGTCCCTTCCTTGCTGTTTGGTTAAGTACAGTGGAGCAGGGCGCGGAATTAAGGTGCGGGTTGATTGATACTTTTGAAAGTTGCAAATCAAAAATCATGTTCTTTTAAAAATGTTCAGCACATCTGGCTTCTCAAATAAACGAGATAAATCGCGGCTGATGACAAATCGTAGTAAACACTAGTATACCCTACCTAACAAAAAAATATTCGGAAAATGGTGGGGGCAAGGACTATGTCTAATGATGTGCATGGTCGCAGCTGTAGCACGGCTTATGCATGTGTATACATACA
The DNA here is from genome assembly GCA_907269125.1 of Eristalis pertinax. Classification (NCBI taxonomy): domain Eukaryota; kingdom Metazoa; phylum Arthropoda; class Insecta; order Diptera; family Syrphidae; genus Eristalis; species Eristalis pertinax. The sequence goes on from OU026148.1 coordinate 35,846,959, forward strand.
TCACTAGTTTCGTTGACGCCTCTAAGAAAACGTACACTATGACCAAATTTAGTAAATAAAAATAACGGTATGTAACGGGTGATTTATTTAGACTTTTTTTTGGATTAAACATGCTTTGTGACAGATCACGCGTAACAGGCCTCATAGTGTCGTTCTATCATCATATTAGTATTGTTCGACAAATCGTCATGGTAAGCCTCAATAATGTCTCAAAAATATTACCATGTGCGTTGTGTGCAAAATGTTTTTCTGTTACTTCGAGCAACATCTGGTTTAACATGGGATTATGTGTAAAAGCTTTTCGGTGATAAGCCAGCTACGAGGATTTGGAATGCAGCATTACTCACGCAAGGGGGCAACTACTAGTCCCAACGCTGGAGGATCAAAAATTGGACTTTCAGAATGGACCTTGAGCAGCATAGTCGTTGACAAAATTTACACGCAATTATATTCAAAAGGTAAATGGCAGACACTGTTCATTCAGGCCAGAATAATGCTTCCACAATCCAAATTAATTTCTTGTGTTTTGTTTGAAGTTAAAATATAAGTTTTAACGAATGGCTTGTTATAATGACTCCTTCTTATGCAATTTACACCTTCTGTCAATCGATCTTCACATACAAAACACTACAGCACAGAGAGTGATTAGCTTTGGATATAGTCACTGAGACGGATTTTAGACTCTGACGGAACTATGCCGATGCATTAACGGTAAGTGCTACTGAAAGGTAACGTAAACAAAATAGACAATAAAAATGGTCACAAAACTATTCAAAGCGCAAATTCGAGACACTTGAAAATGAACGGTGAACGGATGGTGATCCACATCATAGTTACATTACCATGTCACCCAAGGGAAATAGGTCATCCTGAAGATGATGCTTGTAGACTATGCCACTCACACTACCAAAACCAGGTACCCAAACAGCCAAGCGGTAAATATACATGTATGTACTCGAATTTTTTGTTCACCATATTTTGGCATTCTCACCAATTTTCGACACAAGAAACCATACTCTAAGTCGAACTCCCTCTAACTCGAACTAATATTGATATCCCGAGAAAATTCGACTTAAGAGAGTTCACAGTATATGATGACTGGAGTATACGAATAAACTGGTTGTGGAGCGTGGTGGAGTCCAGAATTTGCAAGCCTTCGGGATGTCTGTGGAAGGAATTTTGATAATAATGTGCACGACAGCCAGGAGGAATTTAAATAAGGCAAAAAACACTGAGAGACAGTATTGGGATTCATTTAAAGAGTGGGGGTCTAAGGAAATGCAAGATAGAAATGAGGAAGGCAAAAACGTCTTGGATCTTTCTGTGTTGGGTACTAAGGCCATAGGTAGGTAGTTTGCTATAAGACGACCTTACGGCCGTAGCTTCCATTGTGCCATTAATAAGAGAAGATTTACTACCGTGAGCCCTTCTTTTCAGTTCAACCCTATTTCAATCATCCACCTCTACGGAGAAATGTTCTTCTAGTATGGGAACACTGTGTTCACCAAGGACATCTCACTGACTCTTTGTCTACATAACCTGACCAGTTTCGAGTTCAGAATGTCTGATGGTACCACTTAGTTTGCCGCTGGGCTATCGAATAATGTGGTGATCGATTTGTCGGTTACATTGTGACCTCTTAGCGCAAATGCTGCCTCGCGTATCTCAGCTATTTCGGCTTCAAAATGTTACTGTCGTCTCTTTTCCAAAGAGGTCGTTTATAAACGGTTCAAACATTTTAATTCCTTTCAAGAGATCCAAATTTCCCATCATGGTTGGAATCATTAAAGGACACCGATTAAATAGACTTCAAAAGAAACTACATACAAGTTGAGGAGGAGCAAACTTTCATCCTCTTTGCAACCAACACCAAATCAACTTCGTTCCAAGGGAATTTCTAGTTGGCTGTAATAATATAGAACCCCTTTGGTTTTTCGATAGGACCCAAGTGGCTGCTCAATCGACCTACGTTAGGCTAATATAACTTCTCGTAAGAAGTAGCCACACTACTCGACCCTTTTTCGATAGGACCCAAGTGGCTGCTCAATCGACCTACGTTAGGCTAATATAACTTCTCGTAAGAAGTAGCCACACTACTCGACCCTACCTTAACACCTATTCCACCACCACACCCAGTAGTGGCTGTAAAATGATTGAGCAATATTTACACAATTTGACCTATGGCTGAAAAAAAAGAGACTGGGGCACACATAGTCTGCCAATGCTCGGTATTGACCAGCAGAAGATACCAGACTTCGGTCTTCGGTACTGGATGAAGGCTTAGTCAGATGAGCCAGTTCATCATTTAGCAGTTTTTCGTTAGTGAAACGAAGAATTGGAGATTGTCAAGATCAGACAACGGATCTGATGGTGCAGATTAGACAAAAATACTTAAGTAATGTAAGGTGGCTTAACCTCAAGGCGTAGCAATCAATTGAACGGCTTCGTATTTGACAAGTCAGAATAAGGAGATTCTAGCCCTCGATTTGAGTGGCACTCAATAGATAACCCCAAAAAGCAGACAAATTTGATAGTTAACCAATTTTCATTAAAGCAACACCACGAAATATATTCCAATAAAACAACGTAACTCAAATCTTTTTGATTTAAAAAAAAAAGTTTATTCCAAACAATTTAAGTAAATTTACTATGTGTAAAAACTCTACACCCTCATGTGTTTAAAAAACATTTTGTTAAGTCGTTTAGGAAGAGTTTATAAAAGCTAATTATATACACCAAAAGCCCATCAAATTTTCAACAAAGAAAAAAATCTAAATTCAAATAAGGGACGCGCACAGTCCGCAGAAAATTTGAAGCATGAATAATAAAAAATGTATATCGATCTCCTCCTCCACATCTACCACTCCTCAGAATTTGCAGGCAAACACAAAATCACCCGAATCCTATGCAAAGAGCCATCCCACTGACAACACCCATCACCAAAGTAACTTCGTAAGTAAGCCAAAGTAAATTTCAAGATGCCACTTCCGCTCCATTAGGGGATGCAAAAATGAATGCCGACAGACGGGGAGCCGAAGGGAAGCGAAGAGTTCATTTTTCTCGCCTTGGTTTCGTCGGAGAATAGAGTGAGTTTTCTGGTTGCATGTTGTCAGCATCTTATCGCTGGCTAAGTGGCAAATGCCAACTAAAAACCCATAAGTGGCATGGAAAGCCAAAAAAAGTAGAAAAAATGACAAAAAAATACGAGAAAAAAGCCAACGAGTAACGACCAAAGAAAAGACCTTCACGGGATTAACGAGGTAATTAAATGAGCAGAAGAGATCCTGCACAGAATAACGCCACCAGCAGTACTTACCCTCTTCAAAAGGAGCGTAGCTGCTCTATCCCAATTAGGTTTACCTCTACGTGCCAAAAAGTATATCTGGTCGGTTTTAAATTCCACCCACGACCGACTAAATGCTTAATTTCGTTCCAGAGCACCAGAAATCACTTGAGCGCAACCACACCGATAGATAGAGCCCCGGGGGATGTTACTTTTATTTGTGACCACAACGAGAAGATGCGAAAAAATGCTCTTAAAATTAGGGCGGTAACTTGTACACACACAAACACGCGCGCGTCCACGGAAACAGAAAGTTATTATCCTTTTATCCTTGGTTCGGGCGTAGTTTGTATTTTGTCTTACACCTTCGCTGGCGACAAATTTTGAATTCAATAACGAGAGATGCCGAGTGATGCTACGCTACGCAGTAAGGCAACACAACGATTTTGGGTAAAGCAGAGCCTTTGTATCCTCACGGAGTTTGGATACTGCTATTGGGACGTGAGTATCGAGTACGAATACGAGTACTTTTTACACCAGGCAAAGCCAAATTCAGGAAAACAGAAGGGACACGGGGAAAGCGTAAGCGGACACAGTGGCAGGCACACGCGAACACTTCGAGGGAACTTCTTCAACTGGAAACGAAACAGAATTTCGAATCTCTGCTGGCCTCATGGACGGACACACACGAACATCAGAGTTGTTTTTTCTTCTTCTTTCAGTGCTTCTATACTTCGGTTCGGATGTGGTATGCAGTGTGGCGTCGACGTCTCCACTGCTTAGCAGAGTTATCAGTTCCGGCGGAGTACTCGCAACTTGCAAGGGAGCATCGGCGGCTGGCTGTTATTTCACAGATACACACTTTTCTCCCCCCAAACTTATTCTCTCGCACACACACAGGCACGCACACAACCCGGTTCCAGAGCGACGCGACGTTGGTTGGATGTCCGATGGGGGCGTAGAAGGCAGAAGCACCTGCATGCATGGAAGTCACAGCTCTGTTCTGCTTTATCACCATTGGAAAGTTGTTTACATCGTAAGGGTGTAACGGCTATCTGGGTTGGAATCACAATACACTTACAATCACAACTCACGAGAGAAAGAGAGCGGGAAAGCTTTTCTGTAACGATTCCCTTATTTCCCATCGTACGATTTGACAGAGGTATCTAGTGTTTGTTGATTTCAATCGAGCTTTATGGTGAACAGTCTGTTCGAAGTTGTTGTCACTGCTAGCATCGGAATTAAAATTACAACCGGATACACTGCTGGTCACTGCTGGGCAGTCAGACTGAGGAAGCTCCTACAGTGTCTGGCGTTTCTGATTTCAATTTCTGGTTGCATCTCGAATGTCTTCGTTGCTTTACTTCAAATTGTGTTCTGTTTTGATTTTTGATGCCGGATGGGACTCAAAATCACGCCGATGCTTGTATGTGTGTACGGATGAAGATATCAACTGACTGTGATGTTAGAGCCATAGACCATCACATCGACACTTCCGTAGTATAAAGTGGATGTCAGGTTTATGTCGTTTGTGTATCTTCACGTTACAATGAGGGCGTTGACCTTTTTCTGACAAACGGGCTAACGGGGTGATTGATTAGTGATTTCATCTCAAACAGGTGTACACAAGAAGCAAACGAATAAAAGGGCATTCGATAAATAGTGAAAGAGATTTGAAATCATTGCGACTGGAACAGATCACGTCCGTTTACGTAATATTTTCCAAAAGCTGCTTCCCATTCTTGACAGTCGCACTGCTTCCAAACATCGTCGTCTTACGTGAGCGATCACTTGGTCTGGAGGTTCGACCCAGCTAATTTTAATTCGAAGATCCTCTGAAACGGAGCATTGGCGTTCATGTGCTCGATGTGGTCGAGCAAGTATACTTAGTTGACAGATCTGACAGACTTCCCTAAGACATCGAATAACACATCGTCTCGGACAGGACTAATAAATATATCCATTTTCCTTTCGCATGCACTAACAAATCAGCAGCACCGTCTTTCTTATTGTGCAGGGTTCGTCTTCATATTGCAGGACTAGCGGAGAAATTATTTTGTAGAGCATGTCTTTGAGTGATGAGTTATGGTCCAACAGGTCTGAATCAACCGTTTGTGGAATTCACATCTGCTGCGAGGTAGACAAACCCCTTCTTTTTCTTCTTTGTGTGGCCCTAAAATCTGGGTGGATCTGGGCTCAACCAACAACCTTCTCTAGCCAGCGCGACCTCCAACTCCCTACTTCCAATTACACACACCAAGTTGGTTGACGTTCTTTCCACTTGTGTGGGCCACTTTATAGACAGGTGTTTTCTGTTGCATTGTCCCCTAGAATCGAACATTTTCTGGCCGAAATTAAGTTGTCCTCTCTTAGGCCCAGGTTCCTTAAGAGTAGATCTGTAGACGCCTGGCAAGGTTCATGTCGCTGTACAAGCCATACATTTCCATGCAGCTGCGCCGTAGAGCAGAGAGGACTGTATTACTCAAATATCTCTTCAGCCAAATGAAACAAAACCGGGTATCAAGAGTTATTCTGCGTTTGATATCGGTACTGAAGTCAGCCTAGGTAGACGAAATCCTTGACTACCTCGACCTTTGTAACGTTCTGTCCAAAAGGGCAATGTTGAGGACAGCATACATTTCCTAACGTTCATCGCCAGACCCTTTTTAGCAGATTCCGTCTCATTGCAAGCAAATGAAGATCATGCCTCTCCTCCAGAACGATGTTTTGGGAATCACATGACAGAGACTTCTCTAAATCGTTTTGCGACGTTGTAGAGGGCCCACTCTCTTTGTTAGAGTCTCGATTTGCACACCTTTTCCCTTTCTTTTCTTTTTGAAAGAGAAATGGATGCTGTAGTGAAAGCTTATTTGAGTAGCAGCGAGGATAAAACGGAAAGCAAAATGCAAGTTTTGTACAAGCAGCGAGGGCCGTTTAGAGATACGTAGGGAATTTTTGCATATGTGGCGACCAAAGGATGCAGCACTGCGTGTGCGAATCTATGTACGTTTTCAACATTGGCTGCAATCAATAGCCCTCAGAGGTTTCCAATGGGTCAGGAAAGGCTGGCATTATGTTTCAAGCCTTTGCAGGTCAAGAATTACCTTGTGCACAAATACTTATTATCTGCCTGGTGAAAGAACATAATGTAATACTCGATCTTTGGTGAATAAATAACATGCACGACAAAAATCGGTCAGATCAAGTTACATTTTTGTAGGTGAAAATTTCGATGTCGGGAAATGCATTCCAAGATATCTGATTTGATTATTACACGTAGGAACACATAACCACAGATTTTCAGAAGTCGTAGGTACGTCTAGTTGAGCCGCTGTGGCATTTGGAAGATGAACTAGGGAAAAGCTAAACAAAATCCTATACTATACACTGTCTATTTTGTTTAGATGGAAATTTCGATGTCGTCGTATGTACTCCAGTGTTACTTAGCATGCCTACGACCCATGGAGGATCCGAGCCTGAGCAATTGCTGCCTTCCATCGTTGACGGTCCTGGGCATGCTGCTTCCAGTCATCAAGACCAAGCTATCTTGCGTCCTTGATGATTTAGTCTTTATACCGGAAGATCGATCTTCCTCTCCTTTTCGAACCAGGGGGCTCAGATTCGAAGACTGTTGTCCATGCCCTAGATGTGGCCGACGGATTTTTGCCATCCAGACTACATCCACATCCCAGTACTGCTCGTAGAGTTCACGGTTGTGTCTTCTCCTCCATTCGCCTTCCTCGGAGACGGGACCATATACCCGACGTAGAATTTTTCTTTTGAAGGCACCAAGAATCAGCTCTGCAGTTTTGCTTAATGCCCAGCTTCGGCTCTATAAAGCAGGACTGGCAAAATAATAGTTTTGTGGAGCATAATTTTGGCCCTTCGAGTCAGGAGTTTTGAGCCCACTTGTTTTGACAAACAGCAGTAGCATCGGTTGTCCACGAAGATGTTATTCGTGGAGTTCGCGTTTGCCCCGAGGTGGACAAATTTCACTTCACTACCTCGAAATTGTAGCTGTCGATTGCGATGTTTTACCTTGGTGCAGTGGATCGTTTCTCACTCCAGTGTATCCTGTCACTAAAGGTGTACAGAAGTCATAGGTAGGTCTAATTGGTGCGTTCGTAGCCGTCCTTGGTGCTCCAGCAAAAGTTCCCCATCATCATCCTGCACAGCTGCACGAATTTGGCAGCAAAGTCACAACTAGACATAACTGGGTATACCTCGTCTCTATCCGAGGAGTCTCATATGTGTCGCAGTGTCGACCTTGGATTCTTAGATCATTTCTAGGAAAACTGCTAAGCTGCTAAAAAATTATATCTGTCGATCGTGGCGGCTTGTGCTAGGTGGTGATTGACGAAGAGATCTGTGTTTGACATTTCACGCGTAATTCGTGGCATTGGTCACCATCGAAAATGTTCAGTTAACATCACCATTTCACCATGAAATGACTAACACCTATTTAACGCTAACAGCGACCTACAACAGCTTCTACTTTTCCGTGAGTGAGTTTTAGACAAGGTGCGGGAAAAATTGTCTTCAACGACGAAACTCATTTCTGGTTGAATGGGCAATATAAGAACAGACGTGAATGGTGTGTATATGATTCAAACCGGTATGGAATTGCACCACAACCGGTTGCTGCGACCCAAAGTGAAGCAAGAGGTTTTAGATCGATCTCACACTTCACCAAAGCGGAGGAACTTGTCATAACCATAAATTCAATTGGTAATTGAATGCCGAACTCAAGGAATTTGGGTTCAGCGCTGATATAAACCTTAAAGGCGATAATATCAACACACTCGTGTGGATGTCTTCCTTCATCTTCCGACACGAACAATTATCATAATCAATGGCTCCATCTCTCGAATCACGAGTTTTCAAATGATCCATTTCGGAGTCGGCATAAAACCGTACAGAAATAATAAAAGTTCGGAAAACCACAAATATCACTACACGGAACTTACAATGCTGGCCAGAGCATTGAAAGAACCAATCACGCCACTCTATCCAGAACAAGCCTGTAAAACAAAATCAAAATTGAAATCATATTCCAAAACAAACCATCAGCATGATCCACTAACGGGGTCGAGGGGGTAGAGCACGCACTAGAGATCTTCAGGGCAGTCGATCCTTATGGAGTTATGGCCAAGCGCCCAGGGCCTACGAAGCGGTCGCCTACCTGATGAAATCACATTTAAGGCACGCCTCGGAGGTCGTGATGATGGGAACATTCGTACCACCTGCCCGAACTATCGAAGCATAGCCCTTTCTGTTCTAACAAGCAATTGTTCAACATTGAGTTCCTTGCGTGTTGCCGTGTTTCTCACCATATCCCGGCGTGTAATTCCCACAACAGCACGAAGAAATCTCATCTCGGCAGTTTGTATTCACCATCTTTTTCTTTCGGCCATTACCCAAATTTTATGACCATAGGTGAGAGTTGGATAAACACTGAGTCGACAACCTCTAACTTGGCTTTGAAAAGCCAGCACGGTCTTTCTGATTACAGCCCTTCCTGGATGAAAGTTCAGCAATACTCCTGCCATAACTAGTGAAAACAACTCCGAGATACTTAAACTTCTTCACCTGCTGCAACAGGTCTCCACTAACATGTAAAGTGCATTGAACAGGCGTTCTGGAAATGGCCATAACCTCTAATTTGTCCACGTTGACCTAACCACATTTAACAAACATATCGAGTGCGCGCTGGAGTTCCGTCTAAGAGGATGTGGACTGCGTCATCTGCAAAAAGAAGATGACTTCACCTAAACTCTCCCAATGTGAAACATTCCTCTCCTCGGCTGAGCTTTAACATCTAATACATACATATGTATGTATATAAAATAAACCATTTGATTCTAATTGTGTTTCGTTCAATAAAACTATTTTGCTTTTCGTGTTACAGTAATATCTTAAAGTAGGTCTAACAGGAAACAATAACTTAAAGTACTCTCCAAAGTAATTGGCTTTACTTTTGCTTCTGCCCTTGTTTCCCTGGTTTTCCCTTGAACTTCTTACTGAAGTCCTTCTTGTTTGCCTTCAGCTGACCAATTTGTTTGGTCTGCGCCTTCTTGTGTCGGTTCATTTTGATGGGCTTCCCCTCGAGGAACGGAACGTCATCGATATCTATTTTCGCTTTCTTCTCTAAAATATCCTTCGCCTTCTGTTGGGGTTGCTTCTGCTGCTGCTGCTTGACTTGTTTGACAGGTGATGCCTGCGGAGTCGATTGTTTTTTGTTTACTGTTGCGGGTGTTGCTTGGCCGTTTTGAGGTTTGGTTTGCTTCGGTGAATCGTGCTGGACGCCGCCTTTTTGCTTTTGTTTTTTGTTTGCTGTTGCTGGTGTTACTTGTCCGTTTTGAGGTTTGGTTTGCTTCGGTGAATCGTGCTGGACGCCGCCTTTTTGCTTTTGATTTTTGTTTGCTGTTGCGGGCGTTGCTTGGTCATTTTGAGGTTTGATTTGCTTCGATGATGAATCGTGCTGGACGCCGCCTTTTTGCTTTTGTTTTTTATTTGCTGCTGCGGTTGTTGCCTGACCGTTTTGGGGTTTTGTTTGCTTCGGTGAATCGAGTTGGACAGGGGACTTTGTTGGCTGTTTTGCAGAAGTCACCTTGTCTTGTTTGTTGTTAGACACATTTTCGTTCTTCGGTTTGTCATCCTGGGGAGCCCCTTTCTTATTCTTGCTTTTATTTTTTTCCTTTTTGTTCATCTTTTCGGATGCGCCGCCCGACTTTGCTGGTTCCGGCTTGGTCGCTGTTGCTGCCTGAGCCTGGGATTGTTCCTCTTTAGGTTTTTTCACAACCTTCACGGGCTTTTCGAAAACATTTGCGACGTATTTCTTGGCACTCTCTTTCATCTTCTTTTTCTTCAACTCCAACTCGACTTCGGTCAAGTTGGGGAGACCAGCGCGTTTGCCAAGTTTTTTCAGCGGCTTCGATGGCTCCTCGTTGTCTTCAGCCTCCTTCGGAGTTTTCTCTGTCTCTTTTGCGATTTCTTCCGATAGCTCCTTTTCATCCTCTTCCTGTTCCTCCTTGCTGATCGGAATTTGGTTAGAGAACTTTTTCAACTTTGCCACATAAAAACCGTCCATGTTATGCGTATGCGGGTAGTACCGCCTGGTGAGGTTCATGCTCGGATGGAAACGGAATTGCCGATAGTTGACAAAGCCCTCAGTTCCAAAGTCCAAGCCAGTGGGTACGAGCTTAACGTTACGCTTCTTCAGTGCGTAATCAATAACCCATTCGTTCTCCTCGGGCAGAATCGAGCATGTAGAGTAGACAATGTAGCCTCCGGTTGCTGACTTCGCATCCACGCAGTCGATTGCAGTCAACAGGAGTTTCCGTTGCAAATTGTAGCACCTCTGCACGTCAATCTCAGATTTCGACGTCTTCACACTCGGATCCTTGGCAACAACACCTGTTCCTGTGCATGGAGCATCCAGCAAAATACGATCGAATCCCGTCATGATCTTACGGAACTTGCAACCATCTTCGCAGCTAACAATCGCGTTGATCACACCCAATCGGTGAAAGTTGGCCACGACGGCCTTAATGCGGTCGCGATTTGCGTCATTGGCGAAGAGAACCCCGGTGTTCTTCATGACAGCCGCGATGTGTGAACCTTTTCCGCCAGGCGCTGAACACATGTCGAGAATCCGCTCATTCTCCTGTGGAGCCAGAGCCATAACTGGAAGCATACTTGATGCACCCTGAATCATGTACTGTCCCGCGAGATACTCCGGCGTTGCTCCCAGCGGAACTTGTGAGCTGTAAACTACAAGTCCAACTTTTGTCCACTTGCCAAGTGGATCCAAGTTTACACCGCGGTTGATTAGAGCGCCTGCAAGATCCCTACGGCGGGTCTTTAAGCTGTTCGTCCTTATGGTCAGTGGCCGAGCAATCTATTCGAATGGAAACCGGTTCGATTACATGGTATTCGCTTAGGAAATATAAAGTACTCACCTCAGATGTCTCGAGATACTCCAGCAGCTCATTCAATGGAAACATTTCGATGAGTTTTCCCATTAAAAACTCATTATAACTGTAGTAAAGACACAAATCCTTCTTCAAGAGATCCATGTACTCGTAACGACTTCTGCCCTCTTGACGGTACTTCTTAAAGTCGGAAAGAACTAAGCTCACGTCCTTGATGCGTTGCTGCACCTCCTGCAATGTGATTTCTTCACCTTCCTCACCTTCTTCGGGGAATTGGAACACCTCTTGGTTATCCACGGACATTTGCATTTCAGCTTGAGACATTTTTGCTTCCTTTTCTTTCTTCTTCTTCAGTTTCTTATTTGCTTTTTCAATAGGAAGCTTATCATCATCGTCTTCATCGTCATCTTCATCGTCATCTTCATCTTCATCAGCATCCTCCTCTCCCGATACATCGAAATCATCATCTGAATTGACTTCATCACCGGACAAATCGTCTAGTTTACCGATTTTTAATTTGCCCATAGATTCATCTTCAGATTCTTCTTCTTCTTCTTCCTCCTCCTCCTCCTCTTCGCCCTCACTTTCATCAATCTCATTATCTTCCTCTTCGTCATCATCAACTTCATCTTCTGCCTCAGAATCTTCGTCATCTTCTTCCTCTGATTCCCCATCACTTCCTACAGCTGGTTGTGCAGCAGCAACAACTTTCTTCGCATTCTGCTGCTTTGGCTTCAGCCAGGATTTATTCTCATCCGTGAATCCTTTAACTGGAGCAGCTGGCAATACCTCTTCCTCGGTATTGTCGTCTGACGCCACTCCATTCTGATCATTGTCCACAGTCTCCTCTTCCTCTTCACTTTCACTGTTGTAATGCTTTTGCTTGTTGGATTCCAGCTTTTTCTTTTGCTTCTCTTGCTGTCGCTTCTTTATTTCTTTCTTAGACACACGCTTGACTACGCGCTGCTTTTGTCGATGAGACAGCTTCTTATCAGGATCGTCCAGGGGGGCTACAATTCAAGAATTTGATAATTTTTCATCGGATGCATAAATGATGCCACACTTACCAAAAGTTTCTTTGGGGAATGTTGGCGGTTTTTGTTTCTTAGCTTTGCGACCAGGACCTTTTTTCGGCTTCTCAAAGTAATCTGCTTTTCGTCCCATGGTTGCAAATTATTTAAAGTAAAATGCACTAACTAAAAATTCAGATAATTCTGAATTTTGATAAAACGTGCTAAATACGAATGGACTGGTTCAAATACCAGCAGCAACAACACGTGGGGACGGGACTATTCTCCGTTTGACAACCCAACCGGCGGAAAGTGATGCCAAGTTTCACGCACATGGTTTTTAAAGAAATTCTTTCTGTAAATTATTAAAGAAGATATCCATTGGATGTGTTGATGTTTATATATTTCTCTATAGTTACATTTAAGCAATAAGGATTTAAGCTAAGAACTTTACCTTAGAACCTGTAAATGTTCTTCAACAATACCTATTCCACAAATACAGATTAAACTTTTCCTTTTTTAAAATTTTTAATGATTACACTGCCATCTATCGTTTCTAAACATTCTTCGTTGCCGCCAGATTATTCTGAACATTGCTTGTGAAGTGCACTTCCTGAAAATAAATTGAAGAATCCGTCCATTTGTAATTTGCTCTTCGACTAGTGATGATGGTATTTGAAACTCAATTATCGCCGGAAATATTATTGCGAGGCACATTATCTGCTACTTAATATTAGAAAGAATGTAAGTATAAGTTTTTCAAAATAAAAATAATTTCTGGTAGCAAGTGATTTGTGCAGGATTAATTATAGCCGCGATGTGTGCTACATCCTCGCGGATCAAACTTCCTGCTAAAATATTGCAAGATCTATCACCAATTTGCTTGTCGCATAACAAATTTGGTCTAGAAATCCTGTCGACAAATATTTATCGAGTAAAAGAAAATCTTGTCCTACGGCAGTCAATATAACTACGTTCTAAACGCATCTGTTTAATCGTAGAACATATCACTGTCAGATAAATTAGCATAATTGACACGAGTTGTAATTCCATTTACAACGATGTGATCTCGTATTTTGCGACATGCTGTATTTCTTTTAATGCACAGAGTAGCCTTCTATAACACTTTCGTCTTCCTACAGGTAACCAGATCTTTAGCTGAATGAGAAGCATGCACGTGGATCCTGATCTGACCTCTATTTCTGAGTGAATGTAAGTACATACAAATTGATGTCTATTAATATGCGAGCTTGAGTCGCTGGTTTAAGAAAATTAACCGACTTATTCTAGTGCTTTTTTTATTGCTCGCAGATCAAATTAGTTCCGCCCAAGCATAACCCAAGTCTTCTCGTAGATTTGTGGTGCATATTCTTTTAGTGGAAATTACATTTTCTTATCCCATAACCCCCTGTTACATTTCATTCCCTTAAAAGGCAGTGATTAATTGAAATTTCTTATTTCTTATTTCAGATGTCGCACTGAATGTGGATTGCCCCAGATGGACACAGTACCTTAGCGATGATTGAGGTAATTATGTGAATACAATTTTTCAACAACTTTTCACCCTGACACTGATGAAACCAAATATTTTCTGACACCTCTTATGAATCAATGTGATTCCACAATTTTAAATCTGATGCCATTTAACTTTCAACTAATATGACAAAGTATAAGAATGCAAATAGTAATCAACTTGTGTTCTCTTTCCAGATGTGCCTTGCGCGTGTTCTCAAATCTTGATGGAGCTGCCGGCGGAATGAATCTGCACAGAACAGAGTTGTTTGTTTTTAAAAGCAATAAAAATGACATGATACAAAAGAATTCGTTTTATTTAGAGCTTTTCTTTGTAGCTGCATTTCGATCAATTTGAAAAATGGGGGTATACGCACAATGTACGGATGTTCCCCTTATTGGGACTTTCTGAAATATGTATGTTTGGATAGGCTGCAGTAACTGCTGCTACTGCTCCAGCAGCTCAGCTGTTTTTTTCTGTTCCTAGAATTTTGTTTTGTATTTGTTGGCCCTTCGTTATAGTTTTATCTTGCCCCCTTTCCTCTCTAACTCGAACAAAGCTTCCAAACTAAAATGGATGCATTTCAGGCAAGAAACTCGTCCCAAGTTGTACCGAATTGGGTCTTCTACTCGAAAGAAGAGCAGCAACAGCTCATTGTGAGATTCACATGGTCACACCAATGAAATACCTAAGTGCAGTCTTGGTCAAATTAGACTGCAGGTGTTTAGGTTGGCACCGAGCCATATTTGTATTGACCAATTTAAACAGGAAGTTAATTTGAAAACTTTCCAGCTCCACATTTTCCAATCTCTGCCATCTACTTCCGCATGATATTCAACGTACAATCATTTCAAATTCAAGGATGTAAGTAAATACACTACAGCGAACAGCTTAATCTTTAAATTCATCTGCAATTCTCCAATCTTGTTAGCAAGGATGGTGAAACGTGCAAGGGGTAGCGCGAGCTGCGTGTACTCGAGGATTGCGATTGATTCTTCTATTCCCTTTTATTTCATCACACTGTTGGGTATTGGAAGCATGCTTTCATATGTAAGAAAGGGATGGCACATGTGTACCTTTTCACAACGGACAAATTTAGCAGGAATTGCAACTGAGTTGAATTGTACGTCTAAAAGTGGCTTGCGATCACAAGCGAATTGCAGAAAATCGTGAGTAAAAAGATGCATGTGTAAAAGCGCCCTAACATGCAACCACCATCACACTTTAAAGACAAAAGGTGTGCTATTAAAAACATACATATATTTTCTTATTTTTAGCTCAAGTCCTTAATCTATTGCGAACGATTCAATTAGAAATCGTTTTTAACTAAATTCGCTCTTTCGCGAAGTGATATTTCCCTCTCCTGCTCCGCTATCATCCGATCACCCTTTGATTTCTTTCCAATGCCCAATTTTGGCAAACCTCGATTGAGACCCTCTAGAAGCACACATGCTTTACAGGGCTGCTGCGATGACACAAAACCACAGCGCGAGCATGTTCCTCGTATAGGTTTCTTGACCGTGTCCTTAAACCTTAATTGCTCACCCGAATAAATTATGTCCATTATCACAGATGGTCGAACTTTCTCCAAGTCCTTGAGAAACGCCCTCGCATGTCCTCGATACGCATTCGGTGCGAAAATGCATTCTGTTGAGAAGTAGACCAACTTTTTGTAATGCGCGTACATGACAATTTCCTTTTCATATGCATATTTCAGTGGTTTCACTCGTGGTATGGTATCCTCTCCTCCGCCAGTCTTAATATCTGTACACCGTCTGAGTCGTGCCGTGTCACCGCGTAGAATATTCATTAACACCGTCTCAGCTATATCGTCTGCATTGTGACCAGTGGCGATGCAGTCTACCTCGAGCATTTTAGCTCCTCTATCAAGAGCCTGGCGCCGAAAGACGCCACAAAATGTGCAATTATTTGAACGACCAATTTGTGCTACTATTCGATCCATAGTCCAGCCATACAGCTCTTCGTATGATAAGATCTTTAATGCCAAACCATAGTCATCACGATTTTTTTTCACTGTCTCCAAACTATCATCTCGATAGCCAGTGATTCCCTCGTCTATGGAAAGCAAAACCAGGTCCAGTCCATAGTCATGCCGTTCATTGAGAAGTTTGAGAACATGGGCAAGAACTGTTGAATCTTTTCCCCCACTAGCAGCAACAGCAACCTTCTCGCCCCGCTTGAACAGCGAAGTCTCCGTGATAGTGTGATGGATTTCGGCTTCGAATGCAGTAAAGAAACATTCTTTGCATAGGGCATCACCCGTCTTCGGCCTCTGTTTGAAGATTGGATCGAGTGAATTTCAGAATGATCATAATCAATTTCTGACTTACCTTCAGTGAAGCTTTTTTTCCACAATTAGACTTGCAATCTATTGGCATTATTGCGATATTTTGTTAAATTCTCACACATGTACTCTACTCACTAGTCATAGGTTGTTGATTTCCGTATGACATTTGATTGACAGACAGGCATTATCAATGGTGGATGCATTCAGTCAGTGGTTAGAAATGGGTGCATTTCACTACATGGTTAATTCATTTATTAAATACTGAAATCACACGTTCTTATTTAGAAAAAAACTTTAAACGCGTTATGGTGTGTATTTTCACGGTTGAAGCGTAACATTCATATAAAGGTGTATAAACTTCAACATCAGATGTGATCAAATTGATTGTGCGTACATATATTGTAGAGAATTTAATTGAAAAATAAAAATATAAAAATGTAAGTAGTAGAAATAGAAATAACATCCAAAATCAGGGTTGAATAATCAACTATTAAGTGCCCTCCAACGGTTGGGGACAAGTTAGCTAGCTTCAGTTGAACTTCGAAAGACTTTATTACCGATATCACGTGAGGAGTACTCCAATTCTGGTCTGATAATTGCTGCAAAGATTCCAACAAGCTTCTTTGCTAAAATAAATTAAAAATTAAACCACACTGTCATTCATTGCGAAACCATGTATACTTTGAACTTAAAGTCCTCCGCCACGACACTTAAATGAACAAGACAATATATCAAGGGTACAAGGCATAGTGCTGATTCTGTAGAAAAATTACTGTGAAGTATACAGCGAATAAGCATATCTGGGCACAACTTACCAAGCGTATAGGAGAATCGTCTTGTAACCAATCGTGTACCCAAGAAATACATTGAACTTGTTAACCTGCACAAACTGAAGAAGCAGAACGATATGAGAAATATCTCATAACGATTCTTCGCAAGGCCATGCAAACGCCAAATCTTATTGAAATCAATCTTTAACTGTTGAACCGTATCGACAATCATGCGACTTGTATCCTTGTACGCCATCGACAGATGGTAAAGATTGTCGACTCCTCGTGCCATAAGCATGAAACGATCTGATATGTATCTCATGTAATAAATAAACACAAGGACGCCCCATTCATTGATCAGACTCGAAATCATGCGGGAGAGAAATCCCAACGCCCAATTTGGTTGTGTACGATAAGTAGCAAGCATAACCGCCAGCCGAGCCATGGACGGCACCGTAGACATGAGAAGAAAGTCTCGATGGAATATTTTGTCGAAAGCACTTGAACAATTTCCAGCTGCCTTATTTATATCGTTCACTATATTCCAAATTACAAAATCAGTTTTCCTTTTTGCTAAGGCCTCCAGAATAAGTACAACGTGCGACACTAGTTGTGAGGTGATTGCTACACAGTCCAAGACCATTAGAACGGGCTTTCCCACAAATGCGAATATTTCCTTACGGAGAGTATACTGTATGACAACTTCGATGAGGAGTGCAATCATATTCACGGAAATCAACGCAAGTAATTTGCTTCTGGATACCTTTAGCGAGAGAAATATTGAAAACACTTTGAAATGAAATGTATTCGGTAAAACGGGCTCCATGTGGAATAGAAGGTTGACCAGATACTGAACATAAATGTGTTTGGTGTGTTGAGGTGAGACACTGATTAATTATCTGTAGTTATTAATGAACGTGTCGGATCAGATGAATGCATTAACAAGTAGGTATTCACTCATCGTCTTAATTAGCATTTGTAAAGGTATTGACTTATATTCATCGAACGTTTATGAAGCACGAGCAATCGTCTTTCGTTCTTAATCAAGCGGCGTTTGGCACACAGTAATGGGGTTTCTGCTTCTATTCCTTTAAGGCTCTGAGGATTCATTCATTTTTTTTTGGATTCTCAGTTCTAATTCCACTAAATGGCGGTGAGTAAAGCTATGGTCTTTGTAGGAACTTAGGTTGAGAATGCTGATGGAATGCACTTAGACTTAGTTTGTCCATTGTAGTGCCACTCGGATCACGGACCTCGGACCACTGGGACTTAATCCATGAACCACTGGCGGAGAACCAACCGGGGTAAAGGATGAACCATAGTAAATTTGCGATGCGTATCTCACTTTAATCACTTGAGGCGCTGATAAAATGAGCGGCATGGTTTTGTATTTGGGATACAGAAGTGACATAGCCAGGGAGGACCATCTGCAATGGTTGGCTTATGTATGTATGAATGCAGCGGTCTCCCTTATCGAAGGAAGTGTCACTTAAGGACTTGAATAATCTGGTGGAACCAAGCGGTACTAGCGACAGTCATCTTCATCGGCCACAACTGGCTTACGGAGTAGAATCGATAAATTGGTAGAATGTTTCTGTTGCCAGGCACCCAGAGCTGGCGAATGTTTACCCGCTCCGCTTCTGTAGATGAATAAGAGTTTGATGAATTTCCAGCTTTTTTGACTGCTCTTTACATACATGCCAATAAGGTTGTTGGTCCCACTGAATCCCGGGCAATCTACAAAACTTGTCTTCATTGCAAAATGATATTTATTTGATCAAATTGAAGGCATAAGATAATCTACAAGAATGCATACATAATTATGGTATTTAAGGGATTTTATAAAAAAAACACACACAAAACATTGATTTCAAAATCCACTCATAGTCAATATTTAACTTCATCAACTTCCCTCTCGTCGGTTTCAAACCAATTTGTTATTTATTAATGTACTTCGAATTAATTTGTAAAGTATGCCCGCAATTCAATTTTTTTTTTGTATTTATACTTCTATTTAATATGTACGCATGATACTTCCTTGCTGTGGATTGGAAGAACCTCGTTAACAAAAGCTCACATGGAAGATGTTAACATCATCTACGATAAGGAACTTTTTACTTGTTTTAAATCGGCTTGTACAGGAGAGTTGTAACGTATTTTTTTCGATAACGATGCGTAGCGCTGAGCACCATGACGCCATCTTTAATGGAGAGAGCATATAAATGATTCAACATCACATGATTTGGTTCGGGAAGCAAAGTTGGTTCACACTAAAAATGAACGATTGTAAATCAGTTATAATGCCGAGAGTAAGCATTGATTTGTAGAAGGAAAACTTACTGATACTGGTGTGTCCTTATTGAGAATAACCTGCAGCAGATGTGGTGGCAAAACTGGTGGGCCAGAGACTTTTTCCCACGGTTTCGCTTGTGGTACCTCCTGAGAGTATTCCCTTTCGGCGTAGTTAATAACATTTTCACTGTCTTTGGCAAGTGCTTGGAACACCTCGAAATCCGATTGACGAACGGACACCAAGTTGTTTTTAATTCCATTTGGATCATCTATGCTTTTCTGTGAAAACAAAATGGTTGTATTATTTTTAAATGATGAAGAGCGTACGAAAAGGAGCTGAAATTAAATAAAAAAGGATCGATTCTGAGGGGGTTACAGAAAAGATTTGCAAAAGAAGTGTTCATGTTAACTGGAAGAGTTGTGGACTACTTCAGAATGCATTAATCTTCCGTGGATTCAGTCTGATTCAATAGACTGAGATGGTGCTCTCCTACAAGTTACATCACATCGAAATGCCTAGTCATAAACCTGGGTGAGAAAATAGTTTGGCAACTCTAACGAATCTCTTCTGGTTGACCACGAGTATCCATTAGCCTTTCACCAACACTTAAACGTGCACTGCTTCCTCGGATTTTTCGACTTCGGCAGTGTCCCCTTCCCTTTCAGGCCATAACCAGTAATGAAGCAACTGATGAATCTATCAAGAAAGTATGAATGCATCGTATTTCGAACTGAGAGAATAACGCTAAAGAAGCCACACTTGGGCTCACAGGTCTTCATTAATGTTCAGCTTCGGTCGCAAGTATGTGTGCACACCAGTTGAAGTGGTTACCGGGCGCTGTGTCATTGTGATTCACCCACAACGCCTTGCTGTCGTTGCAGAAACAGAGCAGAAATAGAATCTGTTAGTCATCTGCTGCTAAAACAAATTGTGGTTAAAAAAGACAGATGACATGATCTTAGTCGTGGAACACTAGCGCAACAATGTTAAAGCCAAGAGGCCCCTTCAGTGCGACAAAAAGTTGCTAGCGATGGTAGTTGGAGTACACACAATCAGCTGATGTATCATGATATGAAAATAGGACTTGCCCAAGACTATGAGAAGGGGCTGTGGCGTTGAAGAGGAACACACCAACATTCTTTTGCTTATAGACTAAGCAGAGAGTGACTAGCTTCGGTGTCGAAGAGGACAATGGTGGCAACTGTGGTTGCGTAGCCCAGCTCATCGAATGGGGTAGTACTTGTTCTTTCATTCGTACACCACCGGCTTGCAAGCAAAAAATAGAGTCGTGCTAGCTAAGAGATGATAGAAAAAGAAGGTCTAATGTAGAACGGACACCTAATAGATAGGAAACAGAAGAGCAAGGAGATCAAAGACATACTAAGTGGCTATACCCTATAGTTAGTCACAGCCCCATTCTTTGACAGTTGATTGAACACTAGGAGAATGCTTCTTCCAGAACTTTCAAGACACTAAAACATTTCTTTAATCGTATCTTATGTAGAATGAAATGACTAATGATACAGAGTCGCACTTCATTCATGGAATTATAGGACCCAATGATCCATCAAAGAGGTTAAAAACAGGAGACAGAGAGATAGTGTCACCAATATTATTCAAATAACTTCATGAGAAGAATATGACTTTCAATTTTGAATATGCATATGCTTTTCCAGTTGCTCTTACGACCTTGTAAGCGAAATCAATATTTCAACGTGAAACTTTAACGTTGGCCTACTAGCAATTTCGCCAAATTCTAATGAACGAACACGCAAGTGGGAGAGTAATACAAAATGTTTCCACAATCATGGGAGTAAGGCACTTCATTATTCGTGTAATATTTGGTGTAGTGGACCTACAAATTGAACGTACAATAGAAATTTCTATCAAACCACCCCTTATAAAACATTTAGTCACAATACGAAAACTCAATGTGTTCATAAATTTGGATGACAGCACCCGTTTAGTATATTGATTTTCCCGCTGATATGTATCATCATTTTCGCAGTAACACTTCACAGTTTGTACATATAGTATACAATTTTCACGTAAAACTCACCAACTTTGGGTCATGTTTCCACTCGCCATCAACACAAAACTTATATTGATGATCACCTTCTGGTAGATCAATAATTGTCACAAAATTCCCATGGCTCCTGACCATGGGTAATGCTTTCCAATTTGAGAAGGTACCACTAATCAGTACCTGCTTACCGCCACCGTCCCATCGCAACACTGTTGGTAGTGCTGGTTTATTTTGATTATCTTGTTCCTCGGGTTCACCTACACTGCTCGACATTCCCGTTGGAGTTGATCCCTCCGATACGGTGCTTGAACGTTGCCTCGGAGCGGGCGTTACAAATTCTGAATCGTCTCGAATTGATGACGGCACTGGTTTCGTATAATATGGTTGTTCTTCGTCGTCCTGTGACGATCCTTGAAGTACTAGGCGCGTGTCCGGTTTTTTGTCAAAAACAAATGCCTGCCCACCAACACCACCCCCAATTGCGTTGTTGATAGCAACACCGCCAGCGCCAGCACCACCAGCAACACCAACACCAACCCCAAGGACGGCAGCTTCACGAAACGGCGAATTTGGTGTTGCGATGTCACTCGACTTGTGACGCTCCCGCGATAGACTCGCACTCCCAGCATTACCCATTTTATTATTGTTTTTCTTCTAAGCGATTTACTTTCGATTTCGTTTTTCTCTTTTTCTTTTTGCACAAAAAATGTAATCCTACGCAGTCACAATGAGGCGAAAGATATGTACTCGAGAAAATGTGTAAATGTGTAATGAGGAAGGTTTTGTGGAAGAACGTTGGATTTTGTTCGGGAAGAGAAAATAAAAATAAAATTTAAACTAAATAAAAAAACACAGACGCGACAAAGGAGAAATAGATATTTTTACAAGTATTATCACCTCTCTGTGTTCTTTTGGTATTTTTCTCTGAAAAACGAAAAAACAAAGATCGAAGTTGTCAAAGGAAATGTCAAAATCATATGATTTGTCCAAAGGGGCACATTGCGATGTTAGGGTACGACTATACTCGAGAAGTTTCAAAATGTTATGCAGTTTATGTTAATTGTTTAATTATATGTTGGATTTAATGGTACGTGGCTGGCTAGGTGTTGAAGCTTTCAAATAAAATATGGTGGAGTTTAAATAAAATCAAGCCACGTTGCGATAAACTTGAATTAATACAGCACAATATAGAGGTAGAGTAGGTAGAGTAGGGTTAGCCATTCTCCAGTTGAAAAATCCTTGCATCTAAAAGAACACACCTTAAGCATGTTCCTCGATAAGGAAGGAGTATTTAATGGATGGAATTCAAAGGCAAAAGCATGAGTAGATACGGCACTCTACAAATGTATCGGTTTCATTTCACAGTCGCACCTGATCAAGAGCGAGCCGTGGGCGACTTATGTTGGCTTTCACGACCTCTTAGGATTCTGGTGGTTGTTGAGATCATCATCGGGGAATGTCCTTTATATGCTTACGATAAAATGCTAGTCAGTAATAGGACACAAGCTCGAGGGTTAAATATTCATCCGACTAATCTATGAGATTCCAGGTTTGAAACCAGTGACATGAAGGAACCAGATGATAGGAATGCAAGGGGAAATTGTACGAGTGCGTTTACAGGTGCGAATGGTCTTCTGTGACATATTCGGAAAGACCCTGGCACTAAGAGACGACTGAAGGCTTTTGATCAGAAATCAAGTACTTATAGATCACAGCTGATGGTCCCTTTGAAAGAATTCTTGATAGTTATTTATGCACTATCATGTAAATGGCATACTCTGATCTCCTGTCCAAGAAACTGATGTAAAAAACGCTGGAACTGAAGGACTTCCTGAAATTTACGTATGGGTTTGACTTGTTTTAGGAATAAGAGAGGGCTCGGGGTAGAGACACATTGCCCTTTAAGTGCGCAGTGAATCCATCACGCTGATCTAAATGAGTGGCGAGTGTAATGCTGCCAGCAGCTGCTACCAAAAAGTGCCATTTTAAGGCCAGGGGTGCCTCAAACGTAAAATTACCTAAATATAAATATATTAAATCCACTTTATACATTGCATCTCTTTATGGAGGATAATTGTAGCCGACGTGGCGTAGCTGTTCTGGGTTCAATCCTGGGCACGCGTATCTTTTATAATAATTGACGGGTTCTTTCGAGTCACAAATGCTTAAGCGTTCGCGGCGACATAAAACTCCAAGAACAAACGTACACGCAACGCCAGTGGTCACTGTGGAACTAGGCCCAGGTGCACCTCGGACTGTAACGTCACCAACAATTGTATTATTATTATTAAGAAGGATAATTGGGAACTGAACCAGGCACGATCTTGAGAGACGAGAGTGCGAACTCTACGTCGAGAAGGATCTCAGCCAACTTGTTTGAAATTGAAGACAGCTAGCAAAGGGATCGTGGTCGATGTTGACTCTCCATCCGCACTGTAGTGACGCATAAAAAAGGAAAATAAAATAAAACACGAAACCACAACAATTTCAACTGTAATTTAATTAATAATTTATTACTTTGAAAGTATTGCCTAATTCATTAAATTAACACTTTTACGTACGTACGCAAGGACACATGCCTTACGCAATACAACTGATAGGAAACATGAGAGTTTAATACAATTTTTCAAATCGATTAATAATTAATTGCAAAATACATAAATAGATTTGTAAAACTTCGCGTAATTTGTTCATATTTTTTGTTTTCTAGAAATTCTTGTAATGATATGTTCTAAGATGCACAAGAGTTCCTGATTCTATGTTTGTCGCTGTAGGCAGAATAAATATTTCCTAGATCTGTGATTTAAATTCACTGATGTCCGCACGTTATCACGATACGTGCATATTAATTGTGTTAGCTTTGGTTTGTCTCTAGAAGCATATGAACGTTTATGAACACTAGTTTCTTTGTATTGCTTGTCGTACATATGTATATAACTAGAAACGTAAATTCAATTTCGGTAACAAGTGGTATACGCTTTTTTTGTTTGTACTGATATGATACTCCAATCAGTTGGGTGCACGGCAATTGTATTATTTACACCTTGTATTGTTTCCTTTTCTTATTTTTAAACAATTATTATTGCTATGTAAGGTACAAAGTAATTTGAAAAAGATGCGAACTCAAAGAAAAGAATAGTAACAAATTTGTCGTTGTCAATTGAAAGTTGGCTCCTTTGGGAGTAGTGTGTTTAATTTTGCTTGTTTCTCTGATGATTTGATTCATTTTCCAAATTTCGTAAGCCTCTCTTTGTTGACGATGATCTTTGATTCCCTTTCTGACTGTTGAGCTTTGGACTTAAGTTCGAACTCACATTGTATTTAAAGACTGTCCTCTTGTCATCCATATCCATTTTCTTTTAAGTCTTATTCTAGGGTTTGCGTGTTTTCATTCGAAAAGTCAGCACCTGATGTATTGCAGTTATGTTGTTGATCTTACTGTTGGTTGATGATGATCTCTTAAAACTACTCGACTATAATTATATTTGGTACTCTAATCTAGCCTAATTTGTCTACGCGTCTAACTTGAAGAGGTCTTAAGAGAATCGTGTTTTTTCTTTTTTTTTGCTGAATAAAAACCGCGTTATTGCTTATTTGATATCTTACTACTCGAGAGTCTGTAGTGTCGCACGAACGACACAACAAATTGTGTGACGATTTTCGTATGATCTTTACTATTTTACGTGCGTCTTCATTTCGGATTCAATCAGTTTTTGTTTTTCAACACAATCCGGCAGGGCTATGAATTTTGTGTGAAATTTTTCAATCAGCTTCTGTGAGGTGCGTGCAAATTCGCCGTCCTCATCGAATAAGGCCTTGCTGAAGAATTCTGTAAACAATCGTCCCATGTATTGATCCTTTGTTGATGGCCACCATCCTTCGAGGAAACCGATGTGTCCCCCGCGGGCTGTTACAACGATTGCGACGTGTGTTGATTGTTCTGCAGCTTTGATTGGGATTGCTGTTAAAAAAAAGAAGAAACAAATTGTGAAATACTAAAAAATTAAATATGACATAACAGAAATTTGTTGATGATTTTTTGATGTTAATTCATCTTCAGCAGTATCAATACGAATACATTCAGCACAATTCCGCAAAGCAGTGTTGTGTTGTGCCACGTTAGAATTAATATAAAAGACGCACTGTAAGCCACGCGATGTTGCCTGGACTGGGTCTGGACAAGGTGATGCACTGTTGTGTGACTTATTCAATGTGGTATTGGAGGATATAGTACAAAGAGGAGCATGTGTAATAATAGGAGGCGACAGCTGGATGGCGGAGTTGGTTGATTGCCTGCCCTTGGTTAGAGGTGTCCCCTTTATAGTCATAATTTGCTATTGTGATCAAATTAACGGCACTATCACTGTAGTAGTCTGACTATGGGATATGGATATCAAATGTGTGACCAATATGGTATAATTGTGCTGGCGATTTCGCTGGCAGCCCACTTACCTACCTATCATCACCCTATCATCTACAAATCGGACTAACTGCTGGGTGTACATAAGACGTCGGCATCGTCACCCTATTCTAGAGCGTAGTTGTAGAACACGCAAACTAACTGCTTCTGAGGTAAACGCTCACAGTTTCTGCTTAGACTAACCAGGCCAGCGAGACCAGGACGCATCGGCGTGATGAAGAGACAAGAGATTGCGGGATTTGCGTGCATGCATATAGGATGAGTCTCCTACATAGTGATCTCTGCAGAAGAGGGACGAAGGGGAGAAGACCACTGCTAACGTTGGGGACTGCTGCATACTATCAGCATAAGCCAGGAGATAACCAGTCGGCTCGCTTGGTATCACATTGGGTTAAGTGAGACTGCTTTCTGCAGCCAGGAAGCAAATAAAGTTTCCAAAGAATGTATTTCGGACAATATAATATAATGTCCCATGAGAGGGTGCCTCTTGACGGATTTATTCCATCCGAAGCAATCCAGGAGAGGAGAATGACTTAAAGTTATAATTAAGAGTAACATTTTTAGTTTTAAATATTCTTGTCTAGTATGCAAGAAAAGTAGAACTAGAGCCCGTGTGGAGACGCTGCGAATTAAGTAAGCAAGCGTTAATCTGTAGAATAATTTCTAAGTGCCACTACGATTCTGGTATACACCGCTGACCGATTTATATTCAATTTTCGGTTTCCGGTAACAGAGTAGCTTGCCTAATAACTCTGAATTGCAACAGCAAGTGGACCATGCTCCGCAGATATAGAGCAGCCAACTATCAGGGACAGACTCATATGACTTTGGTTTTGATCCATAAAATCTGCATTCGGTGTCGTTACAATCCGGAATGGATGTGGGCCTCAACCGACAAGCCTTTCCTGCTCAGACCAATGTCGAACGCCACATTCACTAAGGACCTTCTTCTCTTGTCAAGGTCGTGTGTTGACAAAAATCAATGTACCATGTACAAATCCTAGTTCGACACTTTTGCACCAAAAAAACTTACCATCTAACGGTTGGAATGGATCATCAGCGGCACTTAGGCAAAGTAAAGGCACAGAAATTTTATCTAATTTATTGTGTAGTGTGGCATCGGAATAATAGTCATCAACGTCTGCATAGCCAAATTGTTTAGAAGTGAACAATGCATCGAACTCCTTGATAGTCCTTGCCTAAAACACAGAACCAATCAGACGACCATCGTAGGTAACCGAGTCAAGGTGGTACATACCAACATAATCCGTTCCATATCAATATCAGTGTCGCGGAATATATGACACTTGCCCAGAGTTCGGCACAGACTTCCGGCAAGATGACGTCCCAGGAGACTGTTCAATATTGGTTTTTCAATACTCGCGTTGCCTACGGTTAGATTTCAAATTAATTAAGGTCTTAAATGAATATGAAAAGGAAACCAACCCTTGTGGACGTCCCATGGCACGGAGATGATCTTCGCAGCGCTGAGGATTTTTTGCGATTGATCGCTGTGCTTCACCAGATAGTTGCCTATTCAAAGTGTGTTTGATGTAAAAGATCATCTGTGAATTGCTATTATGCTCTTACCCAATATCAGGCCGCCCATCGAAATTCCGGTAGCACCTAACTTCACATGTGGATTCAACCGTCTGACATGGTTCACAACTTCGGATAGATCCTCGCAATTTGCTGCACAATAAAGTCGCGGTGTTTTGAGCTCGATGCCACCCAGACCGCGATTGTTGAACACAACTACTCGGATGCCAGCACTGTTAGCCGCTTTAACAAGGCATTTAATGTATTCTGCTTGAGATTCACCTGGAATTAAATTAAATGTTAAAGTCGTGGGTGGACGGAAGGGAAGGATGGATGCGTTTACCTGTTAAACCAGGCAATATAATTATCACAGGAGAATTATTATCACAATCCTTTTCTAACCAATCTAAGGCAACTTCTCCGCTATCATTTAAAGTTAATATCTCTCTGAAAAGGTATTCAAATTTGTTAATGCAAGAGCAAGACCAAGACCAAGCTGATGATGATAATGACAAACCTTCGGTAGTCGATATTTGAAAGACTTGAGGCACGAAGTATGCTGGCAAAGACAGTTTGAGCACGACTTTCGACGCACCAAAATGTTGGCCAGAATTTCATTTCCAATGTGGGAACATTTTTCATCAGAAATTCCTTA
This sequence comes from Eristalis pertinax, assembly GCA_907269125.1. Lineage (NCBI taxonomy): Eukaryota > Metazoa > Arthropoda > Insecta > Diptera > Syrphidae > Eristalis > Eristalis pertinax. The sequence goes on from OU026148.1 coordinate 35,874,710, forward strand.
AATGGTCCATTCGATACCGCTAATATAGGCCTCTGCAATTGAAACAAAATATATTTATCATTTTTTTTATCGATGCATTAACGTTCACGTTGTTTGAGAGTTCCGAGGGAAAAATTCGAGGTGAACTGGAACAGGATATATCGTTTTATTAAGTTGTCGAAGTCGAAGGCACATTGCGCGGGCTATGTGTTCATCTAAGGATGTGGCGCTCACTACTCTAATGTACCAAAAGAGGGCACACCTTGACGGATTTTATCCATTCGAAGCAGATTAGGTATACGGCAGTTACACTTAGGCCACCCATTGTGCTACCACACGGATCTAGTCGCGTCCACTTAGATCGCCCACGGTCCGTGTGATCGAAAAAAAAACGTTAGTTACTCGCTTGCCATTTTTCAACCACACAACTGTCGTATGTGTTGTTTAGTATAGTTTCACGAATTTGATGATATTCTATCCTGCTGCCACTTAGTGGTTCAATGTCTTGGCGTCTTACATCAATTCTAGGTCGTTGAACAGACAACCTTCTTCTGTTCGAACACTTTGGTGTCAAGGAAAGGGGTCATATCTTGCATTTGGTGGTTCTGTGTAAAGTTAAATCCCTCATGACGTACAAAATGCACAAAATAATGAGTTTAGAGACAACTAACTGCCTCGGATAGGGCGGACATGAGCAGCCGATAAACTCTCGGAGTACCAAATGTGCTATACAGCAGACATCTATGCGTGGAGTGACACAATAATGGCCGGTAAAAAGAGAATGATGCGATATCTACTAAGATACTTGCATTAGAAAGACGCATTTGGATGTGGATATGCGATTCGAGACAGACTTAGGCGAAATGTGGGTACAAGCGTTTACTTGATAACAATCCACAACAAGGCGATATCCTCCAAAATCCAAACAGAAACATTAGAAGCACGATTTTACAGAAGTCTGTTTAGCTGTTATCTCTGGATGAAGAAGAACCAAATGAATTTATACAAGACTTTCCACAACGCAGACGCGTGGACAATTTCAAAAGCGAATGAAATAGTAGTTTGTGTTCAAGTTCTGTTTACGTTGAGGGTGTCTGTAAAGAAGATTAAACACTAATTGTACGGTCTGTACAACGACCCAGGTTATAATGGATCCACTACCTAAGGAGGCTGGCTCATGGTCCAAAGAATATCCAATTCAGATCCTGCGGGACAAGGTAACAGGAGACGCCTATGTTTCTCAACTAACCTAGTGTGCACAATTGGAAGCAGAGATCTGTTGTTGAGACAGACCCGTGATACGGAGGCAATTAGCTGTGAAGTTTATAAAACTATCGCAGCAGAAGCTCTGGGACTGATGACAGGAAGGCAAAAACCGTCGGGTTGTTAGGAAAAAAGGAAAATAAATAATCTTTTAATTCAGGAAATGAAAACATTGCAATAAATCGCACAAAAGTTGTTGTTATTAATAAAAAAATCAATAATGTCTGTATTTGTTACATACTGTATAAAATTAAGGTAATGTATAGTAAAATATTATTTAGAAACAAATATACTATACGATACGGTGACGGACGGATTGGCTCGCTATCCCAGTGAATTACGAGTGATCGTTATTTTCTCCGACCACGGCTGAATTAGCCGCAGTGGCCGGGTGGAGTAAGGGAATTCTACTGTAGTTGCACCAAATAAATAACGTCAAGTTCGATGTGGACTACTTCGGTATTTCTAAACGATATTCCTACGTGTGTGCAAACTACATGCACACATTCGCTGTAGAAATTGTTATTTTTTTATTTGCTCTCCTTCTTGCGCCTTTTTCGAACAAAGGAGCAGGGAAGTTGTATATCAGCACTGTTATAAACGAATCAAGTTATTATCTAACTAAAACCGAAATCAATTGTTGGGGAAATAAGCAGCAAAATATTCCCCAAATCCTTCTGGGATACCAGTTTTCATAGATGAACGAACTCCTTCAACTCCCGCCAAGGACGTGAGAGAAGAATCTTGATGTTTACTAGAGAGAGCATGAGAAATCACATAATTTAAGGTCGCTACAAGCCTCCTGTGTACAATTTCTCCAGCGCAATCAACACTGAATGTCGATAACATTGTTTAGAGAACAAATTTCGCAATCATATAGGACATACATGCATGCCAATATAATTGTAATCACGAGTATCATTTCAAACAGATCGATGATATCTACGGTCGTTAAAAATAAAGGAGTATACCCCTTAATACACAAGTGTTAGCATGTGCCATAAAAGTGTATTCATGCCACCAAGGTTCCTTAAAATTAGTTGTGGAAGGCTATCTTATCAAGCGTGTGCTTCAACAGATCACATCGACAATTCCAAGTACTGACCAGCGTCGTGTAATCAACGTCAACTAATTTTTGACGACAACAGATCTTATCAGGGTTCTGCAAATTATTTTTAAGCACGAGTAATTACATCCCTCACTTTGATGAAACTGAAGTGGTGACATGTGCTTTGAGATAAAAGAACACCGATAATTGAGTTATTATTTCATGATCACCTCTCTGACCTGTCCCTTAACAGGTTTATCTGTTCGATCTTCAAAAACGACATGACAACAAATCAACTTTGCTCCCGGTTACAAATTCACAAGAAGACAATGTAACGAACGAATTCGCCGATCGTTGCACAATCGCATGCAAAATGATGTGCACACGAAGTGCATGAGGGCGCAATAGAAATGCTATATCTGTAGAAGGTGATCTCATTTGAAAAAGGTGAGGTATTCCGCCGGCTGAAATAAATAAACTTTCCAATCAGCGATGAGTTGCCTTGAAATTCCAAGTATCTGCCTTTGCTTCTGTTTCCTTCTAAAGTCAATAGATATGAAATCCAATCTAGGACTACTTACCTTAGCCACTTCGATGAAGTAGTAGACCACATAGGCACACCCAGCGAACGCGAGAACGTGCCATCGCGGCAGGTTTGAGAGGTAGAAGTACAAGTAGTCGAACATAACTGAGTTTCTGCAAGTAGACAAAGAAAATGTTATGAATTCTACATGAAAATGGAAAAAGCTTGTGAATATAAACTAAAAGAAAACCACACCAATGTACTAATTGTGTATGATCGAATATGTCGTCCATCAACCATATGCATAAAGCACTTAGTAACCCTTTAAATTTTAGTGTAATCTATTTCACAGCTGTGATGCTATTTTGAGATCGAACACTTCCAACTGAAGCATAAGCTGCAACATTAGATACAAATTGTTTTTTCTTCAAAAATCAAATTTTATTTTTAGCGCAAATCAAAAGCTCATTTACAACCGAGACGGTGAGGTGCTGCAATATCGAATGAATGAATAAATGAGTGCGCGGATACGGATTTGTGTTCATTTGAACTTGTGCCGAGACTAGACTGTAGGCGCTTCTCAAGGTGTGTTTATATTTAAGTCCACAGCACCGAGACTAATCTAATCTTATCTTCCAAGTTCAAGTTATGTGAGTGATTCCGACACAACGTGCGTGGCGAACTCTCTGTGGACTGTGATTGACAGTAGCACTCGATTACGTATTATATTTTTTAAAACTAATTGTGCAAACGAGAGTGATACGAAGTACAAGGGAAAAATATGCATTTTAAATGATTTAATTGAATAATTGACTCTGATTAACTTGAAAGACGTTCAATTTTATTAAATGGTTTCTAATATGCAACGCGAGCTTGTGGAAATTTGAGGTAAACTGCAGGCCAGAGAACGCTTGAGGTGGAGAGGTTTTGTTAGTTGAAGCCCAGTTCCGCCCCGGACCGCGCCACACGAAACAAGCCACATTTCAAATCCTTATTTCGTTCCAATGGGAACGTTCATTAAGATTTTATAATATTTTGTTAACTTATGTATACAGCAACAACAAGCCACTGAGCCACAGAAGCCCTGTAAGGACCAAGGCGGGATTGGTGGCTTTGCTTCACAGTTTACATATAATGGGTGATTGTCTTGATATTTGGATTTTCAGTGTTCTATTTTTGGACAGGTAACCCGTGATGCATAACATGTGCCAAGGTCAAATATGCCCAGGTTGGCATGCCATTTCATGAAACGTCTTACACCCGAACAACGCTCAAAATTTATAGAATTTTATTATCGAAATATTTTTCGCGATTTTTATGATTGTAATAATCGACCTACTGAAGCAACTCAAGTCATAGTGACCAAATTTCGCAAATTCCACACAGTTGCACACCGAGCCACCTAACTGAGGTACCAATGCAGCCGGAAAAAAACGCGCTGTTTCGTGCGGTTTATGACCGGCGGAATCTTCGGCCCCTATATTTCAAGATGACCGTGAGAACAACCATCAATAGCGTGCGCTATTGTTCAATGATTTCGAACTGCGTTTTACCCAAAATGCACGAGATGAACCTGGTCTACATGTGGTTCCAGCAAGACGGTGCTACATGCTATACAGCATGTGAATCGATGGACCAATTGAGAAATGAGTTCGGTGAGGAACTTACCTTTCGAACGGACCATTTCGACAATTTTGTTCGTTTGCGATTTTCGTGTGTTTTGGCTTAAAACTCACCTTTTAGCCGAAGAATTGGTGTTCTACCAATCTATTGAGGATAAAAACAAGGGAGAAGTTTCAGAGTTTCGCTGATTGCTGATTCGTCACAGTTCCTGTATATAAGAAAATGCGGACTAAGCCAAGTTCCAAGACCACAAGGAAATGCTTCGTAGAGATACCAACTAGTGTACTGGAGTGCAGCCTGGGCACCAAGATTGTAAGATCGGTTTGGATGATGTCATAGCTAGATGTCAAAGAAATCATCATCGTCTGTAAACATCTATTTCTCAAACAAGGGAGATTTTTAGGTGAAAAGTTGACAATATCTTCACAGTTGATATCTGCTCCGTCATAAAATAATAAAATGTTGAACCAACAGCCAAACTCGCTTTGTTTTCCTTACGTCGTGCCTTGAGAGAGGTTCAACAGCCGTATGTTCACATGTACGATCATTTTTCGCCTGACCAAAATAATTTCCGAGAAAACAAAACGATTGTTTCCTTTCTTACTTCGAACTTCAACACTTATACCCCTACACTACGGTACGCAAGTCTTTGCTAATGTGTTCTGTTCAGTTCAGTTCTGTTCAGACCCACATTTTAAGGCCCCGTATTGTGCAATTCTAATTCGTCATATTGTCTTAATTTATCGATCATTAAATTTCCGAATTAAAATTAATTCAAACGTTTTATTTTTTTATCGAATAAATGCCTTTCTTTTAGAATTTACACATCTATGTGAAATGGCGTGCTAAATATTAATTTGACTTTTAATGCGTGTTAAGAGTTATGAACACGGATACCTGTTATCCATCAGAGGCGTCACACTTAATGATTAACTGCCTCGAAAGGATTCAACAAATTCGTCATCGCAGCCAGGAATATCTGTGACTGGCTCAATTCTGGCTGACATCAGTCTAGACAGTTTGACCTCCAATACAAATAGTTTATGCAACATGAATAGTCAAAGGGTGTGTGGATTTTATTAAATGGCAGGTCACAAAAGACCTTTCTGCCGTCTGGAATAAAAAGGGGAAGCAATGTTATACAATATAATTCACTTGGAAGCTAAACACAGAATGGTGATTGTAGTGTTAATTTAAAAAGCATGGTTTCCTTGCATGTTCTTTAAATAGAATTCCTTTCAGATGAAATCTTTTATTTGAATTTAGTGGAGACACAAAAAAAAAACCCGTACGTGCAGTGGTGGGTACGTAGGCAATTCTCAAGTGTTTTGGGTATCAAAGGCAACTCTGCTAAAGGTCAAGATTACCCTCTACCAGTGTTAAGTGCTGTCATCAAAATAACCCTAAAGTTGCCTATGAGGCAACCAAGGAAATGAAGGTTGGGTTCATCTTCAGAAACAATCATTGAAAGGACGGTGGGTGATATAAAAATAAAGGATGTACGAATACATGCATAGCGGAAGTCATTTGTCTTCTTAAACTTTTAGGGGAAGTACCATGAGTTGTTTGATTTCGAATTTAAACTTGTGGCTCGTCTGAGTAAAAGGGTGAGCTCCCATTTCATATAATGGGCATTTTTTTGTTGTTGTTTGATTTTGACTGTTTTATTTTTGATATCTAATGCGCCATTCGTGGCATGTGTCAAACTCAAATATTCTCATTTAGCATTGCCACTTCATTGTCAGAGGACATACGATTCGACTTACAAATTATTGAATATTATTATCCAAATTCGTTCTCCGTGAAAAGCATTTTCGCGCTTCGACCATTTTACGGTCGTCACTATCGAGGTTATAGAAATTTCGCAAATTTCACGCTATTGAGCACATTTTATGATCCATAAACCTTTACATGAAATAATCCGTAAAAAGTACAATAAACAACAGGCATTGGTTTATCAACTCAAATAACTATTGTACACAAATCTACAATTTCCTTGCAATTCTTTTAAAAATTAAAATCCAAAGTCTTGGAATCAACGTATTGTTCTCTGTGGTGAGGACATAATGTTTTATGCCGACGCCAAAGGGCGATGTTTGAAATGCTTTTCGTAGATAAGTAAACCGTTTGAGCATTGTCAGTGAAGTGGAGCCGTATATTAGGAAATTATGAATATCGACTAATCCACGGCGGCCATATAATAATAATAATACAATAATACAGTTATACTCTTTGAGCATTGTCAGTGACTCGAAAGAGGTGGGGCCGTGAAAAGTATTTCTTGTCGTACCATCGGCGGCCATATGTGCCTTATAAATTGAACGCAAATGAGGTAGAGTAAAATATTTCTGCCATAATTTTAAGAAATCTTTAGATCTGTTACTGTTCTTAAGCCCGTATGAAACTACATTCGTTTCGCAGTTTTAATGCAGCTTGGCCGAAAAGATACACTCTTTTTTGGAGAGAGGCAAAAATGCAGTGTGCATGTACCGTTGTCTGTATGTATTTGGTTTTCAAGCAGAGGAAAATGCAGAATTGTAAAAAACCAAGCTGCAAGCGGTTGAAAAACGTGGATAGATTACATTTTTAATGCAATGTTTTTAACAATTTCACATTTATGAGGCTAGTGCTTACGCACTCATACTTAATAACAATTTCACAGCTCTAAATTTCATTTGCAATGCAATTAGGGACCTCAAAAAAGTAATCATTCCAATCAAGTCTAATATCGATGCGCGTTCCAAGTCTTTCGGTTTGATCGACACATACACACGATTCATGAATAACCGCCGATTATAAAGGTTTTGCTTATGAGACAGTAGACGTTATACAAAAAATAAAGCATTTCATTCTATTGTTTTACCCCAATTAATTATACTTTCAAACCCCATTCATTGCCATTTCAATTCCACGGGCAAAGAGCAACGCTTTGAGGAACATCATCTATTAAATACTCGAAATTCCTGTGGAAAGGAATCTGATAATTCGTAAATATATTGCATTTTAAAATGCAAGTAGGTCTTTAAACATTAACTGTTGGGTCACGGATCATATTTAAAATATATGTATAAGATTCATTGAGTGAACATCGTGATGTGCGATTCCTGTTTATGGCCATGTATTTAAAAAAAAAATTGGTTGTTAAGATAAAGGAAATACAACTTTGACTCGCATAACATCGAAACCCAGATTTTACTTGATACAGGAGGAAAAACTTATGGCCGGGAAGAAATAGGAAAACAATTTGAGCAGAATCTACAAGAAAGGAGACCTCTTAATATCTCAGCCGTTTTGTGTCATCGCCTGAAATACTGTCTATCTCTGTCAGCGTGGCTGCACACAGTGAGTCACCAATGGATGGCTGAACAAATTGGGCCACCGATAGAGCGGCGGTTTTAGGACTAAAATAAAATCTTTCATGATATGACTTTGTGGTAAATATCACAAACAACGACAGAGGTGAGATTAGACGCAGAATAACTCTTGACAACCGCTATTTCTTACCGCTCAAGACACAATGGAATGATGTCCCCCCTTCTCAGGGGAGACAAAGCTGACTTTATAGAAGACTGTGATCATCCCAGCTCGGATGTACAGTGCACAGGTGTACAAAGTTTCAAATGGGAATGAAGAAGTCCATGGCCTCTTCGAGATATAAGTTCTGTTTGCGATCTTTGATCTGTTTGTACTCACGGCACCTGAAGGAGAAGATTCAACCAGGAACTTTATAGTGACATAAGACCAGCCTCGTCCACGGATCCAACGCTTAAGGTAGCTATATAGATCGCATAGAGCTATGGTCCTAATAGCCCTCGATATCGAGCCTGTGGGAGAACGCAACATAGGACACATGCATTAAAGGTGGTGCACAGAAATGGGCAACCATGACCGCAACCAACTTGGTATGCACAGCTAGCTTCAGCTAATCAGCGATATGGTAGTTGGTGGGGCTTCATCGTTGAGGTCAAGATCCACCCCGAACTGAAGCTCCACTCAAAGAAGAAGTGTTGAATAAGTCAATGGTTTTGATGCAAGATAGATTGTAGAGAGCAAAGGAATACACCTTCTTACAGTGATCACTTATTTTTGAGTGGTATTACCGTTAAAGATATAGAAGACAGATTTTCAAAACATTAGTATGGTGCACAAGTGGTTGACTGAATTTCGTTGCAGTCGTACGAGCAGCAAGGGCGCCACAATCTACAATATTAAGCTAGACGATCGCTGAATCAAGGTATACTAATATTGTTCCAATTTCAAATGACAGCGTCCCTTAAATCCTGCATGGCCATTTCGGCATGAACTGATGACTGATGAACCACGTTTGCTGACGGTGGATTACGAATTGTTTTAGGGAATGATTTTAAAACGACTTTTGTACCAATTCAAGATAATTTTTGTGGCGTTTTGTAACAGTTAATGAAACCTGGAAACATCACTACACACCAGTGCTCTATAAAGGACACAACTAGGGCATCAAATACATATTTTGTAGAGTTCGAGAAATCATATCGTATTTTTTGGATGAAATATCGTTGGGTAAGTGCATCGCGCTGAAAGTCGGTTTTGAAAAAATTCAAGTACATATTTCATTTCGCGCTCGTATTCCTTCAGACGAAATAATTTTATATTAAAATTAAACTTTAATAACTTCAGAGTCGATCGGATACTTCTATTGAAGGACAGTCATTGATATTAAATGGAAGCAACTTTCTATTATACTCCGAATATATCAGCCAAGGGTACTTGGATATTTGCAGAATTTATTGATTTATGTGAATTTAAATATCAAAGATACTGTTCCAATACACACTGTCTCCGTTTGGGTTTCAAAATCACACACAAAACACAAAGGTATCGGCACGGCACTGGTTAACATTTCAGAAAGACAGATCTCTCAATTAACAGCTAACAGAATGGTTAAAGCAATTTAGCACAGACTTTGATGAATCATGACGTTCCTTCTGAAAATGGGCAGTGATTTCATGATGAGTCAAATTAGAAAAACATAGAAATTTACAGTGGGACAACCGTGAGCACTGAACTTGAAATTATTACACATTCTCGGAAGATGTACTTAAGTGCATTACACAATTTCGCGGAAGTTCACTGTGCGATGTTAACAGACGCGACTCATTTATTAAGCAAATGACGTGTGAAACCACTAAAAAATGTATATCGCATCGAGATTAACTTCGAAAGCGTTCAAAATCGGTTAAAGCCAGCCGCCAAAGAGACTGATAAGCACCAATAATTTCCGTCATCAAAGTCTAATCAAAACATACCGAGACGACGACAACAAATAAAATTATTCAAAATTGAATGAATGGGTGTGTTTGACATCCGTAAACATTACCAGAGACCGGTGATCATCGACCGACCAAATAATTAAAAAAAATACCAAATTCGGAATATTTTTGGTTAAATTTGAAAGAAAAAAAAAACGTAACACAATTGGGCCGAAAAATGTGTTTCGAATAAATTTTGAATTCAAACTGAAGTTCGAAATTCCAGTGGCTCTAGATATAACGAGGCCGGATGACTGAAGAGTTCTGTTTTGATTCCACCTGAGCGGCAGTCACACAAAACTTGCGGCCATGTATCACGGTTCAAAGTCCACAAGCAGCACAGACATAAAACAAGTTCAAGATAATTGCTGCCTACACAAACGTACACACACAACCACAAGAGTACACCGCAAATGTGCGTCGTATGACACAGTCCACGTGAGGAACACATTCACTTGTAGTATATAATATATTTTCATGAAAAGCATGAATTTGCAACTCTACCCACTGATCATAGAGCACTGCCCAGAAGCCGCTTTGATGACGTAAGCGCGTCGACATCACTCGGAAATTCGTCCGTTTTGAAGGTGGTGCAGCAAGATCGATACATCTCCTTGCCGAGGTTTTGTACACATTTGCCTTTGTGGCGGCATTTGTTGATGTGGCCAAGAAGACCGATCTTCTCAGCACGACTTTAGGTAAAACAAACATCCGAACTCACTGTTGACTACAAACTGATCGCGCGGACAATTTAGTTAAAACATTCGAATAGTGCGACACTAAGGAGAAGAAAGCTTTCCCCGCGACCGTAGAATATTTATTTTTGTTTTGTATTTATTTCGAGTTTAGATTAAATTTGATTTTGTTTTGACAGTATTACTGTACTCGGTGGTATTGTGTCAATTTTGAGATCTGGTTTAACCAGCTGGAGAGCTGACTACAATCGTCGTTTGAATGTGCTCTTGAAGCGAGATCAGCATAAGAGAACTGAAGAAGATCAACGTATTTGATAGCGTGACTGTGCGGGGATACACGCGTTGGGGGAAATTTATTGCGCCACATGAAACGTGATTCTGTGTGCCTGTGTGTGTTTTCTGACCTCATTTAGACAGCGATTGTCAGTGGTTTCTGAGAAACACGATTATTTTGCGTCATAGTTGTGCGGAGCTTTTTTTCTCTTTGTGTGTAAATAAGCTGTGAGCTTTAAGAGGAAAAGAGAGAGAGCTGCCAGAGTGTTCGATTTTGCAGAAGTTTTTAAGCAATTTTAAACATTTAAACTATCAATTGACAAACAATTTGTGTGTGGCAAGCATTCTGTAGCCTAATTGTGAATCTAAACATTGAATAATGTTGAACAGCTTATTGTTGCAGAACATTCGTCAGTCGTCTATTGCCAAGACTCTGCACAATCTGGCCGAGCAAAGTAGCATTTGAGTCAATTATCTCGAACACACTAACAGGTTAGCGGAAGAGGATCAATTAGATCCTCGTGGTAACAACACAGGCTGGCCTATGTGTGACTACTGTCTACCAGCAACTAACGCTCGTTATCAACTTCAGTTTCAAGTGCTGCTACAAAATGAAGACAGCCATTCAAATCAAATCTAAATCACTTTAAAGACATAAAATAAAACAATTTTCCCTTCTTTTCGCCACTTATGTACGCATAAATCCAAAACCATGTCTCCTAGGTTTGCTGAGCATTTCTTTCTCCTTACACCATAAATACGCCAACTTTGTCCTAAATTCAGTTCGTGCCGCATTGATGACTACTATTTACTGGCTTACGACATCACGACACGAGCTCTTTTGGGGGCAATTACAAGTTTGGGAAACAAGTAATTTTTTTGGGATTTCGTTTTATGCAAATGTACACAGCCCAAAAGGATAGCACGTCACGTAACCGAATTTAATTCCATCCTCCCTGGGTTACACTGCAGAGCACAAATCCTATGCATTCATCCTCATATGAGTGGAGGAAAGTCTGTGTCTAGAAGGAGGGAGAAAGTTAATATTCTTCTGCCGTGGCAATGTCCAAATCTGAGGAGGGAGGACAAACAACGTCAACTGGCAACGAGCAACGAGGAAACAAAAATAGAATTCTTACATCGAGGTTTACTTCGAAAACAAACCGAAAGTGAAAAGGATATTCCACCTGGGTGTAGGTATTCGAGTAAACATCTGGCACAGTTTTTATTACATGTAGTTGGTCTTTGATTAATACATTCTGGCTGAACGCTGTTCATGATTACAGTCGAACTGTCCACAAACTGTCCTTGAGCCTCTGGCTGAAATTGTGTGCCCAAAGTGAAACACAGAAAGAACAAAACAAATAAGGATATTATTCGGTGAACATGGCCATTCGAGGGTCCATCAAGACAGAAGTGAAATTCAAGTTTGTTTCCAAGGTCAAATATTATAGCTCACATTTGTGTTGAAGATGACGTCCCTAAGGGGCCCTGGGTGGCAAAAGGTAAACATTTGAATTGAATTATGCATGGAGATGTGCTGGCGAGAGTGGGGACACATTATATTCATGTTACCGTCCATTCGATAGAGGAAAGGTCGCAGAAAGTGTTCCTTTGGGTGTCGTTGAATGAGCCTGTTTCCATTCAAGACATGATAACTTTCCCGCAAATCCAATAAAAGTAACTCGATGAAAAGTTGCATGACCCAATCAGATAAACTCGAGTGTTAGTCATTTCAAGCGGCAGAGTTAATGTTAAAAAATGTAATTTGCAAATAACAGCAGTTGTCATAAAGTAAAACCGTGGCTCAAACTCAACCACACTGAAGAACTGTGAAGAATAAGTAGAGTGGCATTCATTCCATACCCATGTGCAAAGGCAATGTGGGGGGTTGGGTCTGTGCACACAGAGTAAAGTTTCTGATCGCCCCCAACTTGGCGGGACGCCAGCGACGATCCTTGTCGATGCATAGATCAAGTTGACATACAGCCTCCTAGCGGCGCCCCCTGGATAGCCTCCACAACACCCGTTGTGAGGTGAACTAATGTATGCAACGAGTCCCTTGTGGTTGTGCGGAGGGCTAACAACCCGCCCACACAAAAAAAACGAGAGAGCAAACTGCGTCGGATCAACGGACGGAATCACAACAACGACGACACGGCGCGAAAAAGGCCAACGATTTGCGAGTGTGCTCCTGGAACGTAAGAACACTCTACACTCCAGGGGCCGCTCATAAACTAGAAAAGATCCTCACGCAGTACAAGCCGGATATTACTGCGATCCAGGAAATACGCTGGATAGGACAAGGTATAATGAAGAAGGAAGAGTGCGACATATATTACAGCTGTCACAAAAGGTTGCACATATTTGGATGCGGATTCGTTGGTCGAAGGTCATCGACTTTAAACCGATAAGCTATCGCCTGGCTGTGATCCGTATCCAAGGCAGATTCTACAACATCAGCCTTATATGTGCACACGCCCCTACCGATGAGGCTGTCTACGGAGCCTGTCCGGAGTACGATGTCAAAATCGTGCTCGGAGACTTCAATGCCAAAATCGGTAAGGAAAACATCTTTGGCGGAGTGATCGGAAAGCACAGCCTCCACGACACGACAACAGATAACGACTTCCGACTCACTGACTTTGCGACAGGACGTAATATGGTCATAAGTAGCACAAGATTCCCTAGCAAAAGAATCCAAACAGCAACCTGGCGATCTCCGGACGGTCGAACCGCCAACCAAATTGACCATGTGCTCATTGACGCAAGAAATGCGTCAAATATCCTGGATGTGCGAACATTCAGAGGGGCAAACGTCGACTCTGACCATTTCCTCGTAGCAGCACGATTCAGAGCCCGACTGTCCAATGTCAGAAAGCTGCACCAGCCAACAAAGAGGAGTTTTGACATTGGACGCCTGAGCACAACGGAGATTGCCAGAGCCTACGAAGAGCAATTAAGCGAGAGACTCTCCGGTATGCCTACGTCAAACACACACCAACGCCAACGAGATGTGGTTGCATTGCCGCTCGGCCATCAAAGAGGTAGCGGAAAACACCTTAGGCTACCTACCGCCCCCGACCATCATACCACGGGTTTCTACCCGTGGTATGATGGCGAGTGTGAGCAGAAGAAACGTGCAACCGACGAGGCATACCAAAAAGCGCTGCAACGGAAAAATAGAGCAGCGAAAGAGGAGTACCGGGCTAGAAGACGGGAGGAAAAGAAGGTTCTACGCCTGAAGAAAAGGTCTCTCGCAACCTCCCAGCTCAAGGACATCGAAGAGTCTAGGGATAGACAAAAAATACGGGCCTTTTATAAAAAAGCCAAAAGCCTGGCTTCAGGCTTTAGGAAAGGCACCCAGGCTCTTCGAAATCGTGAGGGTAGCCTTGTTACTGACCCGCAGGGAATAGTGGATGTGTTTAAGCAGCACTTCCAACAACTGCTTAATGGGTCTGACCAGGAGAGAGTGATAGGGAATCAGGAAATCCCAACTCCAGTCGATGAAGTAGTCCTCCCACCTAGCTTTGAAGAAGTCGGAACAGCCATTAAAAGGCTGAAGAACAACAAAGCCGCAGGCTCCGATGGCCTACCATCAGAGCTCTTCAAGGCCGGTGGCGATGTTCTGGTGGGGAGCAAGCACCAGATCATCTGTAAAACTTGGGAGGATGAAAGCATGCCCGACGACTGGAATATCAGCTCCATATGCCCCATCCACAAAAAAGGCGATCTTGCCTCTTGCAACAACTATAAAGGTATATCCCTGCTCAACGTCGCCTACAAGATCCTGTCCAGCGTACTGTGTGAACGTCTAAAGCCTTTTTGCAACGCACTAATCGGCACGTACCAGTGCGGCTTCCGGCCCGGCAAATCGACTATAGACCAAATCTTCACACTAAGACAAATACTGCAGAAGACCAGTGAGTTTCAAATCGATACGCACCACCTGTTCATTGATTTCAAAGCCGCATACGACAGCATTCATCGCAATGAGCTATTCGATGCGATGGCCGAATTCGGGATCCCGGGAAAACTGATCCGGTTGTGTCGCACAACGCTAACACACACGCGATGCACCGTGCAGTTCGGCTCAAGGATTTCTGAGCCGTTTGAAACTTGCACTGGATTTCGGCAAGGAGAAATGCGCTGTCGTGTGACTTCTTCAATCTAGTACTAGAGAAGATAGTGCGGAGGGCAACTGTAAACACGGAAGGCACTGTCTTCTACAAGTCGGTCCAACTACGCAGACGACATCGACATCGTCGCGCGTTCTCAACGTGCCGTAGTGGTGGCTTTTACGGCGATTGAAGAACAGGCGAAACGAACTGGTCTCAAGGTTAATGAGGACAAAACAAAATATATGCTGTCGACCAAAAAACGTTCCGTCACACACCACCTTGGACAAAATCTCACGATCGACAGCTACAGTTTGTCTACCTCGGGGCAAACGTGAACTCCACAAACGACATCACAGTGGAGATCCTTCGTAGAATAGCCCTTGGCAACCGGTGAAACTTCGGTTTGTCAAAACAACTGGGCTCAAAACTCCTGACTCGAAGGACCAAAATCATGCTCTACAAAACCCTTATTTTGCCAGTCCTGCTCTATGGAGCCGAAAGCTGGACACTAAGCAAAACTGCAAAGTTGATTCTTGGTACCTTCGAAAGAAAAGTTCTACGACGGATATGGTCCCGTCTGCGAGGAAGGCGATTGGAGAAGAAGACATAACCGCGAACTCTACGAGCTGTACCAGGATGTGGATGTAGTCCGAAAGGCAAAAATCCGTCGACTGCACTGGCTCGGCCACATCGAGCGCATGGACAACAATGCTCCAGCAAAGAGGGTCTTTGAATCCGAGCCTACTGGTTCAAGAAGGAGATGAAGACCGAATCTCCGGTATAAAGACCAAGTAATCGCGGATGCAAGACAGCTTGGTCTTGATGACTGGAAGCAGCGTGCCCAGGACCGTCAACGATGGAAGGCAGCAATTGCTCAGGCTCGGACCCTTCATGGGTCGCCGGCCTGATAAGAAGAAGAAGAAAGGCAATGTATAGCAACTTCTGGATACGCGTATAAGGGGAGGCTCGAAATATGTCACAAGGCAATAATCCTCTCTAAGGAAAAATAGGTCATCTGATGGCGACAAATCAGATCAGATGAAGGTACACGGCTTTCCGCCTACCGTAGCACTGCACTGTATGATCTATCTTCTTCTTGTGATGACGTTACAGTCCGGGAACCAACCAAATGACCCAGCCTCATGCCAGCCTCATGAACCTGTACAGTTCGCTTCTGAATCTTCTCCTCCAGATGTGATCAATGCAAACAGGGCCAAAGATCCCAGGCAGAGCTTTTATCTCGCAGAGACCTAGGGCATCTTCATCCACTTTTGATTGATTGTCTATGCATCTGCGCCGAACACCAGGATTGGAGTGATCAATCTTATATAAAACTAGCTTGATCCTTCGAGGGAGAGGGCTTTTGTGCTCAATTGCGTCTTGAGCCCAAAACTGTGGTTGGCAAGAGCTACCTCGAAGTTAAAGCTGCCCATTATGATGCTCTGTCTTCAGTTTTTCATCGGCCACCGCCAGACCCATTTTAGCTGTTTCCAGCTCAATGCTAACAAGGCTATGCTTTCTGTCAGTAATGTCAGTGGCATTCGTGCTTGCTGATGGGACTTCTGAAATATCGTGCCTCATGTGTAAGTTTTGCACGATCTTCATCAGAACAATGTTGAAAGAGTCACGTGACAGCGTGTTGCCTTGTCTGAAATCGAAGGTCTCGGTGTGTTGGACCAGCGAGAATTATCCTTCGTCATCCTGCACAACCTGACGAGCTTGTCCGAACTAGACATGGAATTAAATGTATGAATATAGGAATGACTGCAGAGAAACAAACGAGTACCCAAGATCTTTATGCTGGACTGTGAAAGCATAATGGACGCAAATTGTGGATTAAATGGATCAAGGAGTAAGCCGTGTTAGTCACATCTACATAACCTAAAAAGTACGTAACCTTCAAGAATGATCGCAGCAAAATGTATCCACTTTAGGACAATAATACCACGGCGGAATGTACAAACACAAGCTATAAAGGCATAAACACAAAAACTCAGCTCTGCTCTAATTTATCTCATTTAACAGATTGGTTAATTACATTCTTGGATGGTCCTCAAAATAGCTCTCGATCTCAAAAAGCACACTAACCTGTGTATGATGTCGTTGTACTCGGACCGTAAAATATACGCGAAGACCTTGATTCATTGACACAACCATGCTCAAGCATTGTTCCGACAAAAATTTCATTCAAGGTAAGAACAAATTAGCTGCTACCTGTTAATTCGTTTACAATAAACGCCCAATTTGATTTTCGCGTGACATCATCCAGAATTTCGAAACCAATTAAAGTTTGTTTTATTAATTGGTTAATATATTTGTGGATCAGGGCAGAATGCATACTCCACTGCGGTCATGTTCCAGGCAAATGAAATTCTCTAAGGCGATTGGCAGTCATTTAAATACAATTACATTAATGTTCAACATGTGTAGTAATTCTTAAGCCGATAAGTGATCGCTTAGCTGTGATACTCATTCAGTGCGGATTATATAGCATCAGCCTCATCTTTGCACACGCACCTACCGACACGGCTGAAGACACTATCAAAGAGGACTTCTATGAACTCATGCGCCTACAGAGTCTGCCTGGTGAACGGAGAATTAAAATTTGGTAACGGCTAGAATCCACACAGCAACATGGGGAGCAACCGTCGCACCTCATAGCCAGAAATCAATTAAAAATATTTGAATTCAAATTTAACGTGTCAATGATCAGCGCATTCCAATTTACTTCCAGGCATATGAATGTACCTTCTGAACACAATCTGTGTTTTAAGCTCCTCCTCCTTTTCGGGGTGAAACATATGAATCTGAAATAACGCTCAGATAACGAGCACTTTAAAAAAAAAATTCTCTGCTTCACCTCATTATTTCGAAGGGGAAGACTTTCAGCTGTTCGAAACGCCTCTCACGTATTCACAGATGGTACAACTACAACAAGCTGTCAAACAAATTTCAGTGGCAAGAGACGAGGAAGTGGGATATCTCTATTAGTTGATTTCTGCTCATAGCAAGACGATTTAGATTATCTACTTTCCAATGTGAGAAAGCTGTAGGATCGAAGCTAGAAACTATCCGATATGTTTACGGCGAACACAAACGGTACGATGCGTTTGGACTGCCGCTCAGCTATCAAAAAGCAGAAGCAACTCTAGGCTACCTTCCACTACCGACAAGAAACCGGTGGTGTAATAACGAGTGTGAGCAGAAGAAACAAGTGACCGACTAGCTACATCACGAGGCGCTGTAACGCAAAACACGGTTGTGCAAGACGAGTATCGGGCAAAAAGACGGGGCGGGAAGACGCTTCTACACCTAAAAAAAAAGTTTCTCAAAACCTCTCAGCTCAAGAATATCGAAGAGTCTACCCGCAGGGATGTGTCGATGTATTAAAGCAGCACTTTCACCAGCTGTTTAACGGGCATGTCCAGGAGAGTGTGATAGGGAACCATTAAATGCCTAGTCTAGTCGATGTAGTAGCCCTTTCACCTAGCTTTGATAAAGTGGGCAGGGCCATGAAAAAGTGATCTGTGTTCTTCTAGGCCGGTGGCAATGTTGTGGTATGCTTCCACCAGCTCATTTGCAGAATTTGTCACGAATAGTTTTTTTTATTGGGATACGTCAGAGCATTCGTGGATGCCGATAAGCGAGTCAATTTTGTCAATTTTGTAAATTTTATTCCAGATAACTAATATGCTTGAAAAATTAGTCAAAATGGATTCTACGTATGGAGGACTTAAAACGTAAGCGGTGTCATCACACATTTACATGAAATATTCTTGGAAGAGTAAATGGCAAGCATTGCTTTATGAACTTGAATGAAACTTTTATACATTTTTGCAATTTTCGTGTGTTTGTTCGGACAATTAAAAACCAAACTCTTCAAAAATTCCCCTTTATTCAAGTCTTTAATTTCACGTTATACATATTACGTATCACATATTCCAATTTCTGCCATTTTCCTGCGTACCGTAAGCCTTCTTCTGATGTCCGCTTTAGAACATGTTCATATCGATGACTTATGAACTAATTCCAAAACTAACTCCAAAACAATAAATTTGGCTTATAAACAAACGTTAGCAAAGTAAGTTCAATGAAGAGAAGACCCCCTCACCGGTCTAACAGGACTGCCACATAATTAATGCATAACTTCCTGCTGGTAATGCCTAATGAATACACTGACCAAACACTTGCCGCCAACAGTAATTCAGTCTCGGGGCAAACAAGTTGAAGGGGTGTACTGCCGACGTCAATCCAACAATTCACGTCTCACACAACTGAAATCCCTTGTTAATCGATAAAATCATTCACTTGCCCCACAGACACAGCATATACCTCACACCAATTTAGCAAGCAAATTTGGAAAATTACTCCAAGACCACCACAGCGAATCGATAGTCGTTTCCCAAACCCAATTATGCGACCCCGTCTAATTATGACGCACCCGGCTTTGCAACTCGGAAATGCTGCTCATCAATGTCAAAGAAACCATAATAGTTTGCTCACGGTTGGTTATGTAACGTCGACGTCAAGGACGAATTCATCTCGAGAATCTTCTTCACTTTAGCAATGGATCATTAATTCCACGCTCGGGATTGACAAATGCCAAAAGGCACCCAGTCAAGTTTGTTTGTTGTCATGGCTGTAAAAGTAAGTAACCGCCTATAGACTCCCCATGTGAATGGTTCCCCAATTTCGGTTCAACCGGACACGCAACGCTACAAAAATCAATAAAAACAACACTCACTAACTACTGGCATCCCCACGTATCTCCAATCCCACCGAGATCCTTTCAATCCACACAGACGCACTTGGTAAAAGAGATTAAGTGTTACACCTACCTTACTATTTTGTTACTCTTTAACATGAGAAGGCAACTACGTACACTGCTGGCCTTAATCGCCTCAACTCGGCTCGAAGTATGTCTTGGACGTCTGCCAAAGAGTGTGTCCAATCGATGGGACACTGATTCGATTCTGCGGTCCTCAGGTGCGGACTCTGCTAATTAACCATAGCATCACTTAACACCGTTCAAATGGGCTCGCGAAAAATTTAAATTTACTCACAGGCACGGGGTTGAAATATAACTCAGCATTATTTTGTTGATTGTTTCGTTTCGAATCGGATTGGGGTGGAAAAAAAACGAATATCGACCAGCAGGGGGTGTATGTTGTGTCCGACCGACAAACCTGCCTCAGAGGAATGTGACTTTAATACTGCAGCCCTTTAATGGATTTGAAAGGTAAATGTCTCCGAAGTTTCTTATGATTGGTGAACTTTTCTGGAAGAGAACATGTAGCATTACTTAGGAGAAATTGAAAGAGAGGCATCGGGAGCTTTTTAAGCTGACAGTTGATTTGACAGGTGAAGCTTGCGTTTTTATATGAATAGATAAAAAGCCAAGTTGAGTGCTTCTCTCTAGCAAATTGAGAGCCAGCCGGATAACACAGGACACAAACCATTTTGACGGTGGCTGATTGACACCATCATCGAGATATGTTTGCGATCAGATTTAATTTTGTGCAATCTAGCAAAGAATACATAGAAATAAAACACCGTCATCATCACTGAGTTTCGTTAAGTTTCGCTCATTTTTGCTTAAGTAGGACTGAAAACAATCGCCCTCTTCGTACGTAATAACACTTACAATGGTTGGTGTTGGAATTTTGTGTACGTTCCCAGATGCAAGTATTGAAAAATGTTGAGCTTTGACAATGGTTCTGAGATAATTAAGTCACTTATGGATGAGCCTTTTTTCAGACGGCGGAAGAGCTTAGATTGCTCTTGATTTATGACAAATTTACACTCAAGTCAAATATCTCCAAATAAGATCAGTGAGACTAAGACCCGTGCCTCAAAATCGAATGTTTATGGCTAAGCAAATCGTTCCTTGAGATGTCCTCCCCTGTTGTAGACTGCCTAACCGGTTTCACCGGACTACTCGTCGGACCAAATATGTATAACTATTCCAGCAAAAATTAAACTGTAAAACAAGACGACAAAAACGTAAAGGACAATCTTGGCTACACGCAGGACAGGCTTGGCTACACGGATGATTGCATCGATCTACTGTCAAATACAGAATGGGGCAGCTTTTAAAAAGAAATTTAGTAGGAAAGTTTGGATTATGAAAGAATAGCTGACTTATGTGAGTCGTTCAGTGGACCTTGTATTAGCATCAACATGACCATTGGCAAGCCTAACATACTAGTAAAAACTGAGATCCCAGAATGATATCCATAAGTCGTAGAAATCGATTTCATTGAGACAATTCTTCCCTTTTGCTCAGACTACAACGGAAATTCGTTTTAACGTATTTAAGCTTCAAATTGTTTCTCAAGAAAATCGTTTGATTTTAATTTTGCCATGCGCTAAAGTGCGGCAAAGCTTTCTACCATTGTTGTCACATATTGTTTTGGTAAGATGGTGGGTTTACAGCAGCCAACTAAATAACAGGGTGAAGGTAAAAACCAGTCATGACGTACTGTTCTTCAGTGCTGATGTTTAATGTGAGTCCTTCGCAGCAAATTCGCTACCACATACGAAAATCATTTCCCCCTGCTCACGAACTAGGGAAAGAGCATGCCAATGAACATAACTTTCACTGGTGGCTACACAAAAATCCACTACGCAGTGGAACATAAACCAACTGTCTGAAAATTAAAACTTTGTTGAGGTAGTAAAGATATGTACATAGAAAATGTGCACTACGTCTACATGCATGGAATATAAATTACGCATACGCTCTGGTGCACGCGAGATTGCATGCCAAATAGTGCCATTTTGTGGACCCCTGTAGTGGATCATGCGGTTCTGAAGATGATTATGATGATGAGATTTTTCGCCCATAACACCGCACCAAACATCTTATTGGGTGTAACTGATGCTGGTGTGTTGTGGTGTGTTGTGGTGTGGTGGATTTTCAGAGCCGCACAATCTACATTTTTGCCTGTTGCCGACCGAACTCATATCCATGAAGGCTGTGGGAGCTGGCTGATCCTGAAATAAAATATTGGCGAAATCTTTTCTGCGTCACATTAATTGATCGGTGACAAGACTAGAAAAATTAATATTTTTAACATGGTGTTGTGTACTATAAGTATCCTTCTAATTGGATACTCCTGCACAAGAAATGTGCAAGAAAAGACAATTATTTTGCAAAATAAAAAGTATATTCCTATTCAACATTGCCTGGTCTTGTTTGGACCACCCTGTATAGTCTCTTCGAATCTCAGTTACACAGTTTCGCCTATTTTAAAGTCCGATGGACATTTATGTCCACCATAACCTGCTCCTAATGCATGGCAAAGCTTTAACTAATCATAGTCTGAACCAGAGATGAAGTATTAAAGAGATAGTCAACTTCTACCTCTCTTGCCCCTTGATTTCATCTGATAGCGTTTTTTATAAAATGTTCACAGACAGTGTTTGTGAATACGATTGATCAGAGAGCAACTGCAGGCTGATCTAAAGCTTTAAGAAGTGTGCGTGGAAATAAAGTAGTATGCGTGCGCTTAGAGCAAAATTCGGGGTGAAACGCGATGGACAAGGGGTTTTCCACTGGAAAGACGACTATCTCGGTGTACATGATTTCTGGTCTAAACTGATGGTTCGGTTGGACGCATGTGTTCGAAACAAAAATGCCAAATCCGAACCACTAATTAGATGATATTAAATGCCCGTTAAATTTGAATTGTACATAAACATTCATAGACATACACTCCCCATGTGTTGAAAGTAAATTAAGCTCTTTTTAATAAACAAATTCGATTGTACTTGTTTTCTCAAATCTTATTTAGTAACCTACGTAGTACTTTTCACAAATTTATTTAGTTTTAAATTTCTTCTAAACCAAAACCACAGTTACCCAAGTTTCAGTCGCTTTAAATTCGCTTTGGGAGAACATTTTAGTACAATAAAGATCAATGGACAAATTTGGAATACCGAAAAAAATTAACCGCCACGTTCTAAAGGCGATATGCACACTGCATGGGGACGGCAATGATCATCCGAGTATTAATGATATTTGTGATGCTGTCGAAATAACAATGAGAAACAATGTCCCGGTTAGAAACCTGCAGGCCGTTGTGGTGCAATCACTGCAGAATATGACGGATTGTGGTGTGATCGAGGAGTACGGATCGAATTATTTTCTTCGAAATTTGGACGCATCCCCATCTGTATCTGGGAAGAGCAGTAATGATTCGGAAATGAACAAACCGAATGTAAGATGGGAATTTACATAATTAACATTTTAAATGTTTACTAATGTAATGTTTTTACACATAGGAACGTGGAATGGATACCGGAAGTGCGACTCCGGGTTCAAAGGGGGCTATCTATGAGTCATCATCTGGAGGAGATTTTATTGACAGTCCTCGTGAAAGTCAAAGACCTTCAGAATCCAGGCTTGACAGACTGTCAAGTGGCGAAATGGATTCTGATGACTTTGATCAACTGAAGGTAGACATGCCTACCTCTGTCCAAGTGAGTTTAAATTTAAAATCATAATTAGTCAAGTATTCTCAAGTAGCATCAAGTATTTCCTGACTGTGTTCACTTAGTGTTTCAATGGAACACTCATCGAATTGCTACCCAAATACTTCTTGAACCCAGAGAGACAGCGATTATATTCAGAAAATTCTGGGAACACCTCCGTACCGGATATATCGGCTGATCATTAAGACGGGGTTGTGGGAAGTGTGGAGTTTTCGGTTGTAGTGATGAAGAGCATCAGTTTCGTTTGTTTACACCTAGGCTCACATTGGAAGCGACGATGTACTTACTCTACTCAGTGTGCTCTCTATGATCTCACTGATCATACCCGGAAGCTTCCCTGACACCGACTATATATATCATCGGCGTACCTTACCACTTGTGACTCTAAAAGTGAATCGCATTGTTTCCCTAAACGTTATTCTATTTCATTCACATTCACATCGTCAAAGAATATTCATTTGCGTAAACAACAACCATTCGCAAATGTACATTCATGACAAAATGCGTTGCTAATGATAAAATTAGCAGAAATGCTTAATTCTTCGTTTTTGTTCTATGAAATGGCACGCAGCTAGAGCAGTGAAGCAATTGATATGTATGTAAATAAGGTCTGAGTATATATATATATATATATATATATATATATATATATATATAATAATACGTAATGTATGTTTTTAGTTTTCAGTTTGGAAAGCCTACTTCTTTATTTCGCTGTGTGTACATATTACACAACGCACCGCCTACTGCAGAAAAATAAATTATTAGCATTTCATCAAATTTAGCAAGCGATTTTCATACTGCTAATACGAAGAAATCATCACTAGTTGTAAGACGAACTAATTTCAAACAATTGAGTACTGAACAAACGCTAACCAATAGAAAACAATTAATTATTTTTAAATTAACGTCAAAATTCAAACAAGTAAATATCCACAAGATATAAAAAAAAATTACAAAATAACTATTTTCCTTAACTACACTTCAACAAAAAAAACTCGTTTCAATTTTAGGATACCGAGATGAGTTCCAGTTTCCTGCACCGTTTGGCAAATTTGCAGAATTATTTTCAAACTCCCAACCAGTCTGTTATAAATGCTGTGACGTCGGGAGTGTGTAACTTACCCAGACACAATGATCAAACTATTGGGAATGAACACCATTTGAAGATCATGAATGCCAACCTGAACGGTGAGGGCTCCTCGCCATCTGAACCCAGAGATGAAGACACGAAGGACAACAAACTTATTAATGCCGAAGAACATGAAACATAGCTTTCATGGCACGTATATTCGATGTAATAATGTCTTTGAGAAATTTATATTATTGTCATGTTTCTTTTCGCACTAAATTGAATGTATAACCAATGAACTTAAGCAAAATAAATGACATGTTGTTCAGAAGACAAAAGAAGTCTTTGACGCCAAGGATATCCCCGAAATTTCTAAATTCTACACCACATCTCAAGAACTAGGCATGAACCAGTGTCTGTCTGCCTGTTGTCTTTCGCCCACTCCAGTTTAGAAAATTCAAAATCTGTTGTTTAATTCATTCCATCCATCAATACCGTTAATCTTAATATTTCGCATGATTCCAGAGCAGGGATTATTCTCATAATGGGCCTTTTATCCAGAATCACATGGTCCTCGAAATATCCTCTTAATTCAAAGTCAACAAGCATTAAATCAAAACTAAAAATTCTTTTATTTGGGTAATTCGTAAAATTTAGCATAAATGTCGCCGAAAATTAAATATGCTTTGCCGCAAGCCGTATTTGAAACTTTAAAAGCAAAAGTACAATACAATCCAATATATGCACATTTTCCATGTTTTTCCTATCTTCCGCGTCTTGGAAAACTTCCTGGTCCTGGGTGGGCGTCTGTTGGGTCGGACCTGAAATTGAAATTGGAGCTCAATCCATTGACTTTCGTGAATGCCATGAATCAAGTCACATTGTAGGCGGTCGGCTCTCTCCTTGAGGGGTACGTCCACAGTGCAGGAGGTCCCCGCATGTTCCTGGCAGACTATCATCCTGTGCTTCCCTTTTACCGCGTCGTGGGAAACTTCCTGCTCCTGGATGGGCGTCCGTTGGGTCGGACCTGAAATTGAAATTGGAGCTCAATCCACTGACTTTCGTGAATGCCATGAATAAAGTCACATTGTAGGCGGTCGGCTCTCTCCTTGAGGGGTACGTCCACAGTGCAGGAGGTCCCCGCATGTTCCCGGCAGACTATCATCCTGTGCTTCCCTTTTACCGCGTCGTGGGAAACTTCCTGGTCCTGGATGGGAGTCCGTTGGGTCGGACCTGAAATTGAAATTGGAGCTCAATCCACTGACTTTCGTGAATGCCATGAATCAAGTCACATTGTAGGCGGTCGGCTCTCTCGTTGAGGGGTACGTCCACAGTGCAGGAGGTCCTCGCATGTTCCTGGCAGACTATCATCCTGTGCTTCCCTTTTACCGCGTCGTGGGAAACTTCCTGGTCCTGGATGGGCGTCCGTTGGGTCGGACCTGAAATTTAAATTGGAGCTCAATCCACTGACTTTCGTGAATGCCATGAATAAAGTCACATTGTAGGCGGTCGGCTCTCTCCTTGAGGGGTACGTCCACAGTGCAGGAGGTCCCCGCATGTTCCTGGCAGACTATCATCCTGTGCTTCCCTTTTACCGCGTCTTGGGAATTTACCTTCCCCTGGCAGACCATCATCCTGTGCTTCCCTTTTACCGCGTCGTGGGAAACTTCCTGGTCCTGGATGGGCGTCCGTTGGGTCGGACCTGAAATTGAAATTGGAGCTCAATCCACTGACTTTCGTGAATGCCATGAATAAAGTCACATTGTAGGCGGTCGGCTCTCTCGTTGAGGGGTACGTCCACAGTGCAGGAGGTTCCCGCATGTTCCTGGCAGACTATCATCCTGTGCTTCCCTTTTACCGCGTCTTGGGAATTTACCTTCCCCTGGCAGACCATCATCCTGTGCTTCTCTCTTACCGCGTCGTGGGAAACTTCCTGGTCCTGGATGGGAGTCCGTTGGGTCGGACCTGAAATTGAAATTGGAGCTCAATCCACTGACTTTCGTGAATGCCATGAATAAAGTCACATTGTAGGCGGTCGGCTCTCTCGTTGAGGGGTACGTCCACAGTGCAGGAGGTCCCCGCATGTTCCTGGCAGACTATCATCCTGTGCTTCCCTTTTACCGCGTCGTGGGAAACTTCCTGGTCCTGGATGGGCGTCCGTTGGGTCGGAACTGAAATTGAAATTGGAGCTCAATCCACCGACTTTCGTGAATGCCATGAATAAAGTCACATTGTAGGCGGTCGGCTCTCTCCTTGAGGGGTACGTCCACAGTGCAGGAGGTCCCCGCATGTTCCTGGCAGACTATCATCCTGTGCTTCCCTTTTACCGCGTCTTGGGAATTTACCTTCCCCTGGCAGACCATCATCCTGTGCTTCCCTTTTACCGCGTCGTGGGAAACTTCCTGGTCCTGGATGGGAGTCCGTTGGGTCGGACCTGAAATTGAAATTGGAGCTCAATCCACTGACTTTCGTGAATGCCATGAATCAAGTCACATTGTAGGCGGTCGGCTCTCTCGTTGAGGGGTACGTCCACAGTGCAGGAGGTCCCCGCATGTTCCTGGCAGACTATCATCCTGTGCTTCTCTCTTACCGCGTCGTGGGAAACTTCCTGGTCCTGGATGGGCGTCCGTTGGGTCGGAACTGAAATTGAAATTGGAGCTCAATCCACTGACTTTCGTGAATGCCATGAATAAAGTCACATTGTAGGCGGTCGGCTCTCTCGTTGAGGGGTACGTCCACAGTGCAGGAGGTCCCCGCATGTTCCTGGCAGACTATCATCCTGTGCTTCCCTTTTACCGCGTCGTGGGAAACTTCCTGGTCCTGGATGGGAGTCCGTTGGGTCGGACCTGAAATTGAAATTGGAGCTCAATCCACTGACTTTCGTGAATGCCATGAATCAAGTCACATTGTAGGCGGTCGGCTCTCTCGTTGAGGGGTACGTCCACAGTGCAGGAGGTCCCCGCATGTTCCTGGCAGACTATCATCCTGTGCTTCCCTTTTACCGCGTCTTGGGAATTTACCTTCCCCTGGCAGACCATCATCCTGTGCTTCTCTCTTACCGCGTCGTGGGAAACTTCCTGGTCCTGGATGGGAGTCCGTTGGGTCGGACCTGAAATTGAAATTGGAGCTCAATCCACTGACTTTCGTGAATGCCATGAATAAAGTCACATTGTAGGCGGTCGGCTCTCTCGTTGAGGGGTACGTCCACAGTGCAGGAGGTCCCCGCATGTTCCTGGCAGACTATCATCCTGTGCTTCCCTTTTACCGCGTCGTGGGAAACTTCCTGGTCCTGGATGGGCGTCCGTTGGGTCGGAACTGAAATTGAAATTGGAGCTCAATCCACCGACTTTCGTGAATGCCATGAATAAAGTCACATTGTAGGCGGTCGGCTCTCTCCTTGAGGGGTACGTCCACAGTGCAGGAGGTCCCCGCATGTTCCTGGCAGACTATCATCCTGTGCTTCCCTTTTACCGCGTCTTGGGAATTTACCTTCCCCTGGCAGACCATCATCCTGTGCTTCCCTTTTACCGCGTCGTGGGAAACTTCCTGGTCCTGGATGGGAGTCCGTTGGGTCGGACCTGAAATTGAAATTGGAGCTCAATCCACTGACTTTCGTGAATGCCATGAATCAAGTCACATTGTAGGCGGTCGGCTCTCTCGTTGAGGGGTACGTCCACAGTGCAGGAGGTCCCCGCATGTTCCTGGCAGACTATCATCCTGTGCTTCTCTCTTACCGCGTCGTGGGAAACTTCCTGGTCCTGGATGGGCGTCCGTTGGGTCGGACCTGAAATTGAAATTGGAGCTCAATCCACTGACTTTCGTGAATGCCATGAATAAAGTCACATTGTAGGCGGTCGGCTCTCTCGTTGAGGGGTACGTCCACAGTGCAGGAGGTCCCCGCATGTTCCTGGCAGACTATCATCCTGTGCTTCTCTTTTACCGCGTCGTGGGAAACTTCCTGGTCCTGGATGGGAGTCCGTTGGGTCGGACCTGAAATTGAAATTGGAGCTCAATCCACTGACTTTCGTGAATGCCATGAATCAAGTCACATTGTAGGCGGTCGGCTCTCTCGTTGAGGGGTACGTCCACAGTGCAGGAGGTCCCCGCATGTTCCTGGCAGACTATCATCCTGTGCTTCTCTCTTACCGCGTCGTGGGAAACTTCCTGGTCCTGGATGGGCGTCCGTTGGGTCGGACCTGAAATTGAAATTGGAGCTCAATCCACTGACTTTCGTGAATGCCATGAATAAAGTCACATTGTAGGCGGTCGGCTCTCTCGTTGAGGGGTACGTCCACAGTGCAGGAGGTCCCCGCATGTTCCTGGCAGACTATCATCCTGTGCTTCTCTCTTACCGCGTCGTGGGAAACTTCCTGGTCCTGGATGGGCGTCCGTTGGGTCGGACCTGAAATTGAAATTGGAGCTCAATCCACTGACTTTCGTGAATGCCATGAATAAAGTCACATTGTAGGCGGTCGGCTCTCTCGTTGAGGGGTACGTCCACAGTGCAGGAGGTCCCCGCATGTTCCTGGCAGACTATCATCCTGTGCTTCCCTTTTACCGCGTCTTGGGAATTTACCTTCCCCTGGCAGACCATCATCCTGTGCTTCTCTCTTACCGCGTCGTGGGAAACTTCCTGGTCCTGGATGGGAGTCCGTTGGGTCGGACCTGAAATTGAAATTGGAGCTCAATCCACTGACTTTCGTGAATGCCATGAATAAAGTCACATTGTAGGCGGTCGGCTCTTTCGTTGAGGGGTACGTCCACAGTGCAGGAGGTCCCCGCATGTTCCTGGCAGACTATCATCCTGTGCTTCCCTTTTACCGCGTCGTGGGAAACTTCCTGGTCCTGGATGGGCGTCCGTTGGGTCGGAACTGAAATTGAAATTGGAGCTCAATCCACCGACTTTCGTGAATGCCATGAATAAAGTCACATTGTAGGCGGTCGGCTCTCTCCTTGAGGGGTACGTCCACAGTGCAGGAGGTCCCCGCATGTTCCTGGCAGACTATCATCCTGTGCTTCCCTTTTACCGCGTCTTGGGAATTTACCTTCCCCTGGCAGACCATCATCCTGTGCTTCCCTTTTACCGCGTCGTGGGAAACTTCCTGGTCCTGGATGGGAGTCCGTTGGGTCGGACCTGAAATTGAAATTGGAGCTCAATCCACTGACTTTCGTGAATGCCATGAATCAAGTCACATTGTAGGCGGTCGGCTCTCTCGTTGAGGGGTACGTCCACAGTGCAGGAGGTCCCCGCATGTTCCTGGCAGACTATCATCCTGTGCTTCTCTCTTACCGCGTCGTGGGAAACTTCCTGGTCCTGGATGGGCGTCCGTTGGGTCGGACCTGAAATTGAAATTGGAGCTCAATCCACTGACTTTCGTGAATGCCATGAATAAAGTCACATTGTAGGCGGTCGGCTCTCTCGTTGAGGGGTACGTCCACAGTGCAGGAGGTCCCCGCATGTTCCTGGCAGACTATCATCCTGTGCTTCCCTTTTACCGCGTCGTGGGAAACTTCCTGGTCCTGGATGGGAGTCCGTTGGGTCGGACCTGAAATTGAAATTGGAGCTCAATCCACTGACTTTCGTGAATGCCATGAATCAAGTCACATTGTAGGCGGTCGGCTCTCTCGTTGAGGGGTACGTCCACAGTGCAGGAGGTCCCCGCATGTTCCTGGCAGACTATCATCCTGTGCTTCTCTCTTACCGCGTCGTGGGAAACTTCCTGGTCCTGGATGGGCGTCCGTTGGGTCGGACCTGAAATTGAAATTGGAGCTCAATCCACTGACTTTCGTGAATGCCATGAATAAAGTCACATTGTAGGCGGTCGGCTCTCTCGTTGAGGGGTACGTCCACAGTGCAGGAGGTCCCCGCATGTTCCTGGCAGACTATCATCCTGTGCTTCCCTTTTACCGCGTCTTGGGAATTTACCTTCCCCTGGCAGACCATCATCCTGTGCTTCTCTCTTACCGCGTCGTGGGAAACTTCCTGGTCCTGGATGGGCGTCCGTTGGGTCGGACCTGAAATTGAAATTGGAGCTCAATCCACTGACTTTCGTGAATGCCATGAATAAAGTCACATTGTAGGCGGTCGGCTCTCTCCTTGAGGGGTCCGTCCACAGTGAAGGAGGTCTCCGCATGTTCCTGGCAGACTATCATCCTGTGCTTCCCTTTTACCGCGTCTTGGGAATTTACCTTCCCCTGGCAGACCATCATCCTGCGCTTCTCTTTTACCGCGTCGTGGGAAACTTCCTGGTCCTGGATGGGCGTCCGTTGGGTCGGACCTGAAATTGAAATTGGAGCTCAATCCACTGACTTTCGTGAATGCCATGAATAAAGTCACATTGTAGGCGGTCGGCTCTCTCCTTGAGGGGTACGTCCACAGTGCAGGAGGTCCCCGCATGTTCCTGGTAGACTATCATCCTGTGCTTCCCTTTTACCGCGTCGTGGGAAACTTCCTGGTCCTGGATGGGCGTCCGTTGGGTCGGACCTGAAATTGAAATTGGAGCTCAATCCACTGACTTTCGTGAATGCCATGAATAAAGTCACATTGTAGGCGGTCGGCTCTCTCGTTGAGGGGTACGTCCACAGTGAAGAAGGTCCCCGCATGTTCCTGGCAGACTATCATCCTGTGCTTCCCTTTTACCGCGTCTTGGGAATTTACCTTCCCCTGGCAGACCATCATCCTGTGCTTCTCTTTTACCGCGTCGTGGGAAACTTCCTGGTCCTGGATGGGCGTCCGTTGGGTCGGACCTGAAATTGAAATTGGAGCTCAATCCACTGACTTTCGTGAATGCCATGAATAAAGTCACATTGTAGGCGGTCGGCTCTCTCGTTGAGGGGTACGTCCACAGTGCAGGAGGTCCCCGCATGTTCCTGGCAGACTATCATCCTGTGCTTCCCTTTTACCGCGTCGTGGGAAACTTCCTGGTCCTGGATGGGCGTCCGTTGGGTCGGAACTGAAATTGAAATTGGAGCTCAATCCACCGACTTTCGTGAATGCCATGAATAAAGTCACATTGTAGGCGGTCGGCTCTCTCCTTGAGGGGTACGTCCACAGTGCAGGAGGTCCCCGCATGTTCCTGGCAGACTATCATCCTGTGCTTCCCTTTTACCGCGTCTTGGGAATTTACCTTCCCCTGGCAGACCATCATCCTGCGCTTCTCTTTTACCGCGTCGTGGGAAACTTCCTGGTCCTGGATGGGCGTCCGTTGGGTCGGACCTGAAATTGAAATTGGAGCTCAATCCACTGACTTTCGTGAATGCCATGAATCAAGTCACATTGTAGGCGGTCGGCTCTCTCGTTGAGGGGTACGTCCACAGTGCAGGAGGTCCCCGCATGTTCCTGGCAGACTATCATCCTGTGCTTCCCTTTTACCGCGTCGTGGGAAACTTCCTGGTCCTGGATGGGAGTCCGTTGGGTCGGACCTGAAATTGAAATTGGAGCTCAATCCACTGACTTTCGTGAATGCCATGAATAAAGTCACATTGTAGGCGGTCGGCTCTCTCGTTGAGGGGTACGTCCACAGTGCAGGAGGTCCCCGCATGTTCCTGGCAGACTATCATCCTGTGCTTCCCTTTTACCGCGTCTTGGGAATTTACCTTCCCCTGGCAGACCATCATCCTGTGCTTCTCTCTTACCGCGTCGTGGGAAACTTCCTGGTCCTGGATGGGCGTCCGTTGGGTCGGACCTGAAATTGAAATTGGAGCTCAATCCACTGACTTTCGTGAATGCCATGAATAAAGTCACATTGTAGGCGGTCGGCTCTCTCGTTGAGGGGTACGTCCACAGTGCAGGAGGTCCCCGCATGTTCCTGGCAGACTATCATCCTGTGCTTCCCTTTTACCGCGTCGTGGGAAACTTCCTGGTCCTGGATGGGCGTCCGTTGGGTCGGACCTGAAATTGAAATTGGAGCTCAATCCATTGACTTTCGTCAATGCCATGAATAAAGTCACATTGTAGGCGGTCGGCTCTCTCGTTGAGGGGTACGTCCACAGTGCAGGAGGTCCCCGCATGTTCCTGGCAGACTATCATCCTGTGCTTCTCTCTTACCGCGTCGTGGGAAACTTCCTGGTCCTGGATGGGCGTCCGTTGGGTCGGACCTGAAATTGAAATTGGAGCTCAATCCACTGACTTTCGTGAATGCCATGAATAAAGTCACATTGTAGGCGGTCGGCTCTCTCGTTGAGGGGTACGTCCACAGTGCAGGAGGTCCCCGCATGTTCCTGGCAGACTATCATCCTGTGCTTCCCTTTTACCGCGTCGTGGGAAACTTCCTGGTCCTGGATGGGCGTCCGTTGGGTCGGACCTGAAATTGAAATTGGAGCTCAATCCACTGACTTTCGTGAATGCCATGAATAAAGTCACATTGTAGGCGGTCGGCTCTCTCGTTGAGGGGTACGTCCACAGTGAAGAAGGTCCCCGCATGTTCCTGGCAGACTATCATCCTGTGCTTCCCTTTTACCGCGTCTTGGGAATTTACCTTCCCCTGGCAGACCATCATCCTGTGCTTCTCTTTTACCGCGTCGTGGGAAACTTCCTGGTCCTGGATGGGCGTCCGTTGGGTCGGACCTGAAATTGAAATTGGAGCTCAATCCACTGACTTTCGTGAATGCCATGAATAAAGTCACATTGTAGGCGGTCGGCTCTCTCGTTGAGGGGTACGTCCACAGTGCAGGAGGTCCCCGCATGTTCCTGGCAGACTATCATCCTGTGCTTCCCTTTTACCGCGTCTTGGGAATTTACCTTCCCCTGGCAGACCATCATCCTGTGCTTCTCTTTTACCGCGTCGTGGGAAACTTCCTGGTCCTGGATGGGCGTCCGTTGGGTCGGACCTGAAATTGAAATTGGAGCTCAATCCACTGACTTTCGTGAATGCCATGAATAAAGTCACATTGTAGGCGGTCGGCTCTCTCGTTGAGGGGTACGTCCACAGTGCAGGAGGTCCCCGCATGTTCCTGGCAGACTATCATCCTGTGCTTCCCTTTTACCGCGTCGTGGGAAACTTCCTGGTCCTGGATGGGCGTCCGTTGGGTCGGACCTGAAATTGAAATTGGAGCTCAATCCACTGACTTTCGTGAATGCCATGAATAAAGTCACATTGTAGGCGGTCGGCTCTCTCGTTGAGGGGTACGTCCACAGGGAAGAAGGTCCCCGCATGTTCCTGGCAGACTATCATCCTGTGCTTCCCTTTTACCGCGTCTTGGGAATTTACCTTCCCCTGGCAGACCATCATCCTGTGCTTCTCTTTTACCGCGTCGTGGGAAACTTCCTGGTCCTGGATGGGCGTCCGTTGGGTCGGACCTGAAATTGAAATTGGAGCTCAATCCACTGACTTTCGTGAATGCCATGAATAAAGTCACATTGTAGGCGGTCGGCTCTCTCGTTGAGGGGTACGTCCACAGTGCAGGAGGTCCCCGCATGTTCCTGGCAGACTATCATCCTGTGCTTCCCTTTTACCGCGTCGTGGGAAACTTCCTGGTCCTGGATGGGCGTCCGTTGGGTCGGACCTGAAATTGAAATTGGAGCTCAATCCACTGACTTTCGTGAATGCCATGAATCAAGTCACATTGTAGGCGG
Organism: Eristalis pertinax; assembly: GCA_907269125.1. NCBI lineage: Eukaryota > Metazoa > Arthropoda > Insecta > Diptera > Syrphidae > Eristalis > Eristalis pertinax. Next base: position 35,908,665 of record OU026148.1, read on the forward strand.
TCGGCTCTCTCGTTGAGGGGTACGTCCACAGTGCAGGAGGTCCCCGCATGTTCCTGGCAGACTATCATCCTGTGCTTCCCTTTTACCGCGTCTTGGGAATTTACCTTCCCCTGGCAGACCATCATCCTGTGCTTCTCTTTTACCGCGTCGTGGGAAACTTCCTGGTCCTGGATGGGCGTCCGTTGGGTCGGACCTGAAATTGAAATTGGAGCTCAATCCATTGACTGTCGTGAATGCCATGAATAAAGTCACATTGTAGGCGGTCGGCTCTCTCGTTGAGGGGTACGTCCACAGTGCAGGAGGTCCCCGCATGTTCCTGGCAGACTATCATCCTGTGCTTCCCTTTTACCGCGTCGTGGGAAACTTCCTGGTCCTGGATGGGCGTCCGTTGGGTCGGACCTGAAATTGAAATTGGAGCTCAATCCACTGACTTTCGTGAATGCCATGAATAAAGTCACATTGTAGGCGGTCGGCTCTCTCGTTGAGGGGTACGTCCACAGTGCAGGAGGTCCCCGCATGTTCCTGGTAGACTATCATCCTGTGCTTCCCTTTTACCGCGTCGTGGGAAACTTCCTGGTCCTGGATGGGCGTCCGTTGGGTCGGACCTGAAATTGAAATTGGAGCTCAATCCACTGACTTTCGTGAATGCCATGAATAAAGTCACATTGTAGGCGGTCGGCTCTCTCGTTGAGGGGTACGTCCACAGTGCAGGAGGTCCCCGCATGTTCCTGGCAGACTATCATCCTGTGCTTCCCTTTTACCGCGTCGTGGGAAACTTCCTGGTCCTGGATGGGCGTCCGTTGGGTCGGACCTGAAATTGAAATTGGAGCTCAATCCACTGACTTTCGTGAATGCCATGAATAAAGTCACATTGTAGGCGGTCGGCTCTCTCCTTGAGGGGTCCGTCCACAGTGCAGGAGGTCTCCGCATGTTCCTGGCAGACTATCATCCTGTGCTTCTCTTTTACCGCGTCTTGGGAATTTACCTTCCCCTGGCAGACCATCATCCTGTGCTTCTCTTTTACCGCGTCGTGGGAAACTTCCTGGTCCTGGATGGGCGTCCGTTGGGTCGGACCTGAAATTGAAATTGGAGCTCAATCCACTGACTTTCGTGAATGCCATGAATAAAGTCACATTGTAGGCGGTCGGCTCTCTCGTTGAGGGGTACGTCCACAGTGCAGGAGGTCCCCGCATGTTCCTGGCAGACTATCATCCTGTGCTTCTCTCTTACCGCGTCGTGGGAAACTTCCTGGTCCTGGATGGGCGTCCGTTGGGTCGGACCTGAAATTGAAATTGGAGCTCAATCCATTGACTTTCGTGAATGCCATGAATGAAGTCACATTGTAGGCGGTCGGCTCTCTCGTTGAGGGGTACGTCCACAGTGCAGGAGGTCCCCGCATGTTCCTGGCAGACTATCATCCTGTGCTTCCCTTTTACCGCGTCTTGGGAATTTACCTTCCCCTGGCAGACCATCATCCTGTGCTTCTCTCTTACCGCGTCGTGGGAAACTTCCTGGTCCTGGATGGGCGTCCGTTGGGTCGGACCTAAAATTGAAATTGGAGCTCAATCCACTGACTTTCGTGAATGCCATGAATAAAGTCACATTGTAGGCGGTCGGCTCTCTCTTTGAGGGGTCCGTCCACAGTGAAGGAGGTCTCCGCATGTTCCTGGCAGACTATCATCCTGTGCTTCCCTTTTACAGCGTCTTGGGAATTTACCTTCCCCTGGCAGACCATCATCCTGTGCTTCTCTTTTACCGCGTCGTGGGAAACTTCCTGGTCCTGGATGGGCGTCCGTTGGGTCGGACCTGAAATTGAAATTGGAGCTCAATCCACTGACTTTCGTGAATGCCATGAATAAAGTCACATTGTAGGCGGTCGGCTCTCTCCTTGAGGGGTACGTCCACAGTGCAGGAGGTCCCCGCATGTTCCTGGCAGACTATCATCCTGTGCTTCTCTTTTACCGCGTCGTGGAAAACTTCCTGGTCCTGGATGGGCGTCCGTTGGGTCGGACCTGAAATTGAAATTGGAGCTCAATCCATTGACTGTCGTGAATGCCATGAATAAAGTCACATTGTAGGCGGTCGGCTCTCTCGTTGAGGGGTACGTCCACAGTGCAGGAGGTCCCCGCATGTTCCTGGCAGACTATCATCCTGTGCTTCCCTTTTACCGCGTCGTGGGAAACTTCCTGGTCCTGGATGGGCGTCCGTTGGGTCGGACCTGAAATTGAAATTGGAGCTCAATCCACTGACTTTCGTGAATGCCATGAATAAAGTCACATTGTAGGCGGTCGGCTCTCTCGTTGAGGGGTACGTCCACAGTGCAGGAGGTCCCCGCATGTTCCTGGTAGACTATCATCCTGTGCTTCCCTTTTACCGCGTCGTGGGAAACTTCCTGGTCCTGGATGGGCGTCCGTTGGGTCGGACCTGAAATTGAAATTGGAGCTCAATCCACTGACTTTCGTGAATGCCATGAATAAAGTCACATTGTAGGCGGTCGGCTCTCTCGTTGAGGGGTACGTCCACAGTGCAGGAGGTCCCCGCATGTTCCTGGCAGACTATCATCCTGTGCTTCCCTTTTACCGCGTCGTGGGAAACTTCCTGGTCCTGGATGGGCGTCCGTTGGGTCGGACCTGAAATTGAAATTGGAGCTCAATCCACTGACTTTCGTGAATGCCATGAATAAAGTCACATTGTAGGCGGTCGGCTCTCTCGTTGAGGGGTACGTCCACAGTGCAGGAGGTCCCCGCATGTTCCTGGCAGACTATCATCCTGTGCTTCTCTCTTACCGCGTCGTGGGAAACTTCCTGGTCCTGGATGGGCGTCCGTTGGGTCGGACCTGAAATTGAAATTGGAGCTCAATCCATTGACTTTCGTGAATGCCATGAATGAAGTCACATTGTAGGCGGTCGGCTCTCTCGTTGAGGGGTACGTCCACAGTGCAGGAGGTCCCCGCATGTTCCTGGCAGACTATCATCCTGTGCTTCCCTTTTACCGCGTCTTGGGAATTTACCTTCCCCTGGCAGACCATCATCCTGTGCTTCTCTTTTACCGCGTCGTGGGAAACTTCCTGGTCCTGGATGGGCGTCCGTTGGGTCGGACCTGAAATTGAAATTGGAGCTCAATCCACTGACTTTCGTGAATGCCATGAATAAAGTCACATTGTAGGCGGTCGGCTCTCTCGTTGAGGGGTACGTCCACAGTGCAGGAGGTCCCCGCATGTTCCTGGCAGACTATCATCCTGTGCTTCTCTCTTACCGCGTCGTGGGAAACTTCCTGGTCCTGGATGGGCGTCCGTTGGGTCGGACCTGAAATTGAAATTGGAGCTCAATCCATTGACTTTCGTGAATGCCATGAATCAAGTCACATTGTAGGCGGTCGGCTCTCTCGTTGAGGGGTACGTCCACAGTGCAGGAGGTCCCCGCATGTTCCTGGCAGACTATCATCTTGTGCTTCCCTTTTACCGCGTCGTGGGAAACTTCCTGGTCCTGGATGAGCGTCCGTTGGGTCGGACCTGAAATTGTAATTGGAGCTCAATCCACTGACTTTCGTGAATGCCATGAATAAACTCACATTGTAGGCGGTCGGCTCTCTCCTTGAGGGGTACGTCCACAGTGAAGGAGGTCCCCGCATGTTCCTGGCAGACTATCATCCTGTGCTTCTCTCTTACCGCGTCGTGGGAAACTTCCTGGTCCTGGATGGGCGTCCGTTGGGTCGGACCTGAAATTGAAATTGGAGCTCAATCCACTGACTTTCGTGAATGCCATGAATAAAGTCACATTGTAGGGGGTCGGCTCTCTCGTTGAGGGGTACGTCCACAGTGCAGGAGGTCCCCGCATGTTCCTGGTAGACTATCATCCTGTGCTTCCCTTTTACCGCGTCGTGGGAAACTTCCTGGTCCTGGATGGGCGTCCGTTGGGTCGGACCTGAAATTGAAATTGGAGCTCAATCCATTGACTTTCGTGAATGCCATGAATAAAGTCACATTGTAGGCGGTCGGCTCTCTCGTTGAGGGGTACGTCCACAGTGCAGGAGGTCCCCGCATGTTCCTGGCAGACTATCATCCTGTGCTTCCCTTTTACCGCGTCGTGGGAAACTTCCTGGTCCTGGATGGGCGTCCGTTGGGTCGGACCTGAAATTGAAATTGGAGCTCAATCCATTGACTTTCGTGAATGCCATGAATAAAGTCACATTGTAGGCGGTCGGCTCTCTCGTTGAGGGGTACGTCCACAGTGCAGGAGGTCCCCGCATGTTCCTGGCAGACTATCATCCTGTGCTTCCCTTTTACCGCGTCTTGGGAATTTACCTTCCCCTGGCAGACCATCATCCTGTGCTTCTCTTTTACCGCGTCGTGGGAAACTTCCTGGTCCTGGATGGGCGTCCGTTGGGTCGGACCTGAAATTGAAATTGGAGCTCAATCCACTGACTTTCGTGAATGCCATGAATAAAGTCACATTGTAGGCGGTCGGCTCTCTCGTTGAGGGGTACGTCCACAGTGCAGGAGGTCCCCGCATGTTCCTGGCAGACTATCATCCTGTGCTTCTCTCTTACCGCGTCGTGGGAAACTTCCTGGTCCTGGATGGGCGTCCGTTGGGTCGGACCTGAAATTGAAATTGGAGCTCAATCCATTGACTTTCGTGAATGCCATGAATCAAGTCACATTGTAGGCGGTCGGCTCTCTCGTTGAGGGGTACGTCCACAGTGCAGGAGGTCCCCGCATGTTCCTGGCAGACTATCATCTTGTGCTTCCCTTTTACCGCGTCGTGGGAAACTTCCTGGTCCTGGATGAGCGTCCGTTGGGTCGGACCTGAAATTGTAATTGGAGCTCAATCCACTGACTTTCGTGAATGCCATGAATAAACTCACATTGTAGGCGGTCGGCTCTCTCCTTGAGGGGTACGTCCACAGTGAAGGAGGTCCCCGCATGTTCCTGGCAGACTATCATCCTGTGCTTCTCTCTTACCGCGTCGTGGGAAACTTCCTGGTCCTGGATGGGCGTCCGTTGGGTCGGACCTGAAATTGAAATTGGAGCTCAATCCACTGACTTTCGTGAATGCCATGAATAAAGTCACATTGTAGGGGGTCGGCTCTCTCGTTGAGGGGTACGTCCACAGTGCAGGAGGTCCCCGCATGTTCCTGGTAGACTATCATCCTGTGCTTCCCTTTTACCGCGTCGTGGGAAACTTCCTGGTCCTGGATGGGCGTCCGTTGGGTCGGACCTGAAATTGAAATTGGAGCTCAATCCATTGACTTTCGTGAATGCCATGAATAAAGTCACATTGTAGGCGGTCGGCTCTCTCGTTGAGGGGTACGTCCACAGTGCAGGAGGTCCCCGCATGTTCCTGGCAGACTATCATCCTGTGCTTCCCTTTTACCGCGTCGTGGGAAACTTCCTGGTCCTGGATGGGCGTCCGTTGGGTCGGACCTGAAATTGAAATTGGAGCTCAATCCATTGACTTTCGTGAATGCCATGAATAAAGTCACATTGTAGGCGGTCGGCTCTCTCGTTGAGGGGTACGTCCACAGTGCAGGAGGTCCCCGCATGTTCCTGGCAGACTATCATCCTGTGCTTCCCTTTTACCGCGTCGTGGGAAACTTCCTGGTCCTGGATGGGCGTCCGTTGGGTCGGACCTGAAATTGAAATTGGAGCTCAATCCACTGACTTTCGTGAATGCCATGAATAAAGTCACATTGTGGGCGGTCGGCTCTCTCGTTGAGGGGTACGTCCACAGTGCAGGAGGTCCCCGCATGTTCCTGGCAGACTATCATCCTGTGCTTCTCTTTTACCGCGTCGTGGGAAACTTCCTGGTCCTGGGCGGACGTCCGTTGGGTCGGACGTGAATGGACCTTCAACCTGTGATTCCCTTTTACCGCGCCTTATTAGGCTTTCTTGAATATCCTGTTTGCGTCCAATGACGACACTATGGGAGGTGAACAAATTAGCCAAGTGACATAGTTTTTGTTGCAGTGAAGGAATTTAGCGCGACTTATTTAGCGTACCTTCGTTTTCGTCCTCCTGAGGACCCTCCCCCCCGTTGTGGGAAGTTTTCTGCACCTGGGTGACCATCCGATGGCTTCGAACTGGAAAAGAATTTTATGAACAACTAATTTATATATTTTTTTTATCTGCTCACATTGTGGGAGGTCGACTCTCTCTTTGTGGTACTCTCTCGCAGTGTACTTTACCTTTACATGAACTCGGTAAGGCGTCAGATGTTGAAGTATCAACTCTAAAAAAATAGAAATAGTGGATATTTTTGTTTGGTTTCTCATATAAAGCTCAATACTTGGGGGGCCTGCTTTCTCTCTGCGGCACACGACCACAATGTTTGAGGTCTTTGCATGTTCCTGGCAGAAGATCAGGATCGGGGAACGCTATAATAGCAAGACTACAGAAAATGGGACCTTATTAGTAAGAGAGACTGGTTTTTATCAACATTAGTTCGTACTGTTCCGGTATTTTCCTCATTTTCGTTGGAGGCCTGAAGCATGTTTCCGAACTTCTGCATATGTACGGGTCTTGAGTTGGTAGTATATCCAAAGCTATTTTACTGCAATTGAATTGTGTTAACTGAGTTACAGTCAGTGCGGGTTATTTACCTATCCTTTCGTCTGATAAATGACTCTGACTCTCGGCCGCAGATCGTTGGATCTGGGCATGTTCCGGGATGAGCGCCAATTGGATGAACTCTGGAAACATAAATGTGAAATGCAGTAAGACGGGGATTTGATGAGACTGTGGATGTCCTTACTTGTATTGCCTCAGACTGTCGCAGTAATCTACGAAATTACATCTGACTGGAACCTGTAAGGTGAAATTTTGTGTTACTCAGATGGACACTTAAGCAAATACATATGTAAATTGTGGTATTTAAATACAAAGATGTTTCGCTACACTTGCGGAAGTTTATTCGCCTTAATTGACATCAGTTCCGGCTATTGGTATTTCGTCACAGATGCAGATTCATTTGGCGAATAAGCAACACTCTCTGTAGACTAAGCTAGCTTTTCAGCAATCAATCGTGTGCAACAGCTTTTTCAAGACAGGCACACTCTTTGAACATTGTCAGTCCCTCGAGAGGGGCAGAGTGTAGTGTTGGGATTTGAAACGAAACATCCAGAGTACGGGCACTATATGTGGTGTATGGACACCACATCACGGCGGAACCCACAGAAACCAAGCTGCCGTTCTTAAAAAGATTAAACTTAGACTAAGCGTTATAGTGAATCACTTCGCAGACTGCTTGGTCTGAACCTTCAAACCATTCAACTGACAAATGCTTCCTGGAATATTCAATGTGTCAGACGTAGTAAATGTTAATCATGTAATAAGAACCGCCGCTTTGTTGCAACGGCTCCTGGGTACGACTTAATCGTATGAGAAATATTTATATACCCAGGAAAGCTCTTCTTAAGTCCATGGGTTCAGTGTGGAAAAGTTTGCTTCGACTGACTTTGACAAAGTTAGCACTAAGGCTTGAAACACAAGCCTCGCCATTTCTTTCCTAGAAATATTTGTAGTATTTTAGACAACTATCTCTCAGACAGGTTGGCCGTCAATGCGTTGGCTGTGGGCATTTGCGTCAACAACTACACTTAGTGTCCCGATTCGATTCCCGATACGACCAACATTCACAAATAACAGTTTGGCTTCTCTCGATTCACAGACAATGTTCAGAGAGTATGGCTGTCTAGAAAAACCGCCGCAATCCTCGTCAGTCGGAGTCGTTATAATAAATCCTGGAGTACCACAAGGTCCTCTCTTCCATTTGCGACGTGAGCGGAAATACAAAATGGTTCCAATCATTAACCGACCGAAATTTTTGTATCATAAAAAATAACATCCTACGTCTTGCGTATATCCCTGTTCACCGTCGAATTTTGCACAGGATTTATGATCCTGCTGAAATAACAGAAGATGTAGACCTGAAGGGAAAAGTCCATCGACTACACTGGGTTGACCACATTCGCTGGTCGCCTATTGTGAGCCGCTTTCTCCGAGAAGGAGAGGAGGACCGAATATGCCGTACAAAGTCCAAGTGATCGTACGTGCATACATGACAGCTTGGCCTTGATTACTGAAAGCAGAATGCCCTGGCCCGTCAATGATTGACTTAGAACCTTACACAAAACTTCAACGCCAATTGTAACTTATGTACGTTCGTAGAAAACGATTCAAACCGCTGTAACAAAAGTAAGCAAAAATTATTTTGAATGGTCACAGTGCTCGATTTCTGTACATTTCTTGATTGCTTAAATCGGCTTAAGTCTTCTCAGCTGGTGCTATGTTTAGATATTTGAGCTACAAGTGCGACCAAAAAGAGACTAGTTCGCCTCGTACTATTAGATTTTAACGCCAAAAGTGCTTGACAGAATTTTCTACAGAAATCAGAATGCTAAATCTTAATAGATCGAAGAGCTTCAGAAGACAATTTCAAAAAAAAAAAAGATAGACAGACTATTTTTCGAGCACAAGTGAGTGGTTGCGAAATAATGTCGCCATCAACTGAATAACTTCCTCAAGTGAAAAGCAATCAGTTGTTCAATTAGAAATAGTGCTGCTTACTCTGGAGTTTGACGTTGGCCTGAAATTAAAAAAAAAGAAATGAATAGTTAAACATTTTGTGTACGTGTCACCGTATAAATACCACAACTGTAATGTTGGCCTCTTTACTGGAATACGGCCACAATGTGGCTCCAATTGGCATCCTGAGAAGACCTTAACTTTATCATATCCCTGGTCATCGATTGGTATCACCTTTAGTTTTATTTGTCTACAAGCAAAATTCTTTCAAATAAATGAATTGAGCACGATCACCATCAATTACCTTTCCGGTTTTTTTCTGAAAAACTCCAACTCTCGATTGCAAATGGTTGAATCTGGACATGTCGCTGGATGATTACCGATTGGATTTACACTGAAAAACAAAAAAGTTTAAGCACGGATTCAATTGAATTCCACTGAATTCCTTTACTGGGCTTGTCTAAGATGGGCGCAGTAGTTTACGAAATCACATCTTCCTGGAACATTCCCGTGTGAATTTACGTTTCTTATCACAACACTTAAACAAGTTAACAAGAATGAAGTACTAACGGACCACATAATGTCTGTGAGAAGACAAAATGTTGCATCAGACAGTGCTCTCGCTTTTATTTGAAATAACGAACTTTGACTACGGTTGCGAGAATTGGCAGCCTTTACATTCGCTTTGGTTCACATTAGTTTCGTGTAATGGTTTTTCGTCACAGGAATTAGAAATACTCTCATGAAATAGATAATTATGGTAATTTACCTGTATTTATCACGCCACCTAAACGCCTAGAATTCGTTGTGTTAGTGCACGTTGTTTATTCAGTTTTAAAAGAAAAAAAAAAGATATTATTCTTTGCTGAAGTTGGAGCATAAATTAATGCTCAAACTTTAAAATTGCATGCTATGGAGTAAAGACTGGCCATATTTAAAATATTTGCAAACAGAACAGCTTCTTCATTATTTCAAGTCAATCCAATCCTGAATGTATTGCATTATATTTGGGTAAGTGAAAATATGTACAATCCCGCGTTTTCTCGGGGCCTCTAAATCTAGACAAGTCCGTTCGTCTACCCAGTCACTGCGGCGTCTCCTTAGCCCTGTCCTGGTCAAGGTGGAACGTGATATCCGCCCGCGATGTCTGCATATTTATTAACAGCCAACTTACTTACTTACTTACCATGGACCCATGGAGGGTCCTAGCCTAAGCAATTGCTGCCTTCCTTGGCGGTCCTGGGAACGCATCTTCCAGTCATCAAGACCAAGCTGTCTTGCATTCGCGATTAATAATAACAATATGAGTGGCGCTACAGCCCGTAATGGGCCAGTGCCTAGCTTCTTAGCATCGCATCCGCGTTTCTTGGTCTTTATGTCTGTCTTCCTCTGCTTCTCGAACCAGGAGGATCAGATCCGAAGTCCCTCTTTGCTGGAGCATTGTTGTCCATGCGATGTGGCCGAGCCAGTGCAGTCCGTCGACTTGCTTTTCGACGGAATCTCTCGCAACATATGTACTCCTATACCTACTTTCAATTTACAGCTCATTAACTTTTATACACAATAAGCTAATCCCTGATGATTGACCTGGACCAATTGTCGAACCTCAAAACAAACAACTCAATCCAAAAAGATCAAGTAGTCTGGTCTCCCTAAAGATATCTAAGAATAGAACTGCAGTGGGAATAATTCTCCGGACACTGACCATTAGGGCTTGACGAGGATGGGGAGGAAAGAAGCCAGCACCTTCTCTCCAACTGTCATACACATGCCCCAACTAGGAAAGCCACCAAAGGGTCCTATTTCTACAACAGTCTAAATGACCTCAGCAAAATACCGGTCAACAGACTAATAAAATTTGTTGAGAATACAGGTTGGCTGACATAATCCGCGGCAACCCTCTTTAAATTTTGCCTAAGTACATTTATGCCGCTACCTAACTACCTAATTTATTCCATCGACCATTCATCGAACAATCCCACGACCAGAAATAAGAGAGCAAAATGACCAAAAAAGTTATTTTTTTTTAATGATTCATGCAAATTTTTCAATATTATTATTAATAGTACTTTTACACAAGTTTCGCGTGAATGCATTTTATATGTATTATTCATACATGTGCAGAAATAAATATGTACATTAAGTAAAGTATTCATTAATTTTATCCTAGTGCTTCAGATAGTAATTCCCACAAATGGAAGTTTAATAAATCTGCTTCATGAACATACGCTTTGTTCGTTTGCTTACCCCTCCTTTCTGTGTTGAAAATTTAACACCAAAATTTGAAAAAAGTTCAGTAACGAGCGAATTTTAAAATAAGAACTCTAATTCACCCTAATACTACGGTTGGGGAAGAGTGTCAGCTGTTTACCAGCTGTTCGTAAGAGCTCACATGTATTCACAGACAGGGGAGAAAAAGCGTATAAAAAACGCTGTCAGATGAAATCAAGGGGCAAGAGAGGTAGAAATTGGATATCTCCTTGCTCTCTTATTTCTGCCCACGACAATTGATGTCGATTTTCAAAAATGTGTAACTATTTATAAAAAATTAAATACTCCCCAATTATTGTGTTATCGAACAAAATCCCACCTCGTGAACACATCCATAACATATTCCCCATTCGTGATGGTGAAAATTGAAATGTCAGTGGTTGTCACATTTGACACATCAATATTCTGCGAAACAGAAGGTAACTTGAACAAATATTTGTGATTTTCGTTAAAATTTATTCATTCTCTCATAATTATAGTGCATTAACAAAAATGGCAAATGCAGCACGAAGGGATATAGCACCGTTTCTTCAACGTGTACGATCGTTTCTTCTTGGCGTAAGTCAATCAAATCAATTGTTTTCTTGCTCCTTATGTTATGTAAGTAAAAGTTTTCTTCACACAGAGGGAACACACTGTAGCTCTTCGATTTGAAGATGGAGTAGCTGACCGTACTCAACCACCACCAGCTATTCCTGATGGACCGTCACATCTTCTGTCGGAGAACTACTATGCCGATAGGGATCCAAGGCGTGAGGTTATTCCACCAATTGATTTGGTTCAACAGAAACTGCTTTCTGGTGAAGCTGGTAGCAAATCAAAGACGTTACCCACTCCCGGCAAGACATATCTATGGGATTGAACTAGCATGCAATTAATATACTATAATTCACTATTCAAGTAGTTAACATGTTGTTTAATTGTGTTCAGTTTCATTCGACATAGTATGTAGTTATCAAGTGTGCTGGTTGGTGGAACAGAATAAAGCCGCATTTCGATGTGTCGGTGTAATTTGAAAGCAATGGTTTCTATTTATGTGCGGGCTTTTGGGAGGTTTCAGCGATGCAGTTTTTGACAGAAACTACGAAAATAGGTTCACTCGAAAGTTTATAACATGAAAGACCCACAGTGTGACCATCTTTCGATGAATTTGACTCACTTGGTCTTTATGCCGGAGATTCGGTCTACATCTCCTCGAACCAGGCGGCTTACGTAGTCGGTAGATTATTGCCTTCCTCTGCATCCTCTGTATATGTAGTCATGGGATAGTCCCATTTTGGTTTCATGGTACTTCAGATGGTTATGTCCCTCAGTAGGCATTTGCCACACTGAAGGAGTTTGTCGGTTTTAGTTCCATTTATATCGAGTCGATTACGGCCCCCTTTCTGGCAATTTCATCTACCGTCTCATTGCCGGCTATGTCCCTGTGTCCTGGGACCGAGCATGGAGTTATCGAGAGTTGCTCGCTTAGAATTTTGAGCTCATCGCAGCAGCTCGCGACCAGCTTGGACTGGATTTCTATCGCCGAAATTGCTTTAATGGCCGCTTGACTGTCAATTATAATGGTAATATCAGCCGGTGGTATTTCCAACATTGTTATCATTCAGGCCGCTTCTTTGACTGCCAGGACCTCCGCTTGAAGAACACTGACATATTCAGGAATCCTGATAGAGCAGTGCATGTTTAACAATTCGGAGAAAATGCCCGCACCTGTGCCTGTCTGCATCTTCGATCCATCAGTATGTACTTGGATGCTCGAATTAATGATGGGTTATTTTGTGATCTACTCTTCCCGACAAGGGAAATAGCATCTGAAGGGTATTTCAAAGTCGAGGAAAGGGAGTGTGTAGTCACTTACGGACTGTTATATTTGTAGTCTATTCTGTATACTAGCATGTCCAATGGGACTTGAGAGCCAGCATGTTGATTGAATGCTTCTAATGGCACTCTTAGCAGCGTTAGCTAGCATGTAGAGGTCAAGTGGGAGAAGGTTTAATAGTACCTCTAGGCCCGCTGTTGGGATAGTGGAAATAACACCTGTAACTCCAAGATATGCTAGTCTCTGTATTCTAGTAAGCACCACGCTGCCGTAGGTCAAGATTGGCCTTACAATCGCTGTTTTTCAACCACTTGGTCAATATCAAAAAGATTGTTACCTCTGTCGTTTGTGTCCGAACTACCCCATACAGTGTGATGAGTCCCATCCCATGCAACTGTTGCAGCGATTTGTGGTTCAAAAGAATGTCCACGTCCATACCGTTCTCGGTGTGTTCACCCATCTCTATGATTTCCCACTCCTGACTATGAAGAGTTGGGTTGAGATGTTGTAGGCTGCGCTCTATCCAGTCCTTTGGGACGTATGGTCTCTGTTAGTGGATGCGGCCTTTGGGTCTGGTCATATTGAGGATTGCCCCTTTGTCTACAACACGTAGGTCGGCGTTTGGCCATGGGGCATCACTCTTGGCTATGAGCTGTTCAAGCCAATCAAGGGTTTCCTTATTGTCGCACTGAAGGAGTTTGTAACCATTGAGGGTGGTCAGCTGTCCGAAGAGGGGAAGATTTTCTCCTTCTTCAGGATGGCGTCATTCACACCACTCACGATTCTCAGCTCGGTGATCGGTTGTGTGTGAGGGTGGTCAGCTGTCCGAAGAGGGGAAGATTTTCTCCTTCTTCAGGATGGCGTCATTCACACCACTCACGATTCTCAGCTCGGTGATCGGTTGTGTGTGATCCCATCAGTGATTCATCACCCTTAACCCTCTGCGGATTAGTCTATGGGGAAGCAGCTGTCTGCTCTTCGGTCTCCGACGCCTACATTGGATCAACTATTGGGCGGAAGGAATATGGCCTACCCAGCTCATTAGAGGATTCCTCTAGAAAGTCAAGTTCGCTTTGAAGTCAACGACTTCTCATCTTCCCTGAGCTCCTTTCTGCACTTGAGCCTACTGATCGTCCGCCTGCAGTTACGTATTTTACTCCGCAGGGAAGTGACGGACGATATTAAGTGCTTGGATGAGCTGGCAATGGAGCAGGATCAACTATGATGAGGTCATCAAAGCAGATCTCAACTGCTACGCTACCAGCTACACCCGAAGTTTGTCTAGCTGGAGATTGCAGGAGGATGTTTTCCTCCTCTTCCGTTAAGGGCTGTTACTTTATTATAGAGTCGGATTTTTGGGGGTCGCTGGTGCCCGACTCTATTGCATCAGCGTTCCTTGAAGTTTTTTTTACCTTGGATATCTATTTTGGTCCCACGAGTATGGGGGAAGGAGATGTCGCACTGTACTCACCCCCTGTATACAGTGAAGAGGACTTTGATTAAAACCAAATTTCCGCAGGTATCCGGAGTTCACCGTTCGAAGACATACTAACACAATGCCCGGAATTGCGGCTTTTTATAGAGTTGTTAACCTCTAGATCCGGTATATTTAGTTGACAGCAGGGGCACCTCATGCAGGGTGTGACAGAGTCACGTATAGCGGTCTTGGAGGTTGTCTTCCTTGATTCACACAGAATTTCGCTCCCATCTCTGTGTAGCATTCGCTTCCATATAGCAAACTTTCGCAAGACTAGCAAAACAATACTTTTGTAGAGCATTAATTGGAACTTCGAATCAGCGGTTGTGCCCCAATTTGTTTCGACAAACAGAAATAACAACGGTTGTCAAGGCCGATTCTTCGTCAGATATCAGAAAGTCATATCTGCAGTTAACGTTTAACCCGATGTGCACGGACTTCTTGAGTACCTATTTATTGTAGCTATCGATTGTGTCGTTTTGTCCTAGATGGCGTAGATTCTTGCTCGACAACATATATTTGGATTACAGCTTTTCTTCAGTATCACGTAGAAGAAATCTTATGACGGGGCATCTCCTTGCCAAAATCCGCTCTAGATTTCGAATGGTTCGGTGGTCCGTGTAGCGTGCGGTTGAGGTTAATGTAGAGTATGCCTTTGGTCCGGATGACAGCCAGGCGATCATTTATCGGTTTAATGCCGATGGTTTTAGATCTTAAACGTTGTGACGACTGTAATATATGTCACTATCTTTTCCTCATAATTTAGCCGCAATCAACAAGTCTATTTATGTACACAGTTGGTTAAGGTCCACATGGGTGCTACCTTTAATGTGAACATCCTCTGTTGCCGATGATTCTCTCATCAGGAGACGAGTTACCCATGCGCTCGTAATTGGGAATAATATTAACAACAATTTGTTCAAAAAGTAAATATTTAATTTGTATCATGCTCAAAATACGATATGTACACGGTTTGTTTCAATTCTAGCAGGAACGCTTGCTGTTATGATATGTATCTCATAGGACACGAGACATATTTTGAATGCACGTGGTAAGTATGATCTCAGCAAAATCCACAATATTTGAGTTTGAGATCATACTCGTCTAAAATCTTGTTTTGTTCCCTCATGTGTCTCGTACAAAGGAAAGAGCGATTCAATGTTTATTTGGTGAACTGATAAAAAAAAAATTCGAAAAAGTACATGTAATGTTGTTTTTTTTTTTTTTTTGGTAAAAACGTTGCTTATTAGACATTAATCAAAGCTGGTCTCTTTGTTAATTTCTTGCAGATACCATTCAGGTATTGAACTATATTCTGTTTTACCCTCATGCTTGGTGGATGACATCATTTTCGTTTTCTCATCGAATTCATATATTATACATGTGTAAGGACAATCTATATCCTTTAAATCGGTTTCAACTTTATTGAAAAAATCGCCAAGAAATTCGAAACCATCCATAGATTTCTTGCAGTTTTGCTAAGACAACAAAAGTTAAATCATACTGCACGGATAAACAATAAATCAAATTATTCTCAAAGTACCTTAGTGAGTGTCTCTAACTCATCTATAGAATATGATCTGATATCCTTTAGCATTCCAGTATTATTTCTGAAACCAATGTGACATTTTTCAATCCCGGCCATGAAGCTCGTTACCCACATGTCGGGTATCTTAAATTCTTCAAATTTCTCCTGTCTTTTATATGTGTTCAATTCACAATTCATTGAGAGTCCAATAAATTGATTCAGTTTCCACTCTCTAAAATTCTGTCTGAAATTGAAAAAGCATAAAGTTTCGAGGAAGCTATTGCATATGAGCACATTTTGTGACGCAAGTACCTGTGCACAAGTCAATCAAGTGAGGGCAGGGGTCTAGAATGCAATAAATATGTAACTTTAAGAAACAAGGGCTTCGTTTTTGAAGAAATTTTAAAAATTTAATTGAAACTTGCAGACGTTGTACACATGTAATTGTTTGTCGTCACTTACCCATCTAATGGTGTGCTACTGTCTGTTCCATCCATTTTCGTTGCAAACAAAATTTGGCGATTAACTAGATTCCTTTTGAGAACACAAAAAAATGCGTTGCCTCGATTGGACATATCTGGCGTCTTATTTGGATGTACTGCAAAGAAAATCATACATATGTATGTACATCAACAGCAAAATTTCATTCCAAGATGATCGAAGTCGCAAGAAACCATCGAAGCACCTCAGTTATTTACATGAACCATAGTTTTATTTCAAAATTGTGCTTACCTGATAGACAGTGAAGTTTAAACATTGGCCCATAACTTAAGATTCTCTTTAACGTCTGACTTCTATTTGGGATTTCTTCTTTCGCCTCCTGTGATATGTAATCGCAGAGGTATATATTCCCCTTGTATTTTGTTGCCTTGATAGCCCAGGGGAAATGTGATATTTTGGAGCGCATAATTTGTCGCAGGATACCTTTATATGTGATGTACTGTGTAGATGGAATTAATTTATAGTCACTTTGCGTGGTTTCTGCTTTGTTCCAAAGTTCTTCTTTATGATTAAGTATGAATCTGAGAATATGTCCCATGTGTTCTTCTTCATCGGATATACTTTGCAGTTCATCGCTACGGTCATACAGATCGATCGGTAGTTCTGGTTTTACGTAATATCGTAGTGACGATAGTGTCTCCTCATATTTGTCATCTGCAGTTATTGAGTAAAAACCAACAATTTCTGGAGGATTCGACATATTTTTTTTATAGGTATGTGTTTCTATATATGAAGAGTACGTTGAACTAAGGGGCAAGATATTCAACTGTTTATTCGAAATTATACACGACAAATAGAGACACTGATTCCGGAGTGGAAATCAGAAATAATGAGTAAGGCTAAGGAGTGGAAATCATATATTTCTGCACCGGGATCAGAAATGATGTACACCGATAGTCGTCTTTCCAGTGGAAAACCCCTTGCCAATCGCATTTCACCTCGATTTTGCTCTAAAGTCACGCATGCTACTTTATGTTCAAGCAAACTTCTGATGTTGTGATAATATTTTATTATTGAATCTGATCATTTTCAAACTTAACGTCGTTTTTCAATGGAATTCTCCAGTCTCAAGTTTCATGCGCCTCGTGAACATACCATTTGTTTGTAATATTTTCCTCCATTTTTGGTGGTGAATATTTTACACATAAATTTGAATCCGATTAGAAAGATTTTTATGTATTTAAAAAAAAGGACAAATTAAAGAAAGGAATTATGCGGCCATGTATTTTGGGATGTACAAACTACAATCATGGAGTAAAGAGAAATCATCTACATCAGAAATCATCTACAAACGAGATGTCCAACTCGGGTTTGGGTCTTTACTAAAAACCATCTTGCCTATCTCAGATTTTACATTAAAGTCACGCATGCTACTGACAGCGTTTTTTTTATTTATTTTATTTACTCATAATTTTTCATTTTTGTCGGGTTGACTAACTATTTGAGTAAGCAATTTTATTTTATTTTACGGATTTTATTTGTAATAATTGCTCATTTTTTCCTTGTAAAATATATTTCAGAACATTTGATGTGTCAAACGCGCGCGTTCTATTTCGTTATGGAAAATAGAGTGTATCGCGTTTTGACATAACATTCTCCTAAACTCGATAAAACGCATGCCTATGAAAGCCCGACCGACCAAACGCGCTATTGCGATTTGACCTTTAAGGCTCCGGCACATCAAATACTTTAGCGTCAAAGCATCGGAAGTACCTACCTGACTCAAGGGATGGCACACAGAATATCAAGTGCATCTGAAGGGTGAGTTCTGAGTGCAACGCCGATACATAGGCAGGCTTGTCGTAGAACTTTCTGGATGCTGTTGTCCAAGTGGGTTATCACGCATGTGTGGTTGGAAGGCGCATTTGTTTTAGGAATTACTCCTTCTGTATGCGTTTCATATATAGAATAAGCTGCAGGTACTTTGATGTAACTGATACAAGACAAGTTTGAAATAGTTTCATTCAATTTGGATCAAGTTTTAGTCTTTTTTAGTCTTTTGAATTTGTTTTTTACTGTCACCATAGCAGAAAACCCAATTTGTAAATTAGGGTTGTAAAAGGAATTAAAAACAACAATGCCTTTCTGGATTGCGGTGGATATTCAACCCTTAACCCAAATTCTCCTACATCTTCTATATATAAATACATGCTGCCGACTTTCGTGGTGCGCTCAACCGAATGGTATGATACATACACCATTGGAAAATTACGTCAACATCAACATCCGGCACCATAAAATTGAATTTCAATCTGAGCATCTTATAAGAAATGCTGACCATCCTATTTGACTGTGTCATGCTGGCACATCCTCAACCATATGAGGAAATAATAAAGTAGTTCCATACGAGCATTCAATCATAAAAGTTGTATTTTATTTCCGCCGCATAACAGGTATTCATCATTTGACATTTCTTTACAAAATGCCTTCATGCTGTCGTCCACTGAAAATCGATTTGTTGTCTTACCTCGCAAACTTAAATTTAAATCATAAAGGCGATTGAAAATATCTGACAAGTAGGCTAGCTTTCTGATCCATCGCTCGTCTGTCAAGCGATGACGCAGTACCTTAGCTCGAATAACTTACTCAGCATTTTTCCTAGAGAAAGATATCTCACCTCAGTGCGCATTTCACCTGGTCACTGCGCATTTCAGTACAAAGATTTACAAATAGTCGAAAGTTAAGGGACCACGATTTTATAAAATGTACTACGGTCTCCTGAAGAACATCTTTGAACTACTCTGGCATACGCTTTACTGCTAAGAATCCTCTGTAGATGCTTCAATGAGTAAAAGTCAATCGACACCGTCCCAAAAGAAGCCAACACACTGCTTCCCATTTAGTCCATTTTCTGCAAAGAAGCTATTTACCGTCTTGGGTAATTCATCGGCGGTAGTTCAGGTTGTTAGCGCGTCACAAAATCATTTAACTTTGGAGCATATAAACTAAACCTGCATATTCTCTGCTAATAGTTCGATCTGACGCATATGATTAAAACGGGGATATTAAATCCTAATTAAAATTTGGATTCTCCCTATAGTTGCTGCTCAAATTAAATACCAAACTTAATCTGACATTCCAGAGTTACCAAAATCTGACCCAGTCTAATCCATGTGGTCGGACAACCTGCCAATCTGGGAGATTACACGGACGTTTCCAATACGTACGAAGGTACCGGACTCGGAGTATCCGCAATCTCGTCGGAGATCTCCTTCTCTCTGTCTCTTCGACTGCCTAACCACTGCAGTTTATTCCAGAGAGAAATTAAAGCTATCCAATAGGCTACCCGCTTACAACCAATGAATCCGATAAACGAGTCATCGACAGTCAGGCGGTCATCAAGACTCTGGACACCATCAACTAAATCAAAAATGCTAAAAATTTGCTCCTAGGGAGATAGCAGTTAGAGGCAAACTTACTCTCTGCTGGGTCTCGGGGCATAGTGGTATTCCAGGCAATGATTGAGGCGACGAGCTAGCTGGAACTGGAGTGGGCTTGTAACTGGCAAAAAATCACCCCCAATTCAAGAAATAAATACCATGTTACTTACAGATGCCATCAATACCACCAATCGGAGTTGGATGGAACTAGACACTCGTAGGACTTCGAGGCAAATATAGCCTTCAAATAATCCAAACATCGAAAGCCAAGTACACTATTAAGCCTTAACAGGAGCTGCAGGGATGAGGAAGAAGGTACACTACATCGGCACCTGTCCAACACCTGCAAACACAAGGAAAAGCACGCTAGGCGGCTATTCCTTCCGCAGCCTAGAAGAAATGTCAGAACACAGCAAAATTCACCAGGAAAACAAGCTGATTTCCAGTAATAAAGTGACAATCTCTGAAGTGACCACTTGGGACTTCTTAAGTGTCAGTTAGTTCTCCTGGCTAACGAGGAATCGGTGTATCAATCATCGTTTAGTAATAGAGCAACGGATCCAAACAGGATCTATGTGAGTCACAACTGTTTCAGCTTTGACAATTACCCTTACCTTACCTAATCCAACCGTGTCTAGACATAAAATTCGTTCAAAAATCCGATCTCTCAGATATTTTAATCACATTCTGTCTTCATTTTCATTGTTAACACATAAAATCCTAGTTCTAATTATCGTAATTATCAGCTTAAGAGACTTAACTGATTCCATGCAGTAAATTGCCTCAAAATTTCAATTCTCACACCACCATCTCACCCAGAACTGGCATTTAGTTTCAAAACAATCTCAAAAAGTACCCGTGTGGCAAGTACTTTCAGCTCACCTGTAATAAGAATATTGATCTGAATGCCACACCCTCTACATCGGCACACCAGTGCAGCGCTCAGATCCCGTCGTGAACCCAGACCCATCACCACCGTCGCAGGGTTCCCTTAGAGAGTGAGGTAGAGTGAGCTTAAACAGAATGAGGAGCTATCGTCGTGAACTCCGACAAGGTACGGCGAATACACTGAAAAGGTAGATTCAGAGTTTAACTAAGAAATGAAGCCAAGAGCCTGTGTGTCGATGAGGATGCTTTTCACTAACCAGAAGAGTTTGCTTAATGCTCCTTGCGCGACGTAACGAGAAAACGGGGAGCCAAGCAAGGGAGCATTCACAAATGAGGGAATTTTGGTTCCTTTTTGTGTTTGTCTTTGCCTGGCAAGCAAGCAAAAAGAAAACGGAGAACCTTTCATGGTTATTATCGGGATGAGCGGAGAGGGTTAAAGTTCTGGAATCATTTAAGGAAGGGAGTTACATCGCAAAGAGTAATGTGGGGGTGTGGGCGGGTGGAAATTCGTTAACTGCGACTTAAACGGAGCGTCTTTTGCCAACTTAAGATGAGCGTGTTCTCTTTTTCTTCTCTTCAATAGATGCCGGACTAAGAGGGTGGATTAGGAGGCAAATAATATCCTTCGGGCGTTCGAATAATACTCTGAAACGTTTTGCAGTCAACTTAACGAAGATTTATCCACACGTCCTTATGCATGGAGAGATGGATGACAAAAGAGCGTCAGGAAAGAAGCAATTTAAATTGTTCTACGTAACACCTCACTTTGGGTGGTTATATTTGATTAATATACAGTTTAACTCATGTTATTTCGGGTTCTGCAACTAAAAACTGCCCAAAAATTGTCAATTAGTTTACTTTGTCCAAAGTTAACAACAATAACTGCACTACAGTCCGAGCTGGACATGGACCTAGTTTCTCAGTAACCCCTCGTTTTGTAATGACTCCGAATGTTGTATAATGAGTTATCGCTCTTCTCACCCAGCTAGATTTGACCAACGCCCACAGGAGAGACATGAACCCCACTGAGTTCGATTTTGACCACAATTCGAGTCGGGGCACCAGCTCACTTCACAACTGCGGCCACCGAAGTTAAAGTTATTGGAAAATACTTGCCACTGTATCCATTAATTGTATGGCACTATTTCTGTAGCCCCTGCGAAATAAAACCGAAATGGTCTAATGGCCGGCCTTGTATCGTTTGTCATTAGTCCCAAGTTACCTATTTTTGTTGTCATCTTCCTTCACAATGCTCGCCAGTATTTCGCCATTGAAAGAAGAATCTTGAAATTGGACATTGTGCAGATCTATGGATACTGGGTAGATAGATCTATGGACATTCTCAAAAAGGAATAGTCCTTCGTGTGATCATGGATTCCAGTTTGCTTTGGCGAGGTCTCCATGGCGACGAGAATTAGAGTCAATTGAAAATCAAATCAAATGTCTATGCAGTTTAGGCTGTGTTTAACATAAATCTAGGAATGCCAGCCGCGTCATCCGCAGGTATTGAAACTGACAAGGCAAGGAATCATGAGTCATTCAGAGTCTAGACAGAAGTCGGACAACAACTACGATCTAATTACTTCCATTTAAAAGGTGATGTAGTTTCGAAACAACTGAACAAACAGCGAAGCATCGAATGAGAACGCAGCTACGAGTGGCATTTATCATTGCTGGCCACCGTCAAAGTCTGAAATTGGATGGGGTGACCTGGGGATAGCCGCGGTAATCGGGTTACATCGGCATCCCTGTTAAGTGTGACTGCTGCCAGTGGACAGCACTTATGGTCCCCGTTGCCGCACAGATGAGAATGTGACTGCTGTGGCCGAGAGTGTGAGACTCAATTCACGAACATCAACTCAACGTGGGATCAACGGCATTGTATATAATAATTAATGGGAACGTTTGTTCTTACTAATAAAGCCATAATACAAATTTAATTTTGTTAATTTTGTTAATTTTGTTGCATTTTTAAAAATAAACTTGTATTTGGCCCACCCTTCATGTAGAAATTTTTGGCTAAAATCCATAAGTGACTAAAAAGATATGTTATATTAGTATTTCCAGTATAAAACGTTCACGCATAAAAAAGTGCTTTAAAAAGTAAGTTACATGTTTATTCAATTTGACGACAAATGAAGACACCCGTCACGTTGCTCAAACCAGCGCAGAACTTGCTGAACGTTGCGCTATATGTATACAAAGTTTCCACTCAGAACGTGTCAAAACAAATCCTATTCTGTGTCTTATGTGATCTGAAAATTGAAGAAGAGGTAGTCACCTCCCACCAATCACCCGCCCACAAGACTTCGAAATCCTTTCGTAAGATCTAGGCACGTGTTGATGACAACAAAGACCGGATGAGTTCCTTTTCGAGGAAAATGGGTTCGAAACAGACTAATTAGTATTCAAGTGCTCATGGATGTGCTTACAGTCGTTCGTGTGCGATTTCAAAGAAATTGCCCCGAAATGTGAGCACATCGTCCGCCCATTTCATTGATAAATCTTCAACCTTTTCGAACCAAATGACAGTGATTTAAAAGTGCTCCAACCGAAAGCAATTTAACTCTATTCAGTTTGGGGATTTAACAAAATTACCTGACCTAACCCCGTCCCCGCACAGGCTTGCATGCGTACTTTAGATAGCATCTGCAGACGAATGTCAATTACAATGCCATGGAATGTAACCCCATTCACCCACGGCCCCCTCGAGCAAATGGCAAATGGCTCGTTTCATAATGAAAATTCAAATTTACCACTTTAATCCCATGAATGGCCATCAGGTACACATGTACACATGAATGTCTGTCAAACGATGGGACAATGCATGTTCCACTCAATTCAGAATTATTTTGACATAACAAGGGAGGCATTCCCTCTGAGGACATTGTACACGATTCCATTCAAACGAATGTGAACGGGGAATAGGGCTCCACGAGAGATGATGTTCCTGTGCATCCACCCAGATTGTGTGACATTTGAGGAGCTGGAAATGTAGACTATGAAAATGAGGAAACGGAAACGGGATGCGAACAAAAAAGAAAACATTTATCCTTTTATTTCACATCAGAGAACTTCATTTTTGCCACGCTTGGAAGAGCTGCGACAGGCGCACGATGAGAAAGAGATCGTGGTGCTTAAGTTGATAGGAGCGCACTGCTTCTCACGCTATGGGCGAGTCCACACCCACATGGGACTTCTCCGAATACCGACAACACAATGTACAACGTCTGTCAGCCAGAAAGGAACTTGTATTCTTTGTACGAGATGGCGGGTGGAGGACTGAGTTTTTCTGTTCCTATACAAGGCTACCATTTGGTGAAGAATTTTCGGAGAATTGGTTGAATGGGTGTGTTTGTTGCGCCCTTTGCAAAGTTGCGAGTTGGATTATCTCTCACTCTCGGCCGCCATAAAATTATAATCAATCGATTAATCGAATTTATCCACCGTCTTGTATCTAAAATCCATCATTTAAGCTGATTCGGTATCAATTCTGGTGGTGTATACGTATTCGATCCAACCTGTTGATGTTATCCGCGTAAGCGTAAAGAAGAATGAAATGAGATTCTACTATAAGTTGGCATTCCTAGTCTTCACCTGCTTCCGATACAACCTCAACGTCTCCTTGATGTCATTTTTTCCTGAGAAGCTGTATCTCCAGGCATGTAGCCTGTTTACATACCATGTCATGCATCAATCATCAATCTGTTTTGTAATCATTCTCCAAACTACCATCTTTAAGTTTCAACTTTATGAAGTGTTTATGAAAATTGAAAACAACTTCCTTCCTTCGATGTCTTGCTGCTGCAATCATACTCAAATCATCATCGTTGTCACATTCAAGCATTTCTTCGCATACATTCATCGCTAAAACAAAAGATAGATATCAACTTCACTTAAACCCGAAATAACTTAGTGTTTTAATTACGACCATAATGCAGGAGGAGAATTTCATTATAATTCCCCCCCCCCCCCCATACGCCGCACCCATCGTTCGGAACAATAACGACGACGAACGATGTCGGTATTAACCCTCAGAAAACAAAACACACGCATTTAACCTCGTCGTCGTCGGCGCTGCCGCCCGCCGCCTCATTCATCCGAAAATCCCGGCGTATCATCAAATATGCATAACAAAAGGAGTCTTTCCCGTAAGTTTGTGACTTAATTAAATGTAATTTCCATGTAGTTCGGCAGCAGAATCAGACGGTGGTGGAGGGTTTATGGCACAGGATACCCGAACGAGTTAAATGCCACCCACACACCGTTCCTTGGTGTCAGACATTCATTCAAACTCCCCCAGCGAAAGGAGAACGAACGCTGCTCAGCGCACAAATAAAACGCCAAAAAACAAACAAAAAAAAAAGAAAAACGGGGAAAAACAAAAGCCATTTTCCCAGTTACCCCATTTTTCACGCAAACATACACACACACAGTCACGTGTGTGCCAGTGTGTGTGTGTTGTCGCGCAGAGGATAATAATTTCAACATCAGCAGCGCCACGCAGCGTAAAACGAAAAGGCACAACAACACGAAAGTAATTACCAAGCAGAATAAGCACCACTCTGGCAACAAATAATTATAAAATAATGAATCCTTCGTCCTGTGCACGTCCTGAGAGGGGGCGGCACAAAAGGGCCAACAGCCAGAAATGAGACAGCATACTGTGGGGCACACGCGCACATACGGAGTGGTGGCTTCGTAAAAATATTCGGAAACTTTTTTGAAGGCGCCAAGCCTGTCGTCGTCGTCATCATCTTCGAGGTCCTTTATTAATTATTCAAAAAATAAAGTACTTACGGCATTCGGGACTCTTAAGAAATCCTCTTTAAACGCCACAGAGTGGCATAGTCAACGCGGTGACGATGACGGGAACGACGACAAGGACGACAACAGCAACAGAAATGCCGGCAACAAAGCAGTCGAGGCGACGGTGGTGGTAGTAGATTTATTCCCGAATTTGGGTATTTAAGCACGCCGACCATAGTGTGGCTGTAGCTTCTTTGGCTTTAGCCTCATTTATAATTTTAATCAACGTAAAAGCTCTTCTAATGCGGGCACAAGAAGAAGACGCAGTGAAATCGGAAAGGACAAAGGAACACCAATCGCAAGCCAAGCCTGCAGATGAGTCCCCACACCTCCGTGCTCCCCAGAGGGAAGAGAATGAATACATATTTTGTGTTATAATAAATTGTGGTGTTGATTCCGCTCTCCCTAGGCTTGTATACACTCCCCACGCGGCTGAGGATGGAAGGAAGCGAAATGATGATGGAGGATTGGAGGAAAGGGAAATTACCGCAATTGTTTTTCAAGTTTCGTGTTCGCAACTTTTAGCCGAGATGCTTAAAAATTAATTAAAGGACATTTTGAACGGGATAATGGGATCGAAAGGAGAGAATCAGACTGCACAGAGCCGAAGCCGAAGAGATTAGCAAACTTTAAGGGAATAATTTGTTTAATTTTTTGTTTCACTTTAGCCTCCCCTACGCCCTCACTTTCTCCGTCCAAGGTTTGAATGTGAGAAGGACATTTTGCCAAATGAGCATTTGTATTTCAGCATTTTAATTGAATAATTATTTCAAATGCTCATTGGAGGATAAGGAATTAATGTGTCCTTTTGCCTGGATGCCCGAATCGAATAATCGTCAACAAGCGCGGGGCCGGCTGTCGCTGTGTGTGAGCACTTTCTCTTCATTCTCGATTTAGGGGATAAGTACTTATCGCAAATCAAGAGCCAAGGGCTAACGATTCAAATTGGAATTGTGTTCGATGAAATGGAATCGGTGGACTTGTTGAGAGGCGGTGTGCGGGTGAAATCAAACGAATCAAATTCAATTGAGGCATTCAAGTTAAGTGCCGGTTTAATTTGAACGATAAGTTCGAAATGCTCTCGGCAGGCGGGGACTTTGCGTAGGAACGTTACGAGGTTCATCGAGGTTAGTGGACGGGGATCGAAATGGTCACATCTGCGAGGGGAGGTGAATAAGAAAAGAAATTTCAGACAGTTGAAGAGGGTACTAAAATATTTTTTCAATTAAATATCTGCTTCATAAAGTTTATCTGGTTCACAAGGGAAACAGCTTTTTGCCTATCGAGGAGTGGGTCTCTTTAAGTGCCGTGAAAGAAGGCGTGCTAGAAGGCACCCGAATTTATGTCTGTTAACTTGGAGTTAGGCCAGTATAGGGATGCCTCACGTCAGCTTCAAACTACTGATACGCAGAGCAGCAACTGAATCAATACCATGACGAGCTTTTTGCAGTTTCTTTTCGTTGACACAGCCCTCAAAAGCCCCAAGATGACTGCCATTCAGTACTCAATTCTCTTTCAAATCAAATTTTGTCCAATCGCGGTTTCATTCATCGTGTGTGCAGAACCAAACGATTCATTAAAATTGCACCTAAAAGCCTAACCCACGTCCACAAGCACATCTCTCCGAGCAACAACTTGACGCACGTCCCAAAAAGAAAAATCAAGAGAGTAGATAACAAATGGGCCCACCTGTCACTCATACCTTATCAGTGGCATCCTAATCGAGAAGACACACATTTCAATTAAACAAAACGACACGAGTCCGAGCTCATTAGGCATCAGCGTAAGAATTTATTTTAATTAGAACAAATTACGAAACCCCCCAAGCACAACAAGACGCAGGTCCAGGTCCGTTTCAGCTTTCACCATCGTTACGACGTCAGTTCACTTTTCTCAAAGATAATCACGGCTGGCAGCAGTGCACCGCAGTGCAATCGAATTCATTAAACCGCCACTTAACCCTTGTAAAGCCGGAATGACTGGACGGCGCGGCGTTCGGTGCAATCAGTGTGCCGTGTCCAATTAGTGCGCTCCAGCCTGTGTGTCACTCGTAACTCTTAACCCTGCATGCACATAAATCTCCTGCGGTCGCCGTTCTCGGCCTGGCATGCTATCGGACTTCGGAGGGAAACAAAACATTGAAAGTATTTCATATTTCACGTTTCAATTGTCTTATCATTTTTGGTGTGATGCAACCCTCCACGATTCTTCGACACTAGAAGTAGATCCTCGAGAGATGCTCGCGTCAGTTTGAGTTCTTTCGCCGTCGAGAGATGACGCTCAGAATTAGATTTGGTGTGCAGACTCTTGTAACGTTGGTTCTGCTGTCGAGCTGCCTTCACGCCGAGGAAAGCCACGTGGACTGGGTGAGGAGGCTACAGGACGAGCGCGTAGATGTGCAGGATCAGATTGACCGGCTGGAGAAGTACTTCTGCTCGTATGCGAGAAACGAAAGGCACACATACTGCCGGAGAAAACTGCCACACTTGAGGGATGAGCTGCGCCAGATCGACGAGCAACTGTTGGTATACAAGGGAACGGACTATCAGAATCCGACCGTTCAGGAGCACGGTGCCCGGAATTTGATTCGACAAATTAGTTTCCAGCTCGCCGAAAAGGAGCTGCTGCAGCAGATTTCTGAGGTTGAGGCCGTCGTCCAGGAGGTCTACGACAACCGCGTTGAGAACTTTAACCTGCTCGTGGATTTCGCTAGTGCGGCGCGTGACGGTGAGCTTAAGTTTCTGGTGTACAAGAGTCTGCTGGAGGAAGTCATACGACGTGGGCACGACGACCCACTGAAGGTCGTCCGAGTCATCCAGGGGCTGCAGGATGAGGTGGTTCAGCGGAGCTCAATCAGCGACGAGACGCTGGCTAAGGCAACGAACATGGTCGACGGGCTGAAGCTCCTATTCGAGAGCGCAGTCTCCAAGCTCTGGATCGACAACTCAATCACCAGGTACTTCGAGAGGGATGCCGACGTGGCCACACTGGCCGACGAAATCTCAGCCCTGGACTCGAGCCTCTTTACCCGCATCATTTCGAGGGTGATCGCCGGGGTGTATCCTCTCATCGAGACCGACCAGCTGATGAGGAACATGGAGAAGTTCCACATGATCCCGCAGCTGATCGACAGCTTCAACGCCATCTACAACGAGATGGCGAGCCACAATGACATCGACGGCAAGCGGTACATTCTCAAGTTGGGCTACTACTACCGCGAGCTCATACAGCGCTCCAATTCAACCTGGATCAACATGACGCCGGAGAAGAGGGTCCAGCTGCAGTTGCTCGAGCAGAGCCTTCCCTCGTCCATTCGGAGTCTGGTGTTCGCGGACAGGATCTGCTTGAAGAGCCGATACATCCACGACTATTTGCACATTGCCAATGGTCAAAGGGGGCGGAGGTATGCGATCATGGCGCCCGGCAAGCAAATGCGCTGGAAGCCAAAGCGGCTCAACTACAGTGTGTACTTCGAGTTTCCCTACGGCGGCTACCTATACGCTGACGACGACACCTTTGACGGACGCAATCGGCTGGTGGCCGCGACCCAGGACTCCGACGACATGATCATGGGCAGTGAGTGGAGGATCGAACCACACGGCGATGACTGCCTCATCTGGAACGTGGAATACAACGAGCTGTTGTACGTGAGCGATGAGTTCGACGACGAGCAACTCTCGAACAGGGTGTTCACGGCTGTGGAGAATCGTGAGAAAGCGAAGAGCGACGATCGCTTCAAGTGGAACATTGAAGAGTGCGAGTGAGGACAGGCGTAGTACGATAGTTTTAAGTTAGGTCGATGTAGAGTTTGTTATTCTAGAAGTAGAAATATAGTTGTGACTGCATGCTGAAGTTTTTTTTTTTCTGTTTCCCTGCCAGAATGGACAGAGGTTTCAGTCAACGAGTGTCTACTGTGTGCAGGATGCGCATCTCAGGTTGATTGCAGTCGTCCTTTGGTGACATGTTCTTGGAGAAAAAATACACTATCCTGAAGCAGTGGGTAAGTTTCACGTGATCGATGCTAGACCAGAGACCGGATGTAAAGCTGGAGACTGACTAGCAGGCAAGAGACGGTTTCAATGTAGTCACTTAAAACTTTGATAGCTCCTTTGTGGTATCACCTTAGCTGGATTTCCGTTATTGTCTTGCCCTCGTTCACCACATGGCATGTGTGCCACGGCTGCAAATGAATAACAAAAGATAATCGGCCACAGGCAGATCATTTATGTGATTTTACAGAGATATGGCTTAAAGTCAACCAGTTGCTCATCATTCTCTGACGAGCATGATTCCCCAAAGGGGTCGCGGGGGCAAAGTACTCACAAGAGATCTCCAGGTTACTTGATCCTCCGCCATCGACTCTTACTCATCAGGCGTTATGCCCAAGCGGAACCAGGCTAGTTTTTGGACTTGGTCCAAACACCTTGTTCAGGGTGTGCAAGCGGTCGCTTACTTTATGAAACCGTATTCAAGGCACGGATGGCTGGGTGTTGTGGGAATCGGGTAGGAACTGACTGGCGTCAACCTGGCGATGCCCAGTGTTGTAACTTTTTCTACACAACAATTGTGCTTATTTTACCTCCAAGTGGTAGCCATCGGGTACTGGTTGTAGTTCACCCGAGCTCAACTTGCCAAACTTATGAGTGCGACCTCTTGTCTGGTAGGGGTTACAAAAAAGGAACTGGCCCTCCAGGTTGGGGGTTGTGTGGTCGGGGTAACTGCCCGGCCACACAAAAAAAAATATAGTTACGAAGCAACAACAAGCCTCGGAAACAGATGATTTTACTGATGACGAACCCTGCAAACCGCCACGTGCAGCCGAACAATTAGCGGAAGCCGTACACTGCTGCAAAGCAGATATAACCGCCATCGAAGAAGTGCGATGGGATGGACCGGGCAAAAGAAGGATGAAAAACTGTGATATATATTACGGTGATTGCTACAAACAACAAAAACAGCGCCTATTTGGATGTGGATTTGTCGTTAGAGGCAGACTTAGGCAAGAAATCCCATCGTTCAGGTCCGTAAACGAGCGCCTCACGACAATTCGCATCCAGGCTAAATTTGCCAACATAAGCCTTATATGAGCACATGCCCCCACAGAGAAGAAAGATGACAACACCAAAGACAGGTTCTATGAGCTCCTGGACAAAACTTATGAGCAATGCCCTAGCTACGACATGAAAATTGTCCTTGGCGATTTTAACGCAAAGCTAGGAAAAGAGAACATCTTTGGTAGTATGGTCGGAAAGTACAGCCTACACGACACCACATCCGATAACGGATTTAGGCTGATCGACTTTGCTGCGGGGCGAGATGTTGTAGTAGCCAGTACAAGACTCCCACATCTCGATATTCACAAAGGAACATGGCGATCTTCTGATCAATCAACCGTCAATCAGATTGATCATATTGCGATCGACGCAAGGCACTCCTCCAGTATTATAGATGTCCGAACGCTCCGAGGCGCCAACATTGACTCGGACCACTACCTTGTTGTAGCTAAGGTAAGGTTGCGGAAGAAATACTGTGAGGAAGTTCAACGTCAGCCGGCTACAATCGCAAGAGATTGCCAAATCCTTTTCCGATTGTGTCTCCCTTAACCTCTTAAGAAATACTACGCCGCCAACATCAAGTATTAAAGACCAGTGGCAGCATTGCCAAAAAGCCATCAGAGATGCCGCCTCTGATGTGCTGGGTTTCAATCCGCCACCACAACGAAACCCCTGGTTTGACAACGAGTGTCGGCAGGCGAATGCAGCCAAGCACGAAGCATACAAAGCGGCACTGCAAAGAAGGACGAGAGCTGCTCGGGAGCTCTACGAGCAGAAGAGGAGAGACGAACACCGGCTTCTCAGGAGAAAAAAGAAGGAGCATGAGAAGCGCGCGATCGGCAGAATAGAGGGATATTACTGCAGGAATGAGGTAAGGAAGTTTTACCAAAGTGTAAAGTTAACCAGTCAAGGTTATAAAGTCCGAACTGAAGCCTGTAAGGATGATCAAGGGAATATCGTAGTAGAGTCACAGTCGATGCTAAGGATATGGAGAAACCATTTCTGCAGACTGTATAAAGGCGACGAAGAACCAAATCCCGCTGCCAGGCAGACCGAACCATTCAACCCCTATGAAAGGGACGATGAAGATCAACAATTCCGTCCACCCGACCCAGATGAAGTGAGGATTGCCATATCTAAACTGAAATCCAACAAGGCTGCGGTAGTTGACGGCCTACCCGCCGAGCTTTTTAAAGCCGCAGGCGATGATTTGGTAAGGAGCATGCACCAACTCATCTGTAAAATATGGTCGGAGGAAAACATGCCCGATGAATGGAACCTCAGCATTGTTTGCCCGATCCATACAAATTTGATCTGCGCCAACTACAGAGCCATCAGTCTCCTAAGTATAGCTTACAAAATCTTATCTGCCGTACTGTGTGAACGCTTAAAGCCATTCGTCAACAACCTAGTCGGTCCATACCAGTGTGGCTTTAGGCCAGGAAAATTCACAATCGACCAAATATTTACACTGCGGCAGATTTTGGAGAAAACCCAGGAGCAACAAATCGATACCCACCACCTTTTCATCGATTTTAAGGCCGCGGATGATAGCATCTATAGAGACGAGCTATACAGAGCAATGTCTAGTTTTGGCATCCCTACCAAACTCGTCCGTTTGGAAGGAAAATTCTTCGTGTGATTTTCGGTCCCATATGCATAGAAGGTGAGTGGAGGAGGAGATATAATGACGAACTATACCGGCTGTTTAACGATATCGACTTAGCCAGAAGAGTGAAGAACCTACGATTGAGATGGCTAGGTCATGTAGAGCGGATGGAAACCAATGCTCCGGCCCGAAAAGTCTTCCAATCCACCACCGAGGGACGGCGCAGTAGAGGAAGACCGTGACTCAGGTGGCGCACGCAAGTGGATAGGGACCTCAACCAACTATGCGTGCGAAACTGGAGACTAAAGATCGAGCTGGCTGGAGACGCTTGTTGGTTGAGGCCCAGGTCCACCTCGGACTGTAGCGCCACCTTAAGTAAGTAAGTAAGTATTCAAGGCACGTATCGAAAGTCGTGATGATGGGGCCATTCGTGACACGTAACTAAACCATCGAAG
This sequence comes from Eristalis pertinax, assembly GCA_907269125.1. Classification (NCBI taxonomy): domain Eukaryota; kingdom Metazoa; phylum Arthropoda; class Insecta; order Diptera; family Syrphidae; genus Eristalis; species Eristalis pertinax. The sequence goes on from OU026148.1 coordinate 35,940,977, forward strand.
CATAGCCCTTTCCATTCGAAGAAGCAGCTGCTCAACGTTGATTCTTCGCGCACCATCATGACCATAGTGGTAGTTGGAACAAATTCCGAGTTAAAAACAGCTTGCTTGGCTTTGACACCAAGCTCGGCCTTCGTGATTATAGATCTTTCAAGCTCTTCCAATATTGATCCAGCCTGGCCAATCATACAGGAAAGCTCAGAATTACTCCTCTCACCACTGTTGAAAACGCCCCCGAGATACTTAAACTTATCCACCTGTTTCAATCGGATCCACTAATCCACGAACATGTAGAGTGCATTGAGCAAGCGTTCTGGAAATTACCATAACCTCTGATTTGTCCACGTTAACCTTCATCCTAGCATCAACACACAACAACTAGTTTCACTAAGAAAGTGTGAAGTTTTTGGTCTTTCTTTAAGACTGTTTAAATCACATTCTTCTAGCATATTTTTCCTGGTCCAGTGCAGGTCCTGAAGGAGTGTGCTATTGTTTCTTGTTCCTCTTCGGGTTGCCGTTCGCTTCGCGTGGTTGTCTATTAGACAGTGGGCGGTAATAATACTTACAATTATACTTATGTATCTCATACTTATCCATAGGTGGGTTATGATTTCTTGGACTAAGCATCTTTGATTAGCAGTTGTTGTAATCTCATGTAGTAATTGGTGATTTTTTTAGCGTTTGGTTTTTAATTTCCAATGAAAAGAACAGAGAAATTGCAAAAGTGTACAAAATGTTTATTCAATTTGATAATTCGATAAATGCCATTTGCCATTTAAAGAGTATTCAATGTTAGTTGCGACCAGGATTATATTTTATGTGGTTCATACGGAAATTCCAATGTTGAGGCACTCTTTCGAGGCTGTTATCTGGTTAATAACACGTGTACTGGATTATCGACAATAACCAGTGATTTGACGTTTTCCCTATAAAACAGTCGAATGGCGTCAAATCGCACGATCCAGCAGCAGATCCACCGGTCCAAACCTGTTGAAAACTGAAGAGATAAATTCCTCACCGAATTAATTTCTCAATGGGTTCTTCGCTTTGAGTGCTGTGTTGCAAGTAGCGCCACTCTATCTTGTTGCAACCATATGTTGACCAAGTTCAACTCGTACGGCAGTTTACAACAACGATTGAACCACAGAGGAGCTTCGTTGCTGAAGACAATTTTTCGATAAAGAGCTGATCTTCCTTCGGCTTTTCTAAGGCTCGATTACCGAAGGTTAGAGGAAGTGACTGGTCGTTCGGTGTAAGATTTTCTACGGTGAAATGGCAATAATAACTGACGTTGAATTAAAAGGTGTTAATTTTTCCAACTATGTTTGCGTGATCTCAATGAACAATCTAGTTAATACTTAATTCATTTATAGAGAAGCGTGGTTGCAAAACTCGCATGATCCTTTATTCGAAGAAAAACAAATAAGGGGAATAAAATGGAAAGCGGAATGATCCGACTTTGACAAACGATCGTGAGATCATCATCGTGCATTAGCTTGCCTGTTTGCTTACAGATGAATGTAATTTTAACAGATTTGGGTCCTATGGACTGGCCAAGCACAAGAATGTGTGGCGAAAATGCCACCACAGAGCCCACTGTGTAACAATTTTGCGAGACTGGAGCGGATCCGACGACATTTTTCCTAAAAAAATTGACAGTGTATAGTATATAGATATGTATATAGATTTTGAAGCCTTTTCATGGCTCATCTTCCAACTGCCACAGCGGCCCAACTAGGCGTACCGACGACCTGTGTACCTAACACAGTGTCAACATTTTATAAGTATCCGCTTATCAGTTTAGTTTAAGTGGAGACGTTTTGGGAATTTTGTATTAGCCCGTTTGTACGTCTGCAGTACATAATGCCGTGTATTTCTTACAGACTTTTAGGCGCATGCGCTTGTTTTGTCTACATCCTGGAGAGTCATGCCACCCCCGGTTGTGCTCTCGAGAGGTCCAATTATCGATGGAAGCCCTAACCAAGAACTCAGGTTCAGATCCTGAGATCCTTGACTAAGAAGTTCATTCGCGATCTCATTTCCCATGATACCGTGGTGGCACAGAAGCGCATATAGAACAGAGCCAGATGTATTGGGGAAGGCTCCTATGCAGTCGAGACAGACCGTTCTTTGAAAAATAATAGTAGAGGCATATTCATACAATTGAAGTAGTACTTCTCTAGCTGTTTTCTTCTGGTTTCTGCATGTGCAAGGCATGTTTCGAGGTAATGTAGTATACTTTCCATACATATGTATATAGTCTACAAGTTGATATGTACAGTACCAGCTTCAACGACGTCTGTGGAGCTTTAATTTTCTGCACTGAAAAAGATGAGGACGTACCTTCGAAGTACGCAATCAGGAATGCTATTAGCTATTAGAAGAGCTATTAGGCTTTTTTTACAATCTAGTCATAGACAATTTTGTGACCGTTGATTGACGTTATAATATGTAAGAATCAAAAAAATACAATTTGTTTTTTTTTATTTTACACTTCCTCAGAGCTCGTAGCTAACCCAATGCTTGAAGCCAGGCATCGCCACTGTTGCAGACTTTCTTTTCATCTCATCCTTCTCTCGTAGGTCTTGTGCTTTATATCGAAGTTCATAAAAGGCGTCAGATAATCTGATTCTTTAGGGATGATAGCAGTGACTTCCAATAAGCTGTTCACTAACTGCTATTTCAAATTTTGTCTTTTAGTTACGATCTATGAGATGAGTATATAAGCTCTCTTTACTTACTCTTTACTATCCATGCATTAACATATGTATGTGGTACAGACAGTGAATCCGCACCCCAGCAAGCGAAATGAAAAATAACGTCCCTGGCTGACAGCTTTTGCAGGTCCAAGCGTATCTTTTTTGTAATAGACCCTAAGACTTGCCGAAAATTCCCTTAGAGCGCCAAAAAACTGACAGGCGATTTTTGACTCGATCTATTTTTAATCCAGAGAATTTTTTTATCTGATTTTCATACTAGACAATGACACCTTGTCTGTATACAGTTAAAAGTGTACATACAAAACAGGCAAACATACGAACATTCCACTTCATATACACAGATTTGATTGAAATAATTTGAATTCCTGACTGGACGTTCAAAATTGCATTTTTCAACATTTATTCCTCGACGCGTGAGCATTTCAACATCTTTTACTTTTTGATTTCCCATTTTGTCACAACTACCCAACGTTTCCCCGTTCACCGCAACCATCGAACATCGGCTTGAAATCATTGAAATCATTGAAATATCCTTCAACATCCACACACCGAAGCCGATGTGCGATAATGAAATTTCCTGCAACCACACACCCACCACAAGTATGACTACAACCCGAATGTAGCAATTTGCATTGTGGCCATGTTAATAGAGGCAGAAACCTAATTACCAAAACCGACAATCCCACACAACCACACACACACACACACACGAACCCAAACAGAGAACCACTCGCATCCGTGCATGATCCATCTGCTGGCCTTATCCGGTCAGCCATATCAAAACTCCCAGGTACACCCAAGTCACGAGCAAAGCGAAACGAAATCTCAAATATGGCCACGTCCAGGGCTCCGTTGCATAATGCATACCAACAGTAACCAGTGCCTAGTGCCTGTCCGCATGCCGCACGAACAGCGGCCATGGTATGTCTAGAACCGGCAAAAAGCGAATTCCCTGCTGCACGGTGCGCATGCAACGAGGTGGCTTTGTTCTGCCAGCATGGAGTGTGTGCAGATCCACTGGGGAGGACTTGAATACGCAAAGATGCCCATTTTTGAGCAGATTAAACCACCGAACATCCCATTTCCCTGCTTCCGTCGGCCGTATTTTAACCGATCCCAGCATAATAGCACTATCCCCGGCACAGCAAACTCGTAATATTTGCCTGCGAAGGGCATGCACAGGTCCGTGGTGAAGCGGTTGGGTCATCTCCAGCCACAGCCACAGCCACGGCGACGGCGAGCAAGAGGAGCATGCCGGGTCAAAGGTCTTCTGCATATCATTATAAAAGCACCACCAACACAGTAGCCAACGGAGAGACGAACTCTAAGACGATGAGTTGCTGCCGCCGCTCATGCTTCCCATGTTGACGACAACGACGTGAATGGTGATGAGCGCATTAAAAGAATGCCAGGGAGTGCTTAGGCACGTAGCTACAATGGAGCCATCAGCAGGGCGAAAATAATGGAACTCCTGGAAGCGTAAGAGGTGCTTCTCCCCGGTTTGTGCATTTCGTATGTGTGCTCCTTCGTCGTCGATTTGTTTTTGCGCTTTAACTCCCCCCATCTGGGGTCGCATAGCTCCAAGGCGTTAGCACACTGCATCTTAGTTGTGCTATGCACTGCTCCGTTGAGTACTGAAGAGGGAGGGAGGCCAAGTGCAAGTTATCCCCGAGTTGGGGCACAAGGACTTGGCTGGAGTCTGAAGTGGCAAACTCTATATTTTACGTGTATAATGGTGCGGAAGGAATTGTAATTTCATAGATTCGAGTGGATTTCTCTTTTTGCTTACTCTGTGCTCTCACCAGGGCCTTGGGAGGGAGGATGGCGGCTTAGTGAACTGTTTTTAATATGAATAGGTCCTTTTTACATGACAATCACTATTTGTCGCGACAAAGCATGGAGACGACGATCTCTTGAACTACTTCATGGGCTCTGGTAATTATTTAATGGTTCATTGAAGTTGAAGGGGGGATGCGGGTGATCACGACAAACGATGGTAATTCGCATGAGATTCAAGGACACTCGACTGCACTGAATGTGGATGCAGATGTTGTTGGCGAGGGAGATACACATTTTGTGCAGAAGTAATGATGCAACACCAACTCGTTATGGTGTTTGTTTGAGGTTTTCGGCAGTCCTGCGCGGTGTCCTTCGTGAACTTGGTTCCCCTAATGGCTTTGAATTGGAACGGAAGTCCAAGGGCGTATCATTTGACAAATAAAAACTGAGACTGAGATGAAGTGTACGCACTGTCGAACAGACTGTGTTTCAAAGACACGGTCGTTGATACAGGGAGGAAGTATCAGCATGTGGAGTTAGCGTGATCCAACAAATAGATTGAATTAAGGATCGATTAGTAAACTAGGGCAGTCTGAAGAGAGTGTTAAACCCTGTCATGCTTTTTCCACAAAGACCCGAAGCATATTAGCAGAATTATTAAAGATTTCGAGATTGAAGAGATTGTGTCGACAAAATTGAAACATCTCCGTGGTGCGACTTTTTTTCATCCGACGATGGAGACGATTTTGGCGAACGAATATGCACAGTTAATAGAAAGCTCGCAGGAGCCACGTTACATTGCTGATAATTTCGGCAAAGAGCAAATACCTTGAGGTTGAAGGGTGTTTTAAAATAACAAGTAAGCAAGTAAGCTGCCATTTTTTCAGTAAGCTATTGGCAATGTGGCAAATAATTTGGTGGCCACAGTTTGAAAATTTCATACAAAATATGGTCGAAATAATGTTTCAACTTCGTCAACTGTGAAGAGATTAATTGAACATTTCATGAAGACTGGATCAGTTGGAGACGCTAAACACACTGATCATCCAAAATAAATAAGCACTTCAAATCCCAATATCGAAGCAGTGCATGAAAGTGTTACTGAAAATCCCAGGAGTTCATGGACAATAATTTGCAAATTTCGAGAGGTTCTCTACGATCTGTGTCTCCATGCTTAACATTTTCAATCAGTGTCACCATGTACTGTTGCAATGTGATGATGCGTGCTTCGTCGTAAAGCTTCTTGTTACTGTGGTGCTGTGCATGTGAGACCTGTACATATTCGCAGTATTTTCCTTTCGAAAACTGCTAGCTTCTCCATGCCGGTCTTAGAAATGGGGTGCCTTGTTGGGAAGCCGTACGTTAAGATCGGCCGTTGTAGAGCAGCCGTCTGAGTTAATCCATTTTGTTTATGTTTCAAAGGATAGATGAGATGGAAGCCTGGATTGGCCTTCTTAATGGTCAGTTTAGAGTGGCTGTTGAACTTTAACCTTTCCATGAAGTAACGCCAAGATACTGGATCTCTTTGTCTGTTGTTATTTCCGTACCGTTAGGGAGCACTATTTCTTTGCTCCGACATTTGGCTGCTGATCTGCATCCACCTCGGGATGGTCTCCTTAAACACATATGTAAGTACCGATTTTATAGCATTGATAAAAATGAATTCGGTGTTTTTTTTTGTTTTGCTTTTTTGTTTTGTTGTCTGTCTCCATGCTTAACATTTTCAATCAGTGTCACCATGTACTGTTGCAATGTGATGATGCGTGCTTCGTCGTAAAGCTTCTTGTTACTGTGGTGCTGTGCATGTGAGACCTGTACATATTCGCAGTATTTTCCTTTCGAAAACTGCTAGCTTCTCCATGCCGGTCTTAGAAATGGGGTGCCTTGTTGGGAAGCCGTACGTTAAGATCGGCCGTTGTAGAGCAGCCGTCTGAGTTAATCCATTTTGTTTATGTTTCAAAGGATAGATGAGATGGAAGCCTGGATTGGCCTTCTTAATGGTCAGTTTAGAGTGGCTGTTGAACTTTAACCTTTCCATGAAGTAACGCCAAGATACTGGATCTCTTTGTCTGTTGTTATTTCCGTACCGTTAGGGAGCACTATTTCTTTGCTCCGACATTTGGCTGCTGATCTGCATCCACCTCGGGATGGTCTCCTTAAACACATATGTAAGTACCGATTTTATAGCATTGATAAAAATGAATTCGGTGTTTTTTTTTGTTTTGCTTTTTTGTTTTGTTGTCTGTCTCCATGCTTAACATTTTCAATCAGTGTCACCATGTACTGTTGCAATGTGATGATGCGTGCTTCGTCGTAAAGCTTCTTGTTACTGTGGTGCTGTGCATGTGAGACCTGTACATATTCGCAGTATTTTCCTTTCGAAAACTGCTAGCTTCTCCATGCCGGTCTTAGAAATGGGGTGCCTTGTTGGGAAGCCGTACGTTAAGATCGGCCGTTGTAGAGCAGCCGTCTGAGTTAATCCATTTTGTTTATGTTTCAAAGGATAGATGAGATGGAAGCCTGGATTGGCCTTCTTAATGGTCAGTTTAGAGTGGCTGTTGAACTTTAACCTTTCCATGAAGTAACGCCAAGATACTGGATCTCTTTGTCTGTTGTTATTTCCGTACCGTTAGGGAGCACTATTTCTTTGCTCCGACATTTGGCTGCTGATCTGCATCCACCTCGGGATGGTCCCCTTAAACACATATGTAAGTACCGATTTTATAGCATTGATAAAAATGAATTCGGTGTTTTTTTTTGTTTTGCTGTCTGGAACCGACGCTTCGCTTGGCGATCAGTGGTGACTTCGAGCTAGCATAAGTCACTGAGTTGTCTGCGAATAGACAATAGTTAACTGTGAGGCGGTTTATCTGCGGTGTAGATGTTGAAGAGTATCGGTCCCTGCTTCGACCCTTGCGCAACTTCCGCCTTGGTGCTCCGCTCAGTTGATTGGCTGCCTTCCACTTGAAAATTGAAATTTTCAATTAACACAACAACTGTGGTCTAATGAGTAATGACAATGCACTGCGAAGAGAAGGAATTAAAATGGTCATGCAAAATTTTGACAAGAAAGAACGCATGTGCCATCAAAGCGGTTTGCTCGATGTTTTATTTATGATACAATAAAAAAAACGAACAGCTTAAGACTTAACGGCCGAACGCAAGAACAACCTTTTTCCAGCAAATATGAACAAAAAGTTATACTTCTGAGCATTGAATTATCAAGCTTTTTTAGCGACAAAAATCTCAACAAGAGATAGTTTAACTATCGCAATACAGAAAGAGGCAAACGCAATCCACAATGGCCACGGCCAAATAATTCGCGTTAAAGTGTCAGTTTGTACAAATGAATGAATCCATATGAATGAAGTGTCAGAGTTTGCAATGCAGTTCGCAATTCGTAGTGAGCTCATATGAATGGCCCTCAAAAACGTTGTGTTTCTATTTAATGTAAATCTTGCGTAAATTTTTGACACCGCGCGGAAATTTCTTTCGTACATCTCTGGAATCGTATCACTTCAAAAAGTACGGTCCAATTTCGTTCAATTTAAAAATTTAAAAAAAATAAATTTAAAAAAAAAACACATTCATGGTTTTGGGTTAGGAAGGTTCTATGCCACAGTGTCTGGTTTTGGCCACTTCCACCGTGGGTAGGTCATTTGGGGTGTCACTAAAACCGGAATGTTATAAACTTCAGTTCTGTATAGTGTGAAAACTAAACGATACAAGAAATTCAACAGCTATAAGTTCAGTCACCATCTTGGTGACCAGTTCACTTTCAAAAAATTTACTAGAAATAATTCGCCGGAGCAGATTTTCTGACAATAAAGCCAATATGGCTCGTCTTATGTGAGATGTTATAACCGTCCTGTTGAAATGCAGCCCACCCGCTGCCCTGAACACACTTCTGTTCCTCTAGGTACTATACATTTGGAAAGCAAGTGGCAGACAGACTTCCTTCCCTTCCGAGAAGAACTTCTCTGCCAATCGGAGTGGATTCTCAAACTCCTGATTCACGCCTTGTAATTTGTACAGATGAATCAGAGATGGAAGTAGTCATTGGTGTCCACTCCAAAGAACTGAACATAAGCATATCCTTACGTTCCCAAATCGTGGTGGCCTGTGGCGTTGTGGGTATGTGCGTCGACTCCTGCGCACTTGGACCCACCTGTCTGGGTTCGATTCCTGGTACGACAAGAAATACTTTTCACGGCCCCACCTCTTTCGAGTAACTGACAAAGCTCAAAGAGTATAACTGTCTAGAAAAAGCTTCTCAAACTAGGCCGTTCGGAGTCGTCATAAAACTGTAGGTCCCTTCCACTCGTGATAGAACAATAGCACGCACAACACGAGTGGTTGTTGAGAAGCTAGGCCCTGGCCCTCTACGGGCTGTAGCGCCACCCATATATATTACTATTATTATTATTATTACATTCCCAAATCAATGCGATTAAAGTGGCACTTTCTTGGCTCAAAAAACCATGATATTGAAAATTGATATGTTCGAATAGAAAAACCGCAATTAAATCTCTGGTCAATGTCACATTTAAGTCCAAAACAATCAATTCAAATCAATTAACCTTAAGTGGATGCTGGGCCACTAATGACCTCGCCGTCCTGCTGGTATCATTTTAGATATGCTAAAGCAAGCCAACTTCTCAAAACGAACACACTCAGGCTAATTTATCCTGATTGGCCAGAAGGCACCATATGTCGCATTGCAAACAAATTTTGGTCGACACTTTACATAAAGGTACACAGTCCATTCAGGCTAAGTAGGCCAGCATTCAGAACACTCACCGGCGTCATAACCCGTCACTGTTCCAAAGGATGGATCTCCCATATACGAGATGGAGGAGATTATGCAACACCTCCCGTGCTCGTTTAGTGCCCTCACCTCTCATCTGGTTGTCTTCTTCATAGGTAATCCGAATGAGCTACACAATATCAGCATCAGTCAACTTAATCGCTTTGTTGCCAGTACTAAATAATTACCGGAATGTCACTGTGGATCAACAATCGGCCTAAGTGTGACTGCTCCTCGCCACCTGTGCGGCTGTACATAGCCCAAGAGAGATGGAAGTCGGGTGTGTCCGTAATACTTGCTTTCTTTCAAGCACATTTCCCACTAAAAATTATGAGTAATACGAAATATTATCATCTCAAGTTCAAAGAGTTGAAAAGTTATGGAGTGATAACCTCGATTGACAAGGGGGTCCCATTGTTACCAATCTGGTACTTGTTATAGAACGACAGAATAAAATTGTTGAACGACAAAAAAATAGGAAATATATTATATTCCCTTAATAACCACTTTCCAAAGGCAAAACATAAACGTTTTGTCAGCTTTGGATAGCAGCTCTTCAAAAAAAAAGTCTCCCTTTCATCGGCAGTTCTCTACATGCAAAACTCTTTCACAAGCAGTCCCCTTACAAAAGCCATGCTCTCATCATCAAAAGGCACCACTTAGAGATGAAAACCTTTACGTTACCCGTTTGATTGTACATACTTCGTATTTCGTCCTCTTCTCAATGACCTTCAGGGACTTCATAGAACGGTTGAAATGAAAATATTATGTAAACTTCTAAACATCACCTGGCCGGGCTACGAAGCGTATTTTTGTCTCAAAGACATCAAATATTTATTCAATTTTAAAACACCACAGGGAATCTGTCGAGGACGTTCTACTCTTACTCTTACTCTTACTCTTGCCATCGTCTTTGGCGTTGTCGTTTGTCGTTTTCCTCGTCGCCTCGCCCTCTCAAAAGGAGCAATTCACGGATGAGTTCACATAATGAAATACCATCGTGGTGGAAATTAATAAAATAACTTCACAACACAACAATTTTCCGTTGCCACTCCTCATGACACGGCTGGATGGTTATACGGCAGATACATTTAATTATAATAATTCACTCATTCGATGCGAAATCTTGGAAAAACTTTCCTCTTCACCTTCTTTCCCACCTCACTCCCTCTCTGCCGTTTCAAACATTCAAATTTGAAATCTCTTCGAAATAAATCAAAAGAAGCCAACGAGCACAGCTCCACAGGGAGATGAGAGAGAGGAAGAACGGAAAGCAGAGCCGAACAAAAGAAAACAGAAGACAGGAGTGAAGAAGGATATCCTTTTCAGTTTTGAATTTTAATAAAACTCAAGTATCTCCATTAAAATCTGCTCTGTAAGAGAGCGAGAAGAATTTTGTGGAAAATAGCTCATCGTCGTCGTCGTTCATGTCGTTTTTTTTTGTTCAGTCTTTTTTTTTTTTGTTGGATTCTGTAGAAGGAACGACGTGCCACTTGGAAAAGTTTATCGCATCAAGTTTTTCCAGTTCAGCCAACATTCATGTGGATATACAGTAGCAGGGTGGATGTCCTAAAGCGGATGGTTGAGGCAGCAGACTGCGGGAACGAATAAGTTCTCGGAAGCTACGTATAAATTCATTATCCCTACAAAATGGAACGTAAGTGCTCCAAGGGATGTCTGTGGACTTTGCTAGAACCAATGATGTCAGAGCGAATGCCAATGTGAAGATGAAAGGCAGCCAGGCAGCCAGGCAGGCAGGCAAGCATGCTTGAACTGGTGGGGGCAGCTTCCTAAAGACAAGCAAAAGCAAACCAAGCCACCATAAAGGACGCTCCTCGCTCGATAAGGAATACAAAAAAAGAAGAAGTTATTTTGCATTGAGGGAAGTAATTGATTCGATGGCATCAATAAATCAATTTTCAGAGAAAATTTTAAGGTTTATCCTAGTAATAGCTATCGTTTCGTTACGCAATCGACGAAGTGGAAACGACGCACGGGTCGGGCGCAGGGGACGGATGAATTATTATTGTTCTCCATTCTGTCAAGGATGGACCGGCGGATTTGAGATATGAAACGAGAGACTTTCGGTGGTCCCTTGCGCCCTTTAGATCCAGGGGATCAATGAAGTTGGAAATATTTTTACATCACACCCATCGTTCTTGTGGCGTCCCTGGTGGAGGACCACGTGGATCCTTGCCGGAGACTTTAAGAAGCAATCAGAAGTTTTCTCATAGACTTTGAAATATTTATGTCCCCGTCAAGGAGGTAACAATGGACAAGGTTTGTACTCATGAAGTGGGTTAGAGTAGACTTTTATGTTGTTTTCCTTTGTTGGAGGAGCAAGAGAACACTTGGAGCAATTCGATGAAATGGAATTTAACCACCACGACCACAGGCACTTTCATTCGAACTTTATTTGAATGGGGTGGGTGACGGTGCGGGTTTGTATGCGGGTGTGGTTGTGGCGGCGGTTATTACCGAGGTGGGGATGATGATGTGGATAAAATTGGGTATTTGAATAAAGATGACGATGATTATGAGGCCACTGATGAGATTGTGGATGGGGCAGATTGTGAGGGATTCGATTTTTCAGAGAATACAACTTGGAAGGCAGAGCATGATGGGAGATAGTTAGAAAATTGGAACCGCAAGATTATCTGAAGCAAGAAATGTACGTATGTATATTATAGCCGAATGTGTCCATATTCTAATTATTAATTTTTTTTATAAAAATTTTCTTCAGATTGGGTTTCATCACTTCAAGCTTCAGGCCCTAGTTTCTCAGCAACTATTCGTGTTCTTCGTGCTATTGTTATCTCACGAGTGGAAGGGACCTACAGTCATATGCCGACTCCCAGCGGCCAAGTCTGGGACGCTTTTTTCTAGACAGTTGTCGATAGAGATGGGGCTGTGAATCCGGGACAGGGAATAGAAGCCAGACACCGAGGTTCAAGTAGGAGTCGACGCACAGACACAAAGCTTATGGTTAATTACAGTGCATTCTCGATGATCGCAACTAAGACAAACTGGGGTGGTTGCAATTATCGACGAAAAGTTGCAATTACTGCGTAAATAATGATATAAATTTAAATTTAGGTGTTGCGAAAATCGAGAATTGCGTTAATCGAGAACGTACTGCATTAATTATTTATTATTTCACATACCGTTTCATCATTCCTCGAATTCAGCGACAAGAACAGTTTGTTATCGGTGTAATTTTTGAGTCAGTATCGTGCTCGTTGTCATCGCTGTCTTCATGGGAAGTAGAGCTTGCCTGAGGTTGATGAATATCAAGCTTTTTAAATTAATTTTGTACTGTTTTCGAAGTGTCTGTGCCCCACGATTTATCAATCTTAAGCACATTTAACACTATCCTCGCCAATATTTACAATAAGGTGTCGTAAGGCGAATTCGTGATAAAAGATATTGAAATGTTGAATTATTCATTGATCCATCGGAAGAGTTGTTGACATTATGTTGGGAGGGAAAAAAATATAGTCGAACGTTTTCCAATTCAATGTAAGCATGTTAAGAAACAGCAAACAATTGCGTCGACTCATACGTCGGGCGTTTTCTCCGATTTTACCAACTTTCGCAATTCACGGTTCAATCTCTTACAGGTCAATGACAGCACTCAGCGATTTTTCCTGCCTAGGAAAAGCAAACTTCGCCATTCGAAGTCGGCATAAAACTGTAGGTCCCATCCACTCGTGGTAGAACCAGGTCCTCCTCAGACTGTCGCTCTACTCATATTGTATTAAATTAAGTTGCATATTTCCAACTATTCTCGGTATTGTCACTCACGCTTTTAAGTTCGCTTTCCAATCTAGTTTTAAAGATCCAAAGGGAATCCCTTAAAGCATCTAGGCTGGATAGCTTTACCGACGATGAGTGGCATTTTTTATCACTCATACCTGCACATAAGAGCGTTCTCGGCGCTCTCTTGGTAGCCTACAATTAGTTAAACAAGTTTTGATTGCCACACATTTAGTGGTCTAATATCAGCAGAAACTCACTCTCCACAAATCGAGCGCTAAAACGATGTAACCAGCCATTAGAAGCTTTGAAGTTTTCCATTGTCAACTCCCGTCCTTAGGTTTTTCCACAATCAGACACTGGTACCTTTTTAGAACTGACTCGATAAGACCATTGTAACACAGTTTTCTTAATCATTTCGCCACATCCCCCTGAATAAATGCAGCAGCTAGCTGATCGAATAGTAAAATACAAGATTTAATAATTTGTCTTATTACATCGACTCGTTCACATCTGCCACACTGACCTCCTCCTTCCATACTCCTCTGCGATGACAACGGCGACCCGGCATATTGTCCACTGTTGCGGTGGGCTGTTGACTTCGTGGACGATGAGGAGTTTTCCGACTGGGCGGTTCTGGCCCATTTAATGCAACCTTGAAGACTCCGCACCCTACATCCGCCAAAATTGTTGCTTGAAACATGACACAAGCTGACATCTTCTTAACACGTCTTCATCTTCAGGTCCACTATTGTCTATGCAGAAGATCTCATGTTCACATGCTTATTCTGGGGAATGATTTTTGATGTGACCAGTGATACACTTGCAGCCAATGTGTTAGTCAGCTCATTAGACTTTATATTTTAGAAACTGGGGCGCGTTCGAAGGCTTTGCAAAAGAAAAGTCTCTGGACAGAAATTTTGCATCTTTATCTCTGAAGGTAACATTTAACTGTTTCAAATTGAATTCACTCATTCATGAATGAGTAAATCACTTTTTTCTAGCTTAGCACATCGTTCCGCTCATTTGTGAGATACTATATCGGTATCGTTTCCACAAAGCGAACTTCACTTAAAAACTAACATACCCTCTATTGCCCAGCTTTCAATTTTCATAAAACCCCATCAAAGTGCTTAAACCTCAGTTCTTCTCATTGCTTCACGAAGTTCCTCCCCCCTTAAATGGTGTTATCCAGCACGTAATTTCTGCCAGAGGTCATCATATTTCCATATTCAGAAAGTTCCTGCCAGCAAACAGAATCCTCTGCCAATATTTATGAAGTCAAAAGTAATCAATCAAATGCCGGAAATCCCTCTTAAAATGGTCAACTTCATTCCAAGGGTGTACGTGCCATCCAAAGGGCAACCAGCAAAAGTTATAATAACAGAGCAGCTGCTGGCGGTGGTGGGGCAATGCAGAGCAAATAAACATTTTCTCCCAATCAGAAGTTCATTAAAACATCACGCTCCCTTTATATTTGCAAATCAAATGACATTTCTGTATTCAATCTCGGCAGCCAGTGAAAGGACACACACATCCCTCGGTACGCTCGTTTATTTAACATTTTAATTTAAATCCATTTGCAAAGGTGTAAGTCACTTTATTCCCGTGCACCTGGGTCCTTCAAAATGTCATCCGAAGTCCAGAAGCCAACAGTTTTTTTTTCCCATTTTTCCTCAGCCAGACCTTGTTCTACACTCACACAGGCACGCAAACACGTACTGGACCATCATCTGAATGTTGTGTACGAGCAAAAAACAAATTTAAGCAGAATCACAAAAAGAAAGCAAGAAGGACGTGCAAACGATCTGAATAAATCTGACATAAAATTGTAATTCAAGGGTTGCCCCTCCCCAATGGTGGTCTACTTTTCCCCATCCCCTCCCCCCCAGTCGTATGTATGTCCTTTTTTCATGAAATCAAATCCCAACAGCAAATAGGTAGGCAGACAAATGCCACCATCTCAGCACAAGGCACTCTGAGGCAAATTCATCTCACCCACACTGCAGCAGCACTTCGTGTCCAACTTGTATCCTTGCCTATACAATATGCTCGTACATTTGTGTATGGCTCCCTTTGCAGGCATCCTCGCAGGATTCAGCAAAAAATGTGATACAGTTCATTGTATGTGGGTGTGTCTGTTTTCCTGGAGTTTCACGTTCACTATGTAGAACGTGCGATGTCCCCGAAATGTCCTTATGCAGAGTGAACGGTAATGGCATACCGTACACCTCTGGCATGCAGTGTGAAAGAGAGTGAAAGAGAATATAAAATTCACAGACAAGGAGCAGCAATTATATCGTCACTAGCAAGCAGAAGCGCGCAACGGTTAACGTGTTGTTAGGTTGTGTTGTTGCACATTGATGTTGCATTGTAGTCAGGGTATTAACCCTACATACACACCGTTCCAGTGTTCGGTTCGAAGGACCACACTCTCTGTTGGCGGTGGGTGGCTGGCGAAGGGAAACACTTTATTTGCCATGGGTTTGCTCTTCTCTTTTTCATTTCTTTTTTTTTTTTGTTGTAGTTTTTGCTCAGATCCCTGTCGTCCCTTTTATTTTTATTTCATTTCTTATGAAGGCAACTAAATTGGAAAGGTTTTCCTAACTGAGCACAATGTGAGCAGAGGTATATGATAGTGTACAAATATTTATGGAGACTTAGTGAAGTCAGAATGTGGTGTCCAGGGTTGCCAGGCTGTGCAGTTGATTGTTGTAGAACTTGCATTTTTGCTGAATATTTTATGCCTTGACATTGAATGCACTTACGTTGTCATGGAAGACGAGAAATGTGAATTATGTATACATATTTGACAGGTGTTAAACCATATAAGGGAAATTGTGGTTAAGGTCGAAGCTGTACACAGAAACTTGAAATGTATCTCACAATGTAAGGGGATTCAGTCACACTCAATCGCGTTGTCAAAAAATGACAATCAGTCAGCGCTTAATCGTGGAAAAATGGCGAGAAATAGCCCGTTTTCGGCATGCGTTAGTTCGATCTGAATTTTAGATAACGCAGATTTTAGTTAGTAACACGCCTAAATCAAGATGAGCCTCCGAATCGCAATCTTAGATATAAGATAGCCAGTAAGGTCTTGCTGCTTTCAAGATTTCCGCCAGCTGGACAGATTACAGTTATTCAAGTGTTCAGATTTGAAGACTGTTGTATCTGGAGTCACATGTTGGACCAGGGCCACAGCTACACTTTTTGCCTGTGTTTAAGTTGTAGGATTTTGGTGCTAAGGCATTAGGGCAACTGTCCCATTTCTTCGAATACTTGCCGCCAAAAATGACCCGATTACTGACTCCACTTCCAGTCTCTTTCAACAAATTGTCCGTTTTTTATTAAATCTTAAATGTAATCTGGAATACATTTTCACTTCATTCTTCTTCCCAGTCATTCTTAAATATGCGAATCCTATTCTCAAAGTTCAGGCATAGAGTTTGCCAATAGCTTCCATCTGTGTGGCCGACATTGTCATTGTGGTTGACACTGCTAGAGAAGACGTATTGTTTTCTTCCCGTAATGATAGGGGATTCTCATTTTGTACCCGATGCCAGTTCATCTAGTTCGAGTGCTTTATGTCGAGAATTTAAGTAAATGCGCGTTGAATTGCACGCTAAAGGTTCATAATTCAATCCCGATGACTCCAACATTCGCTTTAAAGAATGCCACCCCTCATGATCCACTAACAATGGCCAACTGTCAAGAAAAGCTTGCCAATACTTTGCTATTCAGAGTCGATTCCCGTAGCCCGTAGGGATGGAGTTCCGAAAAGTACTCACCTCCGAATTTTCTTGAAATTTGTTAACGTATTGTTACAAGGATTTTCAGTTTTCAAATGGCATTTTCGTCCTTTCCAGTGGACTTTCTGTTTTGGATTTAACCTTCTAAAGTGGCAGACTATGTATAAAAAAAAATTCAAGCAAATCGGAGGTGAGTACTTTTCGGAACTTTATCCGCCCGCAGCTCGATCAAGCGTTTGTAGGTCCAGTCTGCTTGACATCACACATCAATGATTGTCTTCGCAAACGCTCGCTGATTTTTGAGCAATTTAACTGCAAATCGATTTCAAATGGGATCACATTATTTCATTCATTAAACTCAAAACGAACAGATGGCAACCCAGCGAATGCTTGTTGGTGGCAACAAACCACTTTAATACCAGCTCCACCCTCGTGATGGGCAACTACCGACACTCGCCCGTTCGCCGTATCTTCAGTCTCCCCCACAGCTAAGAGCATTGGAATATTTGCTGTGAACACTAAATGAGATTATATGAGAAAAATTCAACAAACACACACTATCCTAGTGAAGGGAGGTTTTGTTTTCTTTCTCTTGGCCGACATCGACATAAAGGAATGTGGGCACAGGATGTGGATAAAACAATTTCCCTGAATCCATTCACCCACCTCTGCTGGGACCGTACCCAAAGCTCCACCAAACAGTGGCACCTCGACTACACTGAAACTTCCGTTTATCTTTGTGCGGATCAAGTGGCTTTTTGTAAGAGGTGAATACTCGAAACGATGTTCGCTGCAACTGGCGGCTCAGCGCTGTGGATTTTCCGAATTCAGCGCGTGCATGGGTGTGTGTGTTGTTTGCTGTTGGCAACTGTACTTGAATTATTATGACAACTATAAATCAACATTATTTCATAGGACAACGAACATAATCGCCATTGTTTTGTGTCGTCTATTATATGGTGTGCTTGGTGGTGGCGGGAATTTTTTGGCAGACCGAAAGTTGGAGCGTGTGGGGACGGATGTTGGCCGATTCGAACGACAAATTAACTCGAACCCTGGGAATGAAAGGGAATAAGTCGTTCTCATTGCTGGTTTATTATTTAATTTCAAATGGTAAACATAATTTACCAGCTATCGCATGGAAGCGGGCCTGAGGGAGGTGGGCCTTTGAATGCCTCTGTGCGCAGATGAGATGTTTTATGTCCTTTGGGGAGACCACTCAGCCCTTAGAGATGCAATTATTCATCCCGAAGGTTTCCAGTCCTACACATACGTTTTATTGGCAATGAGGGTTGGGCATTTCTTGAAAAAAGAAAAAAAGAAAACGGTTTGGGGGATTAGTGTGTGGTGTGCACTGAACATGAAGAAGTTGTTTCTGTTTAAGCTGATCAACCAGGGCATTCAAAAGGGGTTGTATAATGTGACCCTGACAGCATTTAATATTCCTCTGTTAAGAATTTAAATGAGACTGGTGAGGCACAATTGACTTAACGACTTTAAGCCTTTAATGGCAAATGTTGCTTATACATTGTATATTTTCGGTCATAGTTTTCATTATTTTTGCTAACGGTTTTTTTCCAACTGAAATTAATATGTGAGCAATCTTTTACGCAGTTACATTTTTAAAATCTCGGGGTCTTTTTCACGAGTGATGGGAAGCGTAATGCTGACCGTCCCTGTAGGATTGGCCAAGATGGCGCAATTTTGAAACAGCTTGGAAAATCTGTAATCAGGAATGTCGAGCTTCGTGTCAAAGCCAAGTTAGCGGTTTTCAATTCAGCTTAACTCTTCGTGCTGTTGTGGTAGTTACCCGGTGGGATGGGATGAGAAACACGGCAGTATGCGAGGTACTCAATATAGAGCAGTTGCTTCTTCGAAGGGAAAGGACTATGCTTCGATGGTTTGGTCATGTAGCACGAATTTCCTCATCATCACGACTACCGAGGCGTGCCTTGAATGCGATTCCATCAGATAGGAGACCGCTTGGCAGACCCAGGACGACGTGGTTGGACCAAGTCTAAAAACTCGCCTGGTTGCGCTTGGGCATAACGCCTGATAAGTTAGAGTCGATAGAGGATGGTGGAGTGGCCTGGAGATTTCTCGTGCGTACATTACTCCCGCGATCCTGTAGTGGATCATGTGGCTCAGAAGATGATGATGATGGTGATGACATTTTTAAAAGCACATGTATTAATTTGCGAGCTAGTTCAAGAGGTATTCAGACAATGTATTTAGTGTGCAAACAAAAGCTGTTCTATATAAATTCAAATAAGCACGCTAAAATTTGCTTATAAAATTTGTATTATAAACTAGCGTACTGCACGTTACACTGTGCAAACAAAAAAAAACCAAGAAGATATCCAACTTCTACCTCCCTTGTCCCTTAATATCATCTGACAACGTTTTTTATGCGATTTTCGCCCCGTGTCTGTGAATACGTATGAGCTCTTGCGAACAGCTGACCAACAGCTGATACCCTTCACCAGCCGTAGCAATGGGGTGAATTATAGTTTTTATTTGAAAATCCGCTCGTTACATGAACGTTTTTTTTCAAATTTCGGTGTTAAATTTTCAACACAGTAAGAAGGGGTAAACAAACGAACAAAGCGTATGTTCATAAACCATATTCATTAAACTCCTATTGAGAATTACTGTCTGAAGCACTAGGGTCAAATTAATCAATACACTACTTAATGTATGTATGTTTTTTGTACATGTTTGCATATATGAATAATATCTATAAAATGCATTCACAAGAAAAATGTATACGGTAACCAACAATAGCGATATTTTTGGAAGAATTCAATGAATCATTTGACTTCTATTTTTATTTTACATCTTTACAGAAATAGGATTGCTAATTTTAACCACCATTTGTGTGAGTTTAGTTATAGCTGCAATATCTAGTCATTGTTCTTAACAAATTACACATGTAATCTAAATTCATAAGTTTTCACAATTCATGAATGAAAGCTATGAAACTCAGTTAATTTGCCAGTTATGGCACATAAAACAGCTAGATATTACTCTGAAGAATTAAATTCATGCTAAGTATTGCTGTAAGTAGAGCCATGAATTACATTTTTATTCAAGCAACCCCTATTACAATATATTATGCACTTTAAAATATGACTCAACTTTTGAACACCCTCCGAACAATAGTACATGTTCGTGGGCAAATTCACGATACTCCTGCTATTTCCTCAAAAAATTCCTTCAATCTGCCACCATTTTCGCACAAAATCCACGAATCGGCCGCCATATTGTGGTGGATCCACGGATTTTGTAAAAGTGTATATCACAACAAGGGAGTTCCACTACTCTCAAATGTTTCTCCGTTGTGGACTAGGGGTAATTCTGGCCGAAATTGGATATCTCCTTGTTCTCTTATTTCTGACTGAACTCGCAAAACGCGCCAATAGACTGCCAGTTGTAACATAGATACGCCTATTACCACCTTCAAGCTACAGCTCAATAATCTCTACACAAAGAAAGTCAACGCCAGATGGTCGACAGGTACTACCTGTCGAGTCTCAAAACAAATCTGGCCCAATCATGATCCTAAAAGGCAAGCGATTTTATTTCTCTAAAAAGATCCAAAATTAGCACTGCAGGGGGTATAATCGCTGGACACTGCCTCCTAGGCCTTCACGCAAAATGACTAGGTCCATTTCCAACGACTTCTGCAGAAGCTGCCTAGACGAAGCGGAGGAGGAAAACATTCACCACCTCTTTTGCAACTGTCCTGCTCTTGCCTCAATCAGGAAGGCCACCATAAGCTCATACTTCTTCGACAGTCTAAACGACCTCAGCAAAGTCAAATTTGCTGCGAGTACCAAATGGCTGTCATTAAACCCCTTCATCTGTCTTTCTCTCTATCTTAACACCCACGTGGCGGTACAATGGGCCTACTCTGAAATAAGTGCATTAATGCTACTTCCTACCTACTAACCTCCCTTATTTCTGACTGGTGGTTTGCCAACGCGTGAACAGACAACGTACAATTTCCGTCAGAGAATACTGGAAATTCTGATTTTATGCCATAAACTCCCAAAGACTGGGATTGCGCAAATCGTATGGTATCATTGGGATGCGGGGAATCAAAACGTGTTCATCTTTGAATTTTCCTATCAAAATAGTGGCTACAATAAAATTGCCCATTCACTTTTTTACAGCAAGCCTCGGACCAGAGATAATGGAGGAATATTATATTTAATTATTCCATTATCTCTGCCGCGGACCATTGTAAAGTAATCACAGGTAAATCCAATGAATTCAGAAATTCGGGGTTAATTAACGACCTCTTCATCATGGATAACAGTATCAACAGACTTATACGAAACATATTTACATATTTATTCTTGAAAAAAAAAAATGATTTTTTCCTCAACCAACCCTGATTTTTATATTGCAGTGCTGTCACGGAATACACCGTCAATTGAAAAATTCAAATCAGATATAAGACGAATGATCGATATCGACTGGAATAATTTTGATGATGACGAAGGTAAAAGTGATATTTCATTTTAGTTCTATTAAATCTATTGAAATCCCGTACAGGTAAGGAAAATAGGAGAAAGCGTTGAAATCAATTTGATTACCAGAATTTTTGAAGAAGATGTATATGCTGATGAAAAAGTTGAAAATGAAGGGGATACAGAAAACATTGTCACGGAAAGTTTTGAAAAAATCAATCTGGAGAGATTGAGTTCGAGCTAAAAAAAAAAAATAACTACAGTAAATGCTGTGTATAAGGAAGTCCAAAATACCACAATTTTTGCTTCTTTGCATCGACGATAGCAAACGAGCTTCTACACGCGTCTAATATTACGCCAGTACACCGAAGCAAAAGTGGGAGTCTGCAGCATCATCTAACATTTCATCACCCTTCATCGCCGTCAACGGTTACTGGCACTGGCTTGAATGGGAAGCAAAATGAAGATGTAGAGCAGAGGTTTCCATTATTTTTTCAAGTTTGTCCTGGTATCTGACGATATCGCAATTTGCACCTAAAAATCTACAGTGGCTATAGTATAGGATACTTTAGTTTATTCCTAGTTCCTCTTCCAACTGCCACAGCGCTTCAACTAGGCGTACTTACGACTTCTGTACACCTGTGGATATGTGTTTCTACATGTACTACTCGAATCAGATACCCTGGAGTGCATCCGACAACATCGAAATTTTCACCTAAAAAAATACACAGTGTATCTGATTCGAGTAGTACACGTAGGAACACATATCCACAGGTGTACAGAAGTCGTATGTACGCCTAGTTGTGCCGATGTGGCAGTTGACCACGAATCATATTAATCATTTCCGACATTCCACCATTATCCGCCAACCGCACTTGATGTGAAATTAAGAGGAATTTCATAAATGTAAGCATTACCTTTTCAAGTTCAATTCACTCGCACGCAGTCACCTTAAATGCATTCCAAGGGACTTAACCTGCAAACTGGATTGAGATCGAGACCATTAAAGGATTAAAATTGTTTATCCAGCAACTGAATACATTTCCAACACACGGCCCCGACCGCTCCACCACCACCAGTGAATGCATAAATTCCACGAATCACACCTCGTTTCCATGCCGATTTAAGGGGCTTTACCTTAAATGTATTTACGACAAATTAGCCTCATCTCTATTCGGTTGGCTTCGATTACAGGGGCTTTCAGATGGGCGCCGAGATTAACCGGGAAATTCGCATTGGACCTTTTTACATGCGACCTTCGAACGGCCATCGTGTCCCATCCACTCAGACGTAATCCGCCAGGGGAATGCCACCTTCCCCCATCTTCCCCTTCCCCCAACGGTTCTAGTCAACTTAAATCCCCAATGTCATTATTTCTCCCATAATTCCATCATTATGCAAAACAGTCAGACACAATCGTCCATCTTCGCAGCATGACTGCTTCGCTTCAACCGGCCGGCCCCCGAAAACCTTACACATCTCCCCATCGCAACAATTGCCGTCGCTGTTGCTGTTGCTGCCATCGTCAACGTCATTGTGTTTGTTGTTGCTGTTGCCATTCCCAGCTATGTACATTTTATGGCCGTTATAATAATTATACTCCCAAGGGATGATACTGCCAGAGAATCAGACGGATTCCCCCAACAGCCGCACGACAAACAGTAAACGCATCATCCCCCATTTGATTAAGTATTCAGCATGTTCGCAGGCCCAGAGCCGTTCTGCAGCCCAGCCATTGTTGGCCATGTTCAGGTTTAGTATTCCTCTTCTATTACGCGGGGTTTAGCCCACGAACAGTGCTGCCGCAATGGGTGGTGGTGTTGGGCGGTGGGTTTGGGCGAATGTATGCACTCGGGCCAGTACACCGCACGATATTAGTCAGGAATGCAAATGAGTTGACCAAACGAAATTATCGTCATGTCAACTATTTTCAAATCTGGTAGTGATGGGCAGCAGGCGCCTTAGCCGAGACACAGGGCGAGCGCCGAGGGACGGTCTGACACACGGAACCGTGGGTTGTGTTCAATTGGCCCAAAGGGAGCAGCGGCGGCAGCGATAACGTAAACATCATCAGCGTTGCAGACATTTTCATGTCGAGTGTGTGTGTGTGTTTGGTTGCGTGTCCTGTGGAGCTGCGGTATTTACGTTTATTTGTCGACTGAATGGAATTTCATTAAATTCCTGCGCCTTGCTGAGAATTTTATGACAGCAGTTATTTTATCAACGGTAAATATCGAAAAATAAACGACGAGGAAGACGTGCAAGAAAGTCCTGTGGCTTGTGGCGGTGTTTTTTTTATATTTTTTTCGCACGACGATGAGCTTCGACGAAAGTACATATACTTTTGACGTCTGTGGATTTTTGCTGGCATTCCAGGCATTGCATGCGGAACTCATACATGTGTAATCACTTTAATGGCAGATAAGTGAAAAGTTAACATTTTGTTGGGGTTTTTATTGTGGATTGGACATGTCAAGTGAATGGCAAGGTATGGGATCCGGGAAGACTGGTAGACAGACCGATTTGTGTCTTTTTCTATTTGACATCAAAGGCCGTCTCGAGATCTTCATCGATTGACAGTTTTAGTCCCAAGGATGACGCTTTACTGGCCACTGTACCATATGCCTGAACATACCGGACAGCATACGAACAAAACTTAATAACAATCTGCATCAAGGCCCAATTCGGCAACATCAACTTGATTTGCGCCCAGGCCCCGGCAGAGGACAAGGATGACAACAGCAGGGATGACTTCTATAATCGCCTAGAAAGGACATACGCTCAATGTGCACCAGTAAAGATGCCAATATCGTTCTAGGAGATGAATAAAGAGGACATCTTTGCTAGAAACATCAAGAAACACAGCCCGCTGGACAACACATCCGATAACTGATTCAGGCTGGTGGACTTTATTAACCGTTCCATAGCTAGCACTCAGTACCCACACCTCATGGTCCATAAAGGGATCTGGCGGTCAACTGATCAATCAACCGTCAGCCAGATTGATCACGTTCCAATCGATGCCTGTTGTCCCATGTAGGTCCGCCGGGGCCTGCGCAGACAATCGAAGAAGATTGGAGGTGTTTTCAAGAAGCCATCACACTGATCCAGTTCGAATGATCTTTGAATACGCGTTAGCTGCACAACGCAATAGAGGCCGATCATGAAACTGATGGCGCACATACATGAGCGGAGGAGGATCTTTGATAACTTGGCATTAGCAATTGGAGCCACCTGGGTAGGCTTGTTGGTTGAGGCACAGGTCCATTCCGGAGTGTAGTGCCATAGCCATCGCCATACTTACTTACTTAACTGGCCTCCGAACCGTGGAGGGTGTCTGCCGGACACGGCATCCTTCCATGCCCTGCGGTCCCGGGCACGCTGCTTCCAGTTATCCAAACCAAGCGATCTGGCATCCGCGATAGCTTGAGCGGAGGTTCGGTCTTGCATTTCTTCTCGAAACTGTGGGCTCGAATTCGAGCTCTCGAGCTCGATTCGAAGATACTCTTTGCTGCAGCGACATTGTCCATTCGCTCGATGTAGTCGAGACTGTGTACATCCACAGCTGTGGTCCAGCTCGTAGAGTTTGTAGAATTCCTCGCATTCTGGACCGAAAATTCGACGGAGAATTTTTCTCTCAAAACTACCCAAAATGTGCTCTGTTTCCTGCTTATCGCCCAACACTTGGGTCCATATAGTAAAACTGGCAACATTAGTGTTTTGTAAAGCACACATATTGTCTTTCGTGTTGGGAGTTTTAAACCCCTTTCTTTCACCAGAAGCGGTTTCTTAGGTTAAGTCTTCGTCAAATCTCCACTAGAGTGTCATTCGAGGGGTTGATATTTACTCCGAGGTACGTAAACTCCTTAACCACCTCGAAGTTATACAGTAACGTAACGATGATTCTTTTTTTGGTGTCCTCATTTACTTCAAGACCAACTCGTTTCGCCTCTTCTTCGATGGCCGTGAAAGCTTCTATAAACGCTCACTGGGACCGACCTATGATGTCAACGTCGTCTGCGTAGCCCTTCAACTGGACGGATTTGTTGACAATAGTGCATTCCGTATTAACGCCAGTACAAGGTTGAAGAGGTCACACGACAGCGTATCTCCTTACCGAAATCCAGTGCATGTTTGGAATAGTTTGAAGTAACCGTACCCAACTGTACCGTGTGTTTTCCAGCGTGACACTGCACAGTTGGATCAGTTTACCCGGTATCCGTAATTCGGCGATCGCCTTGTAGAGCTCAATGATTTATTGGAGGATGCTGTCTCGACTTGAACCTCGTTGTTCTTTGCCCAGGATTTGTCTCACTGTGAAAATTTGGTCGATTGTCGATCTGCCGGGCCGGTGCGTTGGATAGGATCTTTTATGCGACATTCAGCAGGGCTATGCCTCGGTAGTTCTTGCAAGGCAAAGAATTGGCAAAATTCATAAATTAAGGAGACCAGATACTCAAATTGTAGCTACAACAAATTTAGATGCCAAGTAACATGATTATTCTGCGTCCTTCGGTGTCACCCACAAAAAAGCAAGTGACAAAATCTCTCACATTCTATCTCACTTTACCATGAAATGTGACTAAGGGAATACTCAAGATCGTCGGGTGGGTGACAAACGTGACATATATTTCTGGGCGACACGACTAAGAGAGTAGGGGTGAATATTAAATTTTATAAAAAAAAGTATTATTTTAGGATGGACATCTATTGCATTGGGTTCCATTCACTGAATGTTCAGCACAAACGGGCTTTTTGCATTCTTTGTAGACTTTTCGTGTTGGTCTTCTTCTGGGCATAGGTAGTAACAATATCGTTTCTACTTGATTCCGCCAGAATTGTGACGTCCTTCTTAAGCCCTTACTGAAAGACTTTCATCAGTCGGTGTTACTGGGTGGTCCAACATAAGGTATTTTCTGAACGATCCTGGATTTCTGCCGTGGCTAATTGTTCACTCATCTGTTGTAGGAACAACGGTTCTACGTGTTGAATTCTTCAAGTGTGGATTACTTTCCATTGTTCATCCACAATGTTATACAAAGAAAGCCAAAGGCCATCTCTTCGTTCTTCTCTTTGTAGTGTATTCACAAATGCAATTGTCCATATTGTCAACACCTTCTTTGCTTCTGTTGTAATCGAGTATCAGTTTCGGCTTTCTTTTAGGACCTTTAATTTCGATACTAAAGGGTGATTTTTTAGCTATTATCTTTTTGGCAACACTGATTTAAACAGCTGACGCACGTTTCGTGTTTTGTTTCACTGTCAAACATCTTTAGTTTGGTCTATAATTTAACCATGAATCGTCTTACAAACGAACAACGCTTGCAAATTATTGAATTTTATTATCAAAATGTGTGCTCTGTTAAGAAAGTTCATCGCGCGCTTCTTCCATTTTATGGTCAGCTCATTTTTGGCTCAATGGGTACGTAAATAAGCAGAATTGTCGATTTTGGAGTGAATATCAGCCAGAAGCATTGCAAGAGCTACCAATGCATCCAGGAAAAAGTCACAGTTTGGTGCGGTTTATGGGCTGGTGGCATCATTGGACCGTACTTCTTCAAAGATGATGCGAATCGTAACGTAACTGTGAATGGTGAGCGCTACCGTGAGATGATATCCAACTTTTTTTTGGCCAAAATGCAAGAGCTTGACTTGCATGACATGTGGTTTCAACAAGACGGTGCCACATGCCACACAGCACGCGCAACAATGGACTTATTGAGGGGCGAGTTCGGTGAACATTTTATTTTACGTTCGGGACCGGTCAATTGGCCGCCTAGATCGTGCGATTTAACGCCTTTAGACTATTTTTTGTTTGGCTATGTTAAAGCTCATGTCTATACAGACAAGCCCGCTTCAATTGACGCATTGGAAGACAACATTGAAGCATTTATTCGATACCGGCCGAAGTGTTGGAAAGAGTATGCCAAAATTGGACTAAGCGGATGGACCATTTGAGGAGCAGTCAAGGTCAACATTTGCATGAAATAATCTTCAAACAATAAATTATATGGACCGTACTATCGATTCAAATAAAGATTTCATGCATTTTTCTGAATTTTATGTGTTTTTTTTTTTGAAAAACTTTGCTAAAGCTTTTAAAAAATCACCCTTTATAATCGGAGGTGGAATATATGAGCACATACCTATGTTGCTGCTGAATCCAAAGATTGATGATTCTACTGTTCTTCCTTTTGGATTAGAAAATTCGGCTGGTCCAAATGTACGTCTTTTGCTTACAGTTCCCAATATTGACAAATTGTAGTCTTACATCAAAGTAGAAGCCAAATTAAAGCTTGCAAAAAAGTTGTCACATACGATGTTTCGAGCACTTCCACGGAACAGATTGCAACACAAGTCTTTGACTACACGTTCACCTTGATTTTGTTCTCTTTCTTCAGAAGATGCCATACCAGTATTAATTTGTCCTTTAACTGGTTAGGAAGTAATTGCGTCATATACCCACCAAACCGTAATTCCATATTTGGCCGGTTTTGAAGGTATATATTGAGTGAATCCGGTGCCACGAGGGGCACAACGTTGTCGTGGTGAACACTTACATGAACTAATCTTAAAAAGCCTCCATGCGATATAAGAGACCTCAACAAAAAAAAAGTCGACCCTCAGACGTGCTCTCAAAATAAATTGAAATCCCACAGAACCCGCAAGCATGCAAATAGTGGCTGCCTCACCACCCAAAAACCATATCAATAAGCAAAAAAAATTACTAGTCATTGCGAAACGATGAACAACTTAATTGACTTTCCTCTTTCAATTCGCCGTGTTAAATCCGAATCGACCTCCCCGCCCACTCGATAAATAACTCAAACCGTCATCATAGTGAATTTCGAATTCAAAGGATAATCAGAAAATCACAATCTCACAGTTCTTTCCTTCCTTCATCGAATGAATGAATATTTGAACCGAACGCGAACCAACAAAAGGATAACGAGAAACCCAACTCAATTCGCACTTTGCCAAAGGTTGTAGCGAGTGTGTCCTGAATTTACAATTTAAATGCGACGACTGGGACAGGGACGTACACACCCCCACGCACATAGAGAAGAAACCAAAATCCACCTACCAAATCCATTTGTCGGCGTTGCAATCATTTCAACTTGATCCGTCACCGTTCCAATTCTCGACCGACGACCGTTGTGTGCGGCGTTCGTTGTTCGGTGTGCCGTGGTAGCAGCAGCGCAGCGTCAGGTTCTCCCCTTGACAATTGATGAATCCTGGAAACTTTATTAGCATTTGTGTTCTGCCCCCATCTCACATAACAATATCCGATGATCCTTATCCCGGCATTCACATCCCACACCCACACACACACATCCGTCGGCGAGAGGGTGGGCAACAGAAATCTTTGCATTTGTATGCCAAAACTGTATCCCGAGCCGGAGCTCTCTGGCTCTTTAGTCAATATCTGCTGCTGGGGAACTGAATTTCTGACTATGCTCGCGTACTTGCGTCGGAGCACTCATACGTCGTCGTGTGTGATGTGTAGACTATGGGGCCCCCGGTTTTGGGTGAGCCGTCGCTCGAACCCTCTTCGTTGCTCATCCACAACTGTTATCCACACTCAGACTGCCCCTGTAAACAGAGGGAAACTGCTTGTATTTGATCCCTTTCATTCGCCGAATGAGGGCATGTCCTCGTTGAGGAAGGATCTCGGCTTTGGCATTTCATTTTTGTTTCTCCCTGGTTTCGTCCTTTTTGAATTCATATTTTTTTTTGTTTGCCTCCTTTCCGTTTTTGTTTGTGCTTCATTCATTCCTCGTCCTTTGGACTGTTTGCTCGGCGAAGAGATGGGAAATGTCGATGATGATTTTTATGCTCATAACGATGATTGACACAGCTGCCCTCTGCGGCCGATGACAGAGGATGAGGGAGACGGCAATAAACTGAATTGTTGCAACAAGAGAAAACAAAATACATGGGGTCCCATGGGAGAGGACACGACACCGCCATGTGCGCATATGGTAATTCAATTTGGGGATGCGGCGGTTTAATGGATTTTTTGGAGAGTTTTTTTGTGAGTTTTTGCAAAATCTTCACCGCGTCGGAATCCGAAATAATTTGCTTTTTTTTCGCCCAGATTTTTGCACCAGTGGTGGATATCATTGAACTGGGTGTTTATGTTGAACCAGTCGTTGTATCTGATGTGATTAAGGGGCATTTTCGTGAATGGGGTTTTTGGTGGATATAATTAATGAATTTGTATAATGAGACTTGAGTGAGTTTTTCTCCGCTTGAAGGATCCACGCGATGGAGTGGCCTCATTAGGAGTGAATGGCAGTTGGGTTGCTGTCATGTAAAAGTCCGATAAGACACTTGGGATTTATGGAGCTCAACCCTTGGCGGACAGCTCGGGGAGAGACGGATTTTGGAGGAATTAATTTGAATTTTTGGATAGAGTGGAGGTCGTAGCTGCACATAGAACAATTTGGACCAACAAACTCTCAAAAAAAGATAGATATTTACATCTCCCTCCTTTAAACAGAATGAATTTATAGCAACTGATAATCATTTTAGCTTTGACTCTATGGATATGCGAAGCCCTAACCGCAACTTGGCCCCCCATAACTATATTTAAATGGGAGCTGTTACTATCCCCATAGGGCTTTCAGCTTCTTTTTTGACCGCAATAACTTCGCCATGAAAAATGCTGCAGCAAACCTGGCACCTTAAGGCACTCCATGTGGTTTCGAGTACTACAGTAGACGCCAGCAACAATGTCATCGTTAATATAATTATTGCCGTGTTCATCAACACTATCTCTATAGTTTCTAATAAAACTGTCTGACTGAGGATCCAACGCCTAAGATAGCGGCGCCATGTAGACCGTATGAACAACTCAGCTCCGGACCGAAGAGTCTTCGACGACGAGCCTGTGGGACAAAACAACAGAGGACGTACCTGTGTTGGCTCACCCAAGTGGAAAAGAACCTCAACCAACTTGGCTTGCGAAACTGGATACAGCTAGTCAGAGATTGCGCCTGTTGGAGACCCTTGTTGGACTTCACTCCGGACTGTAGTGCCACTCAAAAAAGAGTAGCCTTACCTCTATAATAACCTGGATGAGCTGAGTAACATTAGTGTCAGTCCTCACACCAAATGGTTTGCGGAATAGGATCGACCAGATCCGCCTGGTATCACAATGAGCCAACGGTAGCCTAAGTGTGCTGCTGCGTACTGGCGATCAGCCACCTAAACCTTACCTAAGTTTGATGTCGCCTGCACAGACAATCGATGAATATTTGATATGTTGTCAAACAGACATCCAACTCAAGCTGAAGCTTCATACTGTGGCTAGAACAAAAAGGCAGCCAAGGATCGGAGGCGATACTCTTCTTAAATCAATGATGAATTACACCCCGATTCCTCTTAAATCGCACACGTGACTGTGGAAAGGTGGCCGCATGTGACGGTATTTAACAATCGCTAATTTGCAATGCGTTACATTCTAACACTCGGGTCATTTTCCGCGAAACACGTTACCAAAAGACACCATCGGAAATCAAATTAATTTCATCCTAACCGCAAATTGTTGGCCTACATAGGCATACATAGTAGCGAATCCTTTTCGCATGCCATCCCCTGCTGCGACACTCTGCGAATGATTAAATTTGAATTATAATCATCTCTGGACTGCCGGCTCAAATGAGAACGCTGTGATTGAGTTTGCTTATAGTTTGGTGGGTCGTGTAAGTCATGAGGGGAGGAACCCTAATTTGATTGGGTAATTAATTCGATGACTACGATTCGGTTAAGTGTGAGGGCCGGATGATGTTTAAATTGTAATCATGCGACAGTTTCATTAAATAAACAGAGTGGCACGTCACAGATGGTTATTCCTTCCTTATGGGCGGAAGAGGGTGAGATATCCTCGTTTCATAACAACACTGCATACGTTGCAATGAGGATGATGTTACGTGATGCACACGGCGAACGATACATTTGCACATGTGCACAAAACAAATCTGAATTGAAAGGGGGTGGTGCATAAGTTCCCATCTGATGCTGAATCGGAACAAAGGTTTCAAAGGCATTGTGCAAGTTATTCTGACGTTTGAATCTATCGTGTAAATAAGGAACGCTAAAAGTGAGTTAGAGTTTTCCTCGACTCAAGCATAATTTTTGAAGAAGTCAATAAATGCCATCAAATGTATATAATCATTGGCGCAGTCACGGAATCGTAACAAGTCTGTGTACACACTAAACTTCAGCTTGAAGAATCCGCCCCTAGAATGCAGTATCAAACAAAAGGTGTTATCGCCTCAAATAAGGGTCGATCTTTTGATGAATTTTCTACCAATCTGTGATATCCATCCTGCTCGCATATCAATTAGCTTTGAGATGAACACAATGTCCCAAGTGTCATTTGATGCCACACATTTTTTTTCCTTTTTTTGCCATCACATGTCAATGTCCTGTTTCGAATTTCAATGTACTCGCAGCTAGGGTTTCAGCACCGAATTCTTGATGTTTATTCAAACGACAATGATCCGATTTTTGTCTCATGTTCAGAGCATGCCGAGTCATTGTCATTCGATATCTAAATGCAAAAAAAAGAAGACCCAAACACTCAGTAAAAGATACTTCAAATCGCCGACCTGTCAAGGGACTGCCAAATATCCAATTACCCCGGTTGTCCATTTTACCAAACAAACCAACAAAAACAAACGAAGACAATCTCATCCCTTCAACTTTCCAACTTGTTCCTTCGTCTTCTGGCTGGGGTCCCAAGTCGAACGTTCCGCGCGCCGCCGGATACAGCATGTGAAAGACCGGATATGTCTATTGCACTCGTAAAACTTCCGCCTTTATGGGGATGTACATAAAGTGTCGCCCTCCCCCCTGTGCCATCACGCCGAACACTCCTAATGTGTGATGTGGCATTTTGTACGCTTTATTTATTGTTATCGATTTTTATCCCATCCACCCGGCCCATCCGCCCCCGAATGGAGTGCTCCGACACACGCGGTAATGGGGTGAATATGTTCATGTTAATTTTGTTTTTTTTTTTTTTCCATTTCACTTTTTGTGTTCGGCGCGAGGTGGCTCGTTCGATGATTGTGTGTGCATGTCAATGGATTCGTTTATGTAAGACGGTTTTTATGGATTTAATACATCAGGTTGTTACGAGTATCGAAATCTACGAGGGGGATGTTCGGCATGGATCGCAGGGGTGGCAGTAAAAATTCCATCAATTTGTTGACTTTGTCATGCGATGTGCTTCCATATTGCGCCTAGCCAAGGCACGAGCCGGGCGCGGATAAAGGGGTAGATCCAGCAGCAACCAGCCCATTCAATTGATGGGGCGGCGGGCATAGTGCTGAAATTAATTCCAACCAAACATGCAATCGGGTGTGTTCATATTTTCCACGTGGCTACATTTTAGAATCCATTGATTGGGTTCCTGGTTGCTGAAAAGTTTGAAGGGTGCTTAGTTGAATTGATCCGACCGACGATGGCAGGATGTGGAATTTAATGTGCAACTGTGTGTGAATGCAAAAGTTATTCACTGTTTCCTGTTATTGACAGTCGTGCGAGCTGGTGCAAGAATCCACATTCGGTCCGGAGAGCGGAGGAAGCTATTCATGCAGAGTTTACCTCAATCGGTGGCACGAATACCAATTCGTTGCAAGGTTTTGTGTATCCTCTTTGTGGAGTGATGATATGTGGATTCGTATGAATTGATTTTGATTTTCTGATTTTCACATCGGTGTGCTTGTGTTATTTATTGGCTCTTTGATGGTCTGTTGGAATCATACAAGAGCAGCTGTGGAATGATAGTGCGTTTTTGAGGTGTCATGGGAATTTATTCATTTGCACCCACTGTACAGAAGTGAGAGATTTTTGATTTCAGAATTTATCTATCGTAGATCACTTGTTATGGCCCGATTTAGATGGGCTTTGATTGAATGGTCGTGCTCCTCTTGGGATGTGATTGATTGTTGGTCGACAGCATAATACGATAACCTCTACATGTGATTGTAGACACTTGGATGCTTCGTTTTGTCGCTGTAACAGAGTGGGTAAGATGGTGGATTAAATACTGAACAGCGGAGAAGAATGCTTAGTGATTCTTTGTACAAATCGTTCTAAGAGCACATGAGGTTAAGCGTGGCTTTAACATTCAGATTAATTTCTTTTCAGGCCAACGACACATGGAGGATCGGAGTACAATGTCCTTGTCTCCATCTCGAACCAGCGAACTCTTATGCAAGGGTGAAAATTCGTAGAGCTTTTAGGTCCTTCGAGACATTAGGCCAAAGTTGTCTAAACCAATTCAAGTAGTAACGGTTGGCAAGCGTAGCATCTGCGCTAAGACGTTATTTGAGGTACATTTTGCTCCAGATGCTGAAAGATTGATCGATTTTCCACAAGAACAAAATGAGCACATGTACAACATGAACAAGGTCCAAGGAGCTGGTGAACCAAATGGCCGGCATAGTGAGTCAATCAATTCTAACAACCTTTGGTCACTAGCCCCTGTTCAGAAACCCTTTTTGGTACCGCAGACCCAATCCGCTAGTTTCTGGACCCTTTGCTACAACTTTGGGTTTCGCAGACCCAATCCACAAAGTAGTTTCTGGATACTCGCCCCTGTCCAGAAACCCTTTGACCATTACCGAACATCAGATGTGAGAGAGAATAAAATGCGAAAGCTGAAAGAAAGAGCGAGAAAGACAAAATGGCGCAGAACTGAGGGAGTGTACTCTCGTTTAACCTAAACTACAAATTATGCTCAGGACAAAGTTTAAACGAAACTGTGAAACCGAATAAATCGGTGAACTAAAGTTTAAACCAGGAGTGGAGCTTAAACTTGCACTATGAAACTGGGCATATGTCCGCTTAGAGGAGTTGAACTTTTTACAACTGCCACTTGACACTTTCATTAAGTAATGAGAACATACATTCGATGGAATTCACATAAGTCATAAAATTGAATTTCATTGAATAGTGGTTTGAAAATAAACCATCCAACTGGAAGTCCAAGTCCCAAAACGCAACTGATTTGAAGGTAAGCCAATTGATTTGTCACATTCCGAGTGCACCAACAGCGAGAGTGCACCCATAAATACCATTCCCAGCGGTCTGTGAACTCTGAGTGATAAGCAGACATCGAAAAATCCTTGCAAACAATGGCGCCACTGCACAACATAACCAACAAACAAAAAAAAGAAAAGTATACATCGAACAAATCCTCCTGATTATCTGCAGTTAAAAACCCCTCTCAAGGGCTTATGAATCTAATCATGTTCTATGCACTATCCCTCTGAACAGACCACTTCCCATCCCGCAAACACGCATACAATGCCCGCCACCCGTTCGGTCAACATGCACAAACACACACCACGCCGATCCACACAAAGAGGGGTTAAATTTACAAAACAATTGCACACAACCACCCATTGCTGGTGATGTGTCACCAGAATGCCATAAATAAACCAATCCTCTCTATACCCCCCTCATCGACATCGTTGAAAGTGCTATTCAAGGACTGACAGAGGCGAAGGACACTCGAATAAAAAGTGTGGGCGTTGTGTTGTATTTCTCGCGTTCGTAGTTCGTACTCGTGCAACGTAGTCACATGAATTGCCTTAAGTGCTCCCATCGGGGGACCATTACTCGCATTCTCATTTTCTGATTCTATGGTTTGACCCACCACCAGCGCCCACAACCCCATACATTCGCCTGAAGTTCGATTACCACCGTCTGTTGAAGCTGGTGGTGCTTTGTTGTCGACTGTATTAAAATGCGGTGCAGGGATTCCGAGAAGGGCTTCCCAAATGTTTCACAACAAATTGACGAGTAAGCAAGATTAATCAAGAGATGGATATTAGATTGTCTATTGGCATCCTTTTGTCTGACACCCGAGACATCCGGACTCACGTGCACACCACCACGCTGCCTGGTGTCCTTCGGTCCATGTGTATGTTCGCCACTGTATTTGTGGAAATTTTTGCACAAGATGCGAACATTATTTGGCGAGGCATGAGCTTTTTGGCATTGTCGAGTTAATTAATCGCCGACACGGGTGGGTTCCAGGCCTGCCCTGCTGGGTGAATGCTGATTAATTTACCCCAAAAATGCCCATCTACGAGCACACTTCGTGGGCGGGGTCGGGTCGTCCTGGCTGGAATGGCAATTAAATCGATATTGACCGCATTGTGGTGCTATAAATTCTTTAGCAATAATTGCCCCAACTGAGGGACGGTTGGCATGTCGGGGGTTTGTCACTGCCCGTGGTTCACACGAAATTATTCCTGTAGCCTGAGTGGCTATAAGTTTGATTGTGGCTTTTAATGTTTGTGACCGCTGTGCAGGAGATGGGTGTGACATTATGTGTGGCGGGTGAGCGATGGAAGAATGGGGCGGGAGATGTGACGAATGTCAGAGGTTTCTACATTGTGGTTACACATCGAACATGGAAAACGTTGTGAGACACTGAATTGATTACACTAACCGAAGAGGAGATTGTATTTTGAAAGAGGTTGCGGGGAGGGGGGGGGGGGGGGGGGGCGCAAGCGGAAATTTTGTGGTTTAAATTGTATTCGATCAAATGGTGGTTAGCTTTAATGGTTTGACATGCATTTGATTTCTCTTTGAGCACTTCTCGCGATTTGATTGCGTTAGGTGAGGTTACATGGGTGGGCTGCCAGCAAAATCGCCAGCACACTTAGAGATCCCAACGACAAATGGTGACTGGACCAGAATTGAAAACCCGAAATAGTGTATTAACATAGCTTTCACTGGGATTCGAACCGGGGACCACTCTAACCAAAGGCAGGCACTCAACCAACTGCGGCACCCAGCTATTTCGGGTTTAGTGGGGAAGCATTTCAGAATGACATTGAGTTTGATAATAACAAACTGCTGCACAGTTTGGTGAGTAGAGCATGGATGGAAAACCCTACTCAGATGGGCAAGTAGTCTTATTCTCCAACAAAAAAATTATTTCATACTTTAGAGACTACCAGTCAGTGAATGCACATTCCTCACCCATCCGTGGAATAATCGTTGATATGAAACTAATCCGGAAGCTGAAAGAAATGAAAGAGTCAGCAAAGCGTTCTATACTTAGCTCCAGTATCTCCGGTAGAAAATCGGATCCAAGCCTCGGGACAATCCTGGTGAATGTACGGGATGTACAGGGATTGTTGGTCTGAAGGGATTTAAAAACTTACATGTCTGGTAGTCATACTCGTAGGTGCGTAGCACTCGATAAGTCTCGACATATCCAGCACGGAAGCAGCTGCTAACTAGGACTGACATTGATTGAACCACATCCCCGCATAACTTGCGGATGTCAAGAAAAAGTGGACGATAAAATCATGACTGGCCTTCAAGATCAGTACAAAAAGAAACTGTGGACAGGCGAATGCTGTGATCGTCGTATGACTTCCCGAGCTGTTGTCCGGCCTCTGGAAAGTTCGTTCGCATCACGCACGACTTGGGCATCAGACAAATGCGATGTTATTACACCGGAACGCAACAAAAGTCCTAGATGAAAAATCTAGTAAGGCGCATGCGGAAAAGTGATCGTTTCAATTAAAAAATAAAAAGTGAAATAAAGTGAAAAATAAGTCTGCCCACCTCTGGTAAAGGGTGAACTCCACAAGTGACATTCTAGTGGAGATTAGAATCGTCCTTGACCTGCTGGACAGTAAGCCAATTTCATTATGCCTTCGAAAGATTTAACTGACTGATGAGTAGACACAATAGCAAATTCAACGAGTTGTACCAGCATGTGGATGTAGTCCGCAAGGCAAAAATCCATCGAGAGAAAGAGCAAATCCCCGGTATAAAGACCGTGTCATTGCAGACGAAAGACAACCTGAAACCGTTGTCGAAATATCATTACGTACATCAAGAAAAAATCACCACAATCTTCAAAAATGATGATGGCCAGAACGTTACAGTCAACAATGAGCAGTACAGAAACATGATTACTAACTCATTAATACAACAGTTGCACTTGGAAGTCAACATTCGACGCGTTATTGGTGAAATACAGTGAAGAGAAGAATATCTGAAAAAATGGACCTACAGATTACGTCATGCCTGTACCAGTCGCAGCGTTTCTTTGAAGCACTCACTGGCCGAAATCATCTGAAAAAGGACTTTCTGAAGATTACATATGCATAGAATGTGGTGACGAAGAGAAGCAAGAGAATACTCCTTGTCCAGTCTGTCACTGCCCCAGTGACTGTCAGTTGAGCCACAGAACATTGGAAGAGTAGTTCTTCAATGGTCTTCTACACATAGCATTTTCCCCTCTATTGATTCATCAAACCATCTGGATGGCTGAAGAACACTCGGAAAAGGTGCAACGTAGAGGTTATCAACGATCCAGGACCTAAGTGAGATGCTGGAAACGCGGCTCTGATCCACCGCCTATATTGTTCCAAACAACTAAGGATTAGTGGGTGGTTGTGGTGCCGTCAACGCACATTATACCGAACTAGTCGGTCAACAGAACCCGCATATTTGCCTACCTACCTAGTTTCCTGCACTCCTCTCACATTTATATTCCCAAATGAATACTTATGATTCACGTTGACAGCAATCACCTGCTTGAAATATCAAATCTACCCTAAACTCGGTCCACCAGTTAAGCATCACTTAGTCAAACACATTTTGGAGACCTCACCACAAACAAAAAAAAAAAAGAAAATAAAAACGATTGACTAATGATATAAAAAACTGGCAGTCTTTTGTTGGCCTTCCAAAGGGAAAAAGATCAACCCACCGCACACCAGTGCAAGGAGGCAACCAATAAAATTGAAGACCCTCGCCCTAGAACCCACCCGTCATTAAATCAACCCCCTTTCGGGTGTAAATGTAAGAGAGACTCTCAATTTTATCCCCAAGACTTGCCCCCACTCATCTTTGCACATTTCCGCCGCCAAAAGCGGTTCGCTCGCACACAAAAAGGGATTCATTGAATTTTTGGCAATTTAATCCCTTTTTCTCTTGTTGACTTTCAACGACCATCATTTCGAAGGAAGCAGTGAAACATCAAATTACTCTTTTTTTTTTTTGCTTTTCTTTCTTTTCAATCACATCAGTGCCTCCTTCTGCTGTACCCTCGGTGTTGTGTCAGACATTTTCATTGCTTCTCTTGGGGAGGGGATGAGTTGTCTCTGGATCATGCCTTTTCGTGCCGTTCGGAAGGATTCTCTGCCATTGCAGAGTTGAGTGCCAACAACAACGAAAACACCACCAAGGACTGTAGACTACTGCTGGACTGGGGGATGGTGTGCATCCTTATTCTTTTGTTCATCCCACTCTCAACCATCCCTGGTTTTATTTTTGTGTAACTTTTTTGCTTTACTTCGATAAAGTTTATTGATGAAAAGGAAATTCGTGAAAAGGACTGCCAGTTGTTACTTGCGCACGTTGCTGTGTATGTGTGTGTGTGTTTTGCTGCCTTTACCGAGAAATGGGGAAAGAGGAAATAAAAGAACTGATGTGAATCCTTGGAGAAGATTTTTGTTTAATTTAAAAGAGTAATCAACTTGCCGCAGGGATGAAATGCCGTCAGCAAGAAGCCTAAATCTTCAGGGACCTGATTTGTGCAAAAGTACGTGTTTACTTACAAGCTTGTGTATTGGCTGATATTGGGGTGATGAGGGCGGCTTTCGGGAAGATATCCGGAAGGTATACATGATGACCATAAGGGATGACCAAGACCCGTCCTGATTTGTTCAACCTTACCAGGCACTGGAATGCAAATGTTCTTACGATTGTGCATGACATGTATGAGGTTTCCAGAATAAGAGATTAAGGGTTGTCAAAAAGCTGTACATATGATTGTACATCTTTCTTATTTAGGCGACACTATAGTATGGGTTAACCCTTCAGTTAGCATGATTATTTGATTACTGCCTTTAGACAAGTTGCACTTAAAGTTGATTGAATACTAACGTGTTTACCATCTGATTGGTAGTTGTCGCCGGGAGTTTTATTTCGTCAAATCGCGCTCTATGATAGCTTGGCAGCGGACGATCCCACGGTGAATGGGTGACGGTGTCGGTGCCAATTGTGCTCAATTTACAATGCCTACCTACCGTCTGGGTCACAACGTTTGTATTATGATAACGTTTTCACTTGTTAGCTGTCATCGAGTAGCTGTCACCTCTCAGTGGGCGTGGAGGTAGTCAGGGAATGCAGACATTTTCTTGACAGTCCAATAGGCAACTGATTAATAAAGTCATCTCTTGCAATACGAAGTTGACTTTATAAACGGTCTTCCAACAGTGGCGACTAGATTTTGTCAGTTGCTGATATCGCAAAAGCATCTAAAGGCATATCATCACGGCAGGATACAGCCTCGAGAACAGCATCCAAAGGATAAAAATAGATGTGCTCTAGAAGAAGTATCTAGTCAAATGCAGTAATGGACAACATAATGAATACAACTTCCTCTTCTAAATAATATTGTTCATTGTTTCCTTACCTTTACTGAAAACGCTGTCATTTGCCTGTAAGGACATACCGAAAGTATCATAGTACAATATCTTGAAATACCACGATGCAATCAATTCCACCCCGAGCGCAAATGCATAGCTTCTACACACGCTAAATTCGTCGCCGATTTTTCAATGTGTGGGCAAGGGAGGTAAGATTAAAGGGATCACACAAAGAAAATAATACACACACTGAAAAAGTTGGCGACGAATTTAGCGTGCGTAAAAGCGGAATAACTTGTCGTCGACCTTGCATCCTCTGACCGGCGCATAGTATGTACATATCTAGCAATACTTTATTTGTTGGTTTTTTTGTATTACTTACTTGTTCAATAATGCTACAGATGTATGTATATGATTATTTATAGCTTAAGGCAGAATATTTTATTGATCTTCTTGCATACAAATAAATCAGTATTCATTGACTAATGGAATGATTTTGCTCAAGATGTTTATTGATGCTTGTTGTCCAGCAAAGCTTATACTTTTACATCAGCTACATTAAAAGCTTCTTGTTTAGGTTAACAGTCTTTATTTGCTTCCTGAACTAAATAATAAGCGGGGTATACATGCGTTCATATTTCAAACACCTTTTGGAAATTGAATTTCTTTGTTCAACCATTTTTCGTTGTCCTTTTCGAATCACTGTAGAGTACGCTTACTACGTCCTCACTTCTCTAACATTTTGCTGTTAATGCGGCTCACAAAACTTTGAGCTCTTTAGGGATATTGCTCGTGTCCGGAATACCAAAGTTCTCAGTAATAAACTCTGAAACATTTTTATTCCGGTCCTCTTAATTGAAGTTTTTTCATACATCAAAATATGTTTTCTATATCATTTTGCGATATCCAAAAATGTTGCGCAAAAAACCTTCTGACCCCTTTGATTGATGAACGATTTCTTAGAAATGCAAGTAATTTTTGCATTATAATCCTTTTATCGCTAAATTTCCTTGAGCACCACTGTTGGTCTTTTAAAAAGATTAGGTCATAGATAGTTCCAGCTAACCAGCAAAATTGATGGTCTTGAGACGATCCCAATCCAAATGAGGTCCACCAAATCCCACTTGCTTCCGCAGACTTGGATTTTGGGCTCACCATCGCTATGCATCGGTCCGTATTTCTTCGAAAACAGCGGTAACATTCAAATTGGATGCACATACACAGAAGCGACGTGAACTAGCTACCGAGATCGTGTGATTTGAACTAATAAGCGTATCCTTGTGGGGTTTCCTTAGAGATAATGTTTATGCTAATAAGTCGACAAATGATCGGTGCTTTCAAAGTGAACGAAACCCGTGCCGTCATTCGTATTCAGGATTATCTACGCGCCAGACTCTTCGAAAATTGGACTGAAGCCCCTAAATCCAACGAAGCCGCTGTTGTCAATTGAACGATGCCTTGTTCTAAACATAATGTCATTGAAAGGCATTTAAAATAAAATAAAAATCTCACACACTACCCGTTTTATTCAATTTTATCATCAATAGATCTGAGCAATGGTGGTATGTCTTCTCATAATAGTCATGTAAGTCGTCTTTATAAGAAGTATGAATGTTTAATTAAGTCAACTCCACCCAAAGGATCTTCAACGCTGAGCTTGCCCCAATAGAATCTGATTCCCCGGATTTAAAGAGACGCACACTATTAGATTATTAGAAAAGGACCGGAAATGTGTTTGCACATAGTATAGACCACATGTAAATACCATGTCCTCAGCACCGGCGTTAAAGAATTATGTCTGAACGTCCTTTGGATTCCATATCTTCACGATCCTCGTCAATCATGTGTGTGATAGAGAACGATCGTTCAAATTAAGCTACTCCAGGGCAACTACAAGAACTCGAAGATAATCGACATTTGAAGATTGCTTGAAGTCCTTTAAAAAATAAATCTCCAAGCACCCATAAATGTATGCACACCCTCGAATTAGATTGTAAGACTCAATGCAATCATCAAGAGACTACCATTTATCGATTCCTCCCGAGTCGTTCCTCCTCACCCATCCAAAGCATCATATTTTTTCTACCCCCAACAGTTCTACTGCACATCGATTTCGTTGAGTAACCACCGAACTATGAACGTCAACACTAACGTATCACCAAAGGGTGGTGGCATCGTCGACAACTACTCTCGCGATGATGATGAAATGCTCTTTCGTTTTGAGATCGATTTTCCGAACAACCCACTCTCCTGGTACTTTCACCACCAAAGTGAGTTTCATCGTCATCATCATCATCATCATCATCATCACCGGCACAGTGGTGCTGCGAGCGAGGGATTCTGCTGAAGTCTGAAGAGTGACTGCAGTCAAAATGGTATTTTCATAGGATCTGCGAAGTACATCACCCATTCGAGAGAGCTCCACAGCCAATGGTTGGTTTTTCGCTTTATTTTCTTTCATTTCGCTTCGCTTTTTGGCATTCATGCCTTCGCTACTCCATGAGGCTAATATCCTTTTGAAATCTTGTTAAATATAAATTTC
The DNA here is from genome assembly GCA_907269125.1 of Eristalis pertinax. Lineage (NCBI taxonomy): Eukaryota > Metazoa > Arthropoda > Insecta > Diptera > Syrphidae > Eristalis > Eristalis pertinax. The sequence continues at coordinate 35,983,227 of OU026148.1, forward strand.
ACCACCCACCCCGAACGGAGACGGAAATACTCGGAAAATGTGGACGAGCCGGGGACAGTGAAAACAATTTATTGAATTTTTCACAATTTCTCTTATGTTTTGCTATTTTTTTAAGCATTTACACCGACAACGACGGGGAGTTGGTATATCCTGAAGCTCATTCATCGGTGTAGCAACCACCGTCTGATGGGTGGACTGGGCTGTTGTACGCGCGTGTATGTGTACATTTTTGTATGTACCATTGGATGGTGGACAACGATGAGCGACTGTGGCGAAATTTTATATCAATTTTCCATTTTGATGGTGGAAAATTTGTTCGTAAATCCATCACTTTAACAATGTTTTCGTTTACGTTCTGTCGAGTTTACATTGTATTCGCTGTTTGTTGTGAAGGTCCCTGGACTCGAGTGTGCTGTTGTTGTTGGGTGAGGGGAGAGTGCGACGAGGAGAGAATACAAGGGCGATATCTGGTGAATGAATCATCATTGATGCGATATTGGTTTATTGAAAGCCTCAATATAATTGAATTTGAATTGTTCTGCTTGTTGAACGATTGGGGAGACGGCAGTAAAAAGCTTTTTTATTTGTTTTTGTTTCTCCGTTAATTCTCTTGGGCGAAGAATGGGTTTGTTTTTATTTTTGTTTGTAAACTGAACGCCATGCCAACAAATGACTGATTATGACAAGTGGTCGATTTCAATAAATTGTGGAGATGGATGGGGTATGGGATGTTGATGGTGTTGTTTGTTGAATGAGCACAACGGTGGGCACGGAAATATATGTATTTCGAGTGAGTGTCTAACAGTGGTGCTGGTACTTAAAAGTTTACAAAGAAAAAAAAACGACTTAAATTAAAAAGGAAGCAATATTTACGCAATTTAAAAAAAACATCACGCAGAACAAGTCATTGGGTACTACAGTGAAACCTTACCAATTTGGCCAACAGCGGTGCAAACTTGTCTGACCAAGTTAGGCAGGTGACCAACTGCATGGAATTGCTGTGTTACAAATATGTGGATCGAAAATCATTCATTGTCCTGTGTCCAACTTAAGCAATTTTTTCCATGCACGCAATGTGTTCAGGAGCAGATACGTTAATTCACATGCCAGCTATTCGAAACATATGTTTAATCAACAAAGAAGTAAAAGCACAAAGCAGTGGCAATATGTTTGGCATGGCTGAAATTCGACCCATAAGTTAAGTTACTCAATGTGCAAGGTTGTCGTTTGTCGATAATATTTTGGTTTCACCTCTGTCCGTAGTTGTAAGTACAAACTATTGTTATTCCCAAATTATTGTATATTCAGCTATATTTTTAGTATAATTTAGTATAGGTATGCTCGTTGCACGGAACAATTAATAATTTATCATCCAACAGTCAATCAACGCGTTTCATTTCAGGTAGCCCCCAGCCCGTGGTTAGGTAGCTGAGCAATTTTCCTATCATCAATGGTACAATAACCCATTTTATCCACTTCCATACGGTCAAGGTACACGAACCTTAGCTATCGTCGTTGAGGAAAAAGAGTTTCACCGTAAAAAAAAGGAAATTTCCATCCAAGTTCCAAGATAGGCAGGTTTCCAACATTTTTTTTTATTTATTTATTTATTTATTTATTTCATCAATGGATTTATAATCGGTTGATTACAGAAATATTCATGAAGACCAAAAACTTAAATATGAGTATAAATTGTAAAAGTTTATAAGGAGTTAAACAGATTTGTAATATTTTTTTTAAAAACGTCCCTACTTATTGCTAGGTCGACTTGATTGCTCACGGAATTGTAATGTAATAAAGAACGAGGTATTGGCTCATTTTGGCCATAGTTTGTTAGGTTATTGGGAACATAAAATATCTCATCTCTGCTTCTTAAGTTACGTTCAGGGACATAAAAGGTAACCAACTCAAGTAGTTCTGATGATTTAATATACATTTATATATCTTTAATGAAAATAACGCTCTGAGCTTGCCTGCGACTTTCTAAAGTTTTTAAATCGATTAGAGCACATCTCGAACAATAATTTGGCATGCCTTCTGACCATCTAAACGATCGCAAAGCGTAGCGAGTAAATCTTTTTTGAATTCTTTCTATTCTCATAATAGCATTATCATAAGAAGGAAACCATATTATACAACAGTATTCTAAGAGAGGTAATACTAAAGACATATAAGTTGTCTTTAGGGTATAAACATCCTTAAAGACTGCTGAAGTTCTTTTAAGAAAACCTAACATGCTACTAGCTTTAGATACAACTAGATCAATATGAGCAGAAAAAGTTAGTTTAGAATCAAATATGACCCCTAAATCTTTTATCTCACTAACTATTGAAATAGTCTTGTTTTCAATATTGTAATAAAAGGTCACAGGCTCTAATACACGGTATACACGAAATACCTTACACTTCAAAAAATTTAGGTCTAGATGATTATATTTACACCAGACAACAAATGAATTGATATCCTTTTGAAACTCTATGCAGTCATGTGTAGAAGTTATTGCCCTAAATAACTTCACGTCGTCTGCAAACATTAGACATTCCGAAATCTTCAGAGTATCTGGTATATCGTTTACAAACAAGTTGAATAACATTGGTCCCAAATGACTACCTTGCGGAAGTTCAGATTGCACGTCAATCGGTCTGGAGTGAAAGCCATCAATGTGGACGAATTGCTTCCTGTTTGATAGGTAGGACTTCAACCAAATAAGAAAGTCAGACTTGAATCCAAGCATCTTTAGTTTTTGTAACAGTAAATCATGGTGAACTCTGTCGAATGCTTTGACAAAATCTGTGTACAAAACATCAACCTGTCTTTGGTTTTCCAAGGTATTTAGACAAAAACGAGAAAAAATACACAAAAATGTTTCTGAGAAATTAATTTCTCGAATAATTTCGGCACAACAGAAAGTTTTGATATGAGCCTATAATTGTTGACATGTTGTATGGGTCCACTTTTATAGATTGGATTGACATATGATATTTTCCATTCATCTAGGAAGTTTCCAACAGAAAGCGACTTATTAAAAATTGATTTTAATGCGAAACAGAGTGAAGGGGCACATTTCAATAATAGAACTGGGGGAATGGAGTCAACTCCAGCTTTTTTGTTTGAAGCAAGATTAATTAACCCGTCAAAAACATCTTGATCAGAAAAATAACCTAAATTGAAATCAAATTTCGGGCTTAGATGTAAGTGAAGTTCATTTATATTGTTAATTTCATCAGAATTATAATTTTTTTGAAAAAAGGTAGCGAAGAGGTTGCAATTCGATTGAATGTCTGTCGATTTAATACCCTCAAGCTCCAATGAACTTGGAAGAAATGAGGTATGTCTTTTAGAATTTAGGTAAATCCAGAAGGACTTACTATTTCTTTTAATGTTTCTTTCTACTATACCGATATATTGTTGATACAAGAATTTATTAAGGAAATCAAATTCTCTTCTAAGTTGAAAGAAATGAACTTTGTCCTCTGGTGTACCTGATTTTTCCAAACTTTCATTGCCTTGTTTTTAACGTTTTCTAGTTTCTTCAATCTCTTATTAAACCACGGCAATTTGAAACTGGATCTATTCATAAATGTGGGAACATACTTAACTACGCCTTCAAATAATTTATCTTTCAAAATGGTATACATATCGTTTAGAGACTTATTCTGAAATATATGTTTCCAATCAATCGAATTAAAGAGGCTGTTGAGAGCAATGCAGTCAGCTTTCGCAAAGTTAAATTTACAAGTTTCGCTCATGCGCTTGGAATTATAATCATAAAATTCAAAATATACACAAACTGATTTATGAAAGAACGAGCTATTAACTAAAGGAAAGTCAGAAGGACACAAAGTGTATTTTATATCATTACTGCAAAAAATAAGATCTAGTATTCTATTCATACTGTTGCTACAGTTATTAATTTGAAGTAGATCCAATGAGGAAAGAGAATCAACAACCTCAATTTCTATGTCAGAAGTGACAATTGAATGGGGCTAGGATTTGTTCTTCTTCTAATAGACACCAATTTATTTCTCCAATATTAAAGTCACCTAACACACATGGAAATTGAAATGTTGTTAAGTCTCTGACCATTTTGTTAATATTTAATATAAGGTGACCGTATAAATCATAGCTACTATGAGGTCTAATGTAATTTACGATAAAACAAATCTGATAATTATTTGAAATAGATCTACTACAATGTTTTGAACTGACAGAAACACAAAGTTGCTCAAAATATGGAGAATTCGTTGGCATATCACAAGCATTATTTTCAATAAACAGTGGTAGTCCAGTATAACGAATGATGAATGATAATGAAATTCGTAATATCGAGCAAATTTTTCTCGTATGAAACGTTAAATAAATGTACGAAAATTGTTTCTGCATAGTAACAAGAAGCTTAAGTATCATAAACATGCATCCATCCACAGTCAAGGAAGTTGCTTTGTGCCCTTCTTCTCTAAGGTAACAAAAACATTCGTTATATCGAGTGTCAACGCTTTTTTTTGGTACGTTCGTGTAGAGACACTAATGCATTTGAAAGTGTACGTTATATCGATCATTCGTTATATAGGCCTTCGTTATACTGGACAACCACGGTATTGTATGAAATGTTCTTGGTGCAGACATATTCAACCCAACTTGACAGGCGGCAAACTTCCCAAATCTCAACTTTCACTGTATCACTTTCTAGTGAACTTTGTTCATCAATTTACAGCCTTTGTCTGCTGACCTCTTAGGACAAATACTTTTAACTTCTGAAAGTTGTTCCCTTCTGCCCATTTATGCTAACTTTAAACTTTAAAGTTCTCTTCATACTCATCATTCTGAGAAGCTTCAGCATTGTCAATATGCGTAACATCCCCTTCTTGAAACGAGCTGGAACGAGTATCTTCTAGAAGAAACATCTCACAAGGCTGCAAGTCCTCTGCAGTGAAGTCAACTTGAAGTACTATTTCAAGCCTTGCAAACAGTACCTTGGCCTTGATTCTTACGTCTAGGAATTCGTCTTATCGAGTGCCAAACGCTTTTATCGATTTTACATCAAACACTCCTGTTGTTGCTCACTATTATTTCCTCACGAAGAAGTGCGGACCTATTGCATCGTGTGCCAACTCCAAACGGCGGACTTATGTACGTCTACTTCTCGTATATCACTTGTCAGTTACTTAAGAAAGTCGCAGCCGTGAATTATGAAAATAGTTTATCGTGCATTTACTTACCACGCTACGGCGGCGGCACAACAAACTCCATCAGTTTTATCGTACTTGTTGCTATCGATGGAATTTGGAGTGTTCATTGGACACGATCTTCTGAAGCCTCATTTTTTTTCAGATAGGTCTTGGCAATCATTATATAGGAATTGCCACACATTGACTGGAGATGTGACGATGAAGAGCAGTAAGAGAATAGCTATCACTACCTCTGCCACTGTTTATGTCATGCGAGAAAAATAACCATAACCTTCAACTTGCAAGACATAGCACACATAAAACTTTACTCCGCCTTTTCAAATTTACGCTCAACAAGACGGCAAAACGAAATAGGAGGCATTAACCATAATTTTCCTCCTATGGGCATCAGAATGGCTCTACATTATCTTTGTCTGACGCTACAGTCCGGGAAAGATCTTGGCAAACAAGTCAACAAACCTCTCCAGTTGGTGCGATACCTGCCCAGTTGCCTTCATTACGCATACCAAGTTGGTTGAGATCGTTCTCAACTTCTGTGCGCCACATTAGATGCGGGCATCGTCATTTGCTTTTCCCCACGACTGGCTAATGAGAAGCTAGTCACTGGCCCTAAACGGGCTGTAGCCATTTTATATTATTATTATGATATCGCCTTTTACGCTGTCCAGTTTGAGGGGAGTCGCTATGCAATCTACATGGTTCAGTCATCTTAGGCGTTAGATACATAGACGCATAGCTATTCTCATGTCCCAATACATCCACAGTACAGTTCGTCCTTGAATCTTATCCTCCAGATGCCAGCAACGGAAATAGGATCAAAGATCGCACGCAGCACTTTCCTCTCAAAAATACCAAGAATCTCTTTATCCGCCTTTAAGGTTGTCCATGGATATGCGTCGTACAGCACGACTGGGATGATCAATGTCTTCAACTTGATCCCTCGAGAGACGACAGTCTTATTGAGAGATTAGAAGGAGTTACTCTGCATTTGATCTCGGTACTGATATTGGTCCCATTGTTTACTGCAGAGCTGATGACAACCTAGAAGTTATAACTGCCCATGTGACGCTCTGTCCATGACGTTGATGTTGTATGGCTTTTCTTGAGGACAGCATAAACTTCGTTTTCTCCTCACTCACCGCCAGAGACATTTTAGCTCCCGCTGAATACCAGATCATTTGATGGCCCGCTGTGTTCTGCCAATCACGTCAATGACATTCGCGTAAGCCATCAATTGTATAGATTTACGTGTGAGTTCTTCACGATATTTTCCGAGAATTATGTTGAATAACACAGGCGACATTGAAGGTCTCGGTGAGCTACCGACTTTGATGAAGCAACGAGAATTCTCCGTCGTCATCCAGCACAGTATGATAAGTTTGGTAGGAATGTCAAAACTAGACATGGCGCAGTATAGATCGTCCCTATTAACGCTGTCATATGTGGTCTTTAAATCGACGAATAGGTGGTCGGTGTCGATTTGCACTTTTTGGGTATCGTCCAAGATCTGCCGTAGTGTGAAGATTTGATCGATTTTGACTTCCCTGGCCTAAAACCAAACTCACACACGGCTTGTTCACAAATGGCTTCAGACGGACACACAAAACGGTTGTGAAGATGTACAAGACTTATCCCTACACATTTGGCGCAGTCAAAGAGCTTTTCTTTTTGTAGATTGTCTTCGGGAGAAGTATCTAATGCTGCACGTTAACCTAACCGCAATTGGAGTCAGTTAGCGAATGATTGCGTTTGCGTGGAAGGGCTTGCTGATTGAGACCAACAATCAGTCGCCACACAAATAAGTTTAAAGCATAAATGTATGTCATTGGACAGCACAAGCCACTGCGAATGTTATGAATACCTCTAGCATCACCTGTGGGATACCTCGTCACATTTCAATACCAACTGATCAGAGATAACAACCAGGCAAAATACCATCATCATATTTCATGCTCATCGACAGCCAGAAGAAAGGACTCTCAGGTACACTAACCAAAATCGAGTACAGAACGACATGCCACAGACAGAATGAAGCTCCTCCAATCCGTTGTAAGCACATGCTCTCACTCCCCCTCCCCTGGCCACATCACCAACTCACAATCCACTATTCATGCATAGATCCACTCTGGTAGTGAACCTTTGAAGAGGGCTATTATCATACCCCCTGGAAGCTCAGATTCAATGACGAACACACGGTCGCACACGATTCGTTCCGCCTGCGGTAAGAGCGCACAGATTCGCAATACCACCTCATGAATGTGCGCCACTCCACAACTTGACACCGCATCATGAAATCAATTCTAGATCCTTCAATGAGATTTGCATCTTAATTCGTTTCCATACCCGGGGGTGGAGTATCATCAACCGGATGAGCAGAATACGCCCAAGAGTGTATCCTCCTAAGCCGGAGAATACCTCAAAGGCGCCTATGCCATCTGCATTCGGCACTAGCACGGTGGCGGCGGCGGCACCCCCGATCATTCACCAACTCGCATTTGTGGCATCTGCATTTAATTGCAATTCAATTTGACAGATATCACAATCGATTGCTAATCTGCGCACACACACACACACAGTGAACAAAGGGAAACGCCTTAATGAAAGTCCCAACTAACCTCATTCAATTTGCGCAGCCCTTGCCCTCTGGGTGGCTGGCGAGGCACAGCGTGGAGCGCGCGTAAGTAAAAATCAATATTCAGCCCGTTTCGTGGGTAGGATTCTAATGATAACACACTGAGAAGTGCCCCTTGGGAGATCCCGTCAAGAGATCCACGAGAGAATCGCCACAATCCCATGAATCTCATGAATCCCACGACTCCCATGAACACAAGTGTGTACACCGTGGAATGGCAAAAAAAGAGCCTCCCCTCTCTCTGGTGGCTTTCAACGATGTCGACGGTGACTTCGTGGAGGATGGAAGAAAAAAAGGAGGACGACAGCGACGACGACATCGACGTCGCATCATTTTCGCCGATAATTAATGTAGCAAATTACCGGTTAATTGGTAGGTTCCGCCATTCGGCTCTTTTTCCTTTGTATCTGAATATCTGCTCGCATCTACTTTATGGCCAGGCCAGCATCCAGCAGCCAGAGCCAGTGATTTGCCTTAAAGGTTACACTGGAGCGCAGGCACAACAAAGGGAGACCGTGTCGGTCGTTTATAAAGCCGTTTGGTTCGCGCAGCCAAGGGGCCGAACTCCGAAGACACAGCACAGAGCATAAAAGTTATCGAGCGGACGGATGCCGGATAGATGGATGGATGGATGGATGGATACAGATGGGGATGCTCGTTCGTGATGCCGATGCCATCACGGGAAGACGCTGGTAGTTGTACGGCGCGGCGCTCCTCGACGATGAAGATGGCGCATTATGACTTTGTGAGCGCAGATACATGGTGTGAATTGTGCGCCATAAATACGAGATGAAGTGTTTCGTTGTCGTTTGTTGTTTCCTCCATCCTGCCGCCCCATCGTGTTCACCCCCGTGGCGGAGATTGTACACATGTACGAGAGTGGATGGATGGATATCTTTCCTTGTTTTTAGCGACCGCGCGATAGTGCGGCAACTCACCGAAGCGGAAAGTGGTTCATAATCGTGGATGTGAATTTGATCCGGTAATTCATTAGGGGCTCTGTAAATCATCGATAAAGACGTAGTTTCTTTTGGGGCGGAACACAATCAGTCAGGTAGACGATGAAGAATGGATTGGGTGGGGGATTTACAAATTAAAACGAAATGTCTGCGTTCTCCTTGGCCTCTTTTTATGGCCACTCGTTGAAGAGTACTCATCCAGCGGAATGGAGCCCGCTTCACTTTGTATTGTACACATATTTGCGGAGGGAACAGTTGGGGGAAAACTCGTAAAGTTCGGGCAGTAAACTTAAGTTTACCCACATTTCGGTGGTCTTGGATTGTGTGCGTTGCCGGGCTATTAACTTAAATGGATGGATGGTTCACTTTATGGTTTATTAGGTAGCGCCCGCAGCCTCGTTGCACTCTTCATGTGACAAGTTCCCACTCGGCTGAGATTTCTTTGTGGAAGAGGGTGGACCACAATTCACGAAAGTGGGCAATTTTGCTCTTTAATTAAAAACTGTATTTTTTTAATGATTCATAAAGTATGCAGGTTTGGTATGACCTGCGTTTTTGATACAAACGCAATTGGAAATTGTCCATAAATTTGAGGAAGTGTGACTGAATTACAACTTGAAGAATTAGTTGAAACGGCTTGAGGACGCTCGGATTATCCGTGGTCTAGTCCACGGCCACAAGCTGGAATTCAATTGAAGCTTCCAATGAATCGTAAATGACATTGCAGTCGAGTGAGCAGATGTACAGCTTGAATGAATCAAGCTTTTGCGGGAATCAACTAGGCCCATCTGGGCTAAAATGAGGACCCACTCCTCCAGGTTCGGCACTTCCAGACCGTGTAAAAAACGATATAGTTTAGAGACTAAAACGAGCCTCTAATAGGGATGATTCTACTGCTAACGACTATGAACAACAAATTTCAGTTCAACACACGGAATGTGAGGCTTCACGTACAGCCGATGAACTTGCGGATGCCCTAGAAGCCTACAGATCGGCCATCACCGCAATCTAGGAGATGGCAAATAGAATGGGCCGGACAAAAAGTAGATGCAAAGTTACCAACGCGATTTCTTACACAGAGCGAAGGTAGCGCTTGTCCGGTTAGTAGTTCGAGGCAGACTTATGGAAAGAGTTTTCGCGCGCCTCGGGCTACATTCGGCAACATCATCATAATCTGGTTCCCTCACCTCAACAAAGCGACCTGTCGATCCCCTAATCAGTCAAACATCAATCAGATTAATCACAGTGCGATCGATGTCAGGTACTCCTCCAGCATTCTTAATGTCCGAACTTTCCGAGGAGTCAACATAGTTTCGGAGTTCGAATCATTTCCGTCTTGTAGCCAAGAGTTGAGGAAGACCACATACACTACCAACGGACTACTAGGATCTTTGCCGATTGAATCTGCCAGAAACTCGCTGTTAGTTCGACGCAGCTTGCACAAACAAAAAAAAATCTGACCACAACGTCAGCATAGGCAGAAGTCTTCGTCTATTTACGAATACCCTCGTAACCGAGATAAAACTCAGAAGGATCGGAAGATCAAGTTTACATTATATAATACGTTGATTATCACTGTCCCTCTCTGTCGCGCAAAAACATGAACAATCTCAAGAGCAGATGAAGAAGCCATTGACCTGGTCGTAAAAAAAATTTCTGTGTGCTATCGTTGGTTGATGGAATTTCGTAGAAGGAGCTTCAATCACGAACAGTACATCTACGGACTTCTAGCCTCCCGCCCAGTCTCTGAATATACATGTTCCAGAATGCAACAGAGGTCGCTCGTTTGTCTGATGCCACATTTAATTGCAGAATGACTCCACCCAACTTCGTGTGGAGCTTAGTTTTTGCCTGTCCACTTCATCGACGATTTTGCGCAAAGATCGTAGTTTAAAGGCCGCTCCAGCTTAATGACCATCGGGACTATTTTATCGAAAAATTCTGATCAGCGATGAGGCTAATATTTGGATCTACGGGTATGGTATGTACTCGTATATCAAAATTGTCTCATTGCCGGCTTTCATCCTAAATAAAAGCTCAATTTGATGGGGCTGGATGAGTCATCGAACGATAATTTCTGCAAAAGTTAAACTAAACACCGTAATCATTCAGATCCTCCTCTCTCTATATATATATATATCTTTTTCGCTTTCGCTCTCCACCCGTCGTCCGGAATCCATCCAAAGAGTAGTCTCTCTCTCAATCACACTAAGTCCGATAACACAACACGGTCGATATTGAATTTAAATCGTACAACTTTCCGACTGGATGACTTCAATTAGATAAACATCGGTGCGCCGAGCTGTGGCACATTAAATGCAAACGAATCTGATGAAATGTTCAAAACAGATTTCGCATTAATTTGAATTTCTTTCGTGCTCTGCAATCCGCAATGATCGATTGCACGGATACACTCGCCTCGATGCATGGCAGATGAACATAGATCATGTCATACACGTCCTTTACGCAACCCAACCGAGCATACTTTGCCTCCTGCCTGCTCTCCTGCAGTTGCCTCTGTTCCCCGCCCCATCGGGCTACTCCACTTCTGCCGATGATGCTGATGCTGCGATGAAATGATTAATGAGCACGTTCAGGTCGGTTAATTGCAGTTCTTCCATTGCGCACTCGATGACACCGTGTTCCGCCGCGCCGTGCTCTGCCGCGCTGTCGGTCCATGGCGGCAAATGGATGAAAAGCGGTTCGGTACAGCTCCCCAGCACAAACTGGATTGGTAATGTGAACCGACTGAATGACGGCTGCACCGTGCAATTAACTTGTTCAACATCTTCATCAGATTAATTTCACACAACGTGTTGGGTTCCATACAGTTCACCTACTCTCGCAGTCGCACGGAATGCATGCTCTGCTGAAACTAAGCCAAGGATTACGACAACGCATGGTTAACAATGGGCTCATTGCGGGTCAGTCAGGAGACACCACCATTTGACTGGAGTCAGATTACAAACTGCCTCTCAATGCGCACATTTCACACAATCGATGCGAATGTCCGGTGTGCGTAGCTCGGAACGATTACTAGCCTGGAGCGAATATCAGTCCGTGTGGGGAGAATCAATTTACTGCCAGTAGTCCGCAATCCAGTTTCCATTTGAAATTAATTTCATCTGTGGAAGCACAGCCGGAATGCGATAAGCGAGAATTTCACTACATTCCAGACTAATGGCTAACAATGGGATTTCTGTTTAGAATTTAGTGAAAAGGCAGATGCTCCGACTGAGATGCTATGACATTTTGATGGCAAACAGGGGTATTTGTAGGATTTTGTATTGCGTTGCGTGCTACTTGAAAGTCCTTTAAGTACTCAACGCTCAAGGACTCCTCGTGGATATTCAGTTACACAAAAAGACACAATTGATCGAATGTATTTAAAAAACTAACTCAACGATAAGCTTTTGATGGCGGATATTTTTGTGTGACACAATTTCGGTCGGACCTAAACAAACGGGTTCAGTTAGAAACTATCTTTTAACCTGGTGTCGATGCCTGTGGATTTATTGGCCCTTTCCCAGGATTTTCGGCATTGTGGAAATCTGGTTACCTGTACACAGCCAGATTGCTCACAAGCAGCTTCAGGGCTTAAGATCACACAATGAATGACCTATCTCCGATTTGAACAACACAAATTGGATTTAAATCCCTGATGCGTCGACGTTCTCTCGACTCACTAAGCAAAACTTTTATAAATTGTTGATCGTTAAGTGACCATTGGCGATAGGTCACTTGAATGGAATAGTTTTGCGATGTACGCCAATAAGCAGTGTTGCAGAAAACAATTCAAAACCAATTAGTGATCAAAATAGAATTTTATTTATATAGACACTAGACCTCTGCCCCAAGTCACTAGCCCATCTATCCCCCAGACCCCACCATCCACCATAAAGACAGCGCTTTTTTAACTTTCGGAGCAAAAGTCTTTGGTTTGTTCCTTCATTTCTGGTGTGCAACGATCTGTCCACGATTCCTCACTTTTTGTTTTCTCACGCCTAAGTGGTTATGGATAGAGCTCACACAAGCACATTGACCTGGCGATCGTCCAACACAATATCGTCAAAACAAAATTTAACCATTTCAAACCATTGGAGTTGTCGATCAGTGGTAGTCTGATTATGCGTATCACAATGGACCAACACGGTCTAAGTGTGCTGGCGATTTCGCTGGCAGCCCAACTACCTGTAGTTACCACCAACCTATAGTTGATCACAGCAAACAAAATTGGCGTATAGGAAAATGTTTTAGGTGGCCGGTTACTGACACACTTACCCTAATACCGATTCTTATTGATTCAATAAAGAAAACAATTTGTGAACACCAGATGCCGCCATACACCCCCTTACCATAGCCCGGGTGCTTAGCAATGCTGGATTGCATTTAAGAAATAAGGATCTATAGTGAATCTACAGCGCATTACGACTTCAAGTGGCCAAAGCCCTTGAAAACCACCAACAAACATTATATATGTTTTGAGCAAAATAATTTTCTGCAAATGTTGTTACTTTCTTTTGCACATGTTCTTTTATAGAAATCAGAAGGAATTCCAATCAAATAATTCCCTTAGTCAGAATTACTTCTTTCAATAATCATTAACACGATACGGCACCCTCGGCGCCCGAGTATAACTTGCACTTGATAGGTTTTTAAGCCTGAAGAATAGTTAACAAGTTCCTGCTCGACCCCCCTTCATGCAACATTTTCGGTATCGGCGTGCAAAAAACTCGGGATGTCGAGCAAGGAAGAACCAACTGGATTACTTCTGAATTCCTTCGCTGCTTTCCCCTCGGGAGGTAATGTTCTTGTGAATTTTATTTGTATTTCGTGGAAAAAGAGAGAGCATTCCACTGAAAATGTGCTGAGGAATTTTTAAAAATAAATTCCCCAACGATGAGATTATTTCGGCTTTTTCTGAGAATTTTTGTTGACCTTGGGAGCACTTATAAATTCAACCCAGCATGGGAAATTGCTCAATTAAGCTTTGAATTTACTGTCGTGAATGTACAAACAGTTGGTTGGTGTTCCAACAAGTTTGTCAGATGGGAGGTACATTAGCATGCCTCCCTTATCCCGTCACAACTACAAGATTTCAGTTTCAATCTTGGAGTCAGATTTCTCCCCCAGAACAAATAAGGCTTCAAAGGTATATTTGCGACATTGGGCAGTCCTTCAGAATACGAGTCACTTAACTCAGATCTCAGACATGTGCCGGTACTACCCCCTTGAATTGTGTTGTCAGTTTGTGCCGATCCAACGACTAATCTCAATCATCTCACATCTCTCTGAAGCCGACCATAAAGAAATGTCTGGAGTGGATTTTCGCCTTATATTGCCTTCCCAAGTGCCTGTGAATGCCCTTGTTCAGATAAAGTGAAGAAGAAAAAAACCTTTGGGGGGCAGATGTGAAAACTAATCAAATCTAAGTGTCTTCAACTCAAGCACTCATAACTTGCATAGCACAGGTCACTGGGCACACAGCAAGCCTCACGTTCATTCGAGACAACTCACACGGAACCGAAAAGTCCTCGGCATTATTTGCACCTCCAGCAATAAGAATACGTAGCCTTTACTACGGCTACGACTACGACTAAAAGCGACGTACTGAACCCAAACAGCACGTTCTGCTGTTGCCTCGCTCCATAGACCAGTGCAAAGATATAGCACACCATTCAAGTACGAGCATTTCGCCCACCAAGGGAATTATCGGAATAGAAGTACATCCGCACTGCATCTATGAGACGGTAACATTCACGGGATACACACGAAGACGGAGAAGAAGTAGAAAGAGCTGCTTTCAGTGATTGAGTCCTTCCGATAACAACAGCACATCCACAGAGTACACACCATAAAAGTAAAACTTCTCCCCACAAACGTATGTTTGCCAAATTGAATTCCATTTTGCCTCCTCGTTCTCTTCGCCGTCCTCCGGCCACCGTCCCGTGCAATTCTGTTCCAACCTTGTGCACTTGATAGATGTTAAGCTGTGGGGGAACCTGGAGCAGTAGCAGATAAAATCACATCACAAGGAGAGGGCTCCACACTGCAAAAGGGTCTGTCGCTCTCTCTCCGTCCCGTCCGACCGTTCGGGGCGTGGGGGCTTAAGATTTATACCCGCTTAGAGCTTGTGGCGGAAGACTCTCATGCTGCTGCTGCGGTATTCTCCAAATCGATGCGGAATCCTTGAAAAAGACCCCCACCCTCCCTCTCCAGAGCCACGTTTGTATGGGACCATAATTACGTAGCTATTTGCTTCGTAAATTGTTTTGTCAAATGTGTGGTGCATGCACGTTCGTTGTCGGTCATCATTGTCGATCCGCCTGGCATTGGTCATTCGATGCCAACTGGCAATTAATGGCCGGGATAGGAACGTTGATCCTTCGGTTCACCATTCGTCGATGGCATTCAAATGAATGCATTAAGTTGTGCATGTAACATGCTCCGTGCATGAGAATGCCAGAGAGAGAGAGAGAGTGAGGGCCCATCCAAACACGAGCGTTAACTCGGATACTTTCTCGTTGCTCGTTTGGATCTCTCCCCCCACACACACACACATGGGCGTCGTTTGGGTTAATGGAGATTGTCAAGCCATCGATACGGAGTGCAACGGAGCGAACAATTAATTGTTGTTGAAACGACATCTCGAGTGCAAAATGAACACGGGTCTTAATGTAATTGTGTTGCAGTTGATTGCGATACGGATACACATGCAATGCTTAAGTGATTTGTGGTCGCTTGTCTTTTGACATATTCCGACCGGCTAAGATGTCAATTGCCAATTGAGCTCGGGTGGGGATTTCCAATTGAGGTCTGGTCTGTTTTTGAAGTCGGGGGCAATTGTGTTGGATGCAAAATGTTGGAAGTCAAAGTTGAAGTGGAACAAGGCAATAATGGACGCCCGCAAAGGACACACTAATCGACTAGGACCTCAGCCATATTAACGTGCGTCACTGGAGGCCTCTGGCTACATATCGTGCTAGCTGATGAAACTTGTTGGTTGAGGCCGAGCTGCGTCCCGGACTGTAGCAACATCAAAAGAAGCTGAAGTGGTTGAACTAATGTTAGGAATCACAAAACGATGACTCCTCCATAAGATGTGGGAAATTTCGCTAGAGTAGTGCTGTGCGATTACTCAGTGCTCAGTAGCTTCAGAATCCATCTGAGCATATCTAGATTTGCCCTTGTTTTGGTTTGTAACATTTATAATCGTCAATGTCCAGGAATGTTCCTATTGTGACCCCTTTATAGAGCAGTGAAGACTAAATTGCACGAGTTGCAAGTAACTCGTGTACATCAGTTTCAGTGGATCTCAATTTTTGATATGCGTGTTGAATGCCGAACAAAAAGTCATGCGAATTGGCTCTCTGATGCAGGAGTCAACAATTGTTTTAAGAATAAAAGAGTTCAGTCAAAAAGATCTCTAGTCTTTGGCTTTCACATGGCTGGACTTGGTCCCTTTAGCCATGAGGACAACTTGTGAGAAGTGGCATGGCATGTGCTTAGTACAGCTTTTAAACTCAAAGGAAACAAAACATCTTTCTGAACTTTCATCGTATAGACTGTCTTGCTGCAAATTCCAAATTAACACTGTTCCACCCGATAACATCGATATCAAATTCAATAGTGCCAGAAATCAGTTCACAAGTGTTAACACGTAACCCCCAGCATTGCACACCATCCCATTTCTATCAGAGTCCGACATGAAACCAAAATAAATTGCAAATGCAGAGTGGATCTATAAATATTTCATCATCACCCTCACCGAGGATACTTTAAAGGCATCGCATTTATGTACCAACAAACGTGCTTACGACACGTGTCCCAAATGTATTAAAGTTCCTACAAAACAATCCCATCCCACAAGCAAGTACCTTCTTCTGCGTTAAGCTATGTCCACAATTGTGCGAGATCAAATTATTGACACACACAAAATGCCCTGCCCACAGATATAAATATCCAATCCGAAGCCAATTTCAACTTTTATCCCATCATCTGTTAACTTCCGACGTTATCTTCCGAGAAAAAGACATCAATCTGCGAAAGTTTTTCATTACTTTTATTTTCACATTCACTGAGTATCCTAGAAACATGACATAAGTCTCTCAGTTCCACTTCCGACTCCCGCACTCACGACCGACATTCCAGTGCCATGCAGAATTTCAGTCTATTGGGCACGTGCTTAAATATCACATTTAGCATAATATACACACACTCACTTGCACACGAATCCTGCGTCCTCGCTCTTACTCAATAAGTGTGTCTTCACCCAAGTATCCTTGATGTACCAAAAAAAAAAAAAAACAAACGTTGCGTCATATCCTCTGACGGATTGTAGGTTGAACTGAAGAGATTCCACTTTTCCACCAGCTCGATAATGATTTATACATACATATGCATATATGAACGATAAAAAAAAAAAAAAACAAAAAAAAACATAACTTCCCTCCCTTGCGAGACAGTGGAAAATAAATAAATGAAAAAATAAAAGGACGACGAGCAAGGAATAATGTCAAAAAATACCAGATTCACAAGATTTCACAAGAGGACAACAATTTCGGCTTACTACATGGGTTTCCTCAGAGTTTTCCGCTTACATTATTTTTCTTTTTTCTTTCTGTTTTTTTTTCTTTTGCTTTTTTTATCAAAAGGATGACATCAAACGATTGTGCTCACGGGAGCAGAAGGAAGTTCACTTGGTTATGTGTATGTGTGTATTTTTGCTTTGGTGGACGGCCGGAGGAGGCGGCCGGGCTGTCATGAGGAGGAATGTAAGCCAAAGGACATATGGGAAAACCAAAAGCTCACACACAAGAAGGAAAATGAAATCAGGAAAATGTTGTTGCTTTTTTTTCTCTGCGCTGTTTTCTTCTTTTACAGCTGAACCACCACCCACTCGATTGAGATTGGAACACCAACTGTACGTATATCTCACATATCACTCGATCTAAAGCAGCACATTCGCCACCCGCCCTCTTCGTACACATGTATGGATGTACAGTGTACACATAAACATAATAATATTCAATCTAGAGTTTGAAAGAAGCAAATTTTATGATGTCCTTATTTCGTTTCTCGTCCGGAATAATATCATTTCATCTCGATTGCTATTTATGAGCGACGAACACATCCGTACACCGAACACCGCCAGTCGCACAAGGCCTTCAGGAGTCGAACCGATAGAGAGTGTATCCATGTATTTGTGCCATCTCCTTCGCCCCGTTTGCCGCCCCTCGGCAGTGCTAATAGAAATGAAATTGAGTGAAGAAATATGCGCGCCGGTATTGTTATTTGAAATTGAATTGAATTTTTACAGAGAACACAAATGTATTCGCATCCGAAGAAAGGGGCCACAAAAACAAGGACGCGAAGTGATTCCCTATGATTTCCCTTCACTTCTCATCTCATATCTGCCATGAATGAGATCCTTTTAAGGGTCTTCATCTCTTCAATAGGATTTGCCTTAAAGCACGGCTACACTGTTCTTGCGACACAGGATGAATATGGCTCTGTGTGCGGCTGGGTGTGTGCATGTGTGGTGGTGGATGGATTGGGTTGGAAAGGACAGTCTGGGTGAACCATTTGCTTGAAGAGGATAAATTTAATGAACGTTATTGACTTGACCTTTGAGTGTTGGCATTTTAAATGGAAATTTGTTAACCTCAGAATGAGATCGTCGTTCGAGAGGGACGAGCGGGAAACAGACCGACATTCTGTTCTCTCCCATCGGGATGCTAAAAGACTCGGAGGTGGGAGGCTATTTCAGTAGTTTGGATTTTATCTCTTTGTTGGCTTATGTTTTTGCTAAGTCGATGGGTTTGAGCAGAGGACACGGAGGGTGAGTTGTGAAATGCGATAAAACAGTTGTCATCGGTGAAGGGCCAAGTGGATGGTCATTACGTTGAGCAGTTTGCAAAAATGTAACCAAATATGTTCGTATGTAGATTGCTGCAATCATTTGGGTTTATGATGGGGGTTGAAATACTCGTATCATGGGTAGCTATTCGAATGCCACAGGATAATGGCTGTGTGCTTTTCATTGTGGTCACATACGAGCATAAGGAAACTGTCAGTGGGGTATTGTATGTGTGCGGTCGTGTGGGTTTTGTGCCAGTCAGTCGATAAAAATGATGACGTTTTGGAATTGATACCAAGTAAGACGTAGCCGACGTTCAAGTTGTTCTGTAAATTGAATTGATTCAACACGAATACTTCGCTTTATCAAAGTAATGTCTATCACTGAGTGTTACCAACAGACTGGATTGGCGTGCAGGTGGGAAAAGGAGACACCCAAGGTAATCTTATTTTTTAGTACTGAAAAATAATCATGCGCCTTAAGCCATAATTAAAAAATCGGTGGTGCTTACCGAATCGTAACGTCTTTCTTGGGTTAAGATTTCCGAAAAAAGTGGACTGAACAAAACTATATGCCACATTGGAAACAATAAACAAAGCAGAGCTGAATAAGCTTGTTTCAAGTACATCCCGGACAGTAGCAGCACACAAAGAAGAAGTTTAGATACGAATAATGACAAATTTTAGTACATTTTTAGTACTAAATGTGAACACGACACATGTGCCTTAGCCAGAGACGGATAAACAGGCGTCACTGTGTTTGACCAACTCCGCCAATGTCATCTGCGTATGTCATCAGTTGTACATATGTACGTCTGCAGGATTGTCCCCTTAGTGCAAGACAGCATTGTCTTCTCAAGAACGATCTTCAAAAATTCGGTTGACAGCGTGTTGCCTTTCGTAAATTATTTTTGTGACATTGAAGACCTCTTTGAGTTATTTTTGGACGTTGCTGGATCAGCGAAAAGTCGGAAAAGCGATGACTTTCTTTGACCATATACTATAGCTAGCTGCCTTACAGATCTCCACACCAGCCGATTTATCAGGCTTCAGTTTCGATATTGCTATCTTTTCCTCGTCTAGATCGGAAGACGGAATCCCAGTCTATCAGCGTCCAGATGGTGTGGAGCATTCCTTATAACGGTATACTCGTTTCTCCTCAAGTCCACAGTCCTCGAAATTGTCGGTATCGACTGCAACTCTACTCAGCCTGTCCATTTCCGTACTGACGTTCACGTTTAAATACCATTCCTGCCTCTACCTCTCCTTAACTACTCACTTCTCATGGTATTTTTTTTTCCTTCTGAGAAGCTTCCTCTACCCTTCCTCAATCTTCGTAAAGCGCACGGGCAGCTCTCGTGTTTTGTTGCAGTGTTACCTTGTAGGTGCACGTGAATGGCTGCACTAGTTGTCACATGAAGATGTCGTAGAACCCAGCACATCAGTGGCAGCTTCTTTGATGGCTTCTTGACAACACCTCCATTCTTCTTCGATTATTTGTGCAGGCGGCAGCGGAATCACAGAGAATTTCTGGGACGCTTAGCAAAAGATCCTGTTCTTTCTCGATTCCGCTATTCCCTCGATATATCGATTACTTTGACAACAAGGCAATTACTCGAGTCGATGTTGACTCCTCGTAAAGTTCGGCCATCAAAAATTCTTGAGGAGTGCCTGACGCAGATCGCAACATTATCAATCTGGTTGGCGGGTGATTGATCAGTGGACCTGCAGATCCCTTTATAGATATTGAGCTGTGCGAACCACATGCTAGCTACAGACATGTTCCGCCCCAAGACAAGGTTTGTCAGTCCTAGTCCGTTATCGAATGTGGTGTTATACTCTGTTTCCCGATGCCCACCTATTCAGCTTACGGTGTGGTATATGTATTTCTGAGAGATCAAAGAAATCATCCTCTGCTCCGAACTTAGCCTTGATGCGGATTTTTAAGCATTTGCATTCATAATCAAAGCAAAAAAACCTTTTTGCAATATCTTCCTCGAACAAAAAATTCCACAACCAACTCAGTTCTAAGGACCCAATCGAGTCTTTGAAGACATCTTTTAGACCAGAGCTCAAAAAGGTGTGCACGACATCGCACTTGGCTAATAAGTTGATCAGCTCCTTTACCTACATCTGGTACGGTCTTAGTGTCTCATCTCTCTCTTGTTAGCAACCGCCAACGACGTGCGACTGTTGCGAGTAGTTTCTTTGTAAAAACTGAAGAAAAAACCTTGCCGAAACCACTGAAAACCTTGATGTATGTATGTATGTATGTATGTATTTTTTATTAGCAACAATTTACATTTTTACAATTGAGAAGTACATAGATATGGTTTATCTTACCTTACTTATGAAAAATTTAAATACGAGCACAAAATCAATTTTACCAAAGAAAAAAAAAATTAAGGAAAAGCTAATAAAAAAACCTTCATGCAAAATATCATAGTTTTGTAGATTGGTATACCCTTTTGTGGACACATGAAGTATTAATAGAATTTAATAAATAAATGCAATAACTTTATACAATGATAAATATATAAAACATATAATATCAAAAAACATTTACAAGATTAGAAACGAGAGGGTTATCTGATATGTTACATGAAAATACAAATTTTTCACAAAGTCGGACTATTCGTTCTTTTACCGTTTCAATTTTGGCTATTTCGTGGAGTTCTGAAGTTGAAAAATACCATGGTAGTTTTAGGATCAATTTTAATACCTTATTTTGAAGAACTTGCAACTTTTTCATGTGACAGTTTGCACAGTTGCCCCATACAAGAGCTGCGTAGAACAAAATGGCTTGGAAGATAGATTTATATATTATGAGCTTGTTTTCTTTGCTTAGTTCTGACTTGCGACAAATGAATGGGTATAGTACTGTAATGGTTTTGTTGATTTTAATAACGACATTACTTGTATGTTGGCCAAAAGTCAGTCTTTTATCCATAATGACTCCTAGATATTTAACAAATGGTGCCCAGTCAATCAGATTTCCGCAAACTATTAAATTTCCTGCAGGCAAAAAACAAGATTTTCTTTTTCGAGAAAAAAAGATTGCTTGTGTTTTTTGAGGATTAATTTTAATTTTCCAATCTGAAAGATATTTAAGCAACTTATCCAACCCTGATTGCAAGTTAGACTCAATTATTGAGCCTACCGAATCAGACGAATAAATACATGTATCATCTGCAAAAATTGCAGAATGGCATCCAGGAAGTGTAGGGAAATTAGATGTATAGATGTTGTAAAGAAAGGGGCCAATACGGAACCCTGAGGAACACCGGCAGGGATCCATTGGACGTCAGATGGAGTTTGGTTCACAAATACTTTAAAACTTCTTGCAG
Source organism: Eristalis pertinax (assembly GCA_907269125.1). NCBI lineage: Eukaryota > Metazoa > Arthropoda > Insecta > Diptera > Syrphidae > Eristalis > Eristalis pertinax. The sequence goes on from OU026148.1 coordinate 36,005,212, forward strand.
TTAAGAAAGACTGTATAGTTTTTATGAGGTACATAGGAAAGTTAAATTGTAAGAGTTTGTGGACAAGGCCATTGTGCCATACAGTGTCAAACGCTTTTTCAACATCCAAGAGAACCATGCCAGTGCTTTTGCCTAATGAAAAAGATTCAAGTACATGTTTTTTGATTCTGTAAACTTGGTGTGAAGTATTGTGATGTGGGCGAAAGCCGAATTGTTGTTGTGGTAAAATATTGTATTCTTCCAGGTGTAGCATTAATTTATTTTTGATGACCTTTTCAAAACATTTACTAAGAGAACTTAGAAGGCTTATGGGGCGATAATTCAAGGGATCATTCAAGGGCTTCCCTGGCTTGGGTATTGGGATAATTTTGGCGCATTTCCAATCAGAAGGAAAGTAACCTATTTTGAGGCATCCATTAAAAATTGATTGTAATATCTTAAGAGCCAACGCAGGAAGGTGTTTTAGATAAATGTTTCTAATTCCGTCAAATCCGACTGACTTACGAGTTTTTAGTGTAGCTACGATAGACTTAAGCTCATTCAGCCCAACCGTATCAGCGTCATAAGGCTGAGTTTGGTTGTTTATCAGGCGTAAAGAACCTTCAACAATATTATCAGTAACATTACGTACTGTACTCGAGATTTGGTGGTTTGATAAAAATGTATTGGCTAAAATGTTTGCTTTTTCTGAATTGGAAACAGCTTGTTCAGTAGAAGTTTTCAGGAAAGGAAAAAACGTGCGCTTGTTCTTAATAACTTTTACGATGTTTCAAAAGGGTTTGCTGCATTTATCCAAGTCTCTCAATTTATGGTTCCACTCAATGTTTTTAAATAACTGTATCTCCTGTCTAATTTTTGTAGTTAGATACCTGGACGCATTCAGGTAATCCTCTATTCTAAGTTGCTGCCATTTCCTGCGTAGGCTGTTTCGAAATTTAATGAGCTGTAGTATATGTCTAGGCAGATTGGTTGAGCCATTAAAACACAAAGCCTTTTTAGGAACTACTTCATCAGCGGTGTTTAAAATTGATGAGTTTAACGTTTCAAGTTCAAGGTCAATGGATTCCATTTTAGAGAGAATTTAAACTGCAATTTCCTTCACCAAACGCATGTCTTAAATTACGTTTCAGTACGGAAGTATATCGTAACCAATCAGTGCTATTGAAGTCTTTGACCCGAGTGTCACTGAGAATTGGTGACACTAATATGGAACTTTTAACAGGTAAATGATCTGAACTGAGATCATTGATTGTTAGCGGTTGACTAATCAAACATATTGAAATTGGGTACCGAGACCTAAGCTCGGCTAATACATTCCCGTAACTATTAGCTCAAAGACAGTTCCAATCTCGATGCCGGCAGTTTAGATCGCCACATATAAGGAACCGTCCGTTAGTATTTATTATTTTCCTCATATCGTTCTTTAAGGCTATCCGTTTAAAAATTGAGTTTCTAGAACCTCCAGGAAAATACACTGCAAAAACTTGCAAGCTACTACTATTACTAAAAATATTATTACATAACCAATGTTTTCAACAAGTTGTGTTCTGACAGTAGGTAATAATTTGTGTTGAATTGATCTTTTCAGTACCAAAAAATTCTAGACTTTTATTTCGAATGCCTCTTGCATTCCAAGTAAGAAAACCTTGATAAATACTAAGGGAATTACTAAGGGAATTACTAAGGCAACAATTTCCATGGTTTAAAAGTGGTTTACTGACTTCCGTAATAGTAGTGGTCGTACCAGCATTAGTGACAAGCCGACTCTTCAAGTCGCCCGAAAGAGGTCATCTCGCCAGTAATTGTCGATATATTCCATGGAATGGTGGATTAAACTGCGTAAGCTGACTGAGGCTGTGTACACGTGTTTAGTCAGAATGACCCTAGCATGAGCATGACCATAAATTGGGCTGCTTTCTCGAGATTTAACTCGCATGGGACTATTTCCTGTTTCTAAACCTGAAAAAATGTCTCAGCGGTAAGAGGTTTAGGTTAAATGAAGCGGATATCGCTGAAACAAAAGCCAATTTGTTGCCAAAAAGACACTGACATCATCATCATGACGCTTGTAGTCTGTCTTATAGAACCTAGGTTGACTTGCATCCTATTCACTCTACAACTAAAGACAAACAATTACATGATTCACCACCAGCTACAAATTCCAAAAAAAACGGAAGAGAACCCTTTTGCCAACCCTTCAGATCCCTCAACCCACCCTCTAAGTAGTCAATAACCATTAATTCAACTTTCAGATTGGATTACCTCAAGATTTCCACCAAAGTTCGCAAAAAGTCCACTTCTAGTCATCTCCCTTCTGAAATGCACACCCAGCGAAAAACAGATGAAAAAGCATAAATTCAAATTACATAACTTCTGGCAAATGTTTCCTCTTTGAGTGTAATATCTTTCAAATGGGATTAACCCACCTATTTATAGGCGAACGTCCTTTGCGAGGACTTTTCCGCGTGCCTCCCCGCACAGGCACCATGACCCACACCTCACCACCCAGTGGATACATGTGTACACTGCGAAGGCAAAGCGAAAAGAACTGTGTATTTGTCAACAAAAGCCGGTAGATAAACCCATAAGCATGCCCAATGCGTGAAATGCTCTATTTTGATGGCGGCTGCTGCCCATTATGATGATGATGCACCTCGACTTTAAAGCCAAACACCTCAGCGGTTGAAGTGGGACTCCCCAAGTGACGGCAACGTGAATTAAAAATATTTATTCTCAAAAAGTCGTGCGTAAAAAAAAAAGAAATTAAATATTATTTCTCAGAGTGTCGGTCAACAGTTTGAGAGTAAATGAAAGTCGCTCTCTGTGTCTCACTCCCTGTGAGATGCATAAAATAAATACCAAATCCGAGACGGCAGCACAGGGCTGCCGCTTCGGCAGAGCGAGATGGTGGGTTGTTAGAAAGCATCATGGCCGCCAAATGACTTGTTCACATACACATCGACTCACGAAAACACCCAGCAGATGCACCCAAACTGTTCGTAATTCCGCCATTATTAATCACGCACACCAGCGCCGGCGGCCGGCAGTATGAGTGTGTATCTCTCGCGTGTGTGCCATGCGGAGCGGTTGGTGTGAGTGAGCGAATGTGAGGGTATCTGTGAGAGGTATCTAAAAATTATTCCCATCATAGAAATTCCGCTTCGCTTTGTGTATAGATACGGGAGAACTTCGCTCGTTCGCTGTACGCGCTGTACGTTGACGTTCGTTCCCCGGTTCGACGGTTCGAACGAAAAGAAAAAAGAAATACACAAAAAAATTATATATATATATATATATATATATAATTCCCCCCCAACAAAAAAAAAATGGAATAAAAAACAGAATTAAACAAAAAAAAAACACAAAAGTTAAAAGAACAACAATTTGTATCTTTTATCCACAAAACAGGAACAGCGGCGAAACAGCATTCTTCACAAATCAAGCAATAATATATCGAGCAGTTCAAGCCGAACGGGAGAGGAAAAGCGAAAACTATTTTCTTTCCCTCAACCGTACACACAACCGTGTCTTAGAGCTCGGCAAAACACAAAAGATTCTTTTTAAAATTTTTTATTTTTTTATTCTTGTGTTGTGTTGTCTCATACTCGTCGCAGTGTGTAGTGTGTGTTGTTTGTGTAGCTTTAATCATCACGAATTTGGATAGTTTTTTTTTCATTATAATTTTGTGGTGTGATATTTCGTATCCATGAGATACAAGTGAGAAGTAAAAAAAATCAAAATTTACAATCAATTTCGCATGAAGAAAATATATATGCAGTATATACCAGTGCGTAAAAAGGAGTACCTCGGATCGCAAGAAGGAATAAATCAAAAATAAGAAAAAGTATTTAGTGCCACAAAAGAGTGAATCCCCTACATAATTTGTTTTTGCCGAGAAAAAATATTTTACAAAGTGTTCATAAAAAATAATAGAAAAAAAAACCCCGGTGTAATCAACATCATCGTGGATATAACGCGTATCGGAAGCCATTCAGTGTTCAAATCCAATTCAATATGCAGATGCAGAATCGTTAAGTAGCGCAATGCCAATGAGCTCTAATAAGAAATAAATTTGCAACAAAAAAAAAAGTACGGTCTTATCGTCATCTCAGTCCGCCGTGCGGTCGTCCTCGTTTATTTTTGCTCGCATTTATTTATTTTTCTTGTGGCGTTCATTCTCTCGCTCGTTGTGTTTTTGTATTCGCCGCCTTTTTTTATTTAATTTTTTTTTGTATTGCTGTCTTTTCAATTTCATTGTTGTGTGTGGTGCCCTAAAGATCTCATGTTACAACAACAAGCATAACGTAAAGTGAAACAAAAAAAAAATATGCCAGCGAGTAGCTGCGCACAAGAAATTTACCCATCAGACCCCACTGTGGGTATGGAGTCGGTTTCGGAATAAAATACACAATCGTTGAGCGTAGCGTTGATCTACCCCGTACAAACCAAAACCAACAACATAGCAGAAGCAACAACAAAAACAAATCGAAAATCATCATCATCAACGTTGCCATCATCATCATTAACGTCGTCATCCTAAAACCCAGAGCGAAGAGAATCTGTCGCTTGTTCGTTCCTTCGTTCGTTCGTTCGTTCGTTCGTTCGTTCGTTCCTACGTACGTTCGTCGTCGTTACCGTCGAGGAGTGGAGTATTTTTTTTTTCTCTTTCATTCTCTCGTTCGTTGAATACGGAGCTATATATACTTACGGAAGAAAGTGACAGAGCTAGCGTTTCTCGGTCTCTTTCTGTGTCCACAAGATACGCAAGAAAGAGTTCTCAATTTTTTTTTGTTGGTATTCGCACACCCTCGGCTCTCTAACGAAAATCCTCCCTCGTATCGAAAACAAAAATTCCTCCCCCCACATGGGGTGGAACCAACCCCATCATCGGATGTAAGGAGTCCTTAATTCTAACTCAAAAGTGTGGATTTTCTGTGAACTCCTTGAACGCGCCCTTCCTCCCCCGGCACTCTAATGGGCTAAGCAGATACAGATTCTTTGAAAAGAGGAAACAAAAAAGCACCCAGCTTCCCTTCCCCCTCTATTGGATGTTTCTATGAGAAGTCAGCCGGAAAGCAAAAAAAAAAAGGATTAACATTTCTCTCCTCTCATGTGGATTATAAATTGCGATTAATTATCGTATTTAAAAAGGTAAGTCGGAATCGCAATCAAAATATTTCTTATATGATTTATTCCCCGTCTCTCTCTCTCTCTCTCTCTCTCTCTCTCTCTCTTTCCTTCCCACGCACACTCACTCCCTTAGCTCGACTGTCCTATCGAGAGATCCTCTAAAATCCTTCAAGGGACACCTATACATCGTGTAAACCTGTTTCGAGTCCTATTCTCGTGCTTTTTCTTGTATCCCCCAGTATCCACCATCAATTCGGTTTTCCCTCCTAACACACAAACACACACACAGGCGCACAAGTGCACATGCACACTAACACACCCTAATATACATTCTCCCCACACATTCACACGTAATTAGAAGGAAGAATACAGAGGCAAGCAGCCAGCATAAAATAATGTGCACCAACTTCTCCCACACTTCACTATCATCCTTTCATCCGACCATCTATCCTCCCATTCAGCACAAAAAAAAAATACAAAACCAACAAAGAGGTGAAGTTTTTTTTTCTGCTTCCACTGTTCAGTTGTGCCGCGTACTTTTTTTTTCGTTAGTATCTATGATGATATTCAGATGTTTATTTTTTTTTTTTTGTTATGAATTTTCCATCCTCATCTGAATGAAGTTGTATTCCCTCGCTCGCTCTCTGTCGATTCTTCAGCAGATTTCCTTACCTTTTTAACTTTTCCACTTGAAAGCCATCAGCATATGGCTTGTGTATCTAATGTACAAGTATCTCATCATCTGTATGTATCTCGTATTCTCCGGCTCTCCCATCTCTTGAGAGTTGTCAATTGGGTGAATGTATTCGGTTTATTATTATTTTCCTTTATTTCTTTTTCTTCAATTTCTTTCTTTGCCAATTTCGTTTACAGTGTTGTTGGTGTCTTTCTCAAATGGTTTGGGTGGCTTTTGCTATAATCGGTCAGTTCATAGTGCCTTTTTATGGGGGGAGGGCGCAATTTTGTATTTGATTTTACGCTCAGACTCGCACAAGCATGAGGAGATGTATTTTTTCTTTGATTTTGCGGCTGCCTTACGGACGTACGGAAGGTACATATAAATGTATGTAGGTACGTCATTGAAATCTTTTTGTATGCCCTCTAAGGAGATGGAGTGTTGTAGCATGTATTTACGGAATGATAAAGGAATCATTTGATTAGGTAGATCATTTTTGTTTCTACTTGTGTCGATTTGTGGTAAATCAATGCAAATGTTTGTGCAAAAGAATGCAATTGGTTGATCGAAATCTAAACTGTACTACGTGTGACAGTATTCTTCAGTCTGCCACTTAGATCTAGTTGGAATGTTCTTACGTTAATATCTCTAGAATGCAGAAATCACACTGAGATTGATTGACCATCGATTATAGGATAACACTGTTGCCTCCATTCAAAGATACAAATGGCGAGATATGCAACTGAATAAAACTACTGAGTCTGCGCAGTCGGCTAAATTCTTGAAAGAGCCTCCATTATCGTTATTTTTTCATCTCTTTCTCAAACTGAAAGAATGCATTCTTATTTCTTCACCGATAACTGTTTCCTACAGAAAAGTAGGTGCCCAACACCTCAGCATTGTGGTGCACCAGTTAAATTTTTGTTGAAGTCGCTTATACAACAGTTTTGCTCAGTTCAGAATAGCCAAGTCGGAGAACTTGTTCAATAATTTGGAACTATAATTGTTCAGCTCGCTTAGGCTATCGAAAGCAGCGGATGAATTTCACTCCGAGTGGCGAAGGCCACACTTTACTCTTCGTTCCTGCAACTGATGCAGAAGAAGTTGTGAAGGTAGACCAATCTTAGAAGCATGCTTACTGATACGACGGCCCAAAACTGGATGTGTTCAGATAAATTTAAGAACCACTTTGCTATGCTTCGTTAAGTTTCGTTCACATTTCGTTAACTGAGTGGGGACGAAATCAATCGTAACCTAAGTTCTCAGAGACTTTGAACGGACACTTTGAACGGACACTTTGAAATTTTACAATCGTTTCGACATAAGCCTGCATTTAGTACGGTCAGGAAAAAATGGACTTGTTGAATTTGTTTTATTTGGCCTTAATTTAGGCACCGGTTGTTAGTTAAATTGCATTACTTCATCTTCTTCTTTCTATGTAGCATCAGTCCGGGGTGGATCTGGGTCTCAAGCACCATATTACAATCGGTCTAAATCCACTCTAGGCATGGACTTTCGCACAAATCGGACATTTCGGTATTATTAAAATCGACTTAAATTTAGTCACTGATCTAAATTGTACGCTCTTTCTGTATTATTTTACACATATTTCTGTCTTGGCTTGTTATAGGGTACCCTAGGATACCACGAGGAACCCCGAACTTTTGCACAAAAAGCCTTTCAAACCTGACCCGTCTGAGGTCTGCATCTTGAATCCGCAAGGACAATTGTACACTGGGCTCGAGACAGAATTTGATAATCCAATCTGTGAATTTGAATCAAAGTTGTATTCAATCCTCGAGGGCTGACAGAAGTGAGTCTAACCATTCTGGCCTTTTTTTCGACAAGAATAATGCAAAAGAGCCTTAGTTAGAGAGAAGGCTTCATACGCCTCTTAAATGACAATGCCTTTGAGTTTTGTATAAAATTAACACGTTTTGTATCAGGGCAAGCCTTAGGAGTCGTTGCAGTGAGGGGCTGTATTCCGCCGAATCCACTTCCTAAACCACGACTACATTCTGAGAAGAAGGATTGGATGAATGATAGAAATGCCTCTTTCAGAAGAATATTTAAAGGCTCTTCTCTGAGTCATTGGCGGTGATGGCATGCATCGGGAATCTGCCATCATTGGGCCAATTTCAGTCGATTTGTCCAAACATGAGAGTCACTCTCAAATATGAAACAAAAATTCTCAAAATGCCTAGACAGAGAAACTTGCTGAGTGTTTTATGATCACCACTTCCCTTGATGCTGCCCAGAAGAGTTCGCCAATTTAAATCAATTTTGTTTGCTTCTCATTTTCTGTTTGCATTCCAAATGATTTTAATTTATTCTGCTGTCACATCTGAAGACTTCGCGTCACGTCATGTGTCATAAAAATCTGCGGTTGTTTCTTGTTCTCTCGGATTGAGGTCAAGTTTGTTGAGAGATTATGTCTCCGATTACATTCCTCACGGCCAGTTAGGGCAGTGACAAAGAAAAAATAAAAAAAATGCTCCACATTCACTGAAACTAGAAGCGACTCCCAGTTCAGTCATTACTTTGGTACAATTTTCAATTATTTCGAAACAAGTGAAGCGCCAAAAAGCCGAAATACCCCAATCCAGCGTCAAATTCAATTAAATCCGAGCGCCCACAATGCTGGGAAAGGATATGATTCAGACCCCCAGCCACAGCAAGCCAACTAAACCTTTTCCGATCGATCTGGTTGGTAAATCACATGTTCAATTTCATTACCGATTACCGACACAAAACCCCCTTTGTGTGAGCTGGGTTCGATTTCACGGGGGACATCGTGGTTGGTGTGGGCGTGTGCGGTTTGGTTTTTTATGTGGCTTATCAAAATATCTGAGCCCCTTTTCATGGGGAGACACAGCTAATTGGCAAATGAATTCGGTAATTACCGGTATCGGTTCGGCTATCCGTCCAGATGCGTGTATGATGTGTGCGCCCTTATCGTTCAGGTGGGGAGTTAATGGAGTTCGGTGGGCAATCGACTGAACCGTGCAGATAATTTGCCCACAATTTCAATTTGAACCATTATTTCGATTGAAATTTCAACTTGACGGACACAGATACAATGCTCCTTTCCCGCTCTCGCTCATGCTCCCATGGGGCGGGTGAACAACACAAGAAAGAAAATTCCATCAAAGATACAAAGATACCAGCGTTCACACGTACATATGTGTATACACGAGCGAGTACAAGAGTATGTATCTCTGCATCTGTCGCATGAGCTCTTTTGGGATCCAAGAGTTGCGAGAGCGGGGGGGTGACTCTGTTTCGGTTCGAAAACGCATGTGTACTACAAATTGCTGCTGCCAGCAGCCAGCAGCCAGCAGCACTAGCAGAGAGCAGAGCGATGTACCACGGCTACTGCTTGTGCTGTGTGTCGTACGTACCCCAGCACAAGCCGAGCGCCAATGAATGCGCGTGTATAAGTGGAAACATGGATATGTGCTCACTGGTGGTGGAGAGATTCAATTGGCTTTTTTTCTGCCTGAGAACCAACTGGGGCGGCTTGCTTTTGGTTCGCTTTTTCGCACAGCACAGCACGGCATCGTCGCTGGCATTTCTTCCTGCTGCTCCATCTGAACTGAGCCCCAAATCGTTGCTGTTGTTGCTTCCGGAGGCCAGGTCTCTTTCATGTATTCCGCATACGTGCATGTGTGGGTGCATGTGCGCGATTTTTAAGCGGCAGTTCATCGCATTACAAGGGGGTGTAGATACGAGTACAAAAAAAAAAAAAAAGAAGAAGAATCGCTTCGTTTCGAGTTCGTTTTGGAATGGAATTTTTTCCGCTTCACATTTAATTTTTGTTTGTTTTTTTTGTGCTTTCGTTTTGTCATAGGATTGTGTACATTTTTGCTGAAAACCTGTTAAAACAACAACAATGGCAGAGCGACTGTAATCGTGAAGATGAAATTCCCATTGACTACAGTGCGGGCCCATTGTTGTGTGCTGTTATTTGGCTTTTCTTTTTTTTTTTCTTTTTATGGTTATCTCTTTAGGGTTTTATGTTATTGCCTGTTCAATTTGAATTCTATTCTTCTTCTTTTGGTCTTCCCAAAGAGGATTTGTCTAGATACCTACATACACAGAGTGGGTGAGATTTTTTGGGGGTTGGTTGGGTGCAGGGCAAACGGAGCGAAATTAAATGCTTTAGATTCTATTTAAATCACTGTATGGGTGGGGCGGTGAGATGGGAGCAGGGCGGCCATAATAATTGAGTGCTTAAGGAGGAGAAATTTTTGAAAGTACATTGTTTGGATCGTAAACGATTATGATGATGATATGTAAATTGTTGGTCTTTTCAGTTAAGCTCCAAAGTGGATGGAATGAGAGCGAGTTGTTCAGTTGCTGACGATGACGTTTGCTTGGAACTGTGATGAGGTAATTCTTCGTGTTCCCTTTCGGCATGGAGTTTCACAGTATTTTTGACGATGTAACGATGTCGACAACTCAGACATGTGAGATCACATGATCTTGATGTCCAATTCATTGGCCTATTTCGCGATATGATGAGCTCATCAAAGGTCTCATTCAATAAATTGATTGTGTCGCACACTTGGCGCCGTCTTGCTGAAACCAGAACTCTGCCCGGTTAAGGCCTGATCTGTCTACAGTGCTCTCAATTCAACAAGCGCGGGTCGATCTCAAGGCAGGATAGATTCTAAACACTATTGTTCGATATTTTTCATTCCAGGTGCCTCGATTCTATTTATTGGCGTCGATATTCAGACAGAATTGCGCCCTGTTGATGAATAAGATTTGTTTTGTTAAACATCTAGAACTTGTCATGCAAATGTTCTTCTACAGATTCGGCAATTTTGCTTACTAAAGTAAACAAAACAGTCGCCCAGTCTTGATTATCGCTGGACAAGAGTTGCATGTGCAATCCTTGGGAAGCAATCGTTGCATGCGTGTCGTGTCTCCGCCGATCTTTACATTTTTCGTCAAGAAACTGTTTTCAAGATTGCACAAGTTGTATTATGATTCATTCAATTCCTGGGATAAGTTTTGTCCAGCTTAGAGGTTGAACTGTTGAACGGATATCGGAATGTGACAGCGCTCTTCAATTTGAGGACGTTGAAAGAGGACTGCTACTTGGATTGAGCGCATTTAGTCCATATAAGGCTTGTTGATTCTAAACGAATTGTGTCTTCTTAACGCTTACAAGAATAACATTCGATTCGGAGGCACTCTCGAATTTCCACCATTCGTGTCTTAAACACCTCTTTTACTTCGAACAACCTGCCGTGTGACCTCTTCAAAGGAGTGTTAAAAATCCATACGTTGGGCTACAAAATGCTGCGAAGAAAATCTGGACTAATGTGAAAAATACCAGCAGACTCCTCTAAATACCTTCATCACAAAGCACTGCGCACAGCACAAACAAATACCACACAACTATCTTGACCCCAATTCTAAGCATCTCCTAACCACGCTCATTTCTGATTTCATGTCCCAGCCCATTAAATATATTTCCTTTTCGGAAGTTTAAAGACCTTCACAAAGAGAAGAAGCCATCACACGTGTGAAACCATACGTTATACAATTTTCTCAAAAAGGAAAACCGATGTATTCATTTGATGTATTCATTCACCAAATAAAATGCTTCCAAATTGATTCTCTTCGAAATGCGGGAAAGCAATAAAGTGACGCCTGTGATCGATTTCGGTTTCAAATCTGAATCTGGTGCGTAGGTTAAGCTGTTTTGGAAAATGTCAATAAAAAGCTAATGAAGTGCTTATGCATTTGTGAGTCAAATAACTTAACTAGAAACTGGAGTTGGTCAGGTACCCATTGATAGCCATCTGCGACCACGGTAGAAGCAGTGGCCGTTACGCAAAATGTGGGAGATCGGGAGAAGTGCTAATGACGTTTAAAGATTGTGGGGGAGTTGATTTGAATTTAATTAAGGTGGAGTGTTGTTCTCTCAATTAAGTCATTGGTGGATTGGTGTAGGCAAGGGAAAACATATTGGACGCGTACCGTAAAGGATGATTATTTGACTTAGATCTTGCCATTCATGAACCACTGCTCTGGCAATAGTTGCGAGTGTTGTGTTCGACGCAAGGCCCACTCACAAATAAAGTAATAAACTGAACCCTTATGTTGGAACTGAACGAAAAGTCGCCAGAAGAAACGCCAAATTGTAGTTGTTCCTGGGGTTACGGTGTAATTCCAAACCAGTCTGTCATTTATGTGTATAAGAAGGGATCGATTGATTTCCCACTAAGTGAGTAAATGTTAACAAAACTTAACGAAACTGAACGACGTGGTTGGAATGGTGACAGTGCATCGCTTGTGTGTATCCCCTTGATTGCTTAGGTTTACTTAAATCTCCTAACATCCATTATGATTGGGTCTTAGTCGAAATAATACAAAGGCCAAAGACCAAAGTTCTAAACTTGCGAAAAGACAGAAGAACACAAATTGGGTCGACAACTATACATGTTATACTGGATGTACTAGGTTGCGGTGGTCGACTGGCACATTGTTGATCAGTTACTAGATCAATGGCATGCAGAACACGAAAGCCCACATTTAGACAGAAAATTGCATACATCTTTACGATGTGGTTGAGCTTTTTTCCATGCCATGGTCCTCAGAAACAAAAGCTACAAAGTAAACACTTGCCATTTGAAACGACATCATTTTTCAAAAGTGCCCAATTCGCTTTTGAAGAATGGGGTAATCCCAGAATGTGGACATCTTCGCCTCTTTGGGGCGTCAAAAAACCTCGAACATTTTGCATTCACACATCTGATGTAGAGAAATAGAAAAGACCTTGTGAAACGATGGCCTTGTAACCAAGAATCCAAGCCCTTCAAATGACAACGCAACCCGAGCGCTAGTTGCCTTAAGAACTTGTTGTCTTTTAATCATAAACCAAATGGTAACTAATCCTCACCCATCCATCATTCTCTGACTCATTATTCAGAAAAACACAATCGACGTAACACAGTGGGGTTAGTTACACGCCAACCACCCACTAGGGGCCAAACCAAACAATAGAACATCGACTACATCGGCTACATTAAGCATTTCCTATATTTTTGCGTACAATAAATCCTACAACCGCACCCAGTGAAACTCGCTCGTAAATCACTTTAGATACGATACGACAAAAAACGAGGAATACAAAAAGACACAACAGCAGCAAAAAAAAAAATATAAATAAAGATAAATACTCCTCCGCGCTCCTCGCACGGTCGCCTGTTCGCGGCGGGCTCAGATGGATATCGCGAGTGTATCGTTGCCTTCATTAATTCATTTTACTCGGAGCCCCCTCCTTGTACGCGGCTTAGCAGCAGCAGCAACAGCAGCGGCAGTGGAGTGTCCGTTTGCGTTATTATGCACTCACTCATGCCACACCTTGTGATACTGGTGCTACGCTCTAGAAAGGATTTCATTACACCCAACAGTCATTTTCCTCCTCTCCGACTGTGGTACTCAGCACGAGTGGTGGACGCGCAAAGAGAATCCGCAAAAGCCAGTCAAACCAGATGAGAAACGTATCCCATCAATACAAGTACAGCAATCGTTTGCTGGTACAGACGGGGCAGAGAGTGAGAAAGAGAGAGAGAGAGAGAGTGAGATCGGCAGCGGGAGACACGTTTTGCAAAAGAGCAACAACATCAATCAATTGCCGCATGATTGAGTGAGCTAACAAACGCGTGTGTGTATCTGAACCAGAGAACGTACCTATCTATGGCCATCTGTAGCAAATTAAGTACGCTCGCGACGACCAGAGTCGATTTAAGTGCAGATACTTTACTTTCCGCGAAACTTGTCTGCACGCACAACGTTTTAATTTGCTGCAGCACATGTGCGCTCGCTGGGCATGCTTGTGTGCGCGATATTTTATTCGCGACTCCTAATGAGGTTAACTGGCCCTCACGGCTAGGCGATTGTATCTAAGCCCCAACACTGGACGCATGCATTTAGGTTCTACAGCATGCCGCCGCACTCCAAACGCATTCCATTCAATCAAAACTGCAAATTAATTACCGCAATCAGCCTCTATTGCATTTATGGAAATTTTATTCTACATTTTCACCGGTCATTCAGCGCAAGCTACTGCGAACCGCCACACAGTCGGAGGTGAAGGGAATACAAAAAAAAATCCAATAATGCTGATACGCGTCACTGCTGGTGCTGTTGCCGCTGCGGTTAATGGTTATGCGAGCGTGGAGCGCGGTCAACGGGGAAGGACGATGGGAAATGGCGCCTTAGACAAATTAAACGATAGCTGATTCTAGTTGAATACAGAAGCTAATCAAGCCGAGGGGAAAAAGAAACTTCAAACCTGTCAGTGATTTGACATTAATTAATCAAATATCTGTGTTAGCTGGCTTTTGAGATTCGGCGGAGAGCCGGAGTCGCGGATACATAGACACACTCGCCTATGTACCCGCGTGCAGACATTCACTTAGACGACGTCTAGTGTACGTCAACTGGAATGGTGTTAATGGGAATTGATTGAGGCTGACCTGCGGTTGTGCGGCGCGCTAGATTTGAACGCAAAAACTGTCTGATGTGAAATTTGAGATATGTAGGTCTTTGAGATGGCTGTGTGTGTTTGTGCGTGATGACAAGTTATGCCGATTAACAGCCATAAAATGTGTTGAATTTGTCATCGTAGTTCACTGCAAGACCATGCTGCGGTGGGCGGTATTTGATGGATGATAGGTGTCTCGGGTGTCGCATGTTTTCGAAGACCATGACGTGGTGATGACACACGGTCAGAGATGATTAAACAATACATAATACAAACGGAACACGGGGTTCTCCCATTCGATTACACACACTTCACATACTCACACTCGACGCAGAAATCCGAGTGCCATTAACTCGAACCTGTACTTGGTACAACGGTTGAATCTCGTCAAACAAAGGAATAACCGCACCAAGAAGAGGGCCGAACTCCCGCTGCCTGCTGCGAGTAAACTTCCCTCTGTCTGGTAGGTTCCCCATCGGAACCCGCATAAACGCCACTGATCATTGATGGACCTTGTACCTAGATGACTGGTCCACGCCAGATGGGCATTGCAGATAACTGAGTAGCGTTCGAATTTGTTAAGTATGCCTCAACTTGGTCCATGTGATGTCCCTTGAGGGGCGTGGGACTTACGACCCGTGCATCGTTTTCGATTCGTTGCACTGTGCTTGAGTTCTGCTCACCTTTTCCTATTAACGCACTGTTTTCTTAATACTCATGCCACTTTCCGTCAAATTCCCCAAGATGTTCCAAACTTCACGGTCGACTTATAATAATCTCTGAAACAGCAATCCAACACCATAATTGCCCCCATTCGCCGTCACTGGCAATGTTGCATCAATCAGACGCGCCACCACCACCAATGTCCAGACAAATTTGAAATAAAATTGACAGCAGCCTCGTAATGCTTGCCCAAATCCCCAACAGCGCCACTCATGTCGGACCACTTAAGATAAAAAAAAATTGAATTTTTTTCTCTAATACCTTTTATTGCTCATATTTAAAGCCCCGTTCATCACCGCCACACTTTATGGGGGCATCCTTATCAAAGTGTTCACATCACATTTCGGGCGCCCCCTTAAGAAGCCAATAAAAACGAGAAGAAGAAAAAAATAACGTTTTGAGACCAAAAATAGGGACAAAAAGGCCTCACATAAAACCCACCCGAAAGGCAATGACATCAAACTGTCAAAAGACATCAAAAACAGTAACAACAACAACAACAACGAGTGAAATGAAATAAAGATATTTTCGGTCATACAGCCAATGTGACATAACTAAGGATGTCATCAGATTTGGCTTAGATGGAATTTATGACACGGATCCAAGAAGAAAAAGCCCTAAACTCTGTTTGATGTTGCCATCGTTTTATAGCTTCACTGTGCTCTGTGCTGTGTGTTGTGTGCTCTCCCATCGCCGGGAATGTTTCAATCTGCAAAATGGAAAAGAAAAGAGAACACAAGGCAGACACATCCATCCGGGAAGGGAGAAGGTGCTCCAATTTTATAAGGCGGTCGGGGAACTGACACAAATTTCACTCCCTCGCCGCGCCGTCCACCTCCGCAATGCTTGCAAAACTCGCCCAGAGAGGGTGTGACAGTAAAACTTATCGCATTCACATGCAAGAGCATGCCGCCGCCGCCGCCAAGCGCCAAGCCTGCAACGGCCATTTGCGTCAAGACTCTTCGGAATAAATTGGCCGTAAATGCGATCTCCTCGATCGCGCGGCGTATCTGCCCGCCATGACTGCCGAATAATGAATCACTGGTTAATTTTGTGCTTGTTTTTTTTTTTTTGTTTTGTTTAAATATTCAACACCCTCCGGCATGGAGGTACACAAATTTTCGATTTAATTCGCACTTTTGTGTTGCCAACCGTGATGGTTCGGTGGTGCTGACGGGTGGATGGTTGAGTAACCTCGAAAAATCAATTAAAAGTTTCAGCGACCAACACACAAGGGAGTGGTGGAGAGAGGAAAATCTACAAGAGGAGGAGAGAGACTCAGCTAAACTTTCGTGTCTGATCGATTAATCGATAATTTGTTGGTAATGGAATAATTAAATACGAATACAATCGAAGCGATAAGTCGGTAAGAGTTGCTGTTCGACTAAGGAGTGGGTTGTTATTTTCTGTGCTTGTGTTTGGCAAGTGATACCTGTGTCGGTGATGAAGAGGAAGTAGTTGCAAGCGAGGTAATTGTTTATTGGGTGTGCAACAAATTGTTTACAGTCGGGTTTCGATTTCGTATACAGCTCAATTCCGGCATTTCATAAATATATGAAGCGAGCACTAGTGCTCCAGAGAATTGGGCAGTCACTTGTAATAACACGGCAACGTGTTATTCCATTTTGTTCTTTCGAAAGTAAATTTGAACAAAATACATTGGTGATTTAGATTTCGATCAAATTTTCATTTCAACATATTGCCTGCATCTTGACGTTTTCAATGGAATCATAAACCTTTTCGTGACAGCCACATCAATTAGTGAAACGAAACCGAGACCCGATAAATGGAGTCCTGTACGTTTTTTGAGTGGCTTTTTTCTCTGAGATGGACCTGAGTTTGTGAGTACTTTTTGCTCTCACAAGTCGAGGTGACTTACAACCTGTTCATCATTTCTCAGTTTAAATAGGAATAACTCGAAGCTAAATCAGCCGGATTGTAATAGACGGAAACGTAGACAACATTTATGGCAACCTTGAATATATGATCGCTCCAACTAAGTGCTGTATTGTGCAAATTCAAATTGCGTTGATCCAAAAGAAATTCAAATCATTCAAGAACTAACGTGACCACATCGCCTTAACTCACTTGAACAAAAATCAGCCGAGGCGTATGATATCACATGATCTTGGACACTAATTCGTTGGCCCATTTCGCGAGATGATGAGCTCATCAAAGGTCTCATTCAACAAATTGATTGCGTTAAATTTGGCGCCGTCATATTGAAACCAAGGCTCTGCTCGGTTAAGGCCTCTCAATTGGGGATCGAAAACAAAATGAGTGATCATTGACGAAGCTCTGGGTGACCTATTATTGGCAAGGAAAGCTCACCATCAGCGACTCTTGCGTAGTTTTACTACTAAAACATACGTATTTTTAAAGCAATTTGTCTCGACTCCTACGCTAAAGATCCATACTTCGATTACCGACATACCAACTTCAACTTTCATAACCCTGTTTGTCATCGATGGTGTTCACAGAATCTTTAGCAAGTAACTAAATGTCCTTAAGACTGTGCTGTGTAGAGCTGGCATGAAGTATGTGATGGGACACATCTCTTATGACATCTCTGCTCTTCGCTCTACTTCCGGTTTTTGCGTCCAGATGGTAGAAGTACATTGGGAAGTTTCACAGGATATAGTGACTATGTGTTACAGTAACCTGCCATAAAAATAGCATAAGAAATATTTTATTTACTGACAACAAAATGCGATCATTGCGGTCCTTTTTCCAACACAGAACCGCTTCCGCAATAAACGCAGCAATAAACGATCGCCTGTGCAATTGATAACACAAATG
This sequence comes from Eristalis pertinax, assembly GCA_907269125.1. NCBI lineage: Eukaryota > Metazoa > Arthropoda > Insecta > Diptera > Syrphidae > Eristalis > Eristalis pertinax. The sequence goes on from OU026148.1 coordinate 36,023,046, forward strand.
TACCGTAGGTTAAGTATCCTTATCAAGAAGGGATGTAGGATAAGCAAGTCTGTTATTGGGCTGTTATTTGATTGAACTTGTTACTCATTTGTGCACTAAATGTACTCAAACATCTCCATGTGATCGATAACATAAATATTTCTTGATTTGTCAGTATAACCCTTCAATATCACTTGAACATACTGCGTAGAAAGGGTGACAATGTTCACTGGATTTTTTTGAAACTTCTATGCCTTTGCACAACATGAATTCACATACGTCACTGATAGCGGTGAATGAATTCCTTATAGAATTTCCTATAGTGTCGAGGATTTTTGTGAGTTGCCTATGTCGTAATCCGTGGTGGCCCGTGGCGTTGTGGGTATGTGCGTCGACTCCTACGCACTTGGACCTACCCGTCTAGGTTCGATTCCTGGTACGAAAAGAAATACTTTTCACGGCCCACCTCTTTCGAGTCACTGTAAATCCTCAAAGAGAATAACTGTCTAGTAAAAAAGCTTCTCAAACTTGGCCGTTCGGAGTCGGCATAAAACTGTAGGTCCCCTCCACTCGTGATAGAACAATAGCACGCACAACACGAGTAGTTGCTGAGAAGCTAGGCCCTGGCCTTCTACGGGCCGGAGCGCCACCGATATTATATTATATATGTCATATACGTACCGCGGTAGTATACGTTCTACATGATCCACCAATACCCTCTACGGGGTGTAGCGCCACCAATATTATTATTACTATGTCCTAATCCAAAACACAAAAAATCTATCGACCAAGTTTCACCAAAAACCGAACTGTTGCTTAGGAGCCAGAGCTCCACAAACCTGCCAACTTCATCATTAAACTTAATTAGTAACTGTATATGACCGTACTGAGCTGGCATCCGAAATAAAGACTCTCAATTTGATTCAAGTTACAAGACAGATCTCCGTGCTTTGTGGTTTCACTGCGAAGATTAAATGCGTTTACTCTTTTCACACTTTGCTTCCACTGTTGTTTTAGATCCCCACTCATCCCCCAGTCGACGGACATGAATTAAACAAAAAAATAATAATTCAAAAGAAAAAGAAAAAAAACTCAATCTAATTTCATCTGCCGACCAACAGTGCAAACACCATAAAAACGAGTAAAAAAAATAAAACAAAAAAGGAAAAAAATACGTTAATTGCACATAAGCGTATAATGTTACATTTAAGTGAATTTCACCTAAAAGCCCATTGCACAGCCACTCCAAACCCCTGCCCCGTCTCCGGTCGTGGTAGTCAGTATCCGTAGACCGCATCGCGCCAGCGAGTGAAACAAAATCATAATGTATCTATAACACCTGCATGTGGCGTCATAATTAATTCAGTGCTACCAATCAACGGAAAAAGTAAATTACACACCCATTCCTTTGAATATGTACGCGTGTAAGTGGCTACTGCTCGCAATGTGCTGCATTGTAAAACCAGCATACGCACGTGTGTACAGTCGTACATTCAGCAAGCTAATTCCATTCGCTTCACGCGTTGACGCATATAACAAACAACAATCGCAGGAAGTAGCATAGATACACATCTGCGGGAGTTTGAGCACAGTCACTTCATGGGTCGATACATTCGTGTGTGAACACACATACATTTCCACTTAACATTCTGCCATGAAATTCCGTTTAAGTCTAAAGCGTTTTTCCGCCTCATAAATCAAACGAGCACTGGGCGGGCCGCCGACACGACACGGCGCGCTGAAGGGAAATGAAAGAAAAACAAAAGACGATGGAAATGAAATAATAATTCGAGGAGTACACCATCCTCCAACAAACACCATCTATCCGTACAGATGCCATCTTCGCATGCATGATGGCTTGGGTGGATTAAGTCGAAACACGATTGCCCGTCAATATTCATCGAGATTTGCGCTCGCTCTCTCCGGATAGCCGAAAAATCCACACACGAACAGGGGAAACAATGCAAACGTGCTAACAATGAACAGCAAACAGAACAGAATACCGCGCTCGGAGTGAAGCGCAAACGTAAGGATATTTGCCGAGAAGTGTGAACGTTTTATTGAGGAGTTCTCGTCAGGCAGAGACTCGTTTAAATATTTACACACTCGACGCGCCCGATGGTGTAATTTCAGTTTCTTTGGTTCGTACAATTATCAGATACACACAAATGCGCTGTAATAAAAATTATTTCAGAGTGGCCGAGTGTATTGAGTGTGTGTGCACGAATTGCTCGGCGTTGTCAAGTGAGGCGTCGTCGCGTCGTGCCGATGCGAAGTGAAATGATATAACCCTTTGCGCGCGTCATGATTGTGAGAGTAGTCGGAGTCTAGGGAAATACCATCCAAGAACTGTTGAGTTCATGCAGAGAGAATGTGGAACGAGGTTATTGAGCCAGCATGAATTTTAATTGGAAAAAAATCTAGAGACAAAATGCTGGTCTTTTGAAATTTGAATCGACCCCCTGAGGTACTTGCGACTTCCTAAGATGACGCTGGGGACACTTCAAGTGGGAAGAACATTTTGATTGGCTGACTTTTGAACGAAAGCGGAAAATGGTTGAGACTCCACTTGGCTCGAATTTTTGGAAGTCATTGTGTCGAGTTGGTGTCTGGGTGCTGGTTCTATCTGTCAATTCCCCTTTCGGGAATTTTCCCCACTCGCTGGCATATTGCCTTAATTGTTTTGTTTCAAAATGTCTGCACTTTCTGGAAGCAGGGGGGATGTTGCAAGAATTGCTTTTATCATTTGGCGAATGGGTCTGAATATGGTTGTGTCCATATTCTTCATGTTTGTTTGATGGGACATCTAAGTACTCCCTCGGAGACATCCTCTGGCAACGTCCCTATTTCACCTGAACCCAAATAGGGAGAAAAAAGAAGACACACAATAGAGAATGTTCACACGAGGACACCGGTTTTTCGGAGAAAGAGCGTGTGATTTCCGGTTCTCCGCATTTTTGGTCTGTCCCACCCATTTCCTATCAACTAATGGGAATTCACACGCTCTTGCGCCGATAGGCGGTAAATTAGTCGCGATGCATTGTTAATGTGTAGGAGTACTAGGAGTGTCAGTATCGCGTATGCTCGAGCTTGGCTTGATCATTTGAGCCTGACTTTTTTTTTTTGCTTTTTCTTCGAATTGCATGTCCTCAGTTGTGGCTATGTATGAAAGGGTGAGAAACAGAACAATTTAACCGGAATCGAAACTGGGTGATTTCGCCGTGTAAAAGTATCTACATGTACTACAGGAGACAATTTGTAAAGTTCAAGGGTAAAAGAAACCGCCCTACACTCATGCACGCAAACCATACACAGTATGTCAAACCCGATCCCAGAAAGAGAATTTAGGTGGCCTGGGTTTTTTTTGAATTCTCTTTTGCAACCTCTCTGTTTTCGGACAATAACAATTTTCACACAACAGGGATGACGGGTGTGATTTCAGTCGATTCCAAGAGGGGATTGGGATTATTTTTGTTTGTACCACCCAGGTAGGTATCACGTAAGGAATCGGTCTACCACGTTTCATCCAAGTCCGAAGAGTCATGTTAGAACTACGACTCCACAAACATCAAAACTTTCTCATTTAAAATATTGGTACATATGCTTGTTGGGTGCCGCTTTTAACCGGAAAGCCAAATGTGTGGATTTGATTTCTTGCAGTGATGTCAAAACAATACCCTTGACAGATGATGGTCTCAGCAGTCTCCCAGTTGTCGAAATGTATTCAGAATATGATCTCTTCTGATTCTTCAATTTAATACCGACTAAACTCATAATACAATTTGTAAATTGTGTCCCATAACTCACGCAAAATGTAATTTTGATAGGAAATACAAATTATTCATTTAGATTGGGGTTATATATCTAATAGCACATCGGCTGAATGGCCGCCACGGCTTTGCTGGCAAGTACGTAGATACTTTTTTATTGAAATGTTCTATGACAGTTTCGCGTAAACGTGGCTGAATTTCATTCATAAACCTAAAAAATCCCAAAAAAATACCAATGGCGTCAAATCGCAAGATCTGGATGGCCAATTCTGATCGCAAAAACGCGATTAGGAAATGACCCATGCAGTAATTGAATTGTTTCTCTGGCTGTATAGCATGTGGAACCGTCTTGTTGAAACCACGTTGAACCACATTATGGTCACATCCGTCTTGTATTTTAGGCACTAAAAACTGGATTATCATGTCATAATGAACACCATTAATTGTCACTGCCTGACCAGACGCATTTTCGAAGAAGAATGGTCCGATCCGATGCCTCCAGCCCAACATTCGCACCAAACAGCCACGCGTTATGGATGCATTTGTTCCTCAATAATGCGACAATTTTGACGAAATGAGCTTCATCACTGAAGATGATTTTGTACGAAAATTGCGGAGTGCAGCTGACCTTCATTCATTTTCAAATATTTCTCTACAATGAAAGTGCGTTGTTCTTTCGTATAGCGCTCCATATCTACTAACCCCAAAATATCAGCTGTCACATTGGTATCTTTTTTTTTCGTTGGCATCGCTGTAATATTAAATGGCGCACATTTTTCGTGTATTATGGGACCCCCCTTATATCTGCCTGCTTTAGCCGAGAATTTATTATACAAAGGCTCTAGGCTAGAAATCGACTTCCAACATATTTTGGCACCATTTTTTTTAAATCATTTCAGTCAACACGTGTGACTTTATGTAAATTCGTGACTAAGTGTGAAGAAGTGCCTTAAATTCGTCGTTGGACAAGGCGACTATGCGAAATTGGATATAGTCTGCTCTGGGCTAAAATAAATTAAATTTCACTTTACAACTGTCAGAGCTTCAGACTAAAATTATGAATCCTTCACTTATTATTCAAAGACAACGTTTTCACTGATATACTGCAAGCCATTCATTTAGCTTCTGCATCAATTATTCGGAGTTTTTTGGCCACAATTGAAAAACTCGTCTTCACGAATGGATTTGTCCACTCATGGCATCATCACCGCTCATATCTTTTATCCTTGGCCTGGTCTTCGGAGTTTTCTGGATCTTTTAGCCACGTTGATGGGCAATTAGCATAAGAGTGCTTTGTGCTTTGACAAAAGCTGTACAACGTCATGTCTCGTTTAAAGAATCTATCAAAAATCGTTAAACGCATTATAAATAAGAGTAAACCTTACTAACTACTCCACACTTTGAGTTTCTACATCTAATCCGTCCGCGTAGCACTGAAGAACCCGACACATCTGTCTATTACGGACTAAACCTCTTCAAAACTGATGGCAATGTTCTGGTATGTCGACAACTGGCGTATGCCTGAAGCCAAGTTTTTTTACCAGTTTTTTTTGACCAAATCAAAATAATAATGATTGTCCATAAAGACAGAAAAAAGAACATAGTCTAAGCCGAAAGGCACATCTAAATTTAGTTCAGAATTGCTTAGAGTACCCGTATAGGGCCAGTAGGTTAGAGAACGATTGTTAAGTTAGTTGAGCTAGTTTTAGTTATTTTTGTCTAGCATGTAATAAAATGAAGTTTAAAATAAAACAAAAATTAACGAAAAAAAAGTAAAAATACCGATCCTACTATAGAGACATACACTTGCTTTGTGTCGCCGATAAGATACTGTCAAGCGTGCTGTGTGAAGGTCACTAGAGTGTCAAGGCACAGCATCAGCCAGCACCAGTGTGCCCGGCAATTCGACTGCAAAACAAAATTCATACAAATCCTGTAGGTAGCTGCGGCGTTTCAACTCGGGCTATCGATTTCAAGAACTACGCGGTGCGCCCGTATCTCACTGCGGCACAACCTAGGCGTGTAAAAATGTCATATTTGAAACATGCGCCATATAAGGGCGAAATGTGCTGCCCTGAATACTTGGCAAGACCACGCGGTGCGCAGCCATCCATCCACACGGAAGACACGATCTTCTTTAAATCAGTCCAACTGGTGGCTCACACTGATTTTCTCAGCGTACCCTGGAGATGCTCTCATAGATGTAGCGGAACTGGCGAAAGGAGCTGATGTTTAGGGAAATGAGCTCGCACTGTCTAGCAAGAATCGATCCGTCGGGATAGTGTCTCGAGCGACAGGTCTAAGTAGTGAGGTAGTTAATGCGTTTGTCTACCTCGAGGCAAACAAATACCCACCACCACACCTGTCCATCGATAAATTTGAGGAAAAATTACAAAATTATCACGAACCGGAACATTGTCTCATAAATCAGTACACTTTGTCCTGATGGCCAGACGCGTCGTGCTCGAGATCGCCAAGAAGGCACCAGCATTAGCTTAGGCTGAGACCATCCATTGGACATCCAATTGACTGAGAAGTAAATGAGCTCCAATGAGTTGCCGGACTGAAATACGATGCTTAATGAAGAAAATTGTCAGAATTTGCTTCTGAATCGATTATCTCCCCAACCAAACGAGTTATACAATTAAGAAGACTCTACCCGTCTTGCGATGCAAGCCCACGCCAAAGACACTGTATCGCAAAGTACACTTACATAAGTGGAATCCAGATAAAAATACATATTCTTCCTTAAATACGCCCAATAAACACTAGAAAATACTGAATTACTCGCTCACATACCCCACACCGCCATTGGACCACTTTTCGACAAAATTGCAAAATCCAAAAAAAGAAAACAAGCGACGAATACCAATTTCAACTGGAATTGATTCCGGCGAGATAAACAAGTTTAGTATCTTAGCAGTTTTATTGGCGCGATAATCTCTTCACCGCACAATCTCCTGTTTTGATTGCTCTAAAAATATGACCGCCGCCTTATCTAGAAGCAGTGAAGTGCGACGCGTTGCGGTGCGATTTCGCAGTCAACTCCAATGCGAGCAGTGTCAATAAAGAGGAGTATAAGTGGCTTTTAAATTCCAGTTTTTATGCGCTGAGCTCAACTGTGAGTGTGCTGCAAGTGACTGACACTTTCCATTCATCACATTCTAGCCGCCACCGCTCGCTACTGCCACCGCTACCGAGACACTTTGAGTATTTCAAATGCAATTAAAGAAGCGTTAAACTTTTGTTCAGATCTCAATTACGTTACTTTTATTATCACTCGTGGCACTTTGGGGCGACCCTAAAAAACACAACGAGCCACTCGAACGTGCTCAGAAACCTACGGCAACATCCAGTTAATGGATGCGCGCGTCAGGTTCAAGTTACTTTGGTCACAATTTTATGGCTGTTGCACGGTGAAACGAGCAGCCAAAGAAAAGAAGACAAAACAAAAAAAAAAACGCAGAGAGAAACAATTTGAAGAATCTCGTTAATTATTTGCTGCTGCTCCTTCTCCATCTGCGGGTTCCAAATCATTCTGAGCCAGGTATGGGAAACAACTTCCAGCAGCCATTTGTGCACAGAGACAACAAAACCAAGACACATTGCTACGATTCCACAAATCTCGCATCTCGCCGCACAGCAGGGACCAGCCAACAAGAGTGAGCAATGCTCTTGTGTGTGGCTGGGTGTGGGGATGGATGTGAGGAAGGAAGGTAGTCGTACATCATGACAAAGAGATGGAATTGAAGGTATCGCTACGCTTCGCTATGCCATGCCATGCCATGGATAGCCAAGCGATGCCATCCTCCTTCCTCTTCCTTTTGATAGCCTAGTACTGATACAGAAAAGTATCTCTGCGATGCATGGATGAATGTTGATACACCGCGCCGTGCCACGGTTGGCGCTGTTAAGTGCCACCGCTACGAGTGTGTATCTTGGCCCGTGGAGAGATATCCATATTCAGGTACTCGTCGTGTATGTCTCGTTCGCTTGCAGTGTGCGCGCTGAAGGGACGGACGTTGAATGAGCATGGGGACGGACCCCTGCCTTTCCTCAACCCCCCTCCCAACTACCATCGGCATGACGGTTCTGAATAATTAAATATCTTTCGTTACTTTAGTTTAGCTTCTGTTGTATAAATATTTTATCAGATTTTTCAGTGTTTGTTTGTTGATACACTCACTTTTTGTTCGGTGTCGTGTGTGCCTTTGTTTGTTTGCTCTGCCAACACTCTGTCGGTCTCTCACTACACTCGTGCATACATACTTGCTTCAGCCGCTGTCGTTGTTGGAGCGGTGCGGCACGGTGCGGACTTAATCCGGTTTGCTTGACAGCAATGAACCGTCAAATGACACAATTCGCCGATAAATACGAGCACCTACATGCATGCACACATTCGTGCGCTTGTCTCGCTGCCTCTGGTTCGGCTCTACATATGTACAGATATGTTAGAGTCGTTGTTGTGCCGGTAATGATATCGGTGCTGTTCATATCGCGTATATCTCCACCCGCTTTGCACACGCTTGTGCATACAAAAGAGACGCTGAATAATTCACCTAATAACGATGTCGATGCCGGTGGCGATTGTCGGTTCACGCTTTGCTAACTCTTGCCCGGTTGCGTGAGTGATTATTGGCATACAAAACAAATACAAAAGAAAAGAAAAACAGCAAAACAACTAAAATAAGGTATCTAATGTCACAATTACCCTCTGCGAAGCCATACAGCAGCGTGCACAGACACACAAAACAAGCGAGCATCGAGCACTGTGATTTTGCAGGCAGGTGTAAGCATTTGCTGTTAAGTGCCTTTTAGGCTTGTAAGCACTCATTTATGGTGCTTAATGAGTGATTATTGCTCTTCCCCCAACCTAGATACGTATGTATTTAATTGATGTGTGCAAATCACTCAAGGGGTATCTATTCGTTTATCCATCACAGCAGCAGCGCCTGGATGGGTATTCACTATTCACTGCTCGGTGTGTACCTATTATTACCACCTCGCATTTGCCGTGTGTAAATGTTTACCTGGTTTTGTGTACAATTGATACATCGAACCAACAAAATGGGATCTCGTTTCGTTTATGAGGGCGCCTTCAGAGGTGGTGATTTGCAAACTATTTCAAGAATTTATTCGCGTTCGCACATGATGAGGCTTTGATGAAATTCGCCCGCCAGATGTGCCGGTAACTGACTGAGTGACGTTGTTCGTCATTAAGTAAGACATGAGAAAATCGCTGGAAAATATTTCGAATAAACATTTATTTTGATTGCTTCTTGATGTGGATTACAGCTGGTTTTTATTTTTTTGTATGTGCTTGTGGCACGACACAAGGTCGCCAATTTTGGGGAAAAATGTTCCTTTCTCAGAATTGGTTATATCCTTGTTAATATCAATTTTGGATATGTTTACAAGACTGTCTTGTTGTCATCATGTCGTCAAAACCAGACAGGAGATCACAATGGAAGAATTTATTACTTACTTTTCACTTGCACAATTGCTCATTATAAAACGCTGGATTTAGTTCGAGTCAGAACAGTCGTCTGGTCGTTGTTTTTCGGAATCTAGTTAGATTTTCCTAGAAACGCATAAAGTTCGCGATCATGAATTCTCCTCCTTCCTTGCAGACTTTATATATAATTTTTCACACAAAGTCAAAGTATCACATCTATGCTCAGCCTTTGCATCAGCGGTGAGAGTCACTGAAACTGCGAATAAACGCACATCTCAAAACGGAGTTGTATCGACCCTTCTGTGACTCTGACTGGCACAGTGGTTGTGAACGATATTATGATACTTTCTCTCTTAAATGGATAAACTCCATCGCAGTGCCCCGAGCCATGATCGCGAGGCGAATTTACTGCAATGCTGTGTTCTCGAGTGTTTGGCGACGATTTTACATAAGCGCAATAATAATTATGGACTGTTTTGTAGCAACAGCTCTTATAAGACAAATTTAAACACGTTAAGTCCAGGATACTTACCAGCTTCTTGGTGGCAATTACTGGGAAAGTGCACAGAAAGCATATCAACGTTTCTCTTTCAACTGCAACGATACTTCTGGGACAGTTGTATGGGATCCCAAATGTAGCTTGTCCGTCACGAAGCTATTTGACGACATTTGGCTTCAATGGCAGGGGGTACCATTAAAGATTTTACAATTCACTGATCGACGACCAAGGAAACAAGCGTGGGTAGTCCCCAGTGCACATTCTCCAATAGCAGCAGGACCAACATTTTGTGCGTCTATTCTGACATACCTGACAACGGCTTGCTATCGTGTTCTGGCAAAAAAATACACATGTGCCATCGAACTCAACCAGTTCTTTAGCACAACGAACGTCGAAGGCAAATGACAAATCACATTCAGTGCTGTCTGACATCATTTTGGCATTGTGTACATGTCTCGTGGCATCAGAACGACGCACACACCGTAGTCGTAGCAAGTGTCTTCGGCAAAATGCTCAGACATCGATTGAGAAGAGCGATTTTTGCATGCTGATGGCATTTGTGACGCTGGCTACGGAGACAACATCAAACGCTAGGGTGTCTATCATAGTCGTCGGCTGTGGAGTCTGAGACTCATATTTATTTTTAGGAAGCATCCCCTGACTCGTTGTTTATGATTGTTCTCTGTTCTGTTCTCGTCAGCGTCCTCATTAGCCCCCAAATAAATGGTCCTACAGTCCAATCGACACGCAGCGTGTTGTCGATTAAATATGGAGCATATTCTTTGGATTCTCTAAAATCAACATACCCACCATGAAGCGGTGTGACATGCAATAAGGTCACACATTTGATATAAGCCCCTGCCTGACAGGTTATCCTAAACAGCGTGTCGAATGTCCTAGAGCAGCAAACCATCTCGGCAAAGGAGGTTGAAATACAAAAAAGCACGGGAATCTCTTACCGACCTGACAGTAGTTGGGGTACACATACGAGGGGCGTTCAATATATTCTCGGTATCGGGGTGAAGCTGTGGTTGTATATATAAATTGACTTATTTATCAAGTAATACTATTATTTTAGTGCATTCATGTAGAATTTCATATAAATGTGATTATTATTTCACGTTTTATCTCTAGTTAACGAGAATGTGTTGAACGCCCCTCGTAGCGTAGCGCCGAAGTTATTGAGCGCTTAAAGCATCACAAAAAGTTGAAACAGACAAAGTACGAAATCGGACTCTATTAGATATAGTCGTGATCTGTGGTACGAACTGAAACTATATCCAAATTTGTTAACCATTTTTCTCAATTTTCGAATAAATGAAATTGAGCTACAGTGGTAGCTGCTTCTAACGACGACCAAAGGACCAAACTGACGGCTTTTATATCCGGCCGCAGAACATTGAAAAGAAAGCAAATCGACTTCCGTTCCCCACTCTTTGCTATTTGATCGTATTCGACGCCACCCAACGAACCACCTTAAACACCTGCCTGCTGAATCAAAATAAATCCCCTCGTGCAGCTGGATTACATTGTCGACTATTTCCCAAACAGGAGCACCGACGACATTATCGCATTCCGACATCTGTATCCGATTTATGAGCATTCCACCCCAGAAGCAGTGCTAAATGCGACATGTTTACCCAAAGCCGGCAATGATTTCTAAAAGAGCTTATGTACTTACAGCCGAACACAAAAAAGAAATATGTGGAAAATGAAATGAAATTACAGCACCACCTTCCTGCTGATGTTTCATAATCGCATTCCCAAGAAATTCAAAGCGAAGAAAAAAAAATCAATAGCAGCCGTTCCACACGAATTGAAAACGCCACGAGGACAGACGGACGCAAAGTGGGAAGGAAACGTTGAACCGTCGAGAGTGTAAGGCGATTAAAGGCGACTATCTGGATACGAAACATTCACTTACCCGATAATTTCCATGTCACTATTAGTCTGGCATTAGACTGCCATTAGGCAACACACCGGGGTGGCTCTTGTGGATGTGGCTTCACACAAATCACCGCGAAAAGAGTTCACAGATTTGTTCGATGTCCATTGTCGCAGTCCATATTGAACACAACGAAAAATGCTGTCGGCCTGAAACTTGAAACAACACCCCCTCTTGCTAAAGCGGTGCGGTGTGGGTCCAAGTGATATTCGAAACCTCGATGCGGTGCAATTGTCCGCAGGTCTTTGTGTCCGAAAAGCTTCGCTTGCAGTTCGTACGTACGAGGTATGTACAGCACTGAATGAAGTGGTATAAAATACTGAAAGCGATAATTCGACACTTGCCGGTGTTTGTGTCGTGCCGAGGAGGGTGATGTCTCCCGCCAGCCATGAGGTGTGAACGACGAGTAAGTTGGGAGGTCAAGCGATGGAGTGAATGTACGAAGTAGAAGATTTCTGCAAATTGTACTCGAGACAGGGTGGATGGACGACGGTCATTTTGTGTGTGTATGTGTGAATCACGAGGCAACTGGCTCTCTTGAGTGTCGAGTCGGAAAACAATGGGTTTCGGTTGTGCTCACTCATCAATGTCATGTGGGTATGCCCGGTATTGGCAAATTATTGTTTGGACTCCTCTTTCAACTCGAGGTGGTATCTGCGTGCGGGGCGACAAATTGCAACCACATCTGTGTGAACCCGGTTTATTTATGGTTCGGAATTATCTTTAAACTGGGGAGATTTAGTGTCGCATTTCATAGACAGACACCCGCATGTGGACTGAGAACGGAGAGTGGTTTGGAAGTGTTAAGGAATTGACAGTCAGCACAGTGGGGCGAGTCGACTGTAACTTATTTTTATTTTGTATAGATTGATATCTTGTAACCTCTTAGTTTATACTCATCAAAGGTCATCGCATTGGCAGTTAGACGTTGATAGCTGAAGAATGGTGCACGTTTTAAAATGACACCTATTGTTGGATGATCCTCAGATTTGCAACGTAACACATGTCTCCTCATTTTTTTGTAGATCAACGGGAGGGCTTTTTTGCATTCCGATGATGGCATCATGTTTCTAGTCCTTTCCATGAAACTTGCAATCTCTTGATAAGGTTGCTAGAACTGAGCTGAGAAGCCGCCTTAATCCACAAGGCACACGCAGATATGTACCTTAGTCGAATGCCTAGCAACAAGGGACAATTGAACGCTGCTGCCATGCCCATTTATTTTTGCCATCATTCCCAACGGCAAACATTGACACTTGGGCTGTTCCAAAATAAATACAAATCGCCTAGATGCCTAGTACGCATCTAGACAGCACCTCCGACGTCTCCGTCAGAAATGGATGAGAATTCACTGTTTACATACACTTTATGTGCCGTCTCTTGTGCCCTCCTCTCGTCTTCGTTTTATGGGAATTCTTTGAAGTAGGCGCTTCTTCATCATTCACAAACGGATGGCGTATCTCTAGCCGATGATCATGAGGGATGTCGGTGCGGTGGCGGCGTCGGGCAGTGCACATGACGATGAGGCGAGGCCAGTACGGGAGATTTGCTGTTGCCCCGGGGACAGCCGACCGAGTGAAAGATTTTCATTCTCTCGCCATTAAGCAAACATTTACTGTGGGCATTATAATTCCACGCGGATCCAACGATGGAGGGGATGCGCCTTCAAACGGGAGAGGGAGAGAGAAATGAATGAAACACCGAGCGGATTCTTGGAATTTTATTTTTCAACGAGCTGAATAAATTTACAAAATGCCCCGGCATTCCGTTCGGATATTTATTTTTTATTATTCTCCTCCTCTCTGCTTTTTGTTGCTTTCGCGTTTGTGTGGCAGAGTTCGTGTGTGCGTGTGTAATTAATTATCAACGATTGGTTTTGAATTCAAAATTGAACACGATTGTTGCTATTGGAAATTATATTAAATGACATAATTAACATTGCTGCGACAAATGGAATTTAAATCAGCGGACGATTAAGACATATTGCGAATGTTTATTGAATTGATTAAGGCGATAACTTTTCAACAAATTATTCATGTGTCCGGTGAATTGGATAAATATGGGTATTTTTGTGGATTTTGCTTAAAGCCGGCACAAACGCACAAATGAGTGCGAAGACGGGGCCGGACGGGGGAGACTACATGGGTTTTTAATTTATGAATTTGCTTTTAGGCGAACATGCAGTTTGGTGGGAAATAAATCTTCGCATGATGTGTTCAGATGGTGTTTTAACTGTTTTATGCAACTCCATGTGTGCTTTGGAGATGAAGTCATCATCAGTCTTAGTCGGTCCGCTGATAACTGACTGATTAGCAGATTTTTCTTTTCTTGAAAAGGCAGTGTTTATTTTGTTTTAAATATTCATGAGTTGAAGTTGACATCGGACGGTTGTCCTTGGAATTTGGGAACTAAGAATTAAGTTTGATCTATCTGAACTTACTTAGTCATTCTAGAGGTTGTCAGAAGAACCTAGGAAGTGGGGCTTTTTCATATCATTTCGGGCTGAAATAGTTCATTCAATCGTGAAGTTGTTTAGATTGCCAGTATAGTCACATGGTGTTTGCACTTTTACGACCACTGTATACTTACAATGATGACGAGATCCAGATTTGCATCTGGGCAAACATTTTCGAAACACACTCCATACAGTCAGTCACGAAAGTAAGTATGCAGCATAAAGTTGTGTCTGCTTTCAACCAAAAGTTAATCCATGCGAGAGTATAAAGTACTAGTCTTTACTGCAGCTTTTTAAAGCAATTTGTGATGTACTTAAAATAGGTAAATATATAAGGATGTGAATTTAGCTCTATTTTTGATTTATTACCTTCTGTGCCTATAGCTGTTGGACTATCTTTATTTGCAGTCGCGTTTCGATTTATTTGTTTCAAAGTATTATACTGCAAGTATTATACATACTGCTGCATACTTACTTTTGTGATTTACTGTAATTCATTTAGTCTATAATCCCCAAGGGCGCTGCTTAGTCCCGTAAGGTATGCTCTTTGCACACAATAGCGGTGGATCGCCTTTTAATTGCATTAAATGGTCACTAATTTGATTGGGTGTCCTTTCCACTGGTATGGGCACTCTTAAACATTGTCATCATCTGCTTCAATGTCTCTCGAAATCGAAGTTCAAGTGTTTATTTTCTAAGAATCGCCCGCATTTGGTCAAACTAATACATTTTACTTCCCTGCACACACCCTTCCCACACTGGACAGTATGTCGTTGCGTCTAAAAACGCACTCCGGCATGGTAAACATACTCGTCCATGCATGCAATGTGTCTCCTTAATCACAACCGGATAATCAATCCCCCTTCTGCAAGCCTTACTCCTGGCAACCTCTGACTTTATATGTTCTCGAAACCGAATACCACAAGATATCAGTACTCCGGCGAGATAACTTTTTTAATTATACGCATTTTTGAGGACACGCCATAGCGAGCGAGCACAAAACTCGGCCAGGCCATTCTGCATGAATAATTCTCTCTCTGCACCCGACCGACTCGAAACACGCATGCCAGCGAACTACAGGCACATTAATTCACACGAAATTATCACAATTTCCCCTTCTACCGCCAATCGTAGAGCCACACCGGCAAGTGCATACTGCAAACGAGTGCAGGCTGTCCTCCCCACCCAGCGAGTGTGTGTATACCTCTCAATTACGTTCATTGTTGGATTTCTGTTTCGGTTGGAGTGCGTTTTTTTGTTTTTTGTTTTTGTGTTTATGGTTTGTCATTCCATTCCATCTTCGACGGCGGCCAGCGGTGCGAGTGTTATAACAAATTTCAGCAAGTATCCCGGCAAAACCTTGAGAACAACTATAAATTACGTGCAAATAGACATCTAGTGGATTTTTAACGCGACACCCTGCAGAAGACTTTGCCTCCCCAAGCCCTATCCACAGACGATGAGGCGGAGACACGAGGCGTCATGAGCTGCAGCATGCACAGGCGTGTGTTAAAAACGATGATGGTGCATCCGACAGATTAAAAGCAGCACAAGATGGCGAAGAAGGAAGATGAGGAGGAGTAGACGGAGTTGTCTGCAGTGAATCTCAAAGGAATTCGTTCGTGGCCCTTAGAGCACACTGAATGACTCCAAAAGGTGGTGCGGCCGGGGAAGTCGACATCATTTAAGTGTATTCCAAAGATGACTCTCCACGGTATCCGTCCTCACAAGACACAGCACACAGCAGAGACGCCGAGTTACCAGAGGGAGTGCATAAAAGAGAACAGAGAAGATAAACGAAGTTCGTTGTGTGTTCGAGAGAAGCAAGAAAAAAAGAGGGAAAAAACAGGACGTCGTACTTGAACAACGACGCGGCGCACAATATCATCCTCGCTGTGTCGAGTGTCCCCTCCGGTCCCCGCCACAAAAAAACAAGTTTCATGGTTGTGTTCTTGAATAATTCTTCGGCAGGTTTTCTGCTTTCCTGCCATGCTGGCTGGCAGGCAGGCCCTTCAGCGGCAGCGTCCAGGCTTATGAGACACCAACACAATGACGCCGCGTACGTGATCATGTTACAAAAGTTCACACTCCTTGGGTTATTGCTGAATAATACGGCCGCAGAGACGGTGACAGTGGCTGGCAGCAGGAGCTGAAGAATATTTGCTTCGCATCGCGGTTTTCTTTTGTTTCGTTCGTTGGTTTTGGACATGTATTTTTTTTTTTTTGCATGTTTTAATTCAATGTTCATTCTTTATTCATCTTTTGTGCTTGAGTTCTGTGGGTTTTATTATTCCCCTCGCGGTTCGGCTCTGGTTGCGAGCTGCGAACTTGATCCTCACGTAGACGCTGGATTGTGGTGTGTCTGTCTACCTGTGACTGTGTGCGGGGGTAACCAAGCGTGAGGGGCTTGTTGTATGCGGCTTTCATCACCTTAATCGTGACTAAATTGGATTGACATTAATTATGTGAAATTTGTTAGGCAAAGTCGACGGTTTTTGGTCATTTCTGAATTGCCTTGAGATCGCAGATAGACATGAGGCGGTGAGGAGACTGAGACTTCACGGTCTGGCTACCAACATGTCGTCGATCTGATATCGCACTGAGGAGGCAAAGTTATGTTCTAAAGCCTGGCAGACTTTATTCTGAGAAATGTCGTGCAAAAACTGGCGTATATAACTTCATATTCATTTTTTTTTCTAACAGAAGTATCAGCTGATAACTGGAAGCACTTGGATCCAGTCGGAGTAGGTGGGAAGGTGAGGTAGTTCCAGTCAGTTATTTGATTGCCAGTGGTTGCTGAAGAGGCGTGATTGAGTAACACATTTATTGCCTCATGACAACATATCGTCCCCCCAAGAATTATCCCCCTTACCCTTAAGTGGCGACAAGCCAGGCCTCCAAATTGATCTGGGCAAGACTAAATCCCGATCGCTCTAAACAGCTGCTTGCCTTGAACAAATTATAATGCAGGCAATGCCTCTTAGAAGATCACTCCAGTAGACTAGACGTCATCCCAAAAGACGCCAGCAGAAACTACGTACGATGATGGAAAATATTCCCAATTTCTTCAACAAGTGATTGCAGTGAAATATCCATCGCAGACTTACTCTGTTCCATCATTAGCTCTGGATGAGTCGCCACCAGTGGGTAGTGAGAGGAGACAGACAGATTGGTGGCATTTTGGATGAAACCAAGTCTGTAGCGTAATGCAAAAACGATGAAGAAGTTTCAAGAAGAATTGAGTGTTTTTCTTAAATGCCGCACTAATTGCGTCTTTTCGTCTTTTTGACGTTTCCCGCCAACTCTGCAGTCTTAACGCCGAAGTTTCGCTGCCTTTTTTCGTCTCAAAAAGTTGAGTCTGAACTGAACGTTTTAAGCTGCGCGTAGAGTCTGGTGGGCATTACACAGATATTTTGAGCTGGGGTTGTCGTTAAAATGATATACGAGGGGCGTTCAATATATTCTCGGACTCGGGGTGAAGCTGTGGTTGTATATATAAATTGACTTATTTATCAAGTAATACTATTATTTTAGTCCATTCATGTAAAATTTCATATAAATGTGATTATTAATTCGCGTTTTATCTATACAACCACAGCTTCACCCCGATACCGAGAATATATTGAACGCCCCTCGTATTAGTTTACATCCATTTGCTGTACAACCATTTTCTTTTGCGACGAATGATACAAACAATTGCAACATATACCATTGGAAAGTCGTTTGAACTCTTTTCACTCATGTGATCTTGATAGCAACTTTTTTCAGCACTTCTCTTAGGCATTTGTGAAGCATTTTTCATCTCTTCACCTCCTTATGACCAGTCAGTGAACTCGTCCAGTGTTTCTCCCGAATAATGAAATAATTACACTAGTTCAAACGCAAAGTAGGTGCTATCCCTTTGAGTTCCTGCAGTATCCTGCAGTATATCATTAGCACCTTTAAATGTGGACATCATTCGTTTTGACTTAATATGCATAGAGTGCCAATGCATCGAACCTCTCTGGCCAATGCCCTGCAACGTATTTTCTTTAGTATGAAATTGCTGACCATTTCTGGTCTCCCAAAAAACCATCTCGTTTTATCTCGATATTTCCTCAGGAAGTGCCTCAGCTCCGCGCCTCACTTTGCAATACATCTGACAGCCAGCTGAACTTCGTCAAAAAGAACGTACTGTTCGGATAGTTGTTTATGAACTTAGCCCAATCCTCTACCGAAGAACACCTTCCGTTAGGCCTGGCGCAAAGCGGTGTCAATTGCTTTGGTCTTACTATTTGTACTAGGTAGCTGCTGATCTTCCTGTATAACGTTCATAACCTCCTACTCTGTTATCTTATCCAGTTACTGATCTTCCTCATCCTCGCTGCCAATGCCATGGGCTCGTATTTTGTCTCTAAATATTGTTGATACAATCGACGTTTTGACTCTAATCGCTCCGATTCCCCCTTTGATTGTTGCTCGTCTGCGACTAACTGACGATACTGACGGCCAACCCTTTTTTTTTTGTATGTGATGATACTATCATCGACACTTCAAGCACCTGCGCAGCTCGCTGTTGTCCTTCAAGGACAGTACTATCAGCTGCACAAACCGGACAACTCAATGAGCGATTGGCCACAGTGTTCCATCTACTGGTGTCCAAACAAAAAGAAGTAAACGTCCATGTCGATCGCACACAATGCTCCTAGTTACTTTAACATTAGTGTGTCAAAATAATAAATTTAAATGTTTTGTCTCGTCTGGTCAATTAGATCTTGTCTTAAAACAGATTCAATTGTTCCTCATAGTTGCGCTATCATTGACATTATTATTCAGGGTAGTTATTTGTATACCTTCCATTCCTTCATCATTCTGATCGACTTGTGGTTAACTTGAGTGACGTATGACCCCACTTAAAAACTTGTACAAATCGCACTTGTCTCGCCACTTATCCTGATTCGATGTAGAACATTTCTTTCGGATGCGGTCAGTAGCTGTTCAACAAATCACTCGCATACAATTTCAGATAAAAAAGGGAGAACTGGAAAAACTTGTATTCAACAGTCGAAATTATTGGTCTCCTAAATCATGGGTCCCAACAAGATTAAGTGTGTACTTTTTTGTCGACATTTTATTAATCCAGAAGGAAACTTGTTCACGTAATATAGTTTGTTTTTTTTTTTTTTTTTTAAGCGGAGTGTATTTAAAGCGTAATAACTAGAGCCTAGATGTACTTTAAATTCACATGTGGGTACGTGGTACGCGGTACGTCTACGTGTTTTATTGATTTTATTTCACGTTATTTCTCTTATATTTAGGATACAGACGTGATCACGTGAATTTCGGGTAGTGTGGCACCTACATACGTACGTGTCCTGTGATAACGTGTAATTTGAGGTAGACTCATAATCTGAGGGTCTAGAAATAATGCGGACAAGGCGTTGAACTTCTGCCTGATTCGGCTAGGCGTTGTTACCGAACACAGGGATTTCACGGCCTTAAAATAGAAGTTGGCCTTTAATTATACTTGTAATCCCTACGACGTCAGGAATAAAAAAGATCCTCAACCAGCAACTGTCTACAGTCGTAACCGTGGCATCTACAGAATTTTGAACAGAAGCAGAAAAACCGCCCAATTTCTACGAAAAGATATACCGTAAATAAGTTGTTCAGTCTTACGCATGCCCATTCTTTAAGAATTGCCATCAAATTGACTTGTGCACTAATAGTGAACTCTTTTCTGAAAATTTGTATTGTCTGACGTGGCATAAAGCAAAACAAAAGCAGCCCCAACTCAAAGATCGGACCAAAAGTTAACACAACTAAAGGTCGACCGAGATGCGTTTCCAAAGATAGTGACCAGTCCTTTTGACTGGTTTGGCTATCAAAACAATTCAAAAGGCAGAAAAAAGATTCAAACCGTCGACTTCTCTCACACCAATTGATGACCACTCACCTCGCGCTTGTTTAAATTGAAATCCCCCGAAACAGTTCCCTCGAACAAGCAAATTCTCGCTTCAGTTGCTCACTTCCAGTGAGACCAGATGATAAATGAAGTGAATACTACTCTCCTCTACGCATTCACTTAATCCACTTGAATAATCCAGCAGACAATAGCGAGAAGGTTGAAATCTTCTTTCCCAAACATAACCATAAACTTTTATGAATACTTTATCAGAGCTTCTCGATCTTCACTGCCTTCTCATGGCTGTCGGTTGAACAAAAGAATATATTCCCTGGCAGATGCTTCTTCATTCGCTTTCATCATCTTGTACCCTCATTCACGTGGACATATCCCTTTTGAGTCCTTCTCCTCTCAGCCATTCTATTCGTCTCCTTTTCAAGAGAACTGCTACTGCTGGCTGGCTGGGATCGACTGATAAAAGATTCGAGTGCCTGTCTGTGACAGACGGTAGCCTGTTTTGTCAGGAGTTAAATAATAGAAGCAATAATTACAGTCTTTCAAAATGAAATGTCCCATTCTCCCCTAGATCCCGTCTTTCCGGTTATCCGTGACCGTCCCGAACAATGGCAAAGGGAATTTCATACTTCGTTAAGTGAAGCGTTAGCTGGATCGCACGGGCACACCACCAGGCGGGCAAGGAGTCGGGACGACACGTCGGCAAATGGACAAATTAGAGGTGTACACCGTTGTGTCACGATGGGGTGTGCCAACATCCTGCTCAGTTCGCTTCGGTTCATCAATAAATAAAGGACTATAATTGTATTGAACGATAATGGATGAGGAATACAATGGGTTTGACCCTCCTATAGACTCATTATGCGGACGGGCTTAGTGGAGGAATCGATGTGTGCTCGGCATGCGTGTGTTTGTGCTGGGCTTCCCAGAGGGATTTTCATTCGAGCGAATCGGGAAGGTAAGGATACGTCCTTGGGGAGAGCCGATGACGTACATACATTGTGAGGTGCATTAGGGCAATGAAAGTGTGCACGCATATGTCGGACGTGTGAATAGGGATCGAACCTAATCGGGGGTAGTTCATATTTCCTCTCTTGAGTGGCGTGGGGAATTGAATTTGATTATTGCTTTATGCACTAATACCATCACTTACTCACTTTAATCCTTGAACTAATTTGTGTTTTCTCTCTATTTCAGGTATGTTTTGAAAGCGATCTCTTGAGCGAAAGTAAGTAGAGACTTCAGTGAAAGCAAATAATATGTTCATCATTTCGGAAACTAATCTTAGAAACATTATGTTTTAGTTCTTATCTTGACGGATTGTGGGGTGTGTTCAAGGAGATAAGCAGGAGATTGAATTTAACTTAGAGTGGCCGCCTAGGCGCAGTATTTAGAGTTAGAGGGAGTTCGACTTAGACGATCGTTTTTTGTATGGACAATTGAGGGAAATGCCAAAATATGGCTAACAAAAACTTCGAGTTAGAGAGTAATTCGACTTAGAGAAGTCCATTGTAGTTTACATGTTTCAGATTCTTCTTCGTCTCATGAACTTCTTCTCCAGAACACTTTCAGTCCGGTATTGACCTTGTCCGCGACCAACAAGCCCGTCTAGCTACCACAGTCTTCGAGCCTCCAATTACGCAAGCCAATTTGCTGAGGTCCCTCTTCACTTGTGTGCCCAATCGGTTTCGTGGCCGTCTTCGTTGATCCATTGGCACGGAGTCACTGGGGCAGTCTTGTCCATGCGGCCTGTCTAAACCCATACAGTTTGTGGTTAAATCTTCTTCCTCAAATGGGATCAACGCAAACGGTACCAAAGATTGAATGTAGAACTATTCTTTCCAAGGCTTAATTCATCTTAATTCATCTGTCCCAAAAGAAGCAACTGATACGAGATACTCTGCGCTTAGCGAGTGTTTACTTGGAAGCCGAGGTGGACGAAGTCCTTGCCTTTCAGAAAGAGGCGCCAACAGTTATTTTGCTGGATCAGTATCCTTTTTTGGTCTATTTTAGAATGACGCTTTGAAAGGAGAGATTGAACATCGAGTTCTGAAAATATTAATCTCAAATTTATTAAGACAGTATACTCGGAAAAATTTAAATGTGCAAACAAATGTTAAATTAAAATAAAATGGAAAGAACAGGTACATTTTAAAAATGAAAACATGTACATATATTGCAACAGAGAATAAGAAAAATAAGGGTAATAGCTACAACATAAAAAATAAATGGTAACCAATAAAAAATGTATTTAACTAATATTAAACAAAAATAAAGTAAAAATTAAAACAAATAACACACAAATAGCAATCTAAACAAAATCTACCGCATACCATATGACTTTGAGCACTCACTGCAACGGGCCTTAGTATTAGGAGTCACTTGGAAATTACGAGCAATTATTACAAATTCTGAAAAAATTCTGCCGAATTGTGTGAAATGACATAGATATGTAAAATTTTTAATTTGAATTTTTAATAAAAACAAAAGTAGATGCGGCGTATTTGGACTAAAATTTTCGAAAAATTTGTCCCGCACACTGAAATAAGTTTGACATGCCTGACGTAGTGTATTAAGACGCCGAGAATTAAAACTTGTGTCCACACAGTCTATGATAAGCCCTAAGGCGTCCTTTCCGAACAATGTGCTTAGCATAATCCACCCTATCCCTCCTAGAGCCGGTACAAAAAAAGGTCTGGTCCTTTCTCAAATAAACATAATAGAGGACGTACAGCTTATTTATGCGTGAGATAGTTCACGAGAGAATCAGAGCAAAAAAGAAAAAAACTAAAACCCCTTAGGATATATAGTCTTCCGAATGACAGTGCAAACGAGTCCCGAAGCAAGATACTACCAAAACCAAATGACTTTCAACAGAATCCTTGCCCCGTCATAAAGTCGTAGTAAAGTAAAAAGGCTCTTACTCTTAATATGTTTCAATAAAGACAGCACCCGCACCGAGGCACCACAATGTAACACCGTTCCCTTATCCATCCATCCCAACTGTTTCGCTGTCATAAACAATTTTACGGTGTCAAGACACAAATCCCTTATTTATGTCTGTTCCTACTTCAATCTTTTCATTGACTTTGCAAAGAAATAATGTCATTTTAACTGCCCAGCCACCACCACCACCACCACCCACACTCAATTGAATACATTTTTCTCGCCTAACCCTGTGCTGCACTTTGAAACACATTCCTAGTTCGCAACAATTAGTATTAGCGCTCCCCGACTGGAGGAGCGCCTCGAAACAACTGAAACCCATTTATCTTCGTGATTTATTTTCGAAAAACAAATAAACCCCGTCCGCTCCACCGCCTTGTTCACCCAACTTGTAGGATTGGTATGTATGTATGTGCCGGCGCAATTTTAATGAGCAAATTGTAAAACGTAATGAAATATTTACAACCAGTCGCCATAAAAAAAATAAGCAAACAAAAAAGAATTCAAGACAATTTTTTACCCATAAAACACACCGAGAAGAACTTGATTTGAAATTGGTCAACAGAGCGACTACAAGCAGCCACCCCTTGGCTGTTGGTTTTATGGCGCACAGTAATCCTCCCTTCCAGCGATCCCGGCTAAAAAGGACTGAGCTGAGAGTACAAAGAGACTTTGTCTCCTTTCTACAATTTGGCTAACATTCTGTTTCTTTTTTCGAGAATTTTGTTTTACGACCTCGTAAGGACCTTCGTTCACCCAAATTCGCTACGAAGCCACCACCCACCATGTTTGACTTTAGCCGGGGAAAGAATTGCCCGTATTGAGTTACGACGTTTCCATCTTCTAAATTAGTCATTGCATCGTAACCCTTCGGCTATGAAATTCCACTTTTTCTCGCACGAGGGACGGAAAGTATGTAAGCGGCAGCACCCCCGACACCCACGGCTCTTGGCTGCGCTTCCTGTTCAAAGGGTGCTCAACACAACATGGCCTTCTTTGTAATTTTTTTCTTATTTCTTTGTATCGCCACTCAGTCTTTCTCTCTCGCCGAATGCCAGCGACTATGATGAATGGAAAGGGATGGCAAAACGCGTTAGTGCGTGCTAAAAACATCGTAAACAGAGCAGGCAGCACAGCACAGAATTTTTCCAGAGGAAACACCGCCGAGGAGAAATGGAAATTGATGATGCCCATCCGTTTCGTTGTCGTTTTACGATGAGCCCTGTACGACAAGGGGACAAGGGAAAACGTTTCAACATTTTCTTCTGATTAAAGATTTTTCTTTTATTATCACAACAGTGTGTGTGCGATAGAGAGAGAGAGACAGGCGCGGTGCGGCGGGCTGTTCAGTCATTCAGTCATAATGGAGGACGACGTACACACACGTACGTTGCTGCGAAAAACCGAAGGGTTCCACACTCAGTCCCCTGAACGCTTCGGTAGTTGGTTTAACGATGCAGAAATAATTCCTTCGCCGTAGCAGCGTAATAATAAGCACACCATATGTCCATTTAATGTCCCTTTTTTACGTCTCTCGTTTGTTTCCCTTCTTCCATTGTGTGCGATCCAGTCACTCGAGTGTGTGTGTGACGATGGTCGAAGCGACTAAGCACCAGACATTGGAGTGCCAAGAGACCGCCTTGGTCTCGTTGAACAATTCCATTGCCCTCAGGGTAGGGTATCATGGTGTAGTGACTGGTTTTACGTTTCCCTCAACCGTGTGCATTATTGTTTCTAATTTGTGTCTCGTGTCCACCGAGTGAAGGGAACACCATCGCCAGCATACTAGTCACCACCAGCACAGAAGCAGCAGTGTACACAACTCCGGCATGGTTTGTGTCCACTTTTCGATTTCAATTCATGTTCCATTCCTTTATTTTTAGCACAGCCACTGCGCCCCTGCCATAATGCTTGCATTTTTTTTTTTTTTTTTTGTGACTTCACTCCGTCCCTGCCTGTCTGCAGTCGGGCCCGTGTCAGGGTTTCTCCCCATTTTTGTGGCGAAAATTGATCTCTCCTCTCTTTCAAACCAAATGACAATGAAATTTCGGTCGGCTGTCAGTGCAGCTGTTAAATGTCACCCAGATGTACTCGATTTCCCATAAATGGTGGAATTGAAACGGCGAATGGTAGTGAATTGGTAACCAATACTGTACAGCACGCCGCTACAACCATCGTGTCCATGATGGCGTTAGGGGACCTTTTTGTGGTTTTGTTTTATGACCGCAAATCGCCGTTGACGCCGACACCCCACCCCCCACATAGCAGATATGTACATAAAAACGTGTCCAACGAAACGAAAATAATCGCTTTGCAAGCTCATTTCAATGTGGGCGTGTTCGGCTAATAAAAAGAAACAAACTAAAACTTTTTAGGTTCACCTGAACTCAGGCGCGGGAAATAGAGAGAAATAGGGGAAATGATTCTTATTTTGTTTTTGTCCGCATTCACATGTGACACATGTAAAATCTCTTAAGTGGTGCGCTGTCGTGTGTCACTGGGCCCCTAATCGGTTATTCGTTTCGTGTAATATGTAAAAGAGCAATTTAATCGGACACACTCGGTTGACAAATTAATATTGTAACTGTTTGTTTCGCGGGGGCTGGGAATTTATGTTCATGGCCTGGCCGCGGCAGTTGGACGGGAACATGTGACATCGGAGCGATGGGTGAGTTCGTTATGTCACTCGAAATGGGAAGGTTTGATGACATTTGATCACATTCGTTACATAAGACTGGATTGATGGGGAAAACATGTGACGATACGAGTGAGGTCACAATCTTAACAGATTAGCTGGGATTGTGTTCTTTGAAGACTTTAATGATGTAGATCGATCTCAGTCAAGATTTGCTCATAGTGTTTTTAGTGTTTTTCGAAGCCCAACTATAATGGACCAGGCACCTATATAAATCAACTTAAGCAAGCAAAAGAATACATAGAAATAATGCACTGTGAAAATAATTACCACTTTGCTTAGTTTCGTTAATTTTTGTTTAATTAATTGGGTGCGAGGAAGTTGGAAGGAAGTGGAAGTTTGCTAGGCTTCCAGAATCAGTTATTGTCACTTCGATTGTGGCGATGCCTCTGGCTACTTTTCGCCCGATTATGAAATAAGCGTAAGTCTATCTAAGATGTTTTGACCCCTTTATTTGGCTTAAGTTGAATATAGTGTCGGGGAATGCACTTCTCTGTGTATTGTAGCTATGTCACCAATGAAATTCTCTCTCGCCAACATTTTGGGACTTCGAATTGGCAGTAATATATCTCCTACTTAGACATCGAATTTTGTAAATTATTCCTTAGTGCTCACTTTCAGCGTAAATGCGATTCCTGTTGTCGTGGTTCTAGATTTAACGGAGAAGGCTTTGCATTGTTTGACACAAGATCCTGCTTTTGAGTCTCATAACCTCTTAACATTCACAAAAATCGATTTCCCACACTACACAACTCCTTACCTAACTCGCATATTTGCTCTGAAGCACTCTGCATCACTTGGAGACCCGCCAAAGAGATTCCGTAAAATCTCAAACAGAACAAGCAAAGAGTGTCAAGCTCTGACAGC
Source organism: Eristalis pertinax (assembly GCA_907269125.1). Taxonomy (NCBI): domain Eukaryota; kingdom Metazoa; phylum Arthropoda; class Insecta; order Diptera; family Syrphidae; genus Eristalis; species Eristalis pertinax. The sequence continues at coordinate 36,049,556 of OU026148.1, forward strand.
CAAAAAAAACAAATGACAGTCCATGGAGAAAGCTGAACTCGAATGGCCTCCACCTCGCACAAGAATCCCGACAAAGACTTGAAATAATTAGCACTTCCAATGCGCATCCTCACCCCTGTGTCAGCTTTTCAATTATTCACTTCCAAAGAACGCGAAGCCGAACAAAGAAATTTCCAACTAAAAAAAAATGCAATCATCATCAATTAGCAAGAAAAAAAAATCGCAATATCGAAAGAATACTTTTATTGGCAAATCACGCGATAGGTAATAAGCCGATCCATCCACCACCACCAGCGTCCGTCAGACCATTTGTTGCCGAAGTAATTACCTAATTTCCCATGGGCTCTGCTGTGGAACACAACTCCCGGCAATCACTCGGTTGAATGGTGGCTGTCGTTCCCTTGAGATTTCCCTTGTCTTTCGCTGCCTTCGCCCTTATCTCCCCCACTCCACCATCCACCCATCGGTCGGAGGTTGAAGAGGCAAAAAGAAAAGAATGTTCAATTCATTCTCTGGCTGCTGCCGACTTCGCGTAGATTGGTGAAACCCAAGCCAAGACAGCGGAAAAAGGAGTCAAATCAACTTCACATCTCCGGCTCCGGCTATCTCTTTTAATATCATCAGTCATTCTCGGCGCGACGTGGTCGTTGTTCTCTCGCGCCATGGGGGGATGCTCAGCTAGCGTGCACTCCACCACACGATTCCGGCTGCGGTTGACCTCGGTGATTGGCTTTTAATGACCGGAAGTAGGAATTGTTCATCGCACACAATAACTGAAGCCCACTCCGTGGAGTCTCGGTCTCTCTGCCGATTGTCACAGATAATCATCAGTCTCGGATTTCTCAGGCGAATTAAGCTGTGTGCACATTTCGAGTCGCGTCGGTTGCGTTGGCGTTCGAAAGAGACATCCACCGGGAGGGTGGTGGTGGTGGTGCGGATGATGAAAAAAAAATCTGCGGTGTCAACACCCACATAATGACGAGAATCTGCGGCGCGGGTCCATCGGGCCAGTTAGTCATTCTGCCACGCTGTCACATTGTCACATTGTCGTCGTCGGTTGCGACAACAACTTGTGAACGAGTAATATCCCAAACGAATTGCTGGCTGTGGGCGTTCTTAGTTCGGTAGGAATAGGTGTTTCCCGGAGGTTGAACTATAAAACTACCACCAGCGTCTGTGGCCGCCACCGACACCGTCGCCACCATAATCATCATCACTGTCTCCATTGTGCCACACAAACTGTCATTAGGCGTGACTTTCGTTCCGTTTGTCGTGCTTATTTGTGGCATGAGTCCAAGAGTTGCCCCCCACCATGTCGTCGAATCGATTTTCAACATCTAAACGATTCCGATTCCGATCTGTTAAAAGAATTTGTTTTTCGTTTTTTTTTGTGAAAACTTTTATTCTGTCATTGTTGTGTCGGGTAATTTATTCAAATTGAGGCAATTAGCTGACAGTTGGAAACTATAACACGTGTTGTTGGATATGCAAATGAGTTTGATTGTTAACTTTTATCTTGTTTTTTTTTGTTTCTGTCTCTCTCGCCGGTGCGGAGGGTTCAACTCCGTCTTTTTTTTTCGTTGAATTTTAAAAACGGCGACAACCATTCGCTCACAACCGTGGGACTTTTGTGTTTGTCAAGCGGGCGTAGTTTGGATGGTTTATTGTGTGCAATCAAGATGAAACTATGATCGTAATCGAAGCAAATTTGCAAGCTATGCAAGTTGGGAGCGAAATTTATTGCAGAGTTGTTGGTTTTGACGGGATTCTGGATTGGCAGTTAATGGCGTTTTTAGAGTGTTCTCTTTTTACACAATCACAGGTGGACAATGGTCCTATAATCACCTAGTCTCTGCAACTTGGACAATGGTCCTATAATCACTTAGTCTCTGCAACTTCTGCAGAAGTCATTGTATGGCAAAAAATGTATGGCTAAAGGCGTGCGTTTCAATGGCGCTTTGCCCAGTGATAACTCCTGATAGTCCCGAGATTCGCCCTGTTCATTCTGATCAGGCTGTGTGATCGTCTCGGGTGGAAAGTGGCACCATGTGTCATCACATAATACCTACAATTGTTGTGATCAACCGTTTCAGAAGATGTTTTGCAGCAGCGAGACGTATGGATGGTGAATATTCACCCGGAAAGTGCGCAGAACTAAAGCCCTTTCCACCGAGTTCATTACCTTCACAATTTTCTGAAATGTAACAGTTTCCTCGACACCCTCACAAATCACAATATGGATAGCAAAAATACTCGGCCGTCTCGTTAAGAGATGTGCGGCAATTTAAGGAAGTCTGTCATGTAAAGGTGACTGCATCGCTTGCCGGCTATCAGAACCTATGAGGATATCTCTCTTTGTCCCACATTGTTATTGATCCAAGACTCAATTTCTATAGTTTCTGCCTGATAGGCGCTACAGTGCTTCGCGACAGAGGACCATCTATCGTCTGGTAGTCAGATTTCAAGTAGGTTCTGGAGGGGATGCTTACTGAGAAGGTCTTCTCGAAGATGAGCTTTGTTAGCAGGAAATCGGAGTCTCTAGATATGACTGTAAATCTGTCGAGGACGATAGAGTGTCCAGAAGGGAGTTCCGCATTGCAGCGATTGATTTGCCGATTAAGTCTATCGGGGGAAGATTAAGGGGTATGTTCAAAGCTGCTGAGGGGGTTGTTATTCACACTCCGCTGATACATACGCCGGCCATCTATTGCACATGATAGAGTAGGTTGCAGTTGATGGTCTTTTCAAGCGTAGTCCATCATATCGCAACTCCATTAAGTAGTGATGTGAATGTAGTCTCCATTTGCATTCTTTTGTAATACAACGTCAATAAAATGTCCTTAGGAGTTCTTGCCGGTCTCGATTCCTTCAAGGTGGTTTTCGATGGCTTTTCTACACACATCGGGTAAAAAGTCCGCCATAACTTGACAAATATTCATTGTCAAAGCGTCAAGAGTGCGATTGTGTGTATAAATAGGATCCCTTGGATAACCGTACAAAAACGAATCCAAACGCAGTTTACTTCACCACCACACACAACTCACCTCCTACAGGTACACTGTTTTTGTAGTAACTTTTCACAATTTATAGTTCGTTTTATCGTTGTACATACATGTATGTGTTTGAAACAGACATGTCGAGTCCGGACCACGAATGGGATAAGCCTCTAGAAAAGAGTTCATCGACGGTCTTTCCTCACTCCACCTCAGCACTTCTTCCACACCACAGTTAAACCTCTGAAGTTTACAAAAACAACAAAGTAATCCACTGTCATCCCACATGCCAAAGCCAGCCAAACGCAGGTCAACGATCCATAAATGAGGGTGTCGATGAATACACATGAATATTCACGAATAACAAATGCTGCGAAAATACCCTCAGGTCGTCGATGAACTGGTTGAGGTGGCGAGCTGGTAAGGTTGTGCAAAGGCGAAATATTTTCATTCAAAGTGATAAAATCGCCGCGAGGGAAAAATGCCACGAGTGACGGAGTGCGACCAGCAGATGAGACTGCGGATAAATGCAAAATGCTGCTAAGGATTAACGACAAAGGGAATGCATTTATTTATGAAAATGAAAATGGATGCACAAACGGGTAATTAAGCTTGGGATACAGAAAACGTTAGGTGACACCAGTTACATTCAATTGATTGCGCACACATGTGTAAGAGAAAGATTGGCTTGTTAGTTGATTACCAGTTCCATGCCGGAATGTAGAAGAAGAATAACTATAATCTACATTTCCAACACACTCGTCGTCATTCCTTCTTCTGAAGAATTTCACTCGTGATGATGGACCGCCTTTTGGTCCCAAAGTAGCAGTCTTCTATTCATTTTCGCTCTTTCTTGAAACAATTTGGGAAGAAGAATGATGCAGCCAGATTCCACACCGCTGTGAAACTAACAACATATCACCTTTTGCTCAGTGACACGTTGAACTTCGCCTGTTAACAGCATTCGTTGAAGACATCCGCCTCAAAAGCGCAATGTCACATGAGACCCTTATCCTATGGAACAAAAAGCGAGTTAATAAGCAAAGCACTTGAGTTGAAAACTGGACTCCAACCTTCAATATTTGAGAAAGATTTTTTAGTCCTCATTGACCTTAAGACCTGATCATTTCGCCTGTTCTACAATCGCTATAAAAGTTTCTACCATGACATGATTACGCGCCGATGTCTGTGACAACTGCGTAACCCAAAAGTTGAACTGAGTTGTCCTTTCTGTCGATGTAGTTTGGGTACTTAGTCAAATTAGGCGCTTGGCTCATTGTATAGCTGCACAGCTATGAATAACCCTCTACTCTTCCTTTTTGGAACTTTAAACTCTTCATAAGCCAACCACAAAGAACATACCAAACGGATAGCAAAAAAATTCCAAGGTGTACGCATGCCAGTTTTCCACTGAAGAAGTCATTGAACCATAATCAATCCACACACGCACTTCAGCTGCTCATTTGCAGCTCATTTTAGAAACATTTGCATTTACAAATGAACAACAATGGCACGCAAATTCAAACTCATTGTCATCGTACCACCCTTCCCGTGCCGGGCATGCAAACGTGTGCACCTAGTACATGACAAGCCACACTCGCTTGGTCATTACGGCGAATTATGCTGCCCGCCTTTGCTGGGAGATGTACGAGTAACACAAAAGATACGCGACAAGTAATGCGAAATTGCGTGCAACCAATTTCAAATGCACGCAGATACACATCAATCCGGTGAACCGAAATTACAGTTTGTCTGACGCTAGCCGACAGTCGCCAGTCGCCGGTGTGTGATGTGCAATTTCTAATCAGAGCCGCACCGCCGGCACGGCGGTACGCATGGTCCGTAGACCGGACCTGAACGCAATGACCGTCAAGCTGGCGAATGCAAGCGATGATGATGGCGGCGGCGACGCGGCACACTCTCGCCGCTAACTTCGACGAAAAGCGATACATTTGCATTTAGACCGCGTGTTCGAGTTTCTGTCTCGAGCTAGACGGTCCGGTCGGTCGGTGGAACGTCGCCGTGTCATTCTAATTGAATGTGTGTGCCAATTTTTGTTTTCTGTTGGCTCGCTTGTTGGCTGTGTGTACGTGGTATTCGTAGAGGCGAATTAAAATGGACGCGAACCAATCCCCTAGGATATGCATGTCCGACCGTTGCTGTCGCCGGACACGTATGCAGACAGCGTATGCTACCATTATAACGGTGATTGGTTTGATTCGGGAGCACTTTGACAAATTATCGATCGCGCGGAGCCATTCGAACGAATAAGCCGTCACCGTCGCGGCAGCGGCCGCTGGCTACGGACGTCTAGCGTGCGTATGGCTTGCTTTTTAAAACGAGGAGAAAAAACAAAACAGAACGTATTCATGTTTGCTTTCGTCTGACGATTGCACGAATTAATTGAATGCATTGTTGTAGCGGACAGTCTAGCGACGGGGGGAGCTATCCACTAGTTTACGACTTATGCAATGCTTTAACGGCATGTCGACATGGCGTACTGTCACCACAGTGTTCAACGAGTGTGGGCGGCTGTGTGGCGGAACGACCGAACGAGGGTGGTGGTCCACGCCATTTGCCGTTTCTACTTGGGGGTGTTCAGAGCATGTCTGCACTGTGGCTTTGCTTTGTGTGTACACAATTGTCAAAATGGCAAAACACACTCCCAAAGGAGTGTGACAATTTGCATACGAAAATCGACTGTCTGATGGCGGGTCAATGACAAATTATTGCTGGTTGAGTTGTATGTCTGTGGAGTCTATCCAGCGAGAGAGGGAGAGAACGTTTGATACGGTTTTTATGGGCGATGTGATGGCAGTTTTTGGAACTTATTCGGATTATTCGTGTTCTATGAAGTCTGCTTTCACTGTGGTCATTGACATCTACTGGAAGTTGACTCAATTTGGTTGTCTCGAATATTGGACTTGTTGGTGATGACATTGCCGAATGGCACATCCTTGCAAATGATGGCAATTTGCTGCCTGGCGTCTATTCAGCGGAAATGCTGATTCTATAGGAGGAGGCTGCATTCACAAATTCGAAACATAATTCATCGTCCTTTGTCCAAGAAAGACATTAAGACCCAAAAGCTGGGAGTCTAGACTTCATTTCGAAAACCGCATATCTCCCCGAAGTAGTATAAAAAAGCCTCTAGGACTCAATGATCGGCACTTAAATCAAAGATCACGTGCGTCATGGAAAAATTGCGTGTGAATATCTTTGTTTGTCTCTGCTCGACGTAGAAAAATACGTGATTGAAATGTTAAACAAGGAATCACTCGCAGAATTAATCTTCTGAAAATGTATGTCCAACTCTTCGCCTTTATACGGACTTAGGTATGTACATCCTTATTTACATGCAAAGGAATCTATTCGAAGAATTTGGCTGTTGCGCAGCCGGGCGAACGAACTACACTTGACCTCCAATCGACCTTGATATCAGTAGTATCGAAATTTAAGTCCGATAAAGCTGCTGAAATTGTGCGCTTTTTCCCAGAATTTGCGCACAAAGTGCATGGCTATGAGGACGTTTCAACTCTCGCCGAATGATCATGTAATTTTGGTAATGTTAGAATGATTAAAAGTGATTACTTCCTTCCTTCTGTATACCTTGCTTGCCGTGAAGGACAACCCATGTGTAGAGGTTCGTGGAGCAGCTACTTTTTCATGCTATGCGCACAGAAGAGATAGTGAAAGTCCTTAATTACTCGGAATCAAGACAGAACGAGCCGTAAGTATGGTCTTAAGTGGGTCGTTGACACTTCAAAATGTAGTGTACATTGTTGGAGTTTCAATTAGGTAGCATATGGATTGTGGGGAGTGAAAACTACTCCGAATTGGATGGCGCGTCCAAAAGCAGACTTAAGGGTGAACTGATCAACATACCCGGTGACAAGCTGCATATAAATTTCACCATCTTTTCCAGATCATGACTGCGGCTACATCATTTATCTCCCAAAGCAGCTGCTTGCTTCACCGTGAAACACTCCAGATATTGTACACGCCCTCAAAAATGAATCCGCTTCAGTGCCATCGCCAAACACACTTCACACATCTCCGCAACAGGCCTAATTGTATCCAAGCATATATATGTATGCATCTGATAAGATATCACGAACAACTGCCGGTCTTAACTCAAGTAGCACCTCTCATTCCGTCGCGGCAAATCACCTTGTCAAGGAAACAAAACGATATCCCCGACCTTAGTTGGTGCTCGAGAGCTGCTCGCCCGCCTTGGTGTTACACAAAATTTATCTGTTCGTTATTTATTTTGTGTTTGAATAATTCACATCAATCTAAAATGCAAATACACTTCTCATTCAATTAACACGTCTCCCCCGGGGGCCGTTTCAAAAGCGTCCGACGAGTCTGCGCGCCACACCACCTGAGCAGCGGCAACCGCCTCAGTCACTGGCCAGCATACATCCAGGCCAAGACACACAGCGCTGCTTCCCTATGCTAATTGGCATCGCTTAATAGTTCTCGATACGATTTAACAAATGATACGATTCTTGTCCCCAATCGGATCTTGCATGCCATGCGAACGGGTATCCCCAGATAATGACTGAAATTCAAGAAATTGAAACAAAATAAAAAAAAAAAACACAAAAATGTATTTTAGCTCAAAAGTGGCAAATAAAAAACGGCGATAAAATTTCATTTTATTTGCTTTTTATGCCAGCGGGTCGTCTGAGGTATCAGCGGGCGGGATCAAACGGATATTGAATTTGTGTGTTTCATCAATAAATTCCAAAATTGTTGTTTCTCTCTTTCGGCTGTTGTCTTTTCACCGCAACCCGGGACAAGGTTGTTTTATGGCGTCGAAAGATGAGGGTGGCGAGGGGGGTTTTTCACTGAAAAAACTGTTTTGATCTTCGTTTTGCTTCGCGACGCGATTTGTTTCTGTAATAATTTCGAATTTAACATGGAAGCTAATAATCGTAAAACACAGCAACAATGAGAGCACAACACGACCGCTATCTGCCACCTGATCGTGACGATCTATCAAGTGTTGGGGCGCGATGATTTGTTTAATGTATTGTGACTGTCTGCCACAAGTGCTTACTTAATGGAACCGTGTTTTATTGATTGTTTTTCATGTTTCACGGTTTGGGTGGGTGGGAAGGAAGAAGGTGCTGATGTTGATTTTTATTTTTATTTTATGGAATGTTTTCTTTTTTTTTTTTTCTTCTCTGTCTCACTCGCTTGAGTAGTGGAGCGACAGATTTTTGGGTTAAATTTTGAAGGTACAAGGTCAATGAACGTTTCGAGAAGTGTACTTTGCTGACGGAGTGATATTTGATTTCAATTTGTTGGTATCTTTTTGTGGTATCCAATGCATTGAATGATTTTACGAAAAAAATCAACATTAAATGGATCAGATAAAGTAGCATTTTTAGCAGTATTTTGGTGCCACAAGAGTCTAATCTCTGTAGATGACACATCATGATCGTCATAATTTTCAGTGACACGCATGTTCGACCAAAGGGGTCGCACGAGAGATCTCCAGGTCACTCGGTCCTCCGCCTTCGTCTCCAGCCTCATCAGGAGTTAAGCCCATCGTAACCAGGCGAGTTTTTGGACTGGATCTGTCAAGCGGTCGGATACCTAACGAAGTTGGTCTCATGGCACATCTTGGAAGTCGTGATGATAGGAACATTCGTGCCATGTGACCAATCCATAAACCATGGAAGTTTCAAAATTGAACCAGCTTGGGCAATCCCACAGGAAAACTCGCCATTACTGCTCCTAGATGGAATGCTGGCACATTGATTTTATAAAAATGCAATGTTTTAGTTAGCCTTCGGTGCCTATAACACGGGTGTCCTCTATTGCATTATGCCACAGGCTCTAAGTCCAAAATTTCTCGGGACGGAGTGAAGTTCTCCATGCGCCTTTGGTGTTGTATCCCTAGGTCTAGCCTAGGCTAAGATTAGAGTCAAGTCACTGTATAGACGGAATCAAATTGCAATCACACTCTGGCCGTCTCTCAACAACTCGTATTAAAATGCCATAGATGTTAATATAGCTCGTAATCACGATGCGATAGTCCAGTTCTTTGTGTCTTAATTGCAAGAAGTGGGTAAACGATATGTAGCTTCAATCAGACGGTTCCACATGCCAAATAATTCAATGATCAATTATTGGTCGAGTCATTCCTTGGCCTCGCTTTGGGGACAATAGCTGATCACACAATCAATGTGTTTCAACACCGTTGGACTTATATCTTTAAGATTGTTCTCGACTCGACTCACGATCTCTTCGACTTATTCCAATGATCGTGAATCGAAGGCGATTGTGCTTAATTGGCGAAATGTTCTCGAAGAAATAATGTGTTGTGTGAATGGTGCCTTATCGTGGTGCTAAAACCAATAGTTGTCTACCAATAATAGTCTGATATGATCCAAATGAGCGATCAGCTACCAATCAGCGAGATCAATAGTGAAACGACGTTTTTTTTTATTTACATTTGATTTCGTTGACGTCTTGTTCATCATTTGATGCCGCCCACGGTGATTTTTTTCTTCAACGTTTTCTCTGCTTTATTTGAATTTTATTCTGTTGTTCACAAATATAGATTTTGATATGCAATTTGACAGAGGTCTCAGTGACAGTGCTGCCGATCTAAGCGACATAAATGTTTGCCAGAATCAAAAAACACCTTATTTGTTTATGCTGAATGAGATCACAGCATATTTAGAGTAATCACCGTCTTTATCTGTAAACCTTAATTTTGACTGACTCATTTACTTCAAAGAGATTGATACCTTATCCTGACGCACACTGACTATTGTCGCACTCATTCTGAGGTGTCCTCTGATGACTTTTCGACAAAAGTTGCTAATTTTTTGACTAAACTTCTAGGTCGATGGTCCTCTTCGGTATCAGCCAGTTTAGAATTACCTCCCATATAACCCTCAAACATCACCATCCGGAACACCACATTTCCCTTCAGAACATGTGGTGTGTCTCATCTTCTCGAAATCCTTGAACCTCTCATTAACTGACTCTCAAAAATAAAATCCATCAAATCTGCCTTAATGATGGCGCAGAGGCGTGAATCACGTTCCGCCTGTAATTATCTAGATTATCAGCCGCTAAACATCACTTAATCACACACACACTTGAGCATCTCATTAATTTTGAACATTTAACTTCTCGTTTCAGGTGAGTGTCCCAGTCGAAGTGTCAAGAGTGTTTCTAAAAAAAAAACCTGAACCCATCAAAACAACACACAACATCTGAAGCAGGAAGTCGGTGGATTCCATCGGCAAATAGCACTCATTTGAAGAGTCAAATATTTGACTTCAAGTAAACGAGCAAAACAAAACACCGACCGACTGAACACGGCCGTGATTCAGCCGCGCCGGCAATATTAATCTCTTACTTAACCTCTTTTCAAGTGAACGTGGTGTGCTACATGCAGGTACAGCCGGAACGGGCAGCACAGCCACAACAAGTCGATGTTTACATTGCAAATTGAAATATACTCGTTCGCTAAATCAAGCGGGTAAATAATACAATTGACACATCTCGCATCACTGAAAGGAGGAAGCAGAGGGACAGAGCAGGAGGGAGAGTGGTTGCCTTCACTCGGTCTGGCACTACACTAATGACACTTTAATTAAAAACCCGCAATCGATGACACTCAAGATGTCGGTTGAATAGCGCAAACTCCATTCTCCGGCGGTGGCGATGCCCAGTCTGCGCGGCTGCACGGTGACTGACTGATGGCAAAATGGGATTTTAATAGGTGAACGTGTCGAGTGGTTGTCACCTGTCAGTTGGCGGCTCAATTCTGAGCAGCTATTAGACTCGAACCGAAGCTGCACCACCGGCATGCGGGGAGCATGCATGCCTGTGTGTAAATCATCATTTTTGCGATGACACTCTCCGGTGAAGATTGCATGTGCAAGTTAATTATTCAATTAAGTTGAATGACTGCGAAAAGGGGTCATCTCTGGGGCAGAACAAACACCCCTTGCATGCATGCACGTTCGGCGACCGACGTCCATCGACCACCCAGTGCCAGAAAGACAGCCGGCTATTTATCGAGCGCGTCTCACCCTCGCCGCGGCGTTGTCTGTGGGTCATAAAGCGCACCAACCGTACTTTGTGCACAAAGGTGAAATGTTTATGAGCTCCGTCTCATTACGATAGAACGACTTTGGCCTCTTGCTGGCTATATGTTGTGCTGTGCACATAAACTCTCGTTCGTATCTATGTTTATGGAAATTCATGCATCATTGCACAGGACTGTTCCATGCACGGTCTGCGGCTGACACACACAAACACACACAGCAACTCCGTGCCGCCCTTGCCGACGGAGAGTAGTCATTAAATGAAATTTATTGCTCAGTCGGAAAATTGATTTTGGCATTGTTTCGGAATTTCGAGTTTCGATAGTTGCGCTTGTTAATGCATTTTTCGGAAGCGTCGGCCCGGCATGGATGATTGGAATGCACAAATAGTTTCGGAGTTTTTTTTTTCCGCCTCGAACTGAATGGAGCCGCAGTAACATGCATATCGTGCATGACGGCTAGGGTATTTGCAGAACGGATTGTGAGTTATGATGGAATAATTGGAATTTAATTCATTTTATTTGCGCCGGGATTGCATGTAGGACATGCAACGATTAAGGATTTTAGACCCCGTTTTTTTGGGGGTGGTATGTGATTAAATTGTGTGAAGTGGTTGGCCATTTGGGTTTTTCTATTATTAACCATTATGCAACATTTCGGATTGGGAAGCATGACGTGGGTGTAGGACTTGCGAACAGTTTTTGTTTGTGTTTTCGGGGATGACTGTAAGTTTAGCCGGCTCTGATACATGTTTTTTTGTGGCATTCCAACAATTTCGTTGATTATTTTTGTATCCTAGCCTTTTGAACGCAGCGGGCTTATTTTCTAAACCGTTTATTTAGGATAAACTAGCGAAATTGAATAAATATTTGCCTCGAATAAAATTAACAATGGACTATAGCTCCGAAAAGATCTTCTCTTTGGCTAATGAGTAACGAACTCCAACCATCAATCCCTAGTATACCAACAAATCAACGAACCAAAATGACTCTGGTTAGAACGCACAGAGCTTGGAGAACTATATTCGCGTTCAATAAAAACTCATAGGCGCTAATTTTGATGTTTGTAAGATTCGAGATTGCCTCTAAGGACGAACGATCATGGAAAGAACGAATTCAAGAGTGGAGCCGTAGATGGTAGAAACATGCTGTCAAACGAGACATCAAGTCACTGTCTAAATAATTAAAATAAACAGTCCTGGACAGTCACATCTGAGAAATAGTTAGATTTGACAAGCTTGATTGTGTTGCCGTTTTAACACTGAACTCACAAATAAATAAATTCCACAAAATGTGCTCATTCAGCTCCAAGTCATGCCCGGATGGGAACAAGCTTTTTTTTTTGTTAGACAGCAAACGCAGGTTTTCGTGCCAAGAGCCAGCTGCCGGAGCTTTAACTTAAAACCAGGGAAAAGCTTCTGAATGCATGTATGTATGAGCTGCACTCTTCCATAAACCTGTCCTAGATCGTGACTGCCGTTCAACAATGCAGCAAATATTGTAGATCAACTTCCTACATGATACCAGAATTTCCAACAAGAGGTTTAATATTAATATCTTATCTACCCCCTTACGGATCAGTTCTCTTGACAAAAAGATATCCATTTTTGGCAATCTTACAAAAATCATCTCTCTGCATAATTGACCTTTCTTTTAACTAACTCGAATACTCGAGGAGGCTTTGGAATATGTCAAACTAATCTACAGATGTTTTGTAGTGTAAGGGTTAACGGTCTTCAATCAACACCGTTTACCGTGGGTGTTGGACTTCGCCAAGGGTGCGTCTTGTCACCACTCCTTTTCATTATATAGAATATATGGACTGGATGTTGCAGTGCAGCTGATGTGATGAATGGTTCACATTGGGAGAGTGGACTTACTGAGACTTAGTTATTCTCGTATCCTCCCAGATCGCGTTCGATAGGTTAGTGGCCGTATGTGCAGATGCTGGGCTGAAGGTTAACGTGGACAACTCGGAGGTAATGAAAATATCCAGAACGCCTGTCTGTTAGTGGAGTCCCATTGAAGCAGCTGGAGTAGTTCAAGTATACCGGGGTCTTATTCACGAGTGATGGAAGGAGTAATGCTGAGCTTTCCTGCACGATTGACCATGTTCGGTAAATTTTGGCACAGCTTGAAAGATCTGCAATCAAGAAGGCCGAGATTGTTGCCAAAGCCAAGTTACGTTTTGTAGCTCAGTATATGTTCCAACTCTCACCTATGGTCATGTAATTGGGGTAATGCCGAAAGTATAAAATGGCGAATATAGGCTGCCTGTGAGCCAAGTGGGAGTTACTCGCCGTGATAGGGTGATAAACGTGGCAGTGCGCGAGGAACTCAATGTTGAACATATGCTTCTTCGAACACAAAGGTAGGCGATCACTTTGTAGACCCACGACGAAGGTGTTGGACCAAGTGAATTCGTGTCATTTCTTATTTAAAAAAACTCGGAGCATTCACTTACCAAAGTGAATCGACGCGTAAGTTAAATGTTGTCAGTTGTACAATGACGCAAAGCTCATAATAACACCTCTTGCAGGAAGGACTCTCGATATTCCTTGTTGAAGTAGTAAATCCCTCATGGATGGACGTTGTCTAGCAAGCCCCAACACTTGTCATTCATATGATCACCACTCTTTCGAAACACCCACTATGCATCACAAAACGCACGCCTCAGCGCAACAATTTCAAATTACAAAAACGCCCCTCACACTTAATGAACTCAAATTAAACTTCTCCCATGCTGCACAACCATTGACTTCACTTCCTTAAATTGTGTCTCTTGACAGTCGTATTTATGTCAAAAGGATGGGCTTCCACACATTCCCCGGCATAATTTATGGGCACAGGAAGACATTAATTCAGTCAAGGTGATGGATGTGGCCACACCAGTAAAACATATTTCCACCGGACAACTGATGTATTGTGAGACAGCTGTCAACGCAGGACATTTTTGCCAGTGTTCAACCGGTCAAGTCAAATCATCAAGAGACAATCGAATGATAGCAATCGATTTGTGAGTAAGTCTAGAGAGCACACACATGCTGATCACACGTTTACCTTGTTTCCAGGAACCACCTCCACTTTAAACAACTTCATGCGACACTCAATCGAAAATGTGCTGTGCGATAAGTTACGACACCGCACTAAATAACCTTGTACACCACTAGCGAACCCAAGACAATACAATTTTCCAAGAAATACATTTCGCTTCGGTCTAATCCGAAATGGATTTCAAAAGAATTTACCCTCGTTCACGCTGATGGCTGGCGGCTGGCTCGTTAATACGAGCCCGATGGGATGTGCTGCCTTGCCATGAGCTCAAATTAGTCCCCTGACGTGTTGTGCTGTCCTGACATTCAGCAATACGCTACACGTTTCTGTGTTATGTAATTACCCCGTCGAACCCATTTCGCCCGGGCGAGCAAATAAAACCCATGACGCCACAAACAGTAGCTACCACACCGCCTCAAGCTGCTACAAGCAGCAAACACAACACAAACGACTCCCATCCATTCCATAAGCCGCGGCACCACACCTTGCTGTGCTACCAGAAAAATCAATAAAGGAAATTAGTTCTTTTAATCATCCTGCTTGGGATGGTCTCGGTCTTCTCGAGAGGCGACCAGTTGGCACACAACCGTTTCGTCGTCGCTCGTAATTCGCAATCATGTCACGAATTATGAGAACAACTCCACGCAAAAAAGAAAAGAAGAAAAAAGGCAAAACCGATTGCTTTTACGATTGTGCGCGCGCGTTCTTATTCTGGAAGTGCTGCTGCCGCGATGGATGCTATGATACACGCCCCCTGTCAGAAAGGGGGGCTCCGGGCGAAAATTAAAAATTTCGTACGCGTTTTTATGATCACAGTACAACAGAGGAAAATGTATTATACCTTCACGTTAACGGTTGTGGCTTATATTTGATGGTGTCATAAATCATTGTCGTAAAGTATCTCTCTGTATCTATCGCACTCGAAGCACCCGGCTGTGGGGTGGTTGGTTTCTTTATTTTTTTTTTTTTTTTTTGTTGAATTTGTTGATTTTATTTGTTCCTTCCTTCGAGGAGCAACTTAGTTGGGGATTTTTACGACGCCCCATAATGTCCGTGCCGACGTCAGTACGTGTTGTGCGGCCGTGTGTGAGACGCGTTATTGTGTTCAGCTATGGGCCACAAACCAACAACCGACCGATGTTCTCTCCGCGTTCGAAGGGGGATGTACAATTTTCTTTTACGACAGATCATATTACAAAAAGCGTATGGAAACATAAAGATGAATGGATGGAAACATGCCCGGAATGAGGTCTTAATTGCTCAATTCTGTAAATTAGGGAGATGGCAAGCGTATGCTCGATGGGATAGCGCTTAAAGAGGCACAACGACTCACAAAACGAACATGGTTTACCGTCAATGAGGTGTTCTCCGGCCGTTCCCATGATGGCCATGTAATCGAAATATTTATCATTGATCTCGGGAATGTTGGGAGATCTCCCGAAGGTATTTTATTACCGGACGACACATGAAGAACCAACGAAGTCTTGTGGGCTTCCAAGGAATGTGACAGTAAGTCAGTTGGATGAACTCTGTTTTTGGGTGGAGTGTGGCTGAGACGTGTTGAGAACATTGCCCTTGTGTGGTACATATTTTTGACGTGTATGCCGTGATGGGGTGTATCTAGTTCGGCAAAATAAACAAAAATAGGCGAGGTTTAATGACTTCACTTACTTCAGTAAAGGTGCCTGTCGTAGACGTCCACCCTGCTTCTATGTGGGTATCTAAGGAGTGTATCCATTTCCGGAGCTTTCAATCAAGGGAAGTAGATAAAGCAGTCGTCGCAGAAACCGTTATCGAAGCAGATTCAGTTCACACGACAAAACATTGTTATTATGAACGAAAGAAACTGAAAAAATAAGCATACTTCTAATGCATGCGCCTGAGAGAAAAACAAAAATAATCTACGTTCTCGGTAATATCAAAAAATCATCACATCTTGAATACACTTGAAAAGAGTCCATGTCACATGGCATACGTGTTCTCCGATGAGAACATGCTACACTTTTGGGAACGAGCACAGATCACTCTTGATGCGACACACGTAGACGCCAGTCGCCCAATCGTTATTAGTTTGCGTTTCAACTTCTTGAAGTAACAGCTTGTAAAGTAAAGTTTACGGATTTTGTTGGCAAAACCTCTTTTGGCTTACAAATGAGAAATAAATCACAGTCAGGGTTATTTGAATTTGATCATGAATCTCTTCGGATATAGCCGTTGATAGGCGTGGCAGAGCTACTTAGGGTGAATACCTTATCCATCTCTTCAAGGAAATGCTTGTCGCGAATCTGTACCGTCCTCCTTGGTACTGGTACTGGTACCTGACAATCATATAGCATATGTTTAGCTCCAGTGGTGGTTCAGTTATCGCTGCCAGTTTAAACTGAAGGACGATGCCGTCGTCTCCAGAGTGCTAGGGGCATTTTATAGAGGTCACATGAACTCCCTTGACGCTCGTTTTTTAGATATCAGTACCGTCGAATAATGCCGAGTGAGATAAAGGCAAATTTCAAAACTCCCACTTGCTAAAGTCGGTACAGAAGCTAGTTGGATATATCCCCGTGAAGTGATTAAGCGAATGAATTCGGGAGCAACTCAATTAACAATTTGTGTAGTCTCAAGCGTGAAGCGTAACTGCTGTGGAAATAATGTTTGTCATGATATCGCATTTGAAAGCGATGCTTATTCTTCTAACAACTTAAAAGTTTCCCACACTTTCAGAGCGGAAAATCGTGAATCCGACACCATTTGGCGCACCCTCAATTGTCACAACATTCTGAGTTCTGACCATCCCAACATTGTACGTTGCTTTCGTCGAAACTGATGAACATACAAAATTCGACAGTATCTACACACACTCCGAAAACAACACAGAACACTTGACTATCGAACAAATTATCTTGTCAAACATTCGCCCAAGTGTCTATGAATAGGTCCTCAGAATTCAATTCCGACGAAACCAACCAGCCACCCAGCCACCATATGACGAAATCTCTCAGAAGACAAAAGAACAAAAATAAAACCATCAAACATCGACACCGTATCCCCCGTCCATTCGGCAAGACAATGGCCCATTCCGCATTGACCACTCACCCTGACACCCTGTGACTACTCGCCCCACTCCGCACTGCTGTGACTGTCAACCACTTACAGCCATAAGTAGCCAAACGACGAAGAGCAAGCAATTCTGCTAACAAATGCCATCCGACACTCTCTGGCAGTCAATAATTTTTGTGTGTCAGTGCCTCCTTCTGTGTTTCGGTCCGGTACGTTCGCTCGGTACGGTTACGGGTAACATGTGATCCCACCAAGTGGCATTTAAGCGAACAACAACATCCCAATAACACACTCGACATGAGTTAAGTATCGTAAAGTAGATATCTCTATGATTCGAGCTAGCATCCGACACACAGATACACCCTTAGATACCGCGGTACACTCCGTTCAGTTGGTGGCGGGCAATTCGCCGCAGGGGGGGAAGGAAGGACTTGATGAATAGTGTTTCGCGTTTCTTTTTTTTGTGTTCTTTCCTCTCTTCGTTTTGTTTTAAGTGCCCCGACTGTGTTCGCGTAATTCACTGCGTCTGCTGGCCGGTGGCACGGAGACGGAGTGGTAAAAGGGAACGAGAACCATTTCGCATGTAAAGCGACGAAAACGAATAATTAGATACTATTAAAATCTCACACTTTTCTGCTGATACAATGCAACAACAACAACGTCGAGAGACACACAAAACACTAGCTTCAACTAATTGGCTATCTATCATTGTCATCTTTGTGTGTCGCGCACGAGGAGAGTACCTACTAGAGACCGAGTGTCAGATGGATATCTTCATGCTACGTGTGGTGAAAGAATAGCGATCTGCCAGATAGATATGTGTACAAACTCGTACTCGCACTTGTACCTATACACGGTGGTGATGATAATTCGATGTAGTGATGTGTGCGCTGTGCCTCGGCGATGCATGCGCCCCATGTGAGTAGAGTCACTTCGCAGAGTCTATGTGTCGCCGCAAAAGCTAGAGTGCAGGCTTTTTTTTTCTTCGTATTTGGGGGGAGACCGAGAGATAGCCCGGCAGAGTACGGGTGTTGTGTCTTTTGATTTATTGCCATCAGAAGGCATTAGACGTTGTGATTGTTGTTTTTCGTATTTGTAAAATGTTATGACTGCCATTTAAAGTCAGCGAGACACGTACGCCATGCGGAGAGGCCAACAGGGGCATTTGGACAAGGCTCTTGTGGCTGGTGAGCGTGTTACTGCTGAATTGTGGGGGGAACCGAGGGGTGTGCTTGCTAATAGCTCTCAGTTGAATGCTAGACGGATTTGAAACGTACATTAGTATGCTGCTGATGATTGGTTTGTTGGTTCAACTTCTTGGGTAGTCGAAGTCGAAGCGACAAGCAATAATTAGCTACACGTTGATTTTGGTAAGCTATCGGATGTCGGATGGTCGATGATGGGTTATTGAGAGAATGGTGTTAGTGATGTCATTTATTCGAGGTTGAAAGGGCCAATTATGTGTATGAACTCATAAGTGACATCATCAGGTTCAATTTGATGTTCTTTTGTATTTGGGTTTGGTAACGTAACTTTGAGTGGATGCTTAGAAGGTGTGTTGAAAATGAAATTAACCATGCAAATTTACTGACCGACGGCATCCCTTCAAATCGCCTCCAATCGTCGCTAAACTTTGTTTGGATTATATTTGTGGACGCGTTCCGGAAAGGCAATTTGCCAAGAAAGCATCATTTTCCTTATTAACTAGTATGGGTATATGTATAGTCCGTCCTGCGGCACTCCATTAAAACTCATGTCTCTAGGTTCATAAGCTAAACAACTGAAAGGGTTTTTCATAGTTGAGCGGGTTAAAACTCCTCCCAAGCCATACTTTATCTTGATAGCAAATACATGTCTCTGCAGTGACACCTGCGGCACCCCATTAAATCTTCGCTAATATTCGCTAAACGACATCTGAACCGCATACAATCCATTTTGAGACGCTTTTCCATTGAGGCATTCTCCACATTTTCACTTCCCAACAAATGTCGGCCTCTACACTACCTCGCGCGGCACTCTGTAAATTGCCTTCAAATCGCCTGCAAACGGCGCACGCATCAAATCCTTAGTGTATCTGAACTCTAATGAAGACAAGTGACATAATAGCTGCAAATCCACCTCTTCCCTAATCGCGTTCAACAGCGCAGCTTTGATTGAGTGCATAGAAGACAATGCCACTGGACGGACTATCCTTACGTATACGAGCCCCCCACCTTCAAAACTATTTTTAAACACGAAGACGAGAACATGCTTTTCTTTAAAAAGAACACCAGTCCCTACAGTCATCAAATCTCCTTCTATCGTCACCAAACGAACCTTCAATTCAGCTTATAATCTCTTTTGGGACGCCATTCTATAAAGACTTTCTTTAAGACACTTTCACATCCCAACAAATGTCGGTCTCTACACTTCCACCTTCGACACTGCAGCTAATTCCCATCAAATCTAATCCCATCGTCGCTCACGTCAAACTGTAAGGACTCAAAATACATGCGCTTCCTATGCCAATTTTAGCCACAATTCTATGGACCAACAACAAACATCGGTCCCTATTCTCACTCCTGAGGCAGCCCATAAAATTGGACATTTCCACCAAATCATCTCTTCCTCTCTCTTCCATCCTCCCACATGTCAAAGCATAAGCTTATCTCTATTATTTATTTTTTTCCCTATCAAATCGATTTATTTTTGTCAATAAGAAGCCTGAGCTTCGCCCAACGCAACGTATTCCGTTTGCCCATCGAACCATAACAGCAGCAACAACAAAACGCTTCCAAAAATACATTTCAGATCCGTAACCTAATCCATTTAAACCGAACGAATACGAGTTCTCAGAAGAGGAAGAAAAAAAAGTGCCATCTGCCAACCCAACCCTAAGTCGCATCTCAGACAAGAATAAGCTAATTTGTTATCGCTAAACTGTCGTCATTTGTCAACTTGAGTTTCTACGCCCCATCAGATTGTATGCATGTGTGTGTCACAATGCGAAGCGTCTCAAATATCTCAAAGTGATTTGTGTTCGCCCTTCCCCCCGGCCACCACCTTTCACCTCGTTCATAAAACAAATCACAGCCAACATTTGGCGCACATGGGTGTGGGGATTGGTAATAAATTCAAATGAAATGCCAAAAAGTCTTCATCGAGAACTCACAGAACACACCCTTTGTGTTCGTTGATTCACCCTTCAAATGTGCAAATGCTGGTTTTCAGTTTTCGAAAGAACGAAAGATAATCCCGCTGCATCGCATCGATTGAATACGAATCGATTGACAGGTGATAAAAGTAATTTATTCAAATCTCTAAATGCCCGGCGCAAGTTGTGGTTCATTTCAGCCAGTTCCTGTGTATCTGTGGGATCTATTTCAGAAACACTAATCGCCTGGGGATAATTAAAGATAATCGCTTGTTTTGTCGGTCTTCATTTTGGCATCGGAATTCCTGGGATTTGCTGCTTGCCAATGCCAGATGGGATGCAGACGACGTACACAGTTTGAATTATTTCATTCTACTCACCGAGGTTCACTTTTCGAGCAATGAATGTGTGCTTGGGTATCGTTTGCACTTTATCGTGCATCATCTGTACACAATCGTTCGGCTTATAAAGTACCGAATAAATTGGTCAATAGAATGGGAATGTTTGCGTTTGAATATCTCTTGAAGTGAGTTGAATTGCGTTCAAAATCGAAGGGGATTTTGACTAGTCACTGAGTTGTGTGTAGCATTTGCGAGAGGATCCTAAAGTTAAAACCAGTTCAAGGGTAGTTTTGTGCATGGTCAAGAAAGGAGTGGATGTGGGATTTCTCTGAAAGTGCACGATGCGGTGGATAGGTGGATATGAGTCTGTGGTGTATAATGGGCACTTTAAAGTGCAGTTCTGGGTATTGTTGTTTACATTGTGATGCAAACTTATGCTTCTTTAAAGCCGATCACTAAGTTACTGCGACCTGTGTCTCTCTCTTTATCTGACATTTGGAGCCAATGAATAACATGTCTCGGTAACGCCCACCGTTAACCGAAACGTTGTTCCCAGCCTGATTTTCGAAGAAGGTCACAGCAGCCACATTCTCCATCTGTGTGCACAGTACGACGAACGACGGGGCCCATGAGTGCTGTCCACTAGCATACCAGCCTCACGAACTTTTTGCACAAACTCCCGTACAGCAGTCGCGGTAGCTGCTTCATTTCAGCCAAAACTTCTTATTTTCAAAAACGAGCTGTTTGGGCTACACAGCTGGTAGCACTCACTTTGGAAATAACTTTTCAATATTTGCCAACGTTGTTCAAGCGTAAAGCGTCTCCTTTCCGCGAAGGTATGATACTGGCTTTATGTCAATATTTCGATCGGGAAACAGGTTTCAGTGTCAAAATAACCTATGATTTAAAAAAAAAACACTGGATGGCCAACACTGTACGCGTGATTTGATCCGGAAAATTGTGTAAAGCTGGCAAATTGCGTCTAAACCGACCATAAATCGCACCAAACAGTGAATTTTACCAAGTACGAAATAGATGAAATGGCAATGCTATGTAACTGAGCATGCTTGACTTTGACGCACGTCCCTAATGACGCCCCACCTGTTCTACCAAAAACACACCAGTAGTCCACCACGTTGCATTGTGTAGTAAAGCGAGCCACGTGGTGCTCTCAAACCATCTACGATGAGTGGATTCAATCGTGTCAAGTTTGGCTCCAATCGTCATTGATCAGCTGCCTAATTTTCTAGAGGTTCACACTGTCACTTAAGGTACGAATACCGAATTAGATCCTCATTTTTGGGTACATTTTTTGGCCTATCTCTACAATTTATGGGAATGACTTCTCGTAGACCTCTCGCCAAGAGTCGAATGACAATTGGCTGATAGCTTTGGTTGTCAGCACATTTGACGCTTTGTATATCTTTCCAATATTGAGTCTTAAAACTGTCTTAAATCGATATGGTTTCTGCCAGAAAGACCTTGCAATCGAACCGGAGGGACATGTTTAAGTTCAGATCCTTGGAATAGACGCGTGCTCCCGTGAAGTAAACAAATTCCTTACATTTTGTTTTATTTACAAACACGAACGCCTTAACAATTGCCAAAAAGTCCCGGGAAGTACCCCTTGCTTCAAAGTTCAATATCTTCTTACTGGCATTTCCAGAATCTTTCAATGACTTTTGTTCGATTGCTCTGAGCTGTGTTCAAAACCCGCAAGGCACACGTGTCGAAGCTGGTTAAGGATTCCACGTGACTATACGAATGTCATACATATTCCCCCTTTGTTGTAGCTGCAATGTTAAGTTGAAAATTTCAATTATATCCTTATCGAAGGTTTCACATTTCTGTAATTTCTCTGCCTCCGGACAGAGATTATGTAAAACAATGGTCTGTGTGGTGAGAAGCAATTACTCCGGCATATGCACATGATAGCTTCTGTCAGAGAACACACAACACTCATTAGATGACAGTCTAATCGAATAAACCCCAACATTCCACCACAAAAGAGATTACCACATCCAATCATTAACAGAGCACAGATTACTGCACCCGCAAGCACATTTGAAAAATAAAGCATTAAACTCATCATAAAGTCCTCAGTTCTTTCGTGGAATTCAATTTCTCATCCCAGCCTCCCAAGTTCAGCAATTTTGTCTCATAAACATTCATTTATATTCCATTTCAAGGAAATACATAAAATTCAGCTGAGGGAAAACTAATCCCCTCCACATCCGTCCACCCACAGTTCACCACCAACCACCCCTCGTCGTTTGTCCACAAAAACCAAAGTTAATTAAAATGAAGGAAAATCTGTCAGTGCCATTGTTTCAGCATAAAATCTAAATAAATATCCTCCCTTTTGTTTTACAATGTTCCCTCGGTACCCCCTCAATTACACCCGGGACGACACACGTTCGTTCCTCATTTTCTGAAGGAAATATACTCGAAAATTGTATGTAAAACACTAACTCTGACTCTCGCACACACAAGCATACACATTGCCTGGGGGATGGTGTATACCAGTATACAGCACGGCATGGCAGAGCTTATGGACACAACCCTGTTCACTGACCTTCCACTGACATTTATCTCTAAAGACACTTTTCGCTGTAAATATACCGACATTAAGCATTTATAGCATCTGTGTAATAAATCTAACCATTTGCCCGGTCCATACACACACAGCCCCCCCAACAGACCGGACTGGGCGAGGGTGGTGGGGATGGGGATCCCACAAGGTGGGAGTCCTTCGGTATCTTTCAACCTGCTTACTTTGCCTGGCTGTACACGTGTGCGAGTGTATACCGAAATGAAATCCTGATGAAACTAAAGCCGTGTGCTGTTGCCCCGAAGAATCCAACGTCAGGCAAGGAAAAAAAAAGAAAAATTCATTTTCACTCGCCACGAATACTTCTCCGCCACCCTCGCTGTCAAAAGCACCCTTTTTACCACCGGATTTCGCAAAACAAACTCGATCCCTGTGTGTATCTGGCACGAGAAGACCGGGTGTGTGTTTGCCTGTGTGTGTGTCTGGATCAGGACTCGTATTTGAACAGTAGAAAGAAGGAAGAAAAACAATGAAAACTTGATGGGGGAGGAAAAAAAAGGTAACAGATTCACAAAAGAAACCAAGAAAAACAAAAAAAATGCAATTTCTTCTTTCCCTGCCATCCGCCGCTACCACCAGACCATCAAGAAGTTTATTTTCCTCCACACAGGCATGCATACATATGTACATACCGAGTTTTCTAAACATTTTCCCTACTAGTAGAGATTCATTTGCTACGGGGGAGGACTATGGGTAGAGGCGGAGTGGAGGATGAAAGGATGCTACAGAACCGGGAAACGACGACGGCAAAATAGCTGCTGTAAGAAGATGGGAATACATTAAAATTTCCCATCGTCCTCTTATTTGGTTTTGCTTTAGGTTTTCCTTTTTTTTCGCCCGGTTTTCTTTGCTTTTGCTTTCTTGTCCCCCTTTTTTTTGGTCGTTTATTCTCTCCCTTTCGGGTTGAAAAGAAAAATGGCGTCAAGGAGCGAGATTTTGCCGTTTTATGTAACATCTTTTCAATGTTTTCCAAAGTTTTGCCCACCCCCCGCCACCACGGTACACCTCCTGTGTGAGGGTGTGTGGCGAGAACGTGTGCGTGTGTATTTGCAAGGAAATTGTAACATTTTAGCTACATGTCACGTTCGTAGATTGCTGTCTCTGGCGTTGGGTGTTAAGTTTTAGTTTTACTCTACTTTAGCGACTTACGAGTACAAACTGAACTCGTTCGGTTGGTTGTAGGGTGGCCAAAAATGAAATAAAAACGTAGTTAAACAAGACTTTCAGGGGCGGGCGCAAACAGAGAACACGGAACACACCGCCACGCCGCCCCCAAGTAGTTACTCGAACACAAGCAGAGAAGATATGTACCTTCGAATCAGGGTGAGGTTGGCGGGATGGTTCTGGATACTGGATACTGGATAAGGGTGATATAAAGTTCTATTAAGTTGCAGAACGTGACTTTCTGCACTTTGTTGATGGAGAGGGAGGGTAGAAGGACTGGACTGTAGGGATGTAGATTGTTAGTTAGTTGAAGTTTGCTGTTATTGAATCAGATGCTGGCATTTTCTCGTTTTCCTTTGGATTTCCTCGCAGGGATAAGAGTTTAATGCATTTGATTTTTTTCGCTCTCGTAATTTCTGAATTTCTTTCCAGATATTCGTTTTGAATGAGTTTCTTTTTTTTTTTTTTGTGTTGAGAGTTTCTAAAGTTCTGAAGCCATTGCTGAGATTCTTCTTCGTCGTGTTGCTAGTTATTCAGCTGGAGTGTGTGCACATTTTCAAGAATTACCCTAAATTGGATGTAAATTAACTTGGAATTGTGACCGCTGGCAATAAATTGCATTCTATGAATTTCTGGAGGTGTAATAAATTGGAGAATAAGGTGTGGGTCCTTGGGAGTCAATAGACAGGACTCGATGTGTCATCGAAGATATCTGCTTTTAACCTGATCGCGGACGACTCTGCATCTGATTTTAAGGGCTACTTCCGTTTTCAGGTGGTTCTTCGTTGCAGGGTTGGCTCCATAGCAGCTCTGTATTTAAAAGAATTTAAGAATGATTAATTCATTGCATTTCATGTGAAAATTGGAAGAAGTCAATCGAAAATTAATAAGTCATTGTCCGGTGTTCCCCAAGACTGGCATTTGGGACCACTATTTTTTATACATTCATAAATGACATTTCTTCAATTCTTAATCACGTTAATTGTCTGATATATGCCGATGATCTTAAGTCCTTTACGTTGGAAATGTCTGTACGTATAAAAGTTTAATATGATTAAAACACATGCGATTTAAATCAGTCATTCTCTCTCGATTTACCATGTTTTACTGTCTGTTGTTTGGTTGTTGTTGCTACAGCTAGCTCAATGGCTGTGTTTCTTAAACGCACATGTGCTGAATTATTGGATCCGTATCCATAGTTAAAGGGGCTATGTCCAAGAAATGTCCGAAATGGCTGCATTTGGGTTGAGAGACCACAGGATAACCAACAAATTTGATGAGATGCACTAGAAACTATTATGTTCATCCACGATATAACTGTATGCACTGGAAAGTAATCAATGGAAAAGAAATATATTACTCCAGCCAAGACACCTCTACAATTATGATTTATTCTAACCGCATACAAAGTGTATACGTAATTTTAGTACTGTTCGTTGAGCAGCAGACTTGTATGAGGATCGAAATTAAAACAATCGATGTATGAACTCCGACAAAAGAAAGGACAGATCTTGCTAGTATTATTCTTACCAAGGATTTGCGAGAAGTTAGAAGATCTGCGGACAATTTGTTTCAAATTCTCTCAAGGAGAAGTAAAACGACATGAGGGTGAGTCATTTGAAATGACATGGAATATGCCAAGAAAAGGAATGTCCTGCCTTCATGTCATCATAACGTAGACTGTAGAAGTCATCTTCATCCAACGGAGAAGAGAGTGCGGATATAGGTGAGTCGAATCAAGAGTATTATCCATAAGGGAGTCCTTCCATATCAGCTGCAGGTCAAACTGTGAATGAAAGGGAGATTGTGGGACAAAATTCAAAATGTTCGAATGTGACAGTTGGTTTTATTAATAATTATACCGCATCACAATATTCGACCACATAATGCTGTGCGACTTCTGCCTTTTTTCAAAAATAAACTTAGCGTTGGACAGGGGAGCACGTATAGTACGATTCCTACCATCTCGAGTTCCTGGAATTTCTTCCAAAAGGCTATTCTGGTTATACCCTCATAACTATTGATAGAAGAATGGAAACGCTACTAAATTCAGAGTGAAGATAGCCGATAAGTGAAGGGTGTTCCATAATTCACTCAGAATTTCAAATGCAATTGGCTGTTAATTCAAACCAGTCTCATCGGAATTGTAACAGACAGTGTATATTGTAAAACATATTTGATCGAATTTATTTAAATTAAATGTACTTTTGTAACCAGAAAGTGAATGCTTACCATCAGCCATCAATTAATTGGAAACGTAAAAATTACCATTAAACCATCATTTTTCTCAAATACATACATTTCCCAGATATCCAAAAACATACATATCTTCTTAACGCGCTTGACTACGCTTCAATTACACTCAACCACCATTCTTGTTGAAACCACTGATCCCTCTCGATAATCCACTCTTCCGGTTCTTCTTCATTTCACTTGGAATATTCAAATTAGTTCCACTTAACGAACATAACCCTTCAGAAAGTGACATCTGTCACAATTCACCTCACATTGCCTCCAGAATCTTCATGAATCTCTTTAACAACGCAAAAATGTCTTCTACGTTTCTACGTCGTCTATGAATCGTTCTTTTTTCCTGTTTTCTGTCATAAAAAAAAATGTACGTCATTACCCATGTGAATTATTGTCAGTAATTTACTTTTTGTTTCCCCATAAAAGCGACTCCGCTGAACAAGATTAACCTAGAACAGGAGAGAAAGAAAAGAAGACAAAAAAAAACACATGAAAACAAGATATCCTTTCTGCACTCGTTTGTGTAACAACTATCCGCACCGTGCCTTTGCACAAAGTGTTGTAAAGTGAAACCGTCCCATTAAACTAATGACAATGTTAACGTAAACATTCAACGACGAACGAACAGAACGATTGCAATGAAATTAAAGAACGACATAGAGTACACACGATTTGTGCGCTCAAAAAGGAACAGCTCAACAACACTTATCCTGCTGCAAAGGCTAAACGTACCATCAAAGGAGGTTATATTATTCTCTCGGTACGAGGAATAAACCAAGCAACCAACCCCCAGGTTTGCTTTTTATTCTTCACCCCCCATTTGTCTTGCCTTTTTCTTTTTCAATTTCTTTTCAAAAGGAAGTTCCTTGTATTTTTACGTGAATTTATACTCGTGTGTGTTTATGTGAATACCCTTAAATTGTACGTACTACGTACCCTTCGTTTAGTTGCCGAAACGAGCTTTAATTTCTGACGTCGTCGACGCAGGGGTTGTGTATGGTGGTGGAGAGGAAAGAAAAGAGGGTTGCGCCTCAATGAAATTCATTGCTTTAATGAAATCCTGGTTTTTACGTACCGCGTTGGATTTGGCTCATTCCTCCTTTCTTTCATTCTACGTGCTAAGGACACCCTGTGTCACAGAAGGAGTTATACATGCTCATGTGCTGCACGTGTATTTGTGTTTCCTTGAAGCAGAAGTCTCTCTCTGTCTCGCACTGCCTGTGACTTGTTTCAGTTTTGTTGTCTCCCCCATGGTTGGAAAAATGTTTTCCCTTCATTGTACGACGCTGCGGGTGAGTGTCCTCGAAGTCACGTAGGACTCAGCTTTTTTTCCTCCTCTTCGTCTTCCTTTTCCTCGTTTCCTCCTATTTGCCGCGAAGTGTGTGTTATTCTAATTTTTGTGCAGAGTGAAACGATGAATTTTAATTAGGGGTTTGTAAGGTGGTTTCACCGTTCACACCCCTTGTATGCCTTACCTATTCGACGAAGGATATTCTATGCTGTGTCGTCTATTGTTGTTACATAGTTTTGTTATAAATTGTTGTATTGCTGAATCTCTGCGTCTTTTGTTTTCGCCAAGCAGAAAATCGCACACCATTCAGTCCTCCTCAGCCACCCGAAACAAAATGAAAATTCTCCTCTTAATGATCCTTTAAGTGTATCTGCGATACAGAGTGCGTCGTGTGGTGGTGGTTAATGTGTTGTGTTTCTTTTTTCTTTCTCCTCTAAGCTTGCGTGGTTTATTCAATAAAGTTAGCAGTGTTATTGGGTCAACAGGGAGGGAGAATTTTAATGCGAAGAGGATTATGCTTAACTACTTGAGTATTTT
This sequence comes from Eristalis pertinax, assembly GCA_907269125.1. Lineage (NCBI taxonomy): Eukaryota > Metazoa > Arthropoda > Insecta > Diptera > Syrphidae > Eristalis > Eristalis pertinax. The sequence goes on from OU026148.1 coordinate 36,078,064, forward strand.
CGAAGTTTTTACGTTCCGTTCTGGAATTTTATGATTGGATTAAGTCGAATGTCAGACAGAAGAGCGTAGATAATTTCGGTTAATGGATAGATTGTACTTTTATGGCAGCTCGTTAGGTTACGCCTAAGGGCGGGCAGGGGAGTGGGGCCTCTAGAAGTTTTCACGTGCTGTTTAGACATCATAGACGCTGGTGATTAAAACTAACTATGTAACTCTGAGGCAATTGACGTTTAAAAAGGTCGTTGGGTTTGTGTTTTTTTTGCCCGGGTTTTGAATGAACTTTTAACTCTGTTCACGGACTTTTTTCTAAAATGAACAATTACCTGCAATGTTTACACCGCAAATTAGTCCGCTTAATACGGCAATTGATGTCGTGTCAATTCATTTAATTTCACTCTACAAATCATCACACTACACTACACAAAAAACATATGAAAAACTTTATCTAATCAATTTTTTTCCCTTCTTCAGGTAATTATTGCGCTGTAATTGATAGTACAGAAGTGAGTGAGTATAATTGTGTACACACAAGGGTTTGGAAAAGATTATAAACACACAGTGGTGGTCAACTATAACGAATGATAACAATTCATTTATTCATAGTCATAAAAAGAGAGAGAGAAACAGAGTAGAGAGAAAGGATAAATAGAAACTATGTTTACCAGGAAGAGCAAGCTTTTTAAAAACATCTTGAATAAACATTCGCTTACGACAACTTTGAACACACTTACACCTTACAGCATTTTCCTGTAGACTTCTTGGAACAAAAATTGCTGAAATCTCCCTCTTCAGCATATTTATAAAACCGTAAAGATCTCAACCGCTTCAGCATGCTTCACTTCCTGAGCAGAGTTTGAGTTGATTCCTGAGAAGCGTACCACCCTTTAAGAAACATTTCAGAATTGTTCCAAGAAACCAAATCCTCTGCAGTGAAGTCAGCCTAAATATTACCACCCACAAGGCAACAGGGTTCTCAGGAAAAACTGAACAGAAGAATTAGGGAAATTTCGTGAATCCTTTATGCCTGCTTAATTGTTAAATTTAAATAAGCTCCAAATTTGGTAAACTAACGGTAGGCTAAACGTTAATTAAGGTATCATTATAAAACGGTTTTCATTTAAAGAATTAAAAGTAAAATTGAGTAATATTGTGAAGTATTATTTTCTCCCCTTAACAGGGCCTCCTCAAATGCTGACCAACAACTACGAACCTTTATGAATTTATACCTCAAGCCGACGTCAAAGAAGTCAATTTAATAGCCACTGAATTGGCAAAACCATTCCCACCATGTCATAATACTTTAAACAAACATCCCATAGTTTCCGACGCGGTGTTGTCAAATGAATCAGTTCACCTGATTCAGTTATATCAATCAATCGGGTGTACCACAAGGTACCCACATCAGTCAATTAATATTCGTACTTACCACCAACCGTGTTGACTATAATATTACCGTGAACTCTCTTCCGTACGCCGATCACATTAAAATCTGTTCCTTTATCTCCTTTCCCACTGACTCTCGCACTCTATAAGACTATCTTAATAGATCTATTCTTTGTGGCCAACAAATGATTGGCAACAATGCTTATAAAGTCAAATGGCGTGCGTCGTTTCGAATCCGAATAAAACTGTCCCCTCCACTCGTGAGAGAACAAATGAACGCACAATACGAATGGTTTTCTGTAGAAGCTAGTCCTAGGTCCGCCTGGATGCTCTGTGTTGATCTTGTGTTGGAACAAAGGACAACTTGCGATTGACACGGAAATACACATAAGTAGACCCTACATGGACATACTACTTCGCATTTATCCTACGGTGTAGAGAAATTAGCATAACTCCCAAAATTCGCTTCCATCTACTTTGTGTGGTGGTATAGTTCGGCTTGGCCAGGGACATCAACCAAGCTGCTTCAAATCGCAGTCACTTGTGTGCGGCACTAGCAACTTTCCTCTGTTGACTTGTCCCCACAGGGTCAAAGTGAAATGACGAATTGTGTAGCTAACGAAAAATAATGAACCCAATTGCTGGCACAAATATGTTATAACATAACCCCGACATAACTCCAAGCTTGAAACAACACCAACAGGGCTCTTTCTTCAACTTTGGAATTAGAAAGAAGTGAATGTGTGCCGAAGCGAAAATGAATCATCCAAACGGAGGTTCAACTGAGAGTAACCATTGACAAGTGTTTTCTACGCATATATATAGTACATTTTTTACGGGGATTCGAACGTTGAACGAAAAAGCAAGTTTTTTTTTCTTTCGACGGAAATTTGATGAATATTTGTTCCTTTCTCTGCGAAGATGATCGATCGAATGAATAAGTGACAACACCGCCAATTCCTATGCAAAGCTACACAAAGACGACCAGGACAATAACAAAAAGGTGTCAGTTCTTCGAGGCACCATCAAGCACATTCGACGCCACTAATTAAATTTACAAATAATTACACAAATGCAATATTCGACGAGGAATGTAAAACCACGAACCGCGATCGACGCCCGAATATCTGCTGTCGATCATACATACAAGAAGGCCTGATTCAGATAAGTGGCAGTCTAGGATCGTCAAGCCTGGACTCAGGCTGAATCTTCGAGTCGGACTACTCACAAAGACGCAAGTCATGACAAACAAGGCTAGTAATGTGTGGTTTGGTGCAAATTCAGTACTTTTCTGAGCAGTATTCGGACTTCCCATCATCATCGCATCAGCAGATGTACCTTCACAAAATTTAAAGGGATTATAAGTACAAACCACGAGATCATCACGAATCTCTGGAGGTTGCTTCTAATTTGTTGCAGGGGATGACGGGCCCTAATTTCTCCACACACTGTAGCGTCACTAAAAGAGAAGAAAGAACTTGTGGCAAATGGTTACAACGATGCACTCGGAGGTTTTGCTTGACTCCTTTAAAAGACGTCAATTTTACAGAACATAGTTGGACAAAACTTAAGAACCCGCTGCCGGCAAGAGGATAGATAAACTTCATATCAAACTTTATTGAATAACTTTGGAACCACAGCAGGAAACTCTAGTCATCGTGATTTCATCCAATTATAGTTATGGACACACTCGTTGAGCCTCCCAAATCATACACGGTTCCCTGGAAGGAAATACATCACCTGTCAGGGGGTTTAACGTTTAAAATGAAATTCAAGCCAGAGCCAACTCTTGTCGTCTGTTGACGTGGCGGTGGTAGGCCAGTACAGTGTAGCCCCGATTCTTCGGTTCCATACTTCAGTGCACAGCACTAACGAGATTTATGGTTGTTCACCACGCAACCGTGCAAAAGGACAACTGCCCAAGGGAACAGCGACACAAGTATAATATTTCTTTTGCCTTCCATCCTCTTGAGAGACCGAGGAAGAGAGAGGAAGAGAGAGGAAGAGGAAAACGAAACAAAATAAAATTAATTTTAGGACATTACCATTTCTCCCTCCTTCCTCATCACATCATCGTCCACCCCGGTTGGCTTTCCATCAGAAAAAGCAGGAGGAAAAAAGGAAGGCACAGCCATTACGCGTACGAAGGTTAATGATGATGATGATGATGGTTGAACATAGGGAATATAAAAACACCGGTGAAGGTGCAAAGCAAAACGAACAACGATGAAGGCAGTCTGTCAGTAAGGGTAGAGAAGGATACTTAATTCCAATCCTCTCACAGCCCGACAGCAGCGGCGTGGCGCGACGGGGCGGTGTGTCTTCGTTCCACACAAGCGCACACACAGCACAACAGGGAACAAGGTGTGAGGGAAGGACACCCAGAGGCTACACGGGGTAATTATGGGTCTCGGGTAATGTGTATAATTTCCCAAAGTGGAAAATTCAGGCGAACACAAAGCCGGCCAACACGAACCCCACAATGATGTACAAGTGAAATTACACTTTTATCACCCGAAACGTGGAGAGGGTTACGGGAGAGGAGCCACCGGGTGGCGGGCGCTGTATTGTGGCTGTAGACAGCCAGCATTGGAAATGATGGTTGCTCCCATGCAACATGCAATCCTCGCATGATGTCGAACCGTGAGGAATGCGATGTCAGATAAATGGGATAAGCATTCGAAGGAAATAAAGTGACACCTGAGAATAGCTCCTTCTCGCGCTCTCCCCTCCCCACGGTGTGTGTAAGGATACGACGACATAAACCGGATGCGGTCAATTATCATTAATCTATTTGTACACGAGTGAAGACGGAGAAATTGATTTGTTCTCCACACCGGCCGGCGACTGGTTGTTTAATCTGGGCACAGTAGCGACCGGAATTTTATGGCGTTTCACACGTAACTGGAGTGTAATTAGAGGTAATCACTGCGATATGTGAATTACCGAAGAAATGTGATAGTAAAAACATGTCAATTAAAAAAGGGACTTCTGTGGAAATTGCCCGCACCCGGAGCAGGTGACGAAAGGTGTCCTCGACGTTGATTGCTCAATTATTCGAATCGCATGATCCTTTCTCGGAAAGAAAAGCACCCGTCCATTCATTCATCGCCAGTTGAGCGCTGACTGCTGATGGCCTTGTGAACGAAAATTGTATTGTGGCTCTTCCTCGTCGAACACAAAAGCCGGTTCTGGGAATCAACGTCAACACACACCAATTGGGGTGCTTTTGCGTTGCTAATTACGCAAAATCATACAAAAGTTGTATACAGTGGTGGCGATAAAAGCAAACTCGTTCTGCGGGGCTACACATTTGTTTGCGAGCATTTATTGCGTTTCTTGAACGGAACTCGATCAGAGGCTAAACGTCTGTGAAAATCGATGCCAATGTCAATTAGCGAATTTTTGGTGTGAATTTGGTTTCATAATGTACCCCGACTTTGCTCAATGAAGTGGTGATAACGAAATTCTCAGTTGGTATGACGCACTGACTTGTGCCATTTGTGCGTCACCTCGATCGTGTGACGCTGTTCGATTGCGTCAGCGAACGAAGATTGTTCAGAGTGCTTGTTGTTTATTATTTGACTTATTTCGTAGATGCCCTAAATAAGTCTACAGGAAGGCATTCGTGCTTGGATGGCGGTACAGTTCGAGAAGTTGAGGCTGGCTTATACTGCAACAAACGGCATTGCGCGTGCTGTTGTTGAGGGGACCTGCAGTTCTTAGCCGACTCGGAGCGGCGAAGTTTTGTCATATTTTTCTTGACAACTCTACTCCTCGGGCATGGCCAGTGAACCGAGTGTGGCAGTGTCGAGAAAATGAAGGGTGATCGAACCACGGACCTCCTTCGATGTGGAAGTCAATGCACTTTTTGAACTGTCTTAAATGTATGTTAGTTGTCCAACCATGTTGAACTGTCCCATGTTGGAGCTATGGTCAGGATGCTTGTTGTGGCATAGCGTCCACACAACGACAAAGTGCTTTCCCTTGCCACACTCTGTCACATCGCGAGATCGGCTGAATTGGAGAAGATCCTTGTGACTGCTATTGAAATTCTGTTCGTAGCAGAGTCCCATGTTCCTGCCCTACAGTGCATACTACATGGAAGATAGTTGGATATCCTCGCGAATCCTATTTTGGGCATATCGTAACTAAGTACAAGACTACTAGACTACAAGTTTTGTAACTTCCCTCATGATAGATAGCTTATAATTAGGAATTATAGTAAACATAAAAATCAGATCTACAGTCCAACTTGCGCCAGATGTCCTAACAATCGATTTGTTTTACACTATGTTCAATTGTGGATTTGCTGATGTTGCTTGGCCTTTAAGGGGTTGGGACTTTATGTTGTTTGACTTGGTTTTGTATGGTACTACTATCGATCGGTATTATGCGAAAAATCCTGAGATGGTTAATCATCGGGTGCTAAATAAAACAATTCGAATCGACGAAAGACGTTTACGGTGACAAGTGTCTATCCTTTGTGCAACTGTTCCCCTAGTTTGCTTGATTTCGTTGTGGCCTTTAAAATCTTGGAGACGACGAACGCTGACTGCTGACGAGAACGTCGAGGAATTAATGGTTTTGGCAAAGTGATAGATTTCCACGCGATTTATTCCACCACTATTGATCTAAATGATGCCTCCCTTATGTTGGGATGACTTATTTACCTATAGAGGGTATTAGCCTGAGCTATAGTTGTCGCCTAATGATGACGACCCTGGACACGCTGCTCCAGTCACCAAGGTCAAGCTGTCTTGCGACGGCGACGATTTGCTCTTTGAACCCGAGGTTCGGTCTTCCACTCCTCGAACCAGGAGTCTCGGATTCGAAGACTCTTTGCTGGAGCGTTGTTGCTTCTGGACTACCACTCCTTTATACGGATAGTCTTCTGCTCCATTCACCTTCCTCGCAGACCGGACATGAATTTTTCTATCGAAGGCACCAAGAATCAGCTCTGCTGTTTTGCCTAACGTCCAACTTTTTGGTCCATATAGGAGGACCTGCAAAATAAGGGGTTGAATGGTTCTTTGAGTCAGGATTTTTTGACCCCAGTATTTTTTTACGATCTGAAGCGTATGGTCTATATACAGAAATATCTTTTAACTTGACCTTTTGTCTATTCTTCGAGGTCATTAAATGAATAACTTCTCGTTTCTGTAAGGGTCGGGCAAGCACCGAGGTAGTGCAATACTGTGTCCTCCTCCTCCTTCTCCGTGGAGCTTCAAAAGTCATTGTAGAGCGCTCCAAGTCTTCTGACATGATTACTTTTGAGGTAGTGACCAGTTATTACGCCTAGCACTTATGAATTATGTGCTAATGTCATTCCCACCAAATGCCGGGAAAGCCTTAGCTCTGCTTAGATTTAGAGTAGGCCACACCGTTGCCAACGATGACCAACAGGTGTCTACATCCGTTTCATCAGTGACAGGGTGAACAGTTTCAAGATGTTCAACATCTAAGGCAATCCCCGTTTAAAGCTAAACACCCGCGGCTAAACACTTCTGCAAATCGTTGCTCTTCAAATCCCTGACGGCGATGTGACATTTCGAACTGTTGACGATGAGTTCTAGAATCGTGGCGGCAGTATCTGGATGACTTCTTTAAAAGGGTCTATCATTCAGAAGATACACATCTTCTCTGCTGGAGACTCAATTCAAAGACTGTCCCTTGGTTTGAGTACGGGCCATTACTTTACATCGACGAGGATCGTGGCTCCGTAGAGCCACCAGAAAGTCTGGAAAAAAGCCAAATAAAAGTGATTAGGTTGCTTCACAATTGCTGTCGAAACATTTAGATATATAGAATGCTCTTGAAGTTAGCTGGAGCAAGGCTGTTGCGTTGATTGATATTGGTCAATCTTGTGGACCACATCCTTGTGGCAATCAAATAAGTGATCTTCCAGTTGCAGTTGAAAAGACGCTCCAGTGACACCCTTGATTGCTCACTTAGTCATAATGAATTAGAAAAATCCACATCACCTTTCTAGCTATGCGAAATTTTGCTACCCACCCAACTTTTGGGATAAAAATAAATCTTCTTCGGATTACATGCGTTGGCTGCCAATACAGCGGACAAATAAAAAAATGTTTGTTTGAGAAATTCTTCAAATACCCTATCGGCCCACCACCCAATCAATCAACAGCACCCGACAAAGCATCACAGCCAAATGAAATCATCAGTTGTTCGCAGCCTTCAAATGCACGAGATACATATTTTAATCGCCCATGGTTGTAGGCTTATGCATGTGTGCATTTGAAAATAAAACAAATGCATCTACTACAAAGCAAGCGACAAAGTAAATTGCATTAGCAATTGTCTGCTCACACACCAAGCACCAGACACCGAGCACCCCTTTAGAGAGAGAGCAGATCGCAATGCAAATTGGCCTTAATTTCAAAATTACATTTTTGTTTCGGTATTTTTGTTTTTTGTGTTCAGTTGGTACTGGTACATCTTCTACTTCCACACTGAGTGCCCGTAAATTTTCCCACCACAACTAGCGCGCAGGGAGCAGAGCAGCTCAGATGCAATATGCACCCGGTGTGCTATGTGCTGCCGGTGCTTGCTTGTTTTTGTTTGGCTATTATTATTGTTACAACAAAAACAACAACAACAAGAACAGTGTCAGAGATTAGACAATGAAAGAGTGGGGAAAGGAAATGCACAGCCAAGGCAATTGCACCCTGTGCCGAGTACTGTTCAACTGAGCATGAAAAGTATGCTAATTTTAGTACTTAGAGAGTGCTTTTTTGTTGTTTTTTTTGCTCCTTTGTTGTCGGAGATTGTGTAGCTAGTGTGTTGTTAGCATGGTCGTCTCCTCTTCGTTTTCTTCTTTTGCCCCCATCCATGGGGGGAACTGTGGTGCAAGCTCTTGTGTTGCATTTGTTTTATAGAATGACAAACACTCATTGGCACACACATGGCCTGTTGTGTGTTACATGTGTATCTAAGCGCCTTGAGGACTTCATTTAGTTGTCCAATTAGTTGGATGATTTCATTATGTGGCTGTATGCATCATCAGCTTTCGGTGGGAATGTGTCACAGTCCTTGTCTGTCTGAATGGGCTATTGAACGCTTCGTTTCCAGTCACCTGCACAACATGGAAATTCCAAACAATTTGATACGCATTCTTGTCTTATGCACTAACAATCGAATCGACAAGGGGTCTACTTGTTAGCGTCTCTCATAAATAGAGCTCTTGTGTTCACAGAACCCATGTCGGCACAAGCACCCGGCAGGTGACCGAAACAAAAAGAAATCCAAAGCATTGTCCCACTTATCGCAAACTGAGTGTGTGCACAAAATCGAACACAGAGGAATTACGACTTCTGGTCGTAGACTGACCGCGCAACAATCCAATTACCACCTGCACCAAACGAGGCACAATTTCAATCGGATTTTAATCCTATCCAGGGGAGTACTTCTAATCGCTTGCAATTAATGTTCCCGAGCAGCAGTACCTCCTGCGAATCAGTGTAGGCCAAGTGTGTGTGTATGTGTCGAGTGTGCCAATAATCAGTAGTTACAGTAGCAAAAACCGCAGACAACCGATGCAATCACAAAGCAGTTTTACAAGTGTGAGCTCCTCCAGTTGCACTCTGGTGCAGCATGCATAGCTGCGTTTCGTGCCCCGAATGGCATAATCTTTGCATTTCAACTCAACCGCGTCCGCCATTTGAAATGACTCGCGACGTGGGTCCATGAATGAAGTGATGTATCAATTTGTGATTGCGCTACAAAGTTGATCCCGTGAACAATTAATCACAATGAGTTACTGGTTTTATCTGTCATTTGAAAGTCACAGCTACTCGTGCAGACTGAGTGATTTATTTTGAAGCAGATGTCAGTGCATTTTCATCTATTTTAATGGAATCCTTGGGATATGAATGGCTCCTGGAGTAGTATGCGCCTTAAATCTTCACTTTTCGACACATTTTCAAGCATATTGGCTTTACTTTGCAATAATGCACCATTACATCATCTGACTGAATATCATTGCGTAGACATTGCCATAAGAATAACGGATTAAAAATATTCATTGAATTATCCAACAAGAGGTGTCATTTTACATTAGCTATAAATTCATAATACTTTTTTTTGCTTGCAATATCAAATGGTTCAAAAGTGTCGAGAGAAATAATAAGTTCGAATTATTGAGTAATAATCAATTGTTATTTATTAACTTTTTTGCTAATTTTTTAACAAAATCAAATGGTTAGAGGTTCTTATATACATGTATATACATATGAACACAATGTAAATGAATTATTAGTCTTTTGGAGAAGTCTTTAATATGAGTTTGCTTCAAAGCACTTTGCTGAGATTGATCAATAACTTTTTTTTGTCAGAAATAGTGCCTGAAATGCTGTTTCATCAGTGATGTTTTGTTTTGACCGAAGCTTTTTAATGTGTCGAATGAGGCTCTTGTTTCCTTTACTGACACATCTGCCAAGGACTGTGATGTATCATCCTCATCTTCGTCGTTTGTGTTTCATTTGTATCTGTAGAAGTTAAAATTTCGCCATCGGTTAGAGGTCCCGAGACAGCAACATCTTGATCCATCTGAACAAAGTCATAAAAACTCAATCCGCTAATATCAACCAGTGGAACTACTGATGCTTCTGCATCTTCAGTAATTACTTCTTCTTTTATGAAACCGGATATTTTGAAGCAGTTGAGAATCGTTATTGGTGTTACAGCTCTCCATGCCTTGTCAATCAGTAAAATAGCCGTCAGGACCGTGATATTCGCATTTACCTGATTGTCGAGAGATTCTAAAAAGAGCTTAACAATTTCCTTGCGATAGAAATCTTAAAATTATGGCTGATGCCTTGGTCTAATGGTTTCAATTTGGAAGTGATATTCGGTGGAAAGAAGTAGAGTTTTACATTAGACAATGTAGGGGGACTTTTGTGGACAGTACAATTGTCTAAAAAGAGTAGAATTTTCCGCTTTTATAGTTTCAACTCTACGTTAACTGTTAGAAGCCAATCGTTAAAAAGTTCTGTGGTCATCCAAGCTTTTTTGTTAGCACGATAAACAGTAGGAAACGATTTCACTCCTTTGAAACATCGCGGCTTTATTGCTTTTCCTATCACTAAGGGCTTCAATTTTTCCGATCCGTCCATATTTGCTGCAAGTAAAGCTGTCAATCTCTCTTTACTATGTTTTCCGACGTGACATTTTTCATCTTTGAAAGTAAGAGTTTTGTCAGGTAAACATTTGAAAAAGAGACCGGTTTCATCAGTATTAAAAATGTCTCGGGCATCATAGCTTTCTATCATATTTCTCTTCTTCTTGAAATTTGTAAGCCATACTTCACTTGCCGCAAAGTTTTTGATGTTTAGAGTAGACGCGAACTGTTTTGCTTTTTCTTTTAAAACGTTTTCGCTAATAGGCACTTTTTGTGCTCTACACTGCCTTAGCCAAATGACCAGGCTCTCTTCCAGACGAGGCAAACTACTCATTTCAATAACAAATGCTCTGCAACGATGAGACAAGTTTAAACTTGTCTCTAAATGTACCTCTATTCTATGCAATCTGATAACTTTGAATTGTATAACTTTTTTTGTTCGAATTACCAAGTGCTTAAATATGTACCGATTTTCGAAATATAAACAGATTTTCCAGGGAACTCGTGACAACTTCGAATTATGGAGAGGTCCGAATTATCGCAGGTTTGAATTAACGAGAGGCAACTGTAATACATATTGTTATCTGCAAAGTATGTACACATCCTAATGATTTGTAATAAAGTACAATATCTGAACACTAACTTTAGAAAATGTCCTATATTTGTACGACTGACAAAATATTTGTCGCCCTCCAACTAGAGGTGTCATTTTTAAATAAACACTAAGCCAAATAGTATTACTTTAAATGGCGATGGTGTTGTTTCATTTTAAGGTAGGAGCTTTAAGAGACAACTTTCTTCCGTCTTCTCGAACATCTTTTTCCCCCAGAACATCTTTTTCGTGAAAACGTATGATTGGATGGGGGGAGAGAGGTCTTACTGTACTGGTCCCCAATATAGCAGTGAGTATTTGAATTAACCTGGTCTTCTGCCTACAGGCTTATATCAGCAGATCCGCTCACACAGTGCGTCCAGAGACGCCGAACCAACGCCTTGTGTTCGGAACTCAATTACCAATTGAGTTCATTTTTTATAGACAGTTCCTCCACCTATGTGAAGTCCGAAACTGATCTAAAACCTCTTGCTGCTCTTCGGGTCGCAGCACACGGTTGTAGTGTAGTGCAGCTCCACATCGATTTGAATTATTCCACAATCACATCTCAGCGTCGAAAAACTTCATGACAGACAAACATTAATTCACAATTCTTCTCTAATTCTGGTCTAAGCCACAGCCGCCGCGACGCGGTTGCCACAAGGGGGACAACCAGTCTGGCCGCAACCGCTGCTAGTAGCTCAGCGGCTCCTCACCACCCGTGGTGCCAGAATATAGCCTCTGGTGATCGTTCGCAACTGAATGAATGGTACCAGCTGGGTGCCATAACACCCAGGACAGGACTAGTGACTATTGTGATTTCCAGTCAGTGAACCACAATGTGTCGCAAGAAGATCGAGCACAGTCAATGGAGATACTTTTATCAACGACCGTTTTGGGTTTCCCAAAGAAACGGGTAACGGTATATCTTAAATCAATGACTCTAGACAGTGTGCTATTTTTTTGTAAACCTCAGTGCTTGAACTTTAAATTGAAATGAGAACGTCAATATTCTCAATAAAAATGTTCGTTTTGGTATTAATTTAAAAATGACACCTCTTATTGGATGACTGTGAATATTTATTGTGTTCTTCTAAATTTGATGAGTCTCCACCTAAGATTAAATAAGAACATCGCTATTTGCAATGAAAATGCTGTTCTTGGCATACACTTCATAATGTCACCTCTTCTTGGATGAATATGAATATGTTGCCCTCTGTGTGAAATTAAAATGTATTGTTATGTTGTCAGTTTAAACAATATAAACAGATGTTGTATTATGTTGTTGTAAACCTCAGAGTGTATACTTTGGATTTATTAAGGCCTTCGCCGATTGCAATACAAAGCTTTTGGTTTTGCTATTCACTTCATTATGACACCTCTTGTTGAATGATTAGTGTCATATTTTGCCTGCTGCACGATCATCACACGTCCTGTCATATTGCGGTTCAGATATTGTTCGGATCTTGTACTCCATTGCAATCTTCAGGGTGTGTTACTTTGTGCAAAAAATTGGTCTATCTCGAGCACTCGCCCAATATACAGTGAAAATGCATTGGATTGGCTCAGTTGTCCAGAGATCACGGTTATACGTGCTTCAATTCAGATTGAAGGTTTCAACGAGTGTATCCCCTCGAGATTTGCCACATCCAATGCAAGCAAAGTCACCTCGTGTAGAATGTGTCTTACTCACGAAAGGCGTCCCACCTGATTTACATAAAATTTTGAATATCTCTTACTGAGGTGCCACGTGTTTGTCAAATTGTTTAGAAAAGTCATGCTTAATGTGCCAAAGTGAAGTGATATTGACCATCATTAGCAATGCTTATGAGCTTTAACGGACATGTACGTAGCTTAATAACATTTCAATGATCCAGCACATATACCAGACATTCCTAATTGCCTATTAAAAACATAATCAAGTGCTGACCCCAGCAAATGCCAACGACACAAAATAAGTGATATATGTATGTACACTTCCAAACCATACATTAGAAGTGCACTTGTAATTAATGGCTTGGTAATTAATTTACCATTTGACCATAAATTCGAACGCCATCATCCGTGCGTGGCTATGTTTGAATTGCGCTGGGTTGTCGGAGGCAAAATACCACCCGCAAATATGCGAAATTAAGCGCGTAGAATTTTCCCAAGCCAGCACACAATTGCCATCAAATTTGTAAAACCACCCGAAAGCCAACAAAACAAAACAGCGAAAAAAATAAGCACACAGAAATGAAGCGATAAAAACAATTAATCTCTATTTAATTTTATTTGTTGATAAACTATGTATACCGCAGAAACAAAAACTTCATCAATCACGGATGGATTTAAATTAAGCCCATAAAATCCCCCACACATCATCAGCGCTAATGCCCACGCATTCCTCTATAATAGAGCCAGCAACTGACATGACAGCATATGTTGTCGTCTGAAAGCTATCCGTACGCACAGCGACGACGACGACGACGACGACAATGAGCAAATCGAATCATCAGCTCGTTTATTCTCGGCTTGTCTTTTTCTCCTTTTTGTTTTGTTTTCAATTTGTCAGCATACAGCAGTCGGAACAGAGTTTGTCAGTATCTAGATAGCACTTGTTTAGAAAATCACAACTGATTGTTTCCATTACCCACCCCGTCATGCCGCGCCACCCCCGGCAGAAAGGATACAGTCAGTGTCTAGCCCCCCTTCTGTTGTCTGTTGGGTCATTGCCAGCACAGATCTCAAGCTTGTTCCTCAATTTATGCAACATTCCCTAAAAATAGCGCGACCGCAGCAAAAACTAAAATTAAAACCCCAACGACTCGGAAACTTTTTGAAGCAAAGGAGATCAAGAAAAAAAAACACCAGCAGAGAATTGTGACAAATGTATTTTAAGCGAAATTGTCTGCTGCAACAAATACGAGTAATTAATCAATTATCTTTCGGGGAACGATGGTTCATTTCGGTGAGTGAGGCTCTCATCGCACAGCCAAGAGTTTGATGAAATTTCATGACGGGGTTATGGATGTCATGACATGACCCCGTGGCAGCGACGGCGGCGGCGCTATTTATTCGTCACAGTGGATGGAGCGAGAGTATAGGTGCTGGTCATTCGGCGGTGGCGCGTGTATGGAATTAATGGCTTCTTTTGTGTATATTTTATGTTTGCCGGGGCTCCCATTTGAATATTTCATTTTGTGATTTGGTACCTATTTCGTTTATAAGACTTCGTGGTCGAGGAGGAAATAAAATAAATTGTTATGAGTGGCAGGTCGTGTCCAGAGTGTGGTTTTGTTTGAAATAATTTTGATGTTAACGCAAGAAATTGGTGCCATGTGTGATGGAGACAGGTTTTTTTGTATTTCTGTTGTTGCTTTACGTAACGACAATATTGTCCGCTCGTGAGGGAATAACAGCACGCACAACACGTTGTAGAAGCTATGTGGGCCCAGGTCCACTGGGACAGCAGAACTGACAGGAAATACTCAGGAAAGACTTAGTTAGGTGTCCTGAGTCACGTCTCAATTAATCAACTTGTTGGGTCCATTTGCTTTATGTTCCAGATCGACTCTGTTTGGCCGTCATTTCGGTGTGAGCGACATCTGTCAACTGGTCATTAACAGTCGTAAAGAGTGGCTCATAACAATTTGTTATGGGATAGCCAACGACAGAAGAACGTGCGTTATTAAAAGGCTTGAATAAGATATGAATATTTGGTGTATTTTAACATGACTGGCTTTGTCAATATACTGAGTTAAAACACCACAATCACAACAGTTTGTCGTCGGAAAGCTACAATCGCAAGCAACCGCTAGGAACTTTGCCCATCCAGTCTTTTAGAAGCTCTCAGAGAATCCAACCCCGCCAGGTGAAACAAATGACAAACAGTGGAACAGTAAAACGGCGATGAAGACTCCAATTCCACAAAATGGAAGATGCTGGCAGAGAATTCCGTCCCCCGATGAGCATGAAGTCAAGATAGTTGGTAGGACTCATGCACCAAGTCATCTGTAAAATATGGTCGGCGGAAGGTATGTCCGCAGTATGCATGAACTTACTCGCCATACAGTGCTTCTAAAGCCACCTACAAATCTAAGCTAACCTAATCTACTCGCCAATACAAGTCTGTGCAGTTGCTTGCATACGTGGGCATTATTGACGTAATTCGTCAGACGCAGAGAGTCCTTAATAAGGGGAGTTAGCTGACATTGAATCCGAGGCGGCTAAATGGGTTTAGCGGTGAATGAGAAATATGTGTTGTTTTCAATGTCGGACACTCACCATGGACAACTTGGACACAACGTCACTATAGGGGCCATCGGGGCCAAAGTAAACTGTACAAATACCACCAATACCGAGATTAAATGCAGAATAACCAATCGCTATTTCCTAGGATTAAGGAACAGGAAGGTATTGGAGCCCGTTCTCGAAGGACCAATCTGATCTTGTCTAACAACTTGATCATCCCTGTTCTGCTCTATGGTGCGGAGACATGGACAATATCACGAGCAGGTGAAGAAGCCATTTCTGTTCTGTTCAAGAGAAAAGTTCATGATTACGTTGATGTCGTTTAGAGAAGATGTACAGATTGCATAGCGAGTTGAGGCTAGCCAGGCGTCGACGCGACGATTTCAACGCCTCAGAGGGTTAGGCCATGTAGAGCGTAAGGTTGAGACTGCTGTAGCGACTCCATACCAGTGGCTATAGACGACGCCCACTAAACCGATGGCGAAAACAGGTGGAAATGGACATCAGCCAAATTGGCGTGCATAATTGGAAGAAGGTAAAGATTGTGCCATCTGGTTGGTTGATTGAAGCCATCAGAAGAAGACTTTTGTGTGTTGTGTGCGCATTGCAATCAGAACACTTGAACCGACTTGTGGAAGAAATAGCTTATTTAAGCATTCTTTTTTAATTTGAAACTTAATTTTGAAATTTGCTTTTATTTCATTCGTCATATCCAGCATTCTCTCCATCTTCTTTAAGACATACTGAGATATCTTAAATTGAATGGATAGTATATCGTTTCAACAAAATTTATAAACCAACGCTCCTTTCAATAAAAAGTCATCTAATAGGACTCACTTAGATGGACATTCTTTCTCATTTCCATCTCAAAACCTAACCATTTTATGTAACTTGGCAATTAATCAATTCTTTTTCTCCTTTCAGGTAAATTACATTCGCCACTATCAGTCCATACAACCGGTAAGAGAACATACTTGAAAAAAAAAAATCTCCACCACCGGAGATAAAAAAAGTATTTTTAATTACAATCTAATACCATAGTTCCGTGTGTTAATTCACCTGATTACCCGTCGTCGGTCGAGTCCTTTTTTTAATTTCTCCTTTAATAAAATATTCCAACGAGCAATTATTTCCCTGCAATTAGGTTAAATAAACGAACGAAAGCTGCTGCTCCTTTCCACAGAAGCAATAATAAAAAGAAAACAGCATAAATCATTTTTTTAATTATCAAAGGAAGCAGCAGCGGCAGCGGTTGTTTGGTTGGTGTGTACACACAGTACATGCGACTGTGTATCCTTGACTGCAAAAGGCCACCCCTCGCTTCGCCTCTGTCCAGTTTGTGCCTTCAGATTGGGGCGGGGGGCCACAATGAGTATAATTTTAATTGGACCAAGCGCTTTGATGTTATTAATTCTCAATGGGGTTAAAATAGATGGATGGAAACAGATCCAGAATGCCCGCGGCTGTGTGTGTGTGTACTACACGGGGGATGAAGAAATGGGATTTTTATTTTTAGAAATTTCATTTTTGTTTTCATATTTTTCTTTATTTTTGTTTTTATTTTTATTTTTCTCTTTCATTCGGCTTCTTGTGGTTCTGTTTATTTATCTCGATTTTGAACAGTGATGAGCGACGATTGAGGGTATTTTTAAATTGAATTTGAAAATACCTCAAGCCCCCCGACAGACAGAGAGTGGGAGAGGTCAGAACACCCACTCATTCTCGGTATGATGGGCACGGTGCATTCATTCTTATTTCCTCCTCGAGGCGACTATATGGACAATAATTTGTTAAATATTATTAAATGCATCGGAACAAAACGGAGAGCTGAAATAATAAATAAATCATCATTTTAATTTGTTTACATTTTCCTGTTGCTCTATCTCCATTTATCTTGTTCAGTCTAGTCTGTGGCCCGGCGCGATGGCTTGTATTTATTTGCTTTTCTCTTTGTGGTGGGTACGCGCCTGAATAGAGATGTGTATAAGTAGATTTTTGCGCGAGATACATCATTCCCACATGTGCTGTGCACCTATGTACGGACGAGTGCGAGCAACACCACCACACACGCTTCTGTGTATTCATGGACTCGTTTTCGAATGAAAACATTTTCACGCAGATGTTTGTAGAAATTGATGGTACGTTGTTTTTGTAACCCCATCTGAAGGGGATATATTGTCGTTTTTTTTTTTTTTAATTTTATTTGCCTCTGGTTTCTCGTGCGGCAAAATATTTAATTTATTTATATTTGTTTTTCAGTTTTTTTTCTCACATTTCTTTATATTTGGTTTAATTATAAAGTTAAGCGGGATAAAATTAATACCCATTATGATGATTGGGTTTTTTAGTTTTGAACAAAAATAACATATATTTATGCATATGATTCATGCGATGGGGTGTGTGCGAATGGAATAGTTAATATCATTCTCTCTCTCTTTTGATGGCTAATTAAAATTAATTTTATTAGTGGTCGTTTTGTTTCCGTTTTTTTTTCTCTTCAGCTTCGTTAGTTGGATATATTGTTTTTTTTGTTTCATTTAATGGTTAATTAGGCTTTGATGGTTGATTTAATAATATTGCCCGTGTGGAAATTATTAGTTCATTAAACTTAATGCGAAAAAAGGGGTTAAATTAATGATTTTATAATGCACTATGATTCAAATGAAATTTGGTATTATTCTTTGTTCACACACATAAATGAGATTATTATTTATTCTTTTCTCTGTGACTGTGGCGAGGTTGTCTGTTGAATATGTTAACGAGGCTGGCAGATAGACAGACATTTATTTTCTTTCCTTTATAGTGCGTTATATTTTTTCACAATATTGGCTTAATTTGATCAAGCTTGCACAGAGGCGGGCTTATTTGAACAGTACTACTGAGAACACAATTATTAAGTAATTAAATTGTTCTATACGTCAGTAAAATAAATAAAAATAAAGAAAGCAGTCAATTTAGTGCATACTCGGCGGAAAACTGTGAAAAAATACTGAAAAAAAAACCTCAAACGAGGCTAATTGATTGGAATAAAATCAATTTAAATTTTCTTTGATGGCAAAAAAAAAATTAGTTGTCATTTTTATATTGCTGGCTTTGTGCTTTTCTTCTTTTTTTTGGGTTTGTTAATTTTGTTGCTATTCGACTACATATGTGTATATCAGCGACCATTCATGTTGCGCGTGCTATTGTTCTCTCACGAGTGGAAGGGACCTACGACTCGGAACGACCAAGCTATACTTATCTATACAGTTGTAGTCTTTGAGCATTGTCAGCAACTCGAAAGTCGTGTAAATTATTTTGGTCGTACTGTGATTCGAACCTAGACGGCGAGGTTCAAGTGCTTAGTAGTCGACGGTCAAACCCACAACGCCACGGCCGCTGCTATTCGTCTGGTTGGACTTTATTGAGTTTTGATTCTAATCGACTTAAGAGCAAAGCTTCAAAAACGAATACGTGGCAGAGTGTGGAATGGCTCATCCTCTATGTCGAAGGTGATTAGTGGATCAAACTTCAATCACCACTACAAAGTTTTCATTTTTAACCTTCGGAGGTTTTTGAACACTACATTGGAGCACTCAGACTCAAAAACTATTACATTATAATATCAGGAGCACCCTTTATTTAATGAAATTGAAAATGAGGCTACATAATCAGCTCGCACCTCGTCAGCACCAAATAACTGCCACCTGATCCGAGCAAAGGCGGAACAGTGGTAGAGGAAGAGCTCTGCAGTGTCGTCGTCTTCTCCACAAGCGTCGCAGAGAGTTTCATCGCTTAGGCCAAGCACATTTAGGTGTTTGGCGATGGTGTAGTGGCCCGTTAGTGCGCCGGTAAGCCGTCTGCAGTATTTTCTGTTAAGAGATGACAGGAATGCCATGGATTTCTTACAGACGTTTGGGAGCATGCGCTTGGTTTGTCTACATCCTGGAGAGTCGTGCCACCCCGGGACCGAGAATAGCTTTACAAACATAGCCAATAATATTCGGCATAGCTCGTGAGAAAAAAATTGCAACCCAGAACCAGAACCCTTAGCCCCTGCGGAACGAAAGAACTTTATTATTCTAAATAGTTGGATAGTCACGCCCACGATGCCGTGTAAGCTGTCGTTGTGGCATAATTGTTTTCCTCGAGCGTCCGCTTCTCGTCCGGCTTTTCTGTGCTCTACTAAAATGAATACGACTCTACTAAAATGAAATCTCAGGATTTTTTTTACAAAAAAAATTTCTAAGATAAGTAATGCAGCTACCATTTCCTAGTGTGAGAGTGAAGACATGTTCTTAGTATTATCAGTTCCATGCACTGAAGAACTGCAGTTGATCTGGTACAAGTGCAGTTTGATAAGTCCGTGACTTTTATGTAAATTTTCATGTAAAATGTGAAACACCTCCTGAGCTGAGATGGCTACATCCTCAGTCACCTCAGACATTATAATTGTCCGATGGTGCAATATCATTCCTTGGATTTTATCGACGACTTCTTTTGGCCGACCTGCACAATCGGCGTCATTTGTGATGCTCTAAAAATGATTTACCATCAGCGTACATCAATCATGCACGCAAATAGGACCACACATGTCAGCAAATTTGCAACCGTGCCTCCTAGACATGGACGTTCCTGTTTCTGAGTCACGTTTGCCACCACACCTCAGAATGAGTCTGAAAAGCGCTGTGTACATCGACAAGATTATCCTACGTATTGAGCCCCATCTTTTGTCGAAGACCCTAGTGCTTAGGTGTAATGTTTTAGTTTTCCCGAGTGATTGAGAACTAGTATCCAGTAGTATTAAAGTGCGTCTCATTTTGTCACCAGCTGGGCAAACGTTCAATATTCAGTCAATGTCCACCGTGGACCAATTGAGATTCCCCTCAAATGTCTTTAACATCCTCCACATCATGGCACACCGTTCAGTGTCGTAAAAGAATGTCCATCCTCACGGTTGACAGTCGCGAAAAAAAAGACAATAAACGTAAAAAGACAGACCAGCTAATTTAATTTATTTATTTTTATCACGCTGAAGTTGTCGATAAATAAGAGAAAAAGAAATACAGCTTTACCGTTCTTCAAATAACTGAACCATCCCCGATTAGTATTCAAAAAGGCTCTGCTCCGACTTGATGGGTGCTTCATAAAAACCTAAGGGTTCTCCCATGAAATTAAATTTCCTCTGACAAATCACTCAAGCCCATCGACACCTTAGGGCCCTTAAAAGACATTAACTCTTATCGAAATCCCTCACACACATACACAGCGACGGAAGCTGCTTAAAGGATTTCCGCCAACACAACTTTAAGGCAACTTTGAACTTCATCAAATTGTAATAAATTCCTCACTAGGTATTTCCACGTAATCCTCGAACCATCTCAACGCAGAGAGAAAGAGAGAGAGTAGGGAAAAAAGTGAATAAAAGGCAACCTCTCTCAGATTGCCTATCAAAGCATGAAGATTTAATTTCACATCAAGCATCCAGGAAGGAAGCGAAACAATAAAACAAATCCTGTTACACATACGCAGCTAAGGGAAATAGTATTTGTGTTTGCCAAATCACCAGTAAATGTCAAAGCTATTCCCCCGTCCACGAAAGTGGCGTTATACAGCAGTTTTGGCAGCGGGGAGCCCTTTCCAAACTCAACAATATCGATTGATAGAGATGTCCTTGTTTCTCTCTCTATCTCTCTCTGTTTCTCGCTTTTCTTCTGCCCACAATGATATTCTGACGAAGTCCATCAATCATTCATTAGTAACGTGTTCCTTGAAAGGAAATGCCATCAAACTCCATTTTGTTTTGCTAAGGAGAGAATCAGCAACAGCAACAGCAACAACGCAATGGTGGAGGTGTCCCCCCTGTAAAAGAGATATGTAAAATGAAAAGTCCTCTCAAAGTAAATAATATTCAAGGACTTCCTTCGTTTTTTTTTTCTTCTTGTCTATTTTTATTACATCCCATGATCCTTACTCCTCTGGATGGTGGCGGAGAACGATAGACGTGTGCGAGAGAGGATACACGAAATTACGTCTTATGGAACGTGCCCGGAATATGCAAAGTGGATAAGCAATTTCGGTGAAAATTAATTATTCACGTTGCCTTGGATTCTATTCGAATGGAGTTAAGGAAACTGTTTTATGGGTCTTGCCATATGTATGCATGGGTTTTGTAGGTTTGAACATCCCACCAGTCATGTCCCTGGTGAATGTAGTTTGGGTACTTTGTAGGGAATCGCTTTTGAATCTCATCAGAATATTGCTGCATCATTTGTGAAGGGTTTCTGGGTTACACGGAACCTGATTTGGTTCCTTCCCATTGCGAAATGATATTCGATATGCTTGCATTTGCCTGCATTGCATTCTCGGTATCTGCATAACGATCAAGTGATGTGACTCACGTACTTGGCTTGAGCATCCAATTCAAAGTTCAATCTGCCTCCGAGATGGATAAAAACGTGTTCTAGTGTGGTTTTGAGTTCAATGTATGCATGTTCTAGTTTCGCTTATGTGATGGCATTTGAATTCAGATTTCTGAGAATTTTTCAAGAAATTTTTGACTAGTGTAGACGATTCAAATTCGGCGAAATATCAAATATCAACCTTGACTCTATCCCCAAGTAGTCGTTTGATAACATTTTCACATGAGATACATAGATGACTTTCCGACACATGTGAGTGCTCTGTAGCCCAAACAATGAGCTTTTTGAAATGAAGCAGTTTTGGCCGAAATGAAGCACCCACCGACTGCTGTACGCAAGTTTGTGAGACTGATATGCTAGTGGTGCCCGTCGTTCGTCGTACGGTGCGTTCAGAGGCTGGAAACAAAATTTCGGTTAACGGTGGGCGTTACAGAGCCAAGTGAACTTTTCTTATTTACTGCAATTGAAGACATGACATACATTTGGACGACTTCTGGTTCATGCCGGATAATCGGTCTTTTGCGCACCAAATTCCCAATCGTATTATCAGCCGTCTAGGCGATGTCAATTGACCGCTTCGGAGCTGCAATTTGGCCCCTTTGGACTTTATACTGGGAAGCCAGCCAAGGTAGCAACATGAACTACGTTGTATTTCATAATTAATCGAAATGTTTGTTCTTACTAATATAACGCGTCGAATGTTGGCTTCCAAATCCAAGTGTTTCACGAAGAAATTAGTAATCATGTCGTTAGTACCGCTCACCGTTGACCGTCATCATTTTTGAAGACATTTGAACAAATAATTCCACCGA